>OU744279.1:62878077-64078077 GCA_916610125.1 Cheilosia vulpina
TCATAAATAATTCCATTCGTTACATTTGAATATTTGAATTTATATTTTAAAAAAAGTTATAAAGTTACCGTATTTTGAAAAACTAGCGAATATTTCAAAATAACTTTATAAATTTGCTCGTGACTAATCGCTTCTATTTATTGTTCTGTACCAATTGTTTAGTAATTTTTCTTATGCATTTAAGAACTTGCGTTGCTACCCTCGTTATAGAGTATGAAAGTCTTACAATCCCTAGTTTCTTGGCAAGAATTGAAGCTCAATTTAGTCTGATGTTCAGTACAAGCAAGGCAACTTAAGTTAGTTACTTATTTACTTAAACCGAATTTTATCTGCAAAGAAAACTGAAAGAATAGGTCTAAAGCTACACGTGTGCAAATGCATGTCTACTCGTATGAGCCCTATATCAATAAACATCTATAAAGCAGCCAAATTAGATTGAATAAAACGTCTACCCCACAATGATGAGGATATACAAACAAGCCAAATAGCGGGCTAAACAATCTCCATCTCCACTCTCATCAAGTCTAAATAATGGCCTAATCCAACCGGTTGTCTATTCCGCTGCATCACCCTAATCATTAGCCTAATTCAAAGGCCGCAAACACCGAGATATTCAAACTAGCTGAATGCTCGCCGGGCGCGTTGAGCGCATCAAAGAATTGCAAAATTATTTTTCAATAACGAACACAATCCTCTGGCTGGGGCTTATTAAATGAACCTTCATCCAGCACCCAACTCCACTGGTAAACGGATCTCATTATTACACAGCCACTGGGGGTGAAAAGTTCTCCACTTCGGACTTTACGTTACACAAAACAAAGCCGCGCACCACGGCAATATATTAATTTCTGTAGAAGCGACCGGGTAGCTATAGCTAGTGGCACGTCGCATCCGCGGAAAAGCCCCAGCCCAACCTCCCTGCGTGTATGGTAAATAAACACGAAGCTTTGTTTATTGTACGATGTGGTCGCGCATAATTGCCAATATCGTACTAATTTGAACAACCCTTTAAAAGCGCCCGAAAATACACCCGCAGTCGGCATGGCACTGAGGGTGGAAGGTGCAACGATCCATGGTTACGAATACTGTTGCTGGGAATGGGCGCGCCACCTGCCGAACAATGAGCGATTTTTTTTTTTTTTTAATTTGCCACACTACCCCCTATCGCCGTCGATTGGTGAATTACGTCAAACGGAGTGGATGCAAGGGGGTTCGATTGCCATGACTACGCACGGTTACAGCATCGATACGCTTCGTCAGAGCCATTCTGGTGGGAGGTAGCCGAAGCAGCTACAGCTTGTAAATTTCTGGAGTGATCAAGCGGAGAGGACTCACAATTACATATACAATGTGCATATGCGAATCGCGATTGTGGCCGCTGCAACATTTTCGTAATTACACGAGAGTACCGCCGTCGCGCGCCGCCCGTGCAACATTAATGTAAGCAGATTGCAAGCTATACCCATGCAAGAGATATTATGGCCGCGCTGGGGCTCGCAGGGATAAGCTCGACATGTGTGGGTAGGGTTGACTGATGTTGGTTGCAATGATGAAGGGCTGCGGCTTGTGGTGATTTAGGACTTAAATAATGGATTCAAAGGACTCTCCCGGGAAGCACCATTTGAGCTCATTCAATGGATTGCAATGAATACACAAGCAGCCGGCACTATGCAGGATTTGCTTTGAGTGATTTTGAGCTCATTTGGGGATACTTACGTATTTTGATTTGATTATCCGAGTTGACATGTTTAATTTGCGTCTAAATTTTGTGTGAAGTCGAAGTACTTCACGGACGCTGTTGCAAATATGTCCCATGGAAGGCGAAACCACTTATTTTTTTTTTGTTAACTTCGTTCATAGGACTTGGATCTGAAACCCACCACTTCATCACTTTAAATTTAATTTGGAAGTCCGCCGAATGCACTTCCGATAGATTTCATTGCGCCACTTGGTTGGGTGCTCGGAGCAATGGAATGGTGCCGCCATCTGTGTTGAATGTATCACGGTCAGTGTGTACGCAAACAGGACTCGCGGCACGTTGCAGCACATATTGCAATAATTGTACTTCTTAACCAGTATAAAGCTTTAAAATCTCAATTTATGCGGCCGTAGTGGGAGTTCAAGGTTCGAAATGAGAGTGTGCTGGGTATGGGGATTGCGTTCGAAAACGGTTGCGTTCAACACGTCGCCCTGTGAATGGCGAACGTTCAGTATTCGCGTGCACTGAATGCTAACTAGTGCATGCGAAATCAAAGTGTTGGATGGATGGATGCATGGAAATTGTGTTCGTTTATGAAAACGGAATTGGAGCGACATTTTACACTGCAGTCGGAGCAGTAGAGCCAAGCATTGGGGTTTAATGGCCTCTAGGGAAATTGAAAAATACGAGCACTGTACGCCTAAGGTAGTGCGTGACACCTATCGAGAGATGAATTTAATTGACTGACAGCACATTCATTTAAGGAGGTAGATACTTGTGCGTGTAAAAACTATCTGGAACAGGGGAACTCGCATACCTGGCTGAATGTGCGTACGCCTTTGGGCAGTAGTTCGAGGAGATTGGGCCAACGTCAATTATATTTAATGTTCGAGAGTCTAGAATGCTCCCTAACTCTAGACACTAAACGCAAACTCTTTACCTGCAGTGGCAATATACATGAACTTATAGAAGACATTTTGGATATGAGTTATCCATTTCATATGGAACCATATGGACCTTCTACGGAATTCCATTTGGGGATTCATATGGTCAAATGATGGCTCGACTGTGGATTGACTACTTTACTTACTTAGGTGGCGCTACAGTCCGGGGTGGACCTGGGCCTTTGATTGACTACTTTACGACTTTTAATATTTAAAGCAAGGAAACTGTAGTAAGAGTCTGTATATATTTAGATACTTACTTTGAGAGGTTCATGCACTTATAACATCGACGGTGCAACCTCATCGGTAGGCATTGACTCTAGTAAGTCAAAAAAATTATTGGTGGTGACCCGAGCCCCGATGAGGCAAAACAATTCTCGTTACGTAGAATCAGAGCTTCTCCACCACTATACAACATTGGAAGACAAAAAGGGACCCATATAAGGGTAGGCTTCGTTAAACGACTCTTATAAACAACAACTCGTAATTTACTTTGGATCACCCCCATCTCTCGAATGGACAATATAATAAAGGATATTCGAGTCCCCAGCCCTCAGGTTCGAGATAAAACAGTAGAGCGAATCTCCGTTTCAATGAGCAAAATTTTTTTATAAGTTTTTAGCTTTAAAAGGAACCTGCCTCGCCCAGGACCATAGCGCAAATGGAGGGCTGCATTATTTTAGAGAGAGACTCGTTACGGGTTGGAAATGGGGAAACAGTTTCGTAAGCAAGCAAGTAGCTAGTAACTCAGAGTCCAAGAAAGCTTTAAGGCTACTACGATATTAACAAATATCAATCGAAGTTAGTTGGTTAGTGATATGGAACGAACGGAGGGACCTAAAATATTATGCTGAGATCAAATGGCTAATTTGGGAAGATTTTCCATTTAAACTCTCGTAAGCAGCGGTCCCAGACTGAGGACTTTTTCCCTTTTTTTTATTAGCAAAGGCAATCATTTTTTGCCTTTATTTTTATGAAATTTAAATTTGAAATTATTTTCTTTTCGATTGAAGTTTTGCAAAATCGAGTTAATGTAGTCAGATACACAAAAATTCTTACGTAGACGTTCGATGGGCTGTTTTCTTTCATATTTAGTGGAAACAGTTCATTCTGAGTAAACATTGAAATTTATTTGTAATGGAATGCGTTTAAATTTTATTCTCAAGCAATTGAAGTTTCAAAGGGATTTTTGATTTTTTTCCCCTTTTTTGAAATGTTCCGCCTTTTCATCCAAAATTGGCGCTTTTCCCCTCAATCTGGGACCACTGCTCGGAAGTATGTCGCATGGTCGCTAGAGGTGGCGCAGTTATTGTTGTTCATTTCTGGAGCCCGCATCTGAGAGCCCGCATCTGAGAGCCCTCGCTCAGTAGTCCAGCACCTTAACCACTGATCCACTGCACCAAACTGCCACTCGGAAGTCTGTCAGATGCTCGCTTGAAATGGTGGAGTAATTATTGTTCTTTTCTGTAGCCCAAACCTGAAAGTCCTCGCTCAGTAGTCCAGCACATTAACCATACTAAGCCACTTGCCTACATGCATTTACTTGCGTGGTTTTTGCCAGGTATTATTACCGGCATGGAAAGGCCTTATAGAAAGTCTGACCTCATTGGGACTAGACCTAAAGCCCAACCAGAAGGCATGCACACTTGTGCAGCTATTGCAAACAGATATTAGTTTGTCGTTCATGCCTGTTGGAGTAAATTTTCAAGCAAATTTTCAAGCAACCACGACTTAAGTGCCTTTCAAATGAAACCACTTACCTCAGGTAACAAACCCAACCATAGTTGAATAGCAATCGCACTGTAGCTGACAATTACCTGTCGTAAATCATCCCACAAAACCACAAATCATTTTTTGTTTATTCCACACACTTGCCCTTTCAGTGCGGACAGGTACTGTAATTTAAAATAAAACCCTTTTCCACGAAAACAGATTATTAACTTGCACACAAACGGAAACGTAATACGGACCACCCATGTCTAACGATTTCCCTTTCCTAGTATAACTTGTCCGAAGTAAGCTCTTTGAACCCAGCACGAACCTCGCTCTGTATAGTAGCTCCACTTTCAGACAACATCGCACTTTAATAGCGCTACACTGACCCAAAACACGAGAAAAAAAAACAACAAAAATCGTAAATCATGTTTATGAACAAAGCCTAGGCAATTGAAATTAAAAATGTACCTTCTTGGCAACCTTGGGGCTGCTGCGGGTAGCTACAACTACTTGGAAAGTGTTGTTTGTAATTTTACGACTCGAACGCGCTCTTCCGTTCCCGTGAGTCAGCGACATGAAAGCATCAAGTACTTCTCTGAGGATGTCCATTTTATTGCATGCAATAAATTTTACAGGCGCCGGTAACTCACCTGTTGTCCTCACCTCACTTAAAGATAAACAAAGCACAAGTACTAGGTACGAGTAGGTGCATTCGAATCTACTTTATGGAATATCCTTGTAAAACTCTCCGGATCGCTGACTATTTGGGATAATGGATTTTTATTTGAGTCTGTTTTGAGTATTTTAGATCTAAGCATCTCAAGAATTACACAAGACGCTGGGCACTCAGCGAAAGTGAATTTTAATGCAGAGAAGTGGAAAGTGGGTTCAGTGTTAGTATGGAAGTGAGTCCTGTAAATGTTTCCATGGCCTTGCAGCGTAAAATGCATTGTTGGCAGATGGGCCTTGCCATGCTGACCTACATTTTTTTGGATGCGTTTGCATTTACACATTGAATTGTTGAGTATTATTGTGCAGTATTTTATTTGTAGTCTCGGGGAGTTAGTATCGCTAAAGGACAATAGGCGCGTTTAAATTTCTCGCCATCCCAAGACTCTGAAATGCGGATACTTCTAGTGACGTATTCAAGAGCTATGCCGGACACAATTCTTTTGCAGCTTTGTCCGTTGGTCTCCATGACTTGTAGGTTGTAGGTAAAGGAATTCCTTCGTAAGGGTATTGTTAAGAAACACATTATTATTATTATTCTTTGTTTATTTGTTATTTTTTCTTTTGTAAATTACCAAGTACATGTGCATATACCCTATGGTTCGACAGGAATTTCTTATTTTGTTTCTTATAATGTGATTTTCTCTTACACAGGTGCCGTTGGTATCACCCAATTGAATTTGAGTTGTACCAACGGTGCCTGCTACTGAGAGCATTACCGCTTAACTTTGCTTTCGCTTTGCTGTTCGATTTCGTAGCAGTGCAGCTTTGTGGTAAACGGCCACTTCGATTTGAGCAGCCACCAAAGCAAGTTGTGCGATTTAGCCAGCCCAGCGAACCATTCGGTAGTTTTTTTTGTTTGGTTGATCTGAATGATAATTAAATTAATTATAACGTTTTGCTAACGCCTGGAGTTTTATTCAGTATCAGGTATTTTTGTTACCACGACTCTTGTGACCTAGTTTTTGATGATTGTTAAGGCTGTGACGCATTCTGGACTTATATCCAACCTGTGGAGTTGAGTTCATATTTTGTAAATTATTTTCACAGCGACAGTAGAGTGGGTACAGTGCAATGTCATGTTCAGCGTGATCCTTGTGCTAAGGGGACCAGATCCACGCCCAGCAAAAAGAGGACACCTTCAAAAATCTCAAATGAAAAATTAAAGGACGAATAACAACAACCAAAATAAAAAAAAACATCAATTGCAACTATTTCAATAAAATAAGTTATAAAAATAAATGAAGTCAATTCTAACTTTAAATTTAAAATAAAAATAAAATAATGGCACTAATTAAATTACTGACTTTGATTGTGTTTGTCGTTTGACTGTATTTTTTTTTTAATTGTCGATTTTTTTTAGAAAAACACACACGATACCTAAAAAAAAAGAAAACAAAATAAACCGATGTATTTACTTTAAACAGAAATTGAGCTGTCAAATGAGTGGGTGTGTGCAGGCGATTGTTAAAAAAAAAATAAAGATGGTGTTGTGTTCAGAAGTGAATATACAAATATATTTTAGGTCGCGTTCACACCAGAAAGATTCACAAAGTTTCTGAATCAGTGTTAAAAAAAAAATTTGTAGTAGTTTTCCGTAAACTGAGAAATCCCAAAGAGAGGACAAATTGAAAAGATTCCAGACCATTTTGTTTTAAATAAAAGCTTGAAATTCACACTTAAAAGATTACATCTTTTTAGTGGTCAGCCTGCTTGTGCAACTTAATTTGCAATTTTTTCGAACGCCTGATACAATTTTTTTTTGATATTTTGGGCCTTTTTTTAATTGTAGAAGGCGCTTCAAAAATTTTTCAAACGCTGTTATGTCCAAATAAAAAGCTTGTTGAATATCGTCGACTTTTCAGAATTCTGCAGCTCTCACCCTGTACACGCTTATAGAGGTTGTCCCAGAAATTCAATTGCGAAGAAACGTGAGCGAACAGTGAAGGTTTGACATGGATCTGCTTCAAACGCTGTACCTTTCTGGGGTGTCTGGGGTACACCTCGTGGTGGAATCATATAGGTTCATGAAGGTTGTCCGAGAAACTCCATTGGATAAACATGAAGTTAACCTCTCCGTGCTTTTTACGGCTCAACTTTTGAAGCGGCAATTTTTTATGTCCACCGAGCGTTTCCTGAGGTGCTGAGGTTTCTATAAGGGCTCTCCTCTCTCGGCAATCGCCATAGAACATTGATGCTGTTATTTAGACCTCCACCCAATGGACATTATAGCACATTTTATCCGCCGATGCTGTTATATTTGCGACGCATGTGAGTTGGTACTGTGTGCTCTTGAGTCGTAGGTACAAGTTCATAGTTGTTGCCGTGTCAATGAGCATTTGCATTTAGGAGCTGCTAGCACGACCGTTGAAATTCTTACTGTAGCAAGTAGATTTTTAACCCGGTCTGGGTCTTTCAAAATTCAGTTAAAGTCGGTTGAATTGACAGCAGATAGGTACATCATTGGGTGAGCGCTTTCCTATAGGTTGTATGGCTATATGAGGTTTCTGGGAAATCGGTTTCGTTTCGAAAACTGTCTCGGACCGTCAGCGTCTCAGACGTAATCATATCCAGAATTTTTTTTAAACAAAGACTTAACTCTGTTGCACCTCACTTCCAAATTCAAAATGGCATTTCCACAACCCTTGGGAGGCTACTTCACCTTTGGCTACCTACCTCACCTCCCATTCCTAGCTTAGTGTAATTATTCCAACTAAAATACATCAGCATGCGATTCAAAGCGGCAAACATCATAAACATAGTGATAAACAAATGGTACACGTACAGAGAACGCCCAAATGCATCACTTTGTAATCAATTCCAGATGTTCCCTCGGCATCGTAATTCCCGAAAATACCACTCAAATGGCTCTTTGTTGTTAAAGATGCTGCGCCACGCTTACGGCATGTGCATTCAACAAAACAATTGTGTGTAAATTAATAGACAAACCATCAGGAACAATCCCCTACTCGCTGTGCCATATGCAGAACTGTAGCAAGGACTCAATTCATATAGGGCTTTGCATTGCAGGAGAATGTGTTTGAGGGATGCCCTAGTGGCTTTTGTATATATCGATCGATTCGACAGTCTATACACAGAAAGGGATGGTTTAAGAAATTATTTTCAATACTTACCAAGTCTCAGGTAAAATTTTCTACTCAAAGGACCAGAGAAATTGAATTTTCCCCAAATGGACCGTACATGATGTGCGGCGGAAGTGTGTATACCGCACACATATCCTATAGTTCGCCATCATGCTTTTAGGGTAATGAGAAAAGTTCTGTCGAACTATGGGGAGCGGGTCTCTCAAACTCAAAAGGACATATGTATGAAGACTTGAAATTCCTTCAAATGCTTGAAAGGTATAGTTTGTGAGAACTAGAAAGCCGTTCTTGCTGGGGTACGAGTGTATTCAGGAGAGGGTCTCTTGTTATGGATTATTCTCTCTTTGGCTGTGGAGTAGAGCCTCTTTAAAATGAACCCCATTAGGGAATAGTGTAATTAAGCAGTGAGGTGTAGGTATACTCTTCTACTGCGTTATTTGAATGCTTAAATTTTCACTAACAGATGTTGGTGTATAACATGTTCACAGTTGTGTAAAGAGACAGTATTGCTTTCGCGAAAGATGTCGGTCTTGAGTTTTCAATCAGAAACGACATTTCGAAGAGCCTACAACAGTGAGTCTGTTCCGTTCATTCGGTCTAAACGGTTTGATGATTTTGTTACCCATCTGGGGTTTTTGGATTTGGACGCCAAATTAGCTTCAAGATTGAAACTGCTTTCACACATTTTTAATCATTTTTGCCTTAGTCCCGTGAGTAGGTACTTACACTTAGGTGTAGTTCAAACGGCTGGAGGAAATTGCGTTAAACTTCGTTTCTGGCTGCCTTAGATTCACACGTGTTGACAAAATCGGAACCGTTCGGGGTTCGGCTATAAAAACCGTTTCGGTTAAACTAAACTTACCAAGTGCAAGTGACATGCAACAGAGTGAGGGAAAAAGCGCCAATTTTGTTGCATTTATAATGAAAAAGTGGAAAACGGGGGACACGCTTAAAAAAGGGGGAACAAATCTCTGTGAAACTGACTGCTTAATTAAATAAATTAAACCGCATTAAATTAAAACAGAAAAATGTAAAATTTTACTCAGAATGAAATGTTCGCACTTCAAATGAAATAAAACAGCCCATCGAAGGTCTACGTAAGAACTTTTGTGCATCCGAATGTATTCACTCGTTTTGACTAATGGAAAAGAAAATCATTGAAATATTTATGTTTAATTTTGAAAATAAAGCAAATTTCACCCGAGGGGAAAAAAAAATTTGGGATTTTTTTTTTTTCAAATTTATGTGAAATGCTTTTGCTTTAAAAAAAGGGGGCAATCAGTCTTCAAAGTCTGGGTCTACTGTTTGTACAAGTTAAACTGATATTTTTCATATTTCATATGCAAGAATATTCAACATTTTCAAACTAGAAAGCCTGTTTTATGGGCCATAGTTCCCACTTGAAGAAAACAAGCCATCAGTGACTTAGGAATAAATGTTAGTGATCAATTGAAATTGTGTGCCCTGTAGTCGCCATTTAATACCGTCTTGACTAAGAACAAGAGTGACATGATTTTCTAAATAATATTTCCTACAGTGCCATTCATTTTTGAACCGTGCCATCCCACTCGACTCTGTCAACGAGGGTGTTTGATGGCTCCTAACATCGCAAGCCCCTAATGAACAACTTTACTTTACCCCGCGTTACTACAAAAGATAGATTCCGCTGCGCTTCTTTATAGAGAATTGGTTTCCAATAATCGCATCCTCGTGGATACGTGCATCTGTCTTATTGGCACATGCCCTTTCACGGCAAACACACGCCACTTCCGCTGCCACCTCGGTGCCCTCGCAATGTCTTCCTCAACCCGAAATCACATTCCATTTTTTCCATTTCCTCTTCCGCATCTCTGCAATATTTACAAACTTCGCTGTGCCTCAGCTGTTAATCCAATACCCAGTGTTTGGACAGCATTGTGCCAACGCTTTGGATGGATCATCTTTCATTCATCGCCCTGCTCGACGCGAATAATTAAATCGGGCGAGATGATGGGAGATTTGACGTTCTACACACCCCATAGTTTTTGACTCTTGGAGGAAGTGTGTTTTTTTTTATTCTTTTAACACGAAGGCAAACAGAATTTCCATGCGGGTCCTGTATATAGCAAACATATGGCACGACTACTCATATTGCTCACAAAAACTATGACCAGGAAAAAATGTTGCATCCTGAAAGCACCTCGGCGATTTTTTCTGATTGAGTATCGCGTAAAGGTAAACTGTAAGCACAATGCAATGTGACACCGACCGGATAAAGGAGTACGAAACCTGTGTAAATAAAATTTCAACTCTGCGCGAAGGAGTCACTGTAAGCAATGTTGCTTAGTCTTTGATCACAGAAGACAGACAAAGGACGATAGGAAAAAAAATAGAATTACTGTCAACCATATGACACTGGCTTTCTGGTCCTTCCCGTCACCCTTAATCGTAACAGATGGCAGAGACACTGCTGCTGCACCAGTGCAAAACACATGTATAAGTTCGTGATGCAATGGCAACTACCCTTGATATGCTGGCGAAACGAGAAAAACCCAAAAGGACAAAGCATATATAGATGTCCCATCAAATTGCAACCCATCATGAACAAATGAAGATTTTTATTTGCCGTCCGTTGATTTTTTTATTTGAACTGGAATGGCCGTTGTGTGGTATTTGTACAGAGGGGAGACCTCCATGTCCATACACAGCAGGGTGCATTTAGATTGGCAAAAATGCAGGACGAACAAAAGGAAAAAAAATTGATTGGTCATCCCCGAATAATAACCAGAAAACACTCATAATCCCGGCCATAGTTGGGGTGGTTATGAATTAGATCGAACCCTCGCAGTCGAACACTCACCCCGGTCTGGTCTCTAATCCCTTACAGAAATTTTGATTTTCGACTGTCATGTCAGTTGCAGTTAAATACGATAAGGTCGTTTGTAATTAAGTGGACGGCCGGCGGGCTGTTCTTCACATGAGTGATTTGGGGTGGACGGACCTTTTTTTTAAGTCCACCATTCAGTTTCGGTCTGCGCTTTGCAGGAGACACGAATGATTCAAAGGCTTACCATGGCAGAGTGATTTTCAAGAGCAAGGTGCCTCGTGATTAGGAGACTGCATTCAAATAAAAAATTTAATTTAAATGGGCTTCTGGAAATGGCAAACTCTTTTCAAGGGTCATTGAAGGAATCCAATTGAATGGGTAATGGGAATGCAAATGCACATTTATAGTCGCAACATAACAAGCCTTTTAGCTTGCGTCCATTCAATTTAATTTAAGGCACCGCCGGTGGAGAGTTAATGAAAATTGAAGCACCCTGCACAAGGTGATTGCGTTTTATTTGCATTTTATGTTATACTCAATTTGGTATATGAATTGCATAAAAGTGAGGATTAACAGATGTAATTAAGTTTCAGTTAATTAAAAATTGTGCTGGAATAAAAATTGAAAATAATTATTTTTACTCCCGCAAGTGCATTGGATCATAACTGGTATAGTGTACTATGCAGTGAAATTTTTTTTATTTTTATTCCAATGGCCTTTGTTTATAAATTAAGGTCGAAAGTGAATTCTCTTCTTTAAAGTAAAGTCGCTGACCTGATGAAGGCGAAGCTGAAAAAGTTGTTGTGTTGTATTAGCTACCGTCTTCTTAAAAATCTTTTTCTTAACATTGAAGTGGATGAAACTGTGGGCAGATTCCGCATAACATTTTTTTTTTTAATTTTGATGACCATGATAAGTTCCATTCAGCCCGAATTTTTTTACAATCGTCAGCTCTTTTTATTAAGCCCTCAAACTCATAGTAATTGTTGGTGGTTTTGGAGGTCTCAAACTCATAATAATTGTTGCTGGTTTTTGAGGTCTATCATTTCGATGATAAACGACTAAAAAGTTACGGAATGAGCGCCCTGGAAATACACAGACTTTCCGGGAATTTTAAATCTGCTCCCCGACCAGTTAAAGATTCAACCAACAAAGTTTTTTAGAACGTCCAAGTTTTTTAAATACAAACAAAATATACGAAAGGTATATGAGACCTACCGGGGATACAGCATTTCAGTAAGTAGGCACACTGGGTTCAGTAGATAGAGTACGGACTACCATTCCACTGGTGTTACTATTCATAGAAAGATTCACTAAACGGAATTGTTGCCATAGGTTTGGACTTTTCTCACCAGTTGCGCTATTTCTATTTATCCTTTTATTTATTTATTTATTTATATCTTCATTAGTTTCAAAAACAGTTTGTCCCCGAATGCCAAAAATACCGAGATCAGCAATACGAGGGACTAGGACAAAGCATATTTATCTCATGCATTTCCTTACCAGAACACTTTGAGTACTCACCCAATAAGTGCGACTACAATCAAAGACTATCGACATAAATGCTCTCACCAAAGAACGGTAAAAAAAGACTCGCCATTTAACAAAACAACTGAATTTTCGACGCAGTTCGGGACCTTTTCTGGTTGGGATCTAGCTATTAACAATTACGCCAGCATAGCTAAGAGCTAATATAAAATAGCTCACAGCTCAATGGCCAATTGGTATTGTTTCTTCTTTATTGGAGAGAACAAAATTCTTAGTAAGAAATTCAATAGGTTGGTTTATAGAACTGGCAGGGGCCGACACATTTGAAACAACACAATCTCCACTAAGCTTCCTTTTTAATCTAGGAAACGTTTTTCCCTCTACCTACTCCCTGAACCAGGATCGGCATTATGTAAGGCGAATTGTTCAAACCTTTTCTTGTGTACGAAGAAATTTGCTGTGTAACATGGGGCAAATAATTCGTGCCCACGAAAATGTTTGATCGTTTCGCCTTACAGAATCTGACCCCAGCTTAAGCTTCTAACGAAAGAGGCTTCTAAGATCGCAAGTATTTGCGAAACTCTTAAGACTCTATAGAAGGCAGCTCCCAGATGGAGTTTTTCTACCCCTTCTGCTTGTCCATACATAGCTTCTGCAGAAATCGGAGGCACACTTGCTTTTAGGACCGATATGGGGAACGCAATTTGCCCATTTCCTGTTTAACCAAACTTTAGCAATTTAAAGTTCCGTCTGCGTAAACGATATGTGGAGAAGATTCGATCAAGAACTGATAAAGTCAACATTGAAAGTTACTCAAGAGGAGCTCAAAGAACTATATACAGGATCTAATATTTCAGAGTAATAAAAACTGGACAAGAGAAGTTGCAAACATTTTGAAAGGACCACTGAATCTTTGGTAAATAAGGAAATCACAGATCCAAATCGGACCAACATAGCACGGCGAAAACTTATCAAAAAATTGCAGTCTTTTTATGAATCTTGAATTTAGATGAGACCCTAGAGTCCCAGACAACAAAAGCAGGGGTTCATTCCATCCAATGTATGAAAGTATCCTACCTCATGGGGAAATATGAGCAAAACAAGTTCTTTTTGGGCGTCTTCTTCAACACAATATATATTTTCAAAATTTTGTTTATGGACTACCTATTTCTATTCCATTTAGCATGGCTACGGTGACCATTATTTTCAATCGCATAAAAGAGGACATTTTTTAAAGTGCAAATAACTATGCAATCAAAAATGGTGAAATCACATTTTAAATATCATATTTTGTACGTTTGATGAAAGGAATTGACTTGGTCTTTGAAAATCCATACAAGATGACCATCTAGTTCCAGCTTTGTAAGACTTGCGAAGGTGCCTACTCGCAATCTCGCATATTTCTTATGGTAGGAAGATGGTCCTTAGGGCAAAGCCTTTTTAAAAAATCTGGGAGGACTGTCCTCTCAAAAAGAGGACGAATGGTCACTGTAAGCTTTGCGGCAGAATCAGCTATAACTTACCTAAAGACGGCTACCACTGAAACCGAATACCAGATATTACTCTCTCGTCGCTGCCTCACTTGATCTTGATGGTAGCTTGATGTTTACCATTTTCCGTTGGGTGTCTTTAAGCTCTTGTATGAAATAGGTCTCAAAACTGCCAGTCTTTTAGGCTGAGGCATGCCATATGAATCCCATAGTTCTCTAGGTATAGTACATAGACCTTTATTCACTCTAACCAAAGAGTTGACCTTCTTTAACTCGAACCAAACAGTTGGTAATATTCGTAGCTAATATAAGACAAATTACAATATCGCATTAATTGACAAGCTACGGAAGTAGGCAGCACAACTCAAAGCGCGCCCTTGCACTTTTCAGGCTGCTACATCTCATTACATCGGCACGATCTAAAAAAAAGAAGATCCTTTCAATTACTTCACTTATCTTGGGTTTATGCCACCTTCCATCTTCGGGTCATACAAATTTCTCACCTGCGCTACTGTGCACAGATAACAGCATTCGGTTCGGCATGATGCATCTTCTGAACAACTGGTTGCAACACTCGTTTTGCAAGTCACCCCGAGCCCGACATCTCTTCCAGATGACGCGACGCCTTTGAAATTGAATGCGCAACCTCTTGCATTCGTAACACAAAGTTAACATAAAAAGAACGCAATCGTCGCGTCACAGTGCCCTGCTGTCAGCAGTTCCCTGCCCTATCCGTTTGTAAAAGAGCATAATTCGTCATGGTCATGTTCCTTGTTTGCTGAAAGGACTTTCAAATTAAATTTGCCGACGACGAAAGAATTAGCGCAGCATTGAGCGAACGCAATTGGGTTTCTTCACGGTGCGACTGTCTAATTGCAATTTAACGGCGGCGGTGTTTTAAAAACAAACTGCTGGGCGTTTTAATTAAGTGCATCCTGTGATGGGACCCAATCGCTAAACAATTACACAATTTGAGCTCATTTGGCGGGAGAATGAAATGGAATTCCAACACTGATGCCGAATGGGGGCGTAATGGATTCATTTTTCCAGTAAGCAGCTCTCTGTTTGAATGCCTCTCCATATGTCTGAATCAATCTCCATCCACCATTAGACAGGCTCACCTGTCCAAAATTGGTTGCCAGTAACATGTGTCAAAATTGTATAAATCGCAGCAGGCGATTTCAATTATAGATAACCCGTAGCCGTACGCGTACCCGATAAATGGGTCATCGAGTAAATTAAAGCCCATATGACGCGGGGTCAGCCGACACACGCTCGCATCATCCGTCTCGATTATCCAACACCAGATGATGACCATCGGTCATCAACTTAACCACCAAATTACACCGCAAAGTTCCCTTTCCCTCGAAAACGTATTACATACAGCTCAAGCACCTTCGGGGGCTATTGTTAAGCTGCAGACAATTTTTGATCCATCATCGACGATTCGGACTGGCGATGCCGTTTAGCAGAGGTCGAACGTCGAAGTCATTACTCGCTTTTTGGGCATGTTTTTTTTTTTCTTATGTGTGGCTTCTCTGTGCTGCGGTATTGCATGTTCATGATTACATATGCGCTGCTGAGATTGAGACCGTAATTTCGGAGCTGCAAATCATAGAAAACCCAAAAGGGAGATATTCGCCTGTGTCTGCCGAGCTACGCGGCCGCGGCCACGGCCAATCATACCGCCACGGTCCATTGTGGCGTATCATGACCACCATTATAATGATGAGGATGATGTCTGTGATTATCCCAATCGATTCGATGGATGTGGTACAAAATACGAATTGTAAGCAAGAAACGACGAAAATAATCAGAGACAGTGTGAAGAGGGGTAGAAGATGCACACAAAAAGAACGAGACATTAAGAAACACACCAGAGAACGGAGCCATTTGTTGGTGTAGTGGCAGCAGAGTGTGCGCATGTATTGCCAGTTGGGAAATGTTTTAAACAAAATTTGATTTATATTGTAAAAATAAAATGCAAGAAATTGAAAATAAAAGAGAAAAGTTGCTCTTAGCAAATAAATTTAAGGAAACAATTTTTGCAAGAAATTGAAAATAAAAGAGAAAAGTTGCTCTTAGCAAATAATTTTAAGGAAACAATTTTTGATAGTTGTTTTATTTATTTTTAATACGGAAATATTAAATTAAATTAAATATAACAGTTTTATAATTTTATTCCTCATTTATTTATTCGCAGTACTTAAGCTCAGCAAATTGCGATGAATTTTATTTTAAAAAGACGGCAAGTTTGTTTCGTTTTTTTTTTGGCATTCGGAAGACTTGTTAAGTAAATACATGGAAGCAGATATCAATTAAACAGACCGCTTTAGGTGCTTAAATATTGTAGACATTTTGTAAGCTTAGTCACGAGAGAACAGACCGTAAGTACCAATTGGCATGACTCAGCCATAAAAAGTCGACGAAAGTGAAACACGTCATTAAAAAGGCGAAATTTCTAAAACTAACTACGCTATGCACGCAATGGAGTTCATGATGGGGGCACCATCAAATAAACTGAACAATAAATGCGAGGGCAAAACCAGCTTCGTATATGATGTAAAGATAAAGCATCCTTAAAATAGAAGATTCTGGCAAAATCTCTCAAAAGGCAGCAATAACTTTGAATAAGTAAAGGACTGGCTTTGACTGGTTTTGCATTCGGAATTAGTAAGTAGTGAATGGACATCAACGGTTGTTTCAAGTACCTCGAGGGCAGTCTATCTTTCAAAGAGATTCTGCGTCTCAACAGACGCAGTTTCTCACTAGTCGCCAATGTCATCACCGGTCATTGTGTTCTGGGCAGACATGCGCGAAGACTTGGTCTTCCACATAATGACTTTTGCAGAAGCTGTAGGGATGAGGAAGAGGAAGAGTCCGTCACCCACCTCATCTGCAACTGCCCTGCCCTATCCAACCTAAGAAGGGCTTACTTAGGAAACTACTACCTCAATGATCTCAGTGATCTAAGCTACATTAGCGCTGCCAGCATTCTTGGCTTTATCAATGGAAGTAAATGTTTCACAACGAGTAACCAGTAAAGGAACCCCTAATCGCCAGTGGTATGCACAATGGGCCGATTAACGGCCTAAGTGTTCCTCTCACCGAGAGCCACTTTAACATAACATAACATAAGGCAGTCTATGCAGTACAGCTAGCTAAGTAAACCATCAATTTTCTGTTAAATTATATGCTTTGTGTTTGATTTCAAGGGTATTCGAATAAGGACGGGTCGATCTTAAAATGGAATTAAATAAGCTGTGTGTGGGGTATTATTGAAATTCAACAAATTTTTAAATTTTTATTTGAAAGGCCCAAATTTGGCAATGTCCATCCGTCTTGCTGGAACTGCAAGTTGTCTATTGTCTATATCCATATCGTTCAGTTTGGGCCAATGGAAATCGGTTGGAATATTTCTGTAACGCTCGCCTTTGATGATGATGTCCTCAATAACGTCAAGAAAGTACGGACCAATGACGAATTACCCTGCCGGCCCGAAGTCCGCACCAAACAATAACTTTTTGTTGCTGCATTGCCACCTGATGAACTTTGTGTAGATTGGCGTTCTGTCCCTTGAGGCAATTTTGCTTACTAACATTGAGCCATTCATCGAAAAAATGCGCCTTCCAAACGATCCGAAGCCCATCAGTCAGCGAACAGTATGTGGTCCTTAACTTTGAGCTCCTGGGTTAGTCGGATGTTGTGCAAATGTCCCTTGTCCCGACGAAAATTACACCAAGTTGAAGTTAAGTTTAAAAGGTTAACATAAACTACGGTACACCCAAGTTTTAAAGGGAATATATTTTTAGCGGCCTTAAGTCTATAATATTTTAAATTCAGGAGAATCACCTATCTGCAGCCACCTAGGGACGCTCCTGCTTGGTTCGCCTGTCCCGAGAAAAGTATTTCATAAACAAACAGTTTTAGAACTCCAAAGTTAATATAATCGTTTTGTTGCTATGCAAGTTCCATCGGCTTGCCTGAGTCCTGAACGATTCTATTTTAAAATTATTTTTGATTGACTGGAACCCAGTCTGCCAATACATCCTTACTCAATGTGTGGTTTTCTGTTTTGTGTTGTATTAAAAAAAAATTCTACTACATTACCTCGGCCACATCGAGCGAAGATTTTCGAATCAAAGCTCCCAGCTAAAAGACGAGAAGGAAGACTGAACCACTGTTTCAATTCCGGGTATATCGAAACAGCCTGTTAGAAACTGCACGGCTGGTTGGTTTTCTATCTCTTTAAGAAGTACCTAAGCGCTATATCTCCAGTTCCCACATCAACTCTTTTGTACTTAGTTGGACTACCATTTCATTTTGATGGCGAGGTTTAACTGAAGCAAGACTTCGTCCTTGCAGCAGCAATAAAAATTACAGTCAGTTATCGATGGCAAGCACTCGTCGTTGCTACTCCTTGCGAAGTCCTCGATTTACAATTTTAAAAGGATTGAGAACAGATAAAGCTATAAGCTGCTTACAAAAACCGACTTTGGAGGAGGTATATTTCCGTATATTAATTCCCACTGGCAATGCCTAGCCATCCCATAATCTAAACACCAGCCCAGGATGAACGATGAGCAGAACAACAAAAAAAAAACCAACCATCCCATATCACGAAGGCATCTCCCAAAATGTATGCCCTACGCCTAACAAAAAGAAATAGATGCGTCTGCCATTGATTTAGTCCCAATTGCATCGCTGTGTGTATTTGTCTCATCAAAAACTCACACTTCCAAAGCGGGGAGGGCAAAAACAATAAAAACAACGCACATTTGACCCACCAAGGCACCATCCGAAGCCGAACACCGTGGATAACAAAATAGAAGAACTTAATACGACAAAACAAATCCGAAGCCATAGAAAACAGACTGAACTGAGGGTGAAAACAGAGAAGAAGAAGCAACCACCACGAAAGACAGAGAGAAGCGATCGATTGCATCTACACAACGTCCGAAGGTTCGAAACGAAATTTTCAGATTTGAATTCAGTTTTTGGCGGTCCTTCATGTTGAAAAGAAAGTGCGTGCTAGCGTGCGTCGTCGTCGTTCGTCTTCTTCGCCTCGCGTGATAGGCATCTTGGGATTTGTTTTATTTTCCGATAAACTTTAGTATTGTTGGATAAGTTTTTGTTTAAAATTTCTGAGTGTACGATAAAAATGTTAACAACACCAAAGAAGAATCCGAAACGCCATTCAAGGGATATGGCAACGTGTGGTGGCGGTAGTAGTGCAAAGCGTGATTCAGTTACAGTGTTTGAAAATGGCACCCTCGAGGGTGCTATCCAAAGTGCAACCCCCTTAGTGGAACAATGCCGCAGTGTGTCATCCTTATCGCCTCTGGCATGCGTGCCAGTGCCCGAAATCGTGATTACGTCGTCAAGTGATGACAACTGTGATACTAGCTCGATTGAAGTGTTAGACGAGAGCACCGCTCTGCTGGATGACGAGGGCACGTTTATCGATTTCGTATTGAATCGTTCGGGTAGTGATAGTAACGTGTTGGAGAGCAGCATCTACAGCGAGTTGCAGTTGCCCTCGCAACACCAACAGGACGTCCTCAACACGAGTCGGGACTCCCGCCAGAGCAAGAAGTCTCGCCGAAAGTCGAAAAAATGCAACTCGCTACAGCGGCGAACTGCGGAGGCCTTTGCAAACGCCTTCCCCCCTCAGTACACGGCAATCTTCATCGATCCAAGCGCCAATTCCGGAGGACTCCTAGCCAGCACTCCCATTGAACAAATCGCAGCAGCGGCCGCGGCTGCCAGCCCATTTGTAGATCGACATCATCATCAAATAATGTCGGCTGTTCCAGTTAGCGGTCACAGGTAATGATACCAATAATCATAATCGCCCTGCTCCTCTACTCTCGGAATCTTTTCAAAGTATTCGCCTCTCATTTCCTTGGACCGTAAATCGGAATCGGAATAGAATGTGGAACGATTTCGTTTATGGCTTCTTTCCTTTATTCATTACTGTTCTTGATGTGGCACGTCTTTATGTGGGGACGCGAAAGTGGGGGGAAAGTGTATGGGGAATTATAAATTACAAGGAATCTGGTTGTTGGATAAGGGACCGCTGTTGGATGGATTCTTTTTGGGGGCTTTTAGTCAATGCTGACGGCATCCATTTCTGTTACATATCTGAGACATGGAATTTACTAATTGGGATTCTTTGTCTTGGTTTTCGGTCTTGTTTCGTTTTCGGGCATGGAATGGTGTCTAGTACGAATGGAATGTCAATATTGACATGAAATATTACAGGGAAATTTGAATTGAATGCAGAGCAAGAGTTGAACTATGGATGCCAATACTTAGATTGGCCTTTTGGGCAGGAGTGAAAATCAAGTGGAAATAATTTAGAACAAGTTGCTCGTGGGGCTGGTGGCTATAGGAGTAGATCAGTACAGCTCCGCTGAAGCGGGTAGGTACTCGCATGTAAATTCGAATGGCCTTTAGAATGAGATTTGCTCATCGATTTTTTAAGACGCATTCTTAACTTTAAATCGGAATGCACACCTACGTTACTAGACTTTACGATCTCTTCAGCAACTCACTTTCGGTTTGCCATTTGTATTTTAAAATTGTAAGTCTCACACAAAGCATGGCAAACACTACTTTCATTAGCAAGACCGAGCGATACCATTGCAATTGAAGACGGAAATATTTCGTATTCATTTACCAAAAGAACGGATTAGAGCGACTAATTTTATGCTTCAAACCTATGTATGGGTTAGATTAGGTGCATTGTTTGTCAAGTTTAAGCCAAAAGTGTCGAGCTTTTGAAAAATAACCTGAAACCAGAATTTGGCAATGCGGTAAAGATCCTTAGGCATTAGCAGTTGCTGATAGCTGGACACGATCACCACATATATTCGCATGGATAGAGCAAATATGAATAGTTCTCAAGCCTAACACTTGTACCTTGATCACGAAAGGCTACGGTACAAATATACACGTCAGACAACAGTTCCAAATTTGGATAGTCTTTGGTCAGACAACAGACTCCTTGAAACGCTTTAAGCAGATGTTATCCAGTGTTACCTCTAAACGTTTTCAGAAAGAGTCCGAAAAAAGAGTCACGGATGAAAAAAGGAGTTCCGTGGAGGAGATCTCAATACTTTCTTTTCGAATTCAACTAAAAAGGCTTTACAATTTTGAATTACGAAAGACATTCTACATTTTTATAAGGGGTCTGAATTCACTGATTTTCAAAAAGATGAGTTCAGAGTCCATCCATTCAAAAAGGTGTCAAAATTACTCTAAAGCTTATTAAAATCCAAGGGTTACCTTACGTTGGGCGCCATTTTCATTTCAATTGCTTTTGGTTTCATCAGCAGCATTTTGTGGGAGCACTTTCTGCTTTTAATCATTCGTTCGATCGAACAATACTCCCAAATTAGTTTTGGGAATTGACGAGGCCCGAGATGTTGGTATTTAGTTTTTTTGAAGACTCATGGTTTGACGAAATACGTGCTATAGGTTTACAGTGATACCAAAGGTCAATATATTGCGAAAGTACAGAACCTTATTGGTTGAATTTTATTAATGAACATGGGAGAAGAACACCAGATTATAGTTGAAGTCAACAAACCGGGTATATAGTTTCGTTTTTGGGTACAAAGTGGAATACCGTTTGCCCCCGTGGCTATTGTCACAAAAAAAACTTTTGACTTTTCATTTTCCTTGCTTGTCAGTGGAAAGGTTGAAAAACTGAGTATTTCCCTCACGTTTGCATTTGGGAAAGTACCAAGTCCAGGTCTCGGTGAAGTCAACTTGAGTATACTTAGTTACTGTACATTTCCGTGTCGAAGGTTGTACCCTAATTTACTGGACTGCCCGGTCAGTATCTCGATTTAGTTGCTGTCAAAGTATGTAAGCGTTTTGAATATTTTCATGTCGATTACGGTCCAATAGCTTAGGGTTTCGGTTACGGTAAAGAAATGAGTTGTTCCTTCGTGCATTAGCTAAAATTAATACGACGCCATCAATCAAGGCCTAAGCCTTTTTTAATGAAAGCTGGTGACTTCTCTATCATCTTGTAGCGAGGCTAATTTAGAGCTGATCTTGGACAACTTATCCAATCAAATCTAAAGCATTTGTGAACCCAACCTTTTATATGATTTAAGGGCTCTTTGATGATGCGATTCCTCCTAAAGAATGAAGTGGTACATTTTGTTTAAGGCATGCCACAAAAGAGTCTATTCAAATCGAATCTCTAGGTGTAAGAGCAAACGGCACTGACTCTTCGGGTAT
Organism: Cheilosia vulpina; assembly: GCA_916610125.1. NCBI lineage: Eukaryota > Metazoa > Arthropoda > Insecta > Diptera > Syrphidae > Cheilosia > Cheilosia vulpina. Next base: position 62,900,310 of record OU744279.1, read on the forward strand.
TGCATATTGGGCTCGCAAAAGTTTATTTCCATAGCTACAACGGATTTCGCATTTTTCTTAAGAGCCAACGTTTGGCCTTGGAAAATGCTTTAGCTATCTACCTGTGGGTAGGAATAGGAATGTTTGACATTCTTCTCTTTTTCATCTTTGAGCAATCTGTGTCTATACTAGCATAAAGAAATCAATTAATAAGTACTAGTTAGCTTTGAGTATTGCTAAATGTGCACACTCAAAATGTTTAGTTTTTTTTATGTATTTTTGAACGAATTTCAAAATTGTATAAGAGATTAAGGAGTAAGAACGTTATATCCATATTGATCTACAAGTTAAAAGCAATTTGTTGTGTTTCAGTTGTGTTTTAACGCTAAACTCTTAAGACCTTTTTGCTATAAAAATGAACGTCTTTCTCTATAAACATATCTTCACTGAGCTTGGTGCGGTAGCTTCACCCTTCATATCTAAAGAGTGCGTTCATTTACAGAGCTACGTTAGACAACAAATAAACTATGCCTGGCACATATACTGTCCGGCGTTGGCTGGCAGAAGAATGAGGATCTCGGGACATCATTGGATCGATACTCAGTCGATGAAACAGATCTCCCATAAACAGATGCTAGCGTTAACATTAGGATTCGAGCCCCGGGAAGAACTCTGGAGAAATCCAGAGAGTCTCAATGGGTAAGATTTATGGTGGTAGAGAGACTCGACAAGGTGGTCTGATTGGAATATCTCTCAAAATCTATATATAGTAAACAAATAAATTCAGTGAGTTTCGGTTTATTAGTTTTGAACTCAGGTTTAAAATGTCCACTAAAGATCAGCCGCGTTTGATTACTAAAAAAAACCTGCACACGTATCGAATTTAAAGTTAAATAATAGTTCACCATTTATGGCAATAAAGCGATCCATTTATGATGCATCTTAGACAAACCCTTTGACGCCTTAAGGCCTATTGTTTAGTAAACACATTCCGATTGTTGTACACAAATGCAGACATAAAATCTGCCCTTAAACATTCGGTCCAGATTGTAGTCCTTTTTGGGCAGCAAACACAAACATTTTTAATGAACCATTTCATAGGCCAACAATAACAAAATCAAAAAAACAACCATACCCGGCACCCATTATCCAAACAGAAAAAAAAAAATCATACCTACCACACATCGCACATGTCGTCCATATTCCATCCACATGTGTGTCCATGTCCATCGTTTTAAGAAAAGTCAAACAAACTGGTCACTGGCTTCTAAAATACACAATAGAAAAAATCGAGAAGAAAAAAGTTCTTATTTGTCTTTTGAGTACCACCTCCTCCTCCGGTGTCATTTGAGACCAGAGAAAGGAAGTCCACTCAACTAAATTGTTGTCCTCAAAAAACGCAAGAACCGAGATGAGTTCAATGTACCATGCACGTGATGGTTGATTTTAATTAATTCACATGGATCATTCATGAAGTGGAAGATAAATGAATGAACATTGTTTGTTCCTCTTCCCCGTTTCAAAGGAAAAGGATCAGATTTCAGGCGGCGAATAGTAAACTTTTTTTATTAAAATAAACAAAACCACAACACGCACGGTGAAAAGTAATAATGGGAGTAGTATAAGTTGGGGAATAATGGGGGGGAATATGTAGATGGGACTGGTAGTGAATGGTAACTGATACGGATGTTAAAGCGTTCCAGAGTCATGGGACCTGGCTAATGAACATTTTTGTAATCAGAAGTGTAGATTTGTGGACCTTTAACAATGAAAAGCGGAATTAAATTTTACCGACGAATGGAAATATTTGAACAAAACTATTAAATATTGTATGTAGTTTTTAGTTCTTTACAAAATGTTAGAGGTTTGTTTGTTAAATTTTCTGTTTGGCTAAACAAGGAAGTGTATTCGATTTACTATCAAAAGGAAGAGGAGTTGGTGTTCTTGATTTGACCAGAGTCCTGTGAACTATACCATCGGAAATATAGAAAACATTTTCAAGACCTAAAAGAACCAGTTCTTTGACTACAAGTTTCGAAACAGGGACTAACTAGTTTGTGATTCGCTATCCGAATAACTAAAAACCTCAAATCGAGAACATTGCAGAATGAGTTAAAAGAACTGGCTAAAGCAGTGGGTTCCAACCGTTGGGACACGGCTCCCAGGGGGGGCATCGGGATTGTAAAAGGGAGGCGTGGACACAATTTTATATTTTAAATGTAAACTAAAAACCGGCAGATAAACTGTATTCTGACATGAGAATTGCACTGACGAAAATTGCACCCAGATTTTCAGAGCTGGTGAAGAAAATGCAACACCCAGAAGTCGCATTGAACTTATAAATAATAAATAAAAATACTTTTTTCAAAATCAATGTGAAAACAAACCTACAAAAGCAAGAATATTTGAATTACTTGGTGCATTAAATATAGTTTTCAATAAATATTTGGATTTTGTTTAACTGACATGCGATTTTCCAATTCACCATGAGAGGGCATGCTGTTGAAAAGGTTGGGAACCACTGGGCTAAAGTATTTTAAAATATGGAGCAGGGCTACTTACTTTGCATCCCAAAATATTACAAGAACAGGATCAAAAATTGGTTTTAACGAAAGTGTTATTTTAGCTCGGTTAAAAAAAAATGTTAAAATTAAACCAAGTCTCTGATGAAAACAAAAAAACTAGTTTTTGTTGTTAAAAACTACCGAGATAAAAAGGTTAAATTCATAATGTAAAAAGAACACACTTTATCAGTTGTTATTAACCAAGTTGCTTGATTAATATCAATCGGATGGTTAAATTAAACAGATTTAATTTGTTATTTACGACTGAGGAAATTGATAAATCGGTTAGTTTTGCCCTTGATCAAGTTGCCGCGGTAATTTTGAATCCACTATCTCTGAATGAACTATATCAACAGTTTCACTCGGTAGTTTTCAACCGAAGGTTGGTTGATTTTAAATAATTAATAAATTTTCTCGAGGTTTTACATCCCTTGAGCTCAAGCAAATAAAAGGGCGCTATGCAAAACGCTTTGAGGAAGTCCATCCAGGCTCTCCCCCTTATATGGCTACTTACATTTTTGTCTTCACCATCAGATAGGTAGCACTACTGCAAAAAAAAATAGTTTTTAATTATTTTCCTCCGACTAGAGTGCACTACTAACCACAACCACTTTCGTTTCCAAAAATACCGTAACTAATTAAAAATTCAACAAAAAATAAACACCTCAAGGTGTTGGCCACTGGGTGCCCTAAAGCGCACCACTGACTACTTAAGCCAACACGAGCATCCAACACCTCATGACAAACCACAGCGAGAACACCGAAATGAACTTAAAAATCAATTAGCCAAAAACCGTAAATCAGTGCTACAAACAGAAGACTCCATCGAGGAGCCCCCCCTTCTTTCATTGAAAATGCTTCCCTTTTTTTACACTCACTACAAGTTATTAATGCCTTTTCACACCCAAAACCCATTAAGAAACCCGCTGCTGAGTGAGAACTCTTAGACAAAAAAAAAGAACATAAAAATTAATAATAATTACATTCACTTCCCTTTACGACAGATTCATGGAGCGATTTATTATCCCTACGATGGTGTTGTTTTCATTGCTGTTCGCAGACGATAATTAAAAGAATAAAAGTTATGCATGGCTATAGTTTGGTATTGGTATTGCTTGCTTCCTCCCAACTACACGAAGATAATCGCAGCCTGGTCAGAGGATTGAATTGAAATAGTTATTCCCAGACGTCGCCGTTGTCGTCGTCGAATAAAATTTCGTAATAAAACGAAAAAAAAACTCCTTACTACTGCAAATGGAAATGCTCGTAAAAGCGTTGAATAAAAATCACTTGATTTTTTCTCTCCCGATACCGTAATCTTGTCTTCATTGTACATACATCCGCGCCTAATGGTGGATCGTAAAACTTGACGCGCGAGTCGCATTCGCATTCGCCTTAGCGCGGCAATTGAAAAGGTAATGTCGTAAAACGAAACCTAAATCGCCGTTGCCAGAGCCAGACACGCATTTGAATATCCTACACCAGCTACGACGGTTTAGTGTCCTACTGGAATATTGCATATCCTGGCCCATTTGAACCAATTTCGCTTCACCTGGTTTTGTGGGAAATTGAAAATTGAAAATTGAAAATTTCAATTCGACAAATTTATCACTCTGAATCCGGCGGATGGAAGACGGATTCCAATCGGTTAATGTCCTTCCATACAATGGCACATGCATGCGATTAAATTGAATGGGCAATCAGAATAATATTGCGGAAGTGTTAAGTGCTCAGACTGTGGCATATTGCGGCTGGCTTACGAAAGGGAACCTTTTAGGTTGGGTATGAAATTTGCGACGATTTGATTTCTATTTCAATATTTAGAATGCGTTTAGAGATGGTGGATGGTGGAAGTGGTACCTACTGGTTTTGTTTGACACTTGTTTGAAATTGATGTCCACATTTGGTTTATCAAAAGTGTTTCCCACAATTATTCGAAACATTTTTGATGTTAAAGCTTTTGCTGCATTATATAAATTTATGTTTAAAATTTTTCTTGCGCTAAGAAATTGTCTCCAAGATTTCCCCATTTCACATCCAAAAGTTCTGTTGCGATTTCTGTCATAAAAAAAATTGTAGAAAGGACCGAAATGTACTACTTCGCATCTTCTTGGGCGAAATGCTGCGTGGAGACCTTCCGGATTGGAGTTAGCCCCGATTTAAAAATTGCCCAATTCCCGTCGGAGTTAAGGAAATTGTTTTCGCTTCATAAATGTAGGTACCTACGTAAGTCAGTCTGTCATTCCCAAAACCACAAAAAGTTGGCACACTTTATACTCTTTTTTTGTTTTTAAACCAATACTTTGAAACCAGCTTGCACGTGGAGAAAATTTGGGCAACTAAAAACAAAAATGCAATAATTGAAATGGGCAGTGTATATACGTTAAAAATAACGCTTTGGCTAACAACAACCGGCTTGGAAGTTATTCGCTTCTTGCTTTTAGCACATCGGTTCTCAACGCACTCGGTCTGGAGCCTTATATGATCACAGCCGGTATTATTCTACAGAGGTATTCCGCTGTACTGCTCCTCACTTAAGATTATAAAAGACCTTCTTTAAAAGCCTGCAATTTCCCGGCATGATTTCCGGTATTGAGCCTTTTTTATATCCTCCGCAGGAAGGTATATTCACTTTGTCATTACAGAAGGAGTCACCGGAGACCTCATAAAGTATATAATCTGAATCAGGATCGTATTCTGAATCGATTTAACCATGTCCGTCAGTCTGTCTGTTGAAAGCAGGATAGCGCCCAAAGGAATTGACATAGGCGAGTGAAGTTTGGTTAATGGGCTTCTTTTTTATCGTCGTTAGGTTGGTATTAAAAATGGGCTATGTCGGTGAAGTAGTTCTGGTACCTCCCATACAAAACCAATATTGGAAAACACATAATGAAAACACGATACCGTCGAAAAGAATCTACCTTGGCAAGTGAAATTTTGTAAGAGGACTTATTTTAAAAATAGCCTACGTCGGTCAAGTAGTTCTGGTACCTCCCATACAAGACCAATTTTGCATGACTTGTATGCCGTGGAAGGTATCAAAGCATCGGCCAGGCCGATGAGAACGCTTTTACTTGTTGTCTTTTGTTTTCGACAAATTAGTTTTGTTTGACTGCCATCAAATCACTGACAATTGTGGACAAAGCTTAAAGAAACCGGTTTAAGTCATGGGAAGAGAAAGCTTCTTTCAAGCCTATTTAAAAGAACTTCTTTTGTGAAAACTGTTGTAGACCAGGCTATGAGGCTTTTAAATGATCGAAGTAGAGCCATGAACTATCACTTCCGACACAGATAACTCAGCAAATTCCTCAAACGTATTCACTTTTACATTTAAGCATGATTCGCCGTCAAATCAAGGTGCATACGTGGTTAGATCAAATTAAAAATATATGCATTTAGAGTAGGGAAACCCTTTGAATTAATGTTATGCCACTTTGATTTAAAAATGTTCGTAGTCGATGCTAAATCATTCCGAAAAATATTTAAATCAAAGTGGTTGTCTTTGATTTAACGTTGTTTTTTCTCTGGGTGTACCTCGATTTCAGCTTGAAAGTCGTATGTATTCACCTTGAACCACCAGGATGGCTTTAAAAATGTGGTTGAAACCAAGTTGAAGGCTAATGTAATGGATGTGGCTAGAACTTGAACTACGACTGGAACTTACGTTGGACAATTAATCGATTGTACCGAAGGAACTGCCAGATTATTGCACTTTCATTAAAAAGCCTGCCTCGTTTCGATTACTGCGGCTCCTTACATGAAGTCTAGAAGTTATAGTTTCGAAGATACATATCTACATGATTCGCTATTTTCTGAACGTCTGCTTCTCGAAAAGATATCACATTTAATTACACTGCTAGACTGCTCCAGGACTCAATTTTCTGGCCCATCCTTTCCACGACAATCGGTTCTCAGGTTATTTTTATTTTCCCAGTGACGACTGCAGCATGCACGGAAGGGAAAAAGGCTACCCCATGTACATTCTGACAAACAAATTTACTGGATACTTCAATTATACAGATCCATGTGCCTGTGCAAGCCCTCTTGCGATCTGTCATGTCAAGTGGTTTCTCATTCTTCTGACGCGTTTTCACACCAAGCGACACTTTCTTGCCTTTCAACAGTCTCCCATCTATCTCACTATGCAAGCAACAAGTACACGTCTAATTGACCCACTTCAATGCAACAGTTTCGAGTAGACAAAACAAATGTGAAAGTCTGACGTCCCTGAAGTTGTCAACAACACATCTTGGTTCCACATCAGAAGGGCGTTTGAAAACTGTGCCATTAAAAAGTTTGGATACAAACAAAACCGTCCGTCATCTACAAAAACATCATCACCTCTATAACACCCCATGTGTATGTCAAGTCTCGTGGAAAAAAAATAAAGATTCCATTGATCTCAACCATAAATTGTATATCCAAGTGACAAACCAAGCTGAGGAGTGATACGTCGGCCTGATTAGGTGTGATACGAATGCACAGGCGCACATAATGCACCATCACGCGGTTCACATAGATTAGATTTAAGCCGCCTAATGACAGAATAATTTCCTTTGACGTTCAGATACTGGTCTGTTAAGCTGCTTAACAAAAGATTTCAAAACAAAATAGTATCGTATGAGCGCATGTATAGGAGGTAGGTCACGCCATATACCTAGTCGTACTAAAAGGCGCGTTTCAAAAGAGTATCTGCTTTGTATGAACCCATCTGGGCGGTGTTTTGTATTTGTTCTTTGCACACATTTAACTAATTATACTAAGCGTACACTCTTTCCCTGTTTTGAATTCTTTGTCGGTTCTCTATCATTTGCGTGATGGACATTAGGGTAATTAACAAAACGTACTTCCTGCCGCTACCAGTGTACAATGGATGACGGTTTGTTTTGTTCCATGAATGTGTCCAAATTATCAGGCACATTTGTAGCCTTTCTATCCATCAAGAGAAAATTGAAGTTTAATGAGCCCATCTCCGTCTTGGAATGGAAATGTATCCGAGCACTTCACGTGTGGTGAAGTGCCGCCGGGTTGGAGACCTCCTATACGCTTATGCCTTTGGGGCACGAATGTAAATGTAGAAATATAGTTTTCTACGGTGGAACTGGATGGAAACCCCTTCACCGTTTCGAGTGCGCCTTATTATGGACTCAAGTTTTTGGTGTGGCGGACGTGAAACTCATACCTATGTGGCGGGGAAAATTCAGGTGGCATCGATGTTTATTGACTTTGATTTATTTGCTTGACAAGATATTCTAATTAACGGTTGTAGACAAGCTTTACTCATGTCGCGGTGTGTGGGAAACGTTTTCTCTGTTGGCTGTAAACGAGCACTTTCGTGCGAGTGTCCATTTCGTCGAAAATTGTTATCATGATTCTGTTCTTCGTGTCTACTTTGTTAATAACCATGGCCGATGATAACTTTGCTCACGATGAAAATCACTTAGCCCGAATAACATCAGAATTACAAATTCAAAATCTAATCTTGGGTTTACATGAGTGAGTTGGAATACTTATGGCCAGAGGTATTCGATATTTATGCCCCCCGCAGTATCAATCTTCCGCGGCCACATTCGAGTCAATCTGAATCCATTCCGAGGCGATAATTGATTTAAGTCAGACGAAAATCTTCCAATCGGTGTTAATGCCTTAAGTGACTAAAAAAGTTGTTGGGCAAACACTTTCGTTTTATTTGCATTTTCATTCGACCGATAGGAAGTCGACTATTGTGATTTGATTTCCGTTCAAATGCCCACACAGCATGACAGCTGCATGCATTCCCGGTATGATTACAGATAGCACGGAGGTAATGCGCTGAGTCAATTGTAGAACATAGCTCAGTCTGTGTATAGCTAGTTCGTAGATATTGGAGACTGGGGTAAATGGTCTCTGGAACTATTTATCGGAAGTGAAATTCTCAACGAAGGTTAACGCTATTTTTGAAAATTAATGAAGTTCACACGAAACTTTCAAACGAACAGTGCTGATACAAAAACAATGTTGTACCCAGTCTTCCCTATTATAAAGACATTACATTTGTACTAGGTATCTACAAAAATACAATAAAGACTCTCCAGACTGACAAAAAGACCTTCATCAATAGAAAATTGAAATATGCTACATAACCTAATATACATAAGTAAGAATTTTAAAAGAGGCTCATAACTATATACAAAAATATAAAAATCTTGTCCCTTTGTAAAAATAAAAATTACTGAACATGTTAGAATCCGTCTGCAAAAAAAATTATTTACCAAATCGAGGTACAAATATCAATTCCAGAGATATGATTAACGTACTTTACCAGTATTACCAGCTGTCAAGTTACATCTGATCAACTAATTGCTTTAGTCAACCTTGCTTAAGAGCTTTTGGACACGAAAAAAGTTTAGAAGACGAGTGATGGGCACTACGAATGAATGCTACTATCGATAGTTAGTAACTGAATGATTTCGACTATCGAATGATTTTTTCATTCAATCATTCAGTTAAAATGAGTAAAGCCAATTTACCTTTTTTTTAGGATCTCAAATACCATTTGTTCGGATTTCTTTGAAACGAGTTATTTGCTAATTAATTTATAACCTTACAAGTTACCTAATGAAAAAACAGAAAATTTATATTTTGAAGTTAAAGTAGTAGATAAAATATTTACATTAAGTAAATAAAAATATTTTTTTTTTTGAAAATAGAAATAGAAAAAGAAACAGAAAGTAAAACATTTGATGAATATCGTTGGAATTAGAACTAATGGGAAGTTCGAATTTTCGTTACAATATTCAAAATTGAATGATAGGTACATAATACATTATTGGCAGTATTTTTAATATTAGCTTATACTATTTATTTGAATTCATTTATTTTGAGAAGCATACAGAATGAAGAATGGAAATAGAAAAGTTTACACAAAAAATCAGGCGTCCACTTAACGTCAAATTCGACCGTAATTCATCAAAAAATAAACACTTCAATTAAAAATCAAATCAAGAACAATCGCGTTAAAAGTTTGAATATAACTATTAAGCACACAAAGTCGGCGCAGTGGCTTAGTGGTTAGTGTGTTGGACTACTAAGCGAGGGGTCCCAGGTTCGAATCCCGAGAAAAACCCAAATTCCAACTTAAGGTTTTTTTCACTGCGCCACCTCTCGCGAACGTCTGACAAACATCCGAGAGTATAACTGTCATGAAAGAGCTTCTCAATTGGTCGTTTGGACTCGGCATAAAATTGTAGATTCCTTCCATTCGTCGAATTGCAACTCAAAAGCGTTCATTTGCGAACAAAAGGGGTAGATTTACCACTTCAGTAGTTGCAATTTACGAAGTCGTAATTTTTTATATATTTTTATTTCATATTTTGCAATTTACGATTCTTGAGTAGTGATTTGAGGCATCACCGTATTAAATTGAAATTGTTTTATCGTGAAACTAGAAAACTTTATTCTCAATTTACACTTATATCTTATGATTTACAAATCAAAATTTGTAGTTTAATTATTTAGATTATTTTCGAATACATATTTAAAGTCACATTTTATAATTTGTTTCCTCCTGATATCCATGAAAAGCATACGGCGCCACATCGTCCGGAGACAACGGGATTTGTCTGGGGTGGTTTTTCGGTCTGTGCTAAAATTTAAAATACAAACAAATTATTTAGAAGAACTTGCCATTGATACGAACATTTACAATCGTTTTCAATTACATATGATATTTTAGATTCCATTCCAATATAAACTTCTTTCTAATAGCCCTACCTACTTAATTTTTTTTTGTATTATTCAATATGTACTTACAAGATATATTCCAAAATTCTTTACTATTTGTTGGTTAGTACACTCACTATCACTACGAATGAGTTATACTTATAAATAACTTTGACCCGACAAGAATTGCTTTAAGCAAAGATTGAATACCTACTGTTTGACTCTAATGAAGCCAAATGCGCATGGTTGGAGCTGTCCATGCAGAAAATGAAAGGACTAAATGAATTTCTTTACATGGGCCATGGACATGCTATGACGTTTCGTTTTTGTCGGCTGCCTGTGCGCACAAAAAATTCACACATCGGGTAGTTAATTCCATGGAAAATACAAAAAAATATTTTGTAATTCACGATTTCTCTACGTCATTTACATGTGTTAAATTATTATAAGATTTCATTGATTCATCACTCAGTGTCTGTAAATCAGCAAATACTTTTTGCAATTTGCGATTGTGAAGTAGTTCTTGAGAAATTGACCCATTGAAGTGGTAAATTGCGCCAAACACTATCGCAAATCCCTACAAATAAAAGAAGCTCGAATTAATAATTCTAATCGCAAAATTCAACAAGCAGAATTTTGTATTTTACGCCGTTTTCAATGTCGAATTACGAATTTTTATATCAATCGATTTAAAAAAAAATCGTTGTATTTAGCGACAAAGATATAATTCGTGAATTGCAACTCAAAATTTTGCAATTGGTGATTTTCAATTCCTTCCGTGTAGTTTTTCTAACATTGTGACGTACTTGCAGGCAGTAACAGAAAATGCCAATCACTTCTGGCGGAATCGATAACATAATACGACGCCATTAACATTTTTTCTATTTCCACTATGCCTCTTGTTACATTTAAGTTCCTACGACACTGTATTTTTTCTGCTTCTAATTAGAACGAAAATTCCCGATAGGAGTGATGCATACACACCAACTTTATTAATGTTCACACATAAAAAAAAATGCATTAAAAATGTATTCAAATTCAAATTCAGCTGCTGGCAGATTTTTTTTCCAATATAATTTAAAAACAAATGCGTTTGAAAATTTGTGGTTGCTTTGCAAACAATTGCTACCCCTTTCGTGATACTCTTTCAGTCTCTTTTATATAGGTACCGCTGATTTTTCAACATGATAAAAATGAGGAACAAATGTAGTGTCATACGGGCTTTATGCAAAGATCAAGTGAACAAAAGTTAAATTTCTTCTTTTGCGATGCGATTCCTCTAAGGAAAAGGTTAATAGTTATTTGTTTGATCTTAGACCGCGTGTTCTGTGGTAATATTTATTAAAGGGTGATTTGTTAGTAATGGCGCCCAAACGTCATCTGTCAAATTGAAAAGTTTTCAGTATACTCTGCCATTTAATCATGGAAATACTTACAAACGACCAACTATTACAAATTATTGAAATTTATTATAAAAATTCGTGCTCTGTGAAAAATATGCACCGTTTGTTACGACCATAAATTATGGTCGTCATAATCGACCTGGTGAATCCCTCAACGGCGAACGATATCGAGCTTTGATACGCGACTTTTTTTTGCCCCAGTTGGCTGAGTTGAGCTTGGTTGACATGTGATTTCATTAAGACGGTGCCACATGCCACACAGCTCGTGAAACAATGGAAATGTTGAAGGATGAATTTGGTGAGCAGCTTATCTCTCGAAATGGCCCTGTGAGTTGGCCGCCAAGATCATGCGATTTAACGCCGCTTGATTATTTCTTGTGGGGTTATGCAAAGTCGTTAGTCTATGTGGACAAGCTGAACGCGATTGAAGCCTTACAGGATAACATAACACACGTAATTCGTGGAATACAGGCCGAAATGCTCGAAAAAGTGACGCAAAATTGGACCTTCCGAATGGACCTTTTGAAACGGAGCCGCGGACAATATTTACATGAAGTTGTCTTTAAAACGTAAATGGCAAACGCCTATTTATCGATTACAATAAAAATTATGAATATTTGATGCAAATTTGAGTGTTTTATCGATTTAAAAAAAAAGTACCCTAAAAAAATCACCCGTTATCTGTGGCAAAATCATATATGAGCGAATTTAGATACGGATATGCATTTTTCGTTTGGTTTATACTTCGTAAAAACGGGTTTGAACCAACGCTGCAATCAGTACGACATTAGTGAATCCTATGAGGACGTTCAGGAGTCTCTAACAGCTGGCTGACTTGATGTGTTTTGATTGGCAACAATTTTTCTTCAGTAGTCGTCTTTGGAGGGTTAGCCGAAGAATCTCGTGACTGAGAACCAAGTTGACGGTTTTGTTTATATGTGGCTTACGAAGGAAAATATACTTTACAAACAAATTTAGTTTTTGCGTTCGGGTTACATCTAGTCCAGACCAATCGAGTTGACTTTAGATAAGAAGACTTTTGAAAGTGCACTATTAATTTAATGATTTGACAGTTTTTTTTCTGCAAGAAAGAGACGAGTAAGTGATGTCAGAACTGTAAGGTTCTTTCAAGTTCGTTTTAAGAGTGGCATGTAAAATAAAATGATTGGGTCTTCAGTAGACTTGACGCAAATCTGTATAAATGTATAAAAGCAACAAGTTCAGTATAAACTGGGTTTCAATTGGGTTTTGTAATAACTCAAAATACTGTCATACGTGAGATGCATTTTTGGGCCGATTAGATGAAAAATGTGAAGGCTTTTGGCTGACCACTTTATTCCAAGATATAGGTAGTTTCAGTTGCTAGAATTTTGCTGCAGAAATATATGTGTCCAGTTGGGCTGTTATCGATTTGTTACATATTTTAGTACCTACGTGGTAAATATACCATAAAGCTTAGGTTATATAGAAGGGTGCAAAGTGGCAGCTAAAGAAGGCGGGATATACCATAAATATCACATTTCAGTCACACAAGTTACGATGCACCAATTAGCATTCTAAAAAAGACAGAATGCACGAACTATTCAAAGTCGAAGCAAATATTACTGATGGAAAAGATATAGAAGGTCCGCAGAATCCAAAATCTTATGTGGGTCGAAGGCCCTTTTCGGTGTTGTTCTTCTACGGCCGCTATTGAAAATTTTCATGAAGACGTCTTGTCATCTTGGGGATTCCCAGTGTCAAATCCTACATCGAACAGCTTCATTGTAGGACGGCCCAATACTAATTCGTTTCATTGAGCAAGCAACCGATTGATTTTTTCGGCAGCAACAAACCCCCACGCCCATAAAAAAAACATCCCTACACTGATTGAGAAGTCAGGTGAAGAAACACAACTTTAAGTTAAAACAGCTCCATCTGACTAATGGATATTGTGCCACACCGCAAGTGATAAATCATAATTTAAAAGACACGCGAAGCAACTTCCTCTAATCCGATATTTCAAAAATTCAACTAGCAGCTGTGCACGCATTATTTTTATGAAGTCGGCTGAAAAACTAAGTCAAACTAAACGCGCTGTGTCTGGTGTCACTGCACTATATTTTTCTTAAAAATAGTATTTGCCTTTTGAAATTCAAGAACCATTCCAAAGTGATGATTAAGTGTTTTTCTAAACTCCCAAAAGCCAATAAATTTTGTCCCGAGACAAAAGTCGGAAAACGAACTGTTGCTCCAAGCCCCTACAGCATCAGAGAGTATAAACAGCGGAGTGGATATACTCCCCTCGCACACGCAACACACACACAACAGAACTCGAAAACAATCTACGAATGCAGGCCATCGGAAAGGTCGCACTTCATATCAACACCCCAGGGTGCAATCGATGATTGTCAGAGGGAACTTAATTGAATTTTCCTCCTAAGACCAGAGAGATGTTTGTGTTTCTGGATCTGAGACGATTCCTCTGTTTTTATTGATGCGTATCTGCTCACACTGGAGTGTTGATGGAGAAAGCCAAATTGGAGCGTGATTCGTCTGCCTTGGTTGTAACGAGCAATAAACGCGACTATTTGCATTTTAATGTCCTTGGAAGAAGAGGGTCGGCGAAGCTCTTTCTTGGAAGAGGAGCCCTTCACTCCTCACTCACTCCTAGAAAGAGAAAAATTAAAACGCTTCCCTGAAAGTGAGTAGTGGCCCTCCGGAGGGCATTTAGTCCAGTTTAAATCCGATTATCGCACATGACATGGTAGCAAACATGCACGCACGGTGTGAAAGATAAACACACAGTGACCGTCACGTAAGTGGATGCTGCATGTGGGTACTGTGTGTGTACTGATGGTGGGTCAGATGCATTTTATTTTAATGATTTCCCTTGAACAGGGCGTGGTCGGTGGTCACTGACGCAGATGATGAGATGAAATGATGCCGGACTCTATATAATGAACCCTTATGCAGCTCTGGCAGTCGTCCATAAATTGTTATATCTATCGCGCAGCGATTGCTGAGAAGGGTTACTTCATCGTGCCATAGAACATGGATATAGAAGCCGGAAGTTTAAAATCACAAGGGAATTGTTCGCTCATACCTTCAATGGGGAATTTCTATTCAGCCGTGATTGCGGGGTCCTTTCCTTCATATTCGTACTGGTATGGGTACCCTTGGGAGTCATAAATCAGTTTTTAAATAAAACCGTGTCCGGGTTATGATTTCGGTGCGATTTAATGTAGCTATCTGGCAATACTCATGGGATGAATGCTGATGTGGAACTTATGATATCCGTTGTCGGGGGAGGTTGCTTCCAAAATTGGCCGTCTCTTTTGAGTCTCTCGGCGGTCGGCGGTGCTTCTATGTGGGACATGTCGATTGAGTGAGCTGCGATACACATTTAGCTAGTAACATAACTCATCCACTCATCAGGGGGTATTTATTTATCCCTCAAGTACCCATCCGTAGAAATCATCCACATTCTTTCGGTGTTCATAAAACTTAACTGCGATACATTTGACTGGGAGCCATAAGCCTGCTTACAGATACCGCTTTTGAAAAGCGCGCAACACAAACGGCAGCAAAACAAAAGACCGGGGTTGTCTTAATTTTGCGAAGGGGGTAGCTTCCCTCCCAAAGAATCCAAGGACGCTTATCTTTAAGAGCTTTCGTTTTCGGTGGAGACACAATTGTTGGTTGTTCCATGTTTTTTAGATTTTATTGTCCAAACAATTGTGAAGTGGGTTGAAATTTGGGCTTTGACGCCAAAGCAAACGTCGGCATAGCAAGCGCAACACTGCATACTACAAATTTTCTTGCACCCTCTTTGTCACTCAAAACGAAACATACTGAAATTGAAAATTCACTGACATCAACCATCGTTCTGTAAACAATTTTTTTTTGTGTACAATGACCCAGTGCAAACAATTTCCCAATTTTCCATTCGCAGCTTCGAAATAATATCAACCGACCCCCAATCGAATTTACTGAACCCTTAGCCTTTGTTTGGGTTTCATTCTGACAGACTGATTGATGTTCGAATTCATGGTCTGGGCAAAATAATGTGGAAATGTTGCACTCGCGTGTCATACTATCCCACGAAATTTGCAAGAGCTGCATACCACATGCTCCTACCTGTAGCCCAAACAAAGGTGACGCAACCGAACCCCGAACAGGAGGAGGAAACGCAACGAACAGAGATTCTTTGGAAATGTTTCAAAAGAAACCCTCGCTGTGTAATAGAGCAGAACAAGAAAGAACTAATGGGATCCTTTGAATGTCCTATTCTTCTGCACCTCATATCATGTTGGTTTAGACACCCGCCGTTAATTCAAAGAAAAACGAACACAGCCACACGCAGCACAATTGGAACAGGAAAACTGCTGTTGCGTATCATATAGGATATGTGAGACATTAATAGGTCGGGCATTCCGAAATAGAACGGCGCGCCCTAGAAAGAACCCAACACCTGCTCGCACACACTCGCACTCGTAGTTTTCTCTTTCCTATAATCTCCAACTGACATATCTTTTCTTTCTTATCTGGGATTTAAATCTGTTTCCAATTTTTTTCGTTTTGTTAAAAACCTGCACAGCATATGCTACACAAAAGATTCTAAAACAATTATTCTTCTCTCCACAACAGACCAGCGCCCGAGGCCGTTGCAGCACAGCGCGGATGCTTTCGCAAATGGTTTTCGCGGCCATCGCTGCCCTTTGTAATCGGAATACTGGCGTTGGGTGGGGTAGCCTGCACCCTGGGCGGCATTGTGCTGGGCTCCACCGGCCTCATTGAACACTCAACGCAGTACCTGAGTGCTGCCCTACTAATGATCGGAATCGGTGTATCGCTGCTGGTGATATCGGGTGCAATTTGGAGACTAAGCATACCGGACGAGGTGGACGAATGTCCCTGCTTCAGACACATGGAGACCTGCCGTAATTGCAACAGCCCCTACTGCAACAATCGAGTGCTGCCTGGCAGCTATCATATGTACCCCGAGTTTCAGCATCGGCCACCACCCCCATCGTATTTGACCAGTTTGAATGAATGTGTGGGGTAAGGTTCATGCAGTCATAAAATCATAAAATCTGTCTCCAACAATTATGTTTCCTTGCAGGTTGCTATTTCAACCCGGTGCATTGGCTCAACATCCGCAATTTGGCATCAATACACCGCCACCGCTATATCGTTCCACGAACTCTTTGAGGTAAGTGGAAGTGTGCTTCCCGCAGTCACAAATATCAATTAACGACGGAATTTCTCTTTGCAGTGTTTTTGTGCCAATTACCAGCCAAACAGCGCCAGCAATTGCGGCCGGTGCTCCGCCACAAACGGAAAATGTGGTCACTTCGGTGAATGTATTCGAAAACGCCATCCCGAAGGAGATGACCTACCTGGAACTAGACTGATTACAGTGGACTGACAACTAGATGGAAGGAGAGAGGCTTTGACTCACTTGTGCACATGACTGATATCCAAATATTTGCATATACAAAATCGATATTTATATGAATAGTTTAATAGCAGAAAATTGTATTTTTTAAGCTTTAATGGGGTCTTCAGTTTGCGTTAAGAAGGGCGAACGAAAAAGGTTTCCCACCGAAGACAAGTTGTATATAAGGATTTGCCAACGAAATCTATTTTTTTTTTTTTACTTAAGTTTAAGTTTATTTTTATTGTACTCAGCGATTTGTTCATACAATACCTTTTACCTCCCTAACTGTTTTAGAAATAAGCAATTTGACTAATAATAAAAAAAAAATATCTAGTTTTACAATTTTATAAAACTAAGAAAAATATTTTTATTTCGTTTAGAATATTTTAAGGTATTTAAATAAGAGGTGCTTATACTGGTCTCCGTCGAACCGTTTGTAAAAATATTTTAGTTGGCCCTAAGCCTAGCTTCTCCCAGCCATTCGTTTTGTGTAAGTTTTTGCATTTGGAACAAATGGAGGGGATCTACAATTTTATGCCGAGTCCAAGCGGCTTATTTAGGAGCCTTGTCTTTCATGACATGACATGGCGCAGTGGGAAAAACCTTAAGATACATTAAACACTAAGCCCCTGTGCCTCCATCGAACCCCCTAGAAAATAATAAAATAAATAAATTATTTGTTGGAACAGGACGTCTTAGGAAGAGATTTTACAACCATTCCGTGAGTGAGTCTTCTTTAAAGGACAACAGATGGAAAATTCGGTTCACCACATTAAGCACCATCACTTAAAAAAAGTGTTTCTACTTGGATTTGTACACGCATCACGTCAAAACAACGCACCCGGTTTGAATTTCAAAGGAAAATATAGGGCTTAAGGTTGAGCAGCAAATAATTCCAATTTCACCGCAATCGACCAAATCATTCCCGACAGTCAGGTGATAGGCGCCTCGCATTGTAAAATCCTTGCCTATGAACTGGTGGTAGTAGTGTATCGCGTCGATTTGTATGCGGGTTCTTTTGGAGTGGTGGATTTTTATTTTTGAAGTAATACTTCTTTAGGCACGCTTAAGCACGGGTAAGCTGGTGAATGCGTCACAAAATCGTTACGGAAATCGCGAGCGGAAGTTGAGAGGGAGATATAAGTCAGTGAGATAAAAAGAGATAGAGTTATTTTTCGTGTCGTATATTACTGGAGAGGCAAGAGAGATAGATGCGAGCACACATTTTTGTTCTCTCTTTCTACCAGCCAGTTACGTTTCATTATCTAAGACACATCATACAGTGCAGCAGTGATACCAGATCGGGGGATTTATCACTTTTTGCGGGATTTTCTCACTAATAATAAGCTAAAAGGGACAAAGGCATTGTTCAGACCTCATAGTACAAAAAGAAAGGGATTTTACTTTTTGGTCAAATTTTGTTTCTAATTGCTCATTCATTAAGAATAAAAAAATTATTCAACGAACGACCGATTTAAGTGTTTTCATGTTTAGAAAAAAGTCATTCAAAATATCTAAATGCTTTCATTTTCCTTTTTTTATTTACCTAAACTGTTTCATAAAATGACATATGTGTCTGTCAATGAATCAGGAGTATTTTTTAAAATAATAAATGTATTTATTTTGTAAACATGAAAGGGATATTTTGAGTATAACCGTGGGATAACCTGCCTCTAAAGTCTGGTATCACTGCAGTGCAGGCCTATTGTCTGTATCACACTGTAGGAGCAACAGAGAGAGGTGCGAGCACACAGTTTCTTTGCATTCTCTCATAGACAGTTACGTTTCAATATCTAAGACACAGTGCTCGCCTATTGCAAGGTTGCCACTTTGGTAATTTTTGACCAAACTTAGTATTTTTTTTTTTTTTTTTCGCAGGAGTCCAGTATTAGCTCTCCTTTCCCGCTTATCGTCCAGTACTCGGCAATATAAAGAAGAACTGGCAAGATAAGGGTTTTGTAGAGCACACATTTTTTAGGAGTTTTTAACACAACTGTTTTGCCAAACCGAAGTAGCTAGCAACAGATTCCAAGGGTAATTCTTCGCCGGACCTCCACTAGGGTGGATCATCTTTACTCCGATGTAGATGAACACCTCAACTACCTCGAAATTAGTGCTTTCATTAGTAACCGGTGGACAGATGGATTGGGTAAGTGGTAGAAGGCAATAAATAGAAAAAACGAAATCAGTGCATCATTCTGTAATCTTTCAAGTCACCATCGCAGCTAGTATGAGAATAAAATAATTTGCAAGGACCTGAACTTGCTCCTTCAAATGCGTAGGTTCCTGCAGTTCAGTTTATTTCTGTTATTTAACTATGCCGAGTTCTAGAATGACTGGCCCCAACACTCGACCATAGACCAAATTTACATTTATCAAATTACACTCAATCAATGATGAAACAACTAAACAAATGTAAGCAACAATGAACCTTTTCTGTGCTATTCCAGTGAAGTATAGCTATACCGGGAAATGAGTCTGTCATAACTACCCCCAACTCTAAGCAAGCATGCAAAGCCAGCTGCCACCGATGGTGTTTACATAGGCTTTATATAAGCCATGGGCAGAAAGTTAGCCTGCCCAATTTTTCAGCACTATCAGGAACCGTCTCCAAAGATTAAAAAAGCCATTCGAATGTATGTAACAATGGAAGGCGGAAAACGACAGCCGAATAGCTCTTTTGAACATTTGCTTTCACATCCTTGACTGACTTCTGTATTATATTATCTACTATTGACCAATTTAACCTGAACGATGATAGTCGAAATTTCCGTCCATTCGATCGGGAGCGAGGACCGCGAAAATCAAAACCCTTGAAACCCGAATAAACTTTCGTTATTAAGCATCATTCATAAAAAAATTGTACGAGGCTGACAGACCAACATCAAAGCTAACATTTTTCAACAGCCCTTTCAATTATTTTCATACCTATACCTAAGCTGATGAACTTTTGCTTTATCGAGAGAAGGCGACGAGTTGGTGCAGTGGCGCAATCGCTGGTATAAGGTGGCTCTTATTTTTGCAAATCGCCGCCAATGTCAGATCTGTTTTGACATTTGTGGACTAGACAGTGAACAAGCCATGGAGCGATACACTCCCCAATAACGCGGAATAATCGTGTCTATTTTTTTTTTGCGTAACAATTCGTCTGTAGTGTTGGCGCAGCGCGAATTCCGTCGCCGATTCCGGGGCCGTCCGACACCGACTACGCAAACACTGCGCCGTTTGGTCACCAACCTTGAAGAGTATGGGACCACACGAGACGTTGCCAAGAGTGGCCGGCCACGGAGCGCCCGTTGTGCTGAGAATATCGCCGCTGTTGACGAGGATGACGAGCTGTCGCCGGAAACATCGACCAGACGCCGTGCCTCGAAATTAGCCATCAGCCGGTCGTCCCTAAGGCGAAGTTTGGTCAAAGACTTACAAGTCCAGTCCGTGCATCAGCTGGTGTCTGTCAACCGCCAAACGCGTGTAACCTACGCCCAAGCCATCCTCAATCTCGAGGTCGAAGTGGTCGATTTTTCAACAAAAATCAGTATGAGCGATGAGGCTCATTTCCACCTCAGCGGGAACGTGAACAAGCAAAACTATTGCTTCCGAAAATCCACGATTAATGCACGAGAAGCCATTACCCCGCTCAAAGTTACTGCAAGGTGCGCTGTTCACGCTGGAGGACTCATCGGGCCATTTTTTTCGAGAACGCCGATGGTCAAACGACAACAGTGGACGGTGCGCGCTATAGGCCCATGTTAACCGATTTTTTTTCCTCCGCAATTGGACGAATAAGGACTGGAGGACATGTGGTTCCAACAGGACGGAGCTACGGCACACACTGCGCGAGCCACAACCGATATTCTAAAGGCGGCGTTCCCGGGTCGCCTCATCTCACGTTTTGGCGATTTGCACTGGCCTGCAAGATCGCCCTATTTAACCGTTTCAGACTTTTTTTTTAGGGTTTTTTGAAGTCCCGTGTTTACGTGACAAGCCCGAGACCCTAGAAGCCCTCAAGGACAACATTCGACACGAGTGCGATAATCTGTCGCCCGAAGTTCTCGCCAAACTGGTAAAAATTGCCATAAAACGAGCCCGTATGGGAATCAATTGTGACGGCGCGCATTTGGCGGATGTCATCTTCTCGACTTGACCAATAAAATTCTAAAGGTGCAAATAAACATAATCAAAAAACAGAATCGAAGTTTTTTATTTATAAAAAAAATGAGAGCCAAACAACATCGGATGACTTCTTTTGGCCCACCTTGTATTACAAAAAGGTCCACGAAGAGGAGTCTGGTCTGTTAATGAGAACTTAACGAAGGATATTCTGTTATCGAGAACGGATCCTCCAAATCGGCGACTCGAGCGGAAGGTCACCATGCACATTGAACAAATATAACTTCGATTTACATAGTCATTTACCTTGGCTTTACTTTTGTAAATTGGTACTTCCTCGGGCTAATAGGGCATCTGAAAAGTGAAGTTCTCTGTTATAAAATCAAGGAGCCATCGCACACGATCCAACTCCTCCCGCTTTTGCTGTATAATGCAGGATGAACACTTTTTGAGTCGTTTTTTGAGAACGATTCTTCGGGAGATAATCGGTCCGCTTTGTACCAATGGAAGAATAATCAAAGACGAACTCTACGAGCGACTGTGACCCATTCAAAGAGCTCAAAATACTGACATCATAAGGAGCACATAAAACAAAAAACCCACCATACCAGCACCCCAACGACCCTGAGCGTTCTGCCATTAAGACCAGCAGTATAAATCTCAGATAAGTATAGTCAATGCATCCAATATAAAAGTTAATCATTATTAAAATAAATAAACTATCTCGGAGGACCTACCAAAGAGAGAGAGGGAAACATGAACATCCTCATGCAATTTATTACCATATCTACATACATCTACCGGTGGATTACTCGTATTGTGTGTATGCATCCAAAAGAAATTGGCATCGTCGAATAAAGGTTTAATGAACACCATATCCACTATATGTGTGGGGGTAGGGAAGGTCGGCGTGTATCAGAAGTTTCACTACCACCGTATATATGCGCATTATGACATGAAAGTCAATTTGTTTTCAGGACAAAAGCCGATCGATATCATGTTTCAGAAATACATGGCATTACTCCATTCGCCCCGTCCTTGCTCCCAATCATCCTTTGAGTCTTCGGTAGGAACCTGAACTCATCGAGTATTCGATTTCGTAGAGTTATCCACTCACAATAGAGGCTGTGGCGTAGCTGCAAGGCAAAAGCGAGTAAAGAGATGAGTGGATAGTGTGATGCCCTATATGTTTTTTTTTTTTTTTTGGGTGACTTAAAGTAGGGGCTCGCTCAGTTGTAGCCCAGCACATTAAGCAACGAACCCACCATAGAAATACTTTTGGTAGGTTTTCACATCTTGAAATTTAGCGCTCCTTTTGAAAATGTTGGGAGTCAAACGCTTGGATTTTATTTGCATTTACACAGTTACGCAAGTGTCTCATCAGCCATCTGTGTACTTCCTCAGATTTTCGTCGCTGTTGAGTTAATCAACACTCACTTATAAAGGGTCTTTCATTAAGGATTTGACAACTTATTTTTAAATCAAATGCAAACTACTTGAGACATGTAAAAAAAAAATTACTATCAAAACTCAAAACATTTATGAATGGAATGCTACTTCGTTCATATGTCCACCACCACGGGAACGTATGCAGCGGTCGATACGTTGAACCCAATTTTCGATGACTCGGCCACACATACGGCGGCTATTTCTCGTTCAATATTGGCTCTGCGCTCCTCTAACGTCGCCGGCTTGTTGGCATAGACCACTGATTTAATGTAGCCCCATAAAAAAAGGTCTAGAGGCGGTAAATCACACGATGTCGGCGGCCAATAGACGGGTCCGTTTCTCAAGATAACACTTTCACCGAACTGAGACTTCAATAACTCGATTGTTGCACCCGCTGTGTGGCTTATGGCACCGTCTTGTTGGAACCACATATCACTTATGTCCAGTTCATGCAATTGCTCAAGGCAATAACGTTACTACATGTCTCTGTAGCGAATACCATTTACCGTAACGTGATGGTCATTTTCATCGACGAAATGAAACGGCCCAATGACGCTACCGGCTTGAAAATTGCACCAAACAGTGACTTTTGCTGATGAAGTGCTGTTTCATAAAGCACATGAGGGTTCTCACGTGTCCACTGTACAGTAACGCATATTTTGCTTATTGACGAAGCGGTTTACCCAAATACGAGCTTCATTTGATGAAATTCTTGATTTTCCTCCATCATGCCCAGAGCCCAATTCAAGAACGTAGGTCGCTTCATATGATGAAGTGGCTTTAGTTCTTGAGTCAGCTTGATCTTGTTACACCCTTACAAGGTGACCAAGATCTTGATCTTGTTACACCCTTACAAGGTGACCAAGATCATTACGCAAAATTCGCCATAAAGTGATGGGCGAGGGCCAATTCTTGTGAACGCCGTGAAATTGACAGATTTTTCTCGTTTGCAACGGACGCTTCTGCGGCAGCAATATTCTCCACACTTAGTAGCAGTCTCACTGACACGGCAACATCAAGCGGCGCATATTCTGACTAAAATTGTTTCACTGGACTATGAATTGCCTGTCTACTGGGACGAGAATTACGGCCGAATATTGCCGTTAACGCTGTTAAAGTTGCGACCACCGACTCGGAATTTCGGTAGTAAATTTTAATTATTTGTCCACGGTCTCCCTTCGTGTACTTCACCATGATGAACATTTTGATTTTACTGAATATTTTGACATTGACAGTTCGGTAATCGGTTTAAGGACGCATTCACACTGAAAGTTTAAAGTTGGCAAGTCGTTAATTATTAATTAAGACGCTTTACTACTTCTCTTTCTTTCCTGTCCAACAAAACACAACTGCAGTTCTTTCGATGAGCGCCCACCACCCTAAGACAAAACAAAACATTCGTCGCTGACATTTTTAAATTGACAAATTAAAATTCTGGTCAAAATCATACCCACAAAAGAAGGCGTGGCAGCGACCTACATAGGCTAAATCTTTCTCGGAATTTTAAGCAGCAATTCGAAGAAGTTTCATCAAAATCTGTCCAGTCAAACGCAGAAATGCCCAAACCTCCAACAACCAAATAGATTGTCTCAATAAAATCCAAGTTTTTCATGTGTCGAAATTTCTACCACCGAAAACTCTTTGTTCCATCCACGTCGCCATATATAATATTAACATACCCTATAACCAGGGGCAAGATCATAAAAATTGACGAACAGCTCCGGCAAAATGAAGAACAGTATAGCTACCAGCTACTCTGTGACGACAGTACTTTTTGTCTTTCACATGAAGGTTATAATGGTGGCATTCAACGGTAGGGTGGATTTTAAACAAAGGCACTAAAGTAACAGGGTATATGGATACACGAGCCCTGAAACCATATTTTGCCGCACACAATTCCATGTGAAATATCGAACGTGAGTTGAATTTCGAAAATTTTAATTGACATGCTATGCTTTTTGTTGCCATAGTAAGGAATCGTACAAAGGACCTTACGGATAGGACGAAATTGAAAATTTGTTTCAAAGCTTAACAATCAACGACTTTTCAATGAGCAGCGGGGAACGTCACCAAGTCAGATGAGAACTACATCAGCCTTGCCTTTACGGACCACCGATTGAGAACATTGTTGTGCATTTCGATATCCCCTCCGGCTATGGAGTTCTTTGTAGAGGGGGCTGTAAGCTGATTTGGGCAGCATTTTTGGAAAGTCTTTTACCAGGCCAAGGATTTGTATTTGCCCCTAGGCTTTAGCCAGTTAAAATAAATTAACACTTGGAATTGGGGTGAATGCATGTCAAGGAGAGGCATTGAAACGCTTGGAACGAATGAAATGTATAAAGGGAGGAAAATTGATATTTTATTTAGTTTTAGACTGCAGTGAGTTCAGGGCTCAGAATCTCTCGAAACGTTTTCGTGCGCACCATTGATTTGCTCTAAGTTGCAGAATGAAATCTGTATCGAGCAAACGAAAACGTTTGAACGTTTCGCCTTACAGAATGCCGACCCAAGCTCTTCATATATGCATAAAGCCTTAAAACTTTAAGACTCAGATAGATGAGATGAAACTGCCCAAAATTGCAACTTCAGCTCGAACGACGACAATTAGTAAGCAAAAATTTATTACGAAATTTGCCTTACGATGCGAATGATTATTTACGGAATGGCGCCTATAGTAGCCAAGCACAACCACATTTAAAACGAGTCTAAAAACAGGCCTAAAAACTAGACAAGCAAGGACTGATGTTTTGTTCGAAAACAAGTCAAAAACTGAGTACACCACAACCGAGTATAAAAATGCAGCACAAGTCAAATATTCCATCAAACAAGTGGACTTAAAAATGCAGTCCTTTCCAAAAGAACTCCAAAAAAGCAGCACAAGTCACAAATTCCATCAAACAAGTGGACTTAAAAATGCAGTCCTTTCCAAAAGAACTCCAAAAAAGCAGCAAAAGTCACAAATTCCATCAAACAAGTGGACTTAAAAATGCAGTATTTTCCAAAAACACACCAAAAAAGCAGCACAAGTCAAAAATTACATCAAACAAGTGGACTTAAAAATGCAGTCCTTTCCAAAAGAACTCCAAAAAAGCAGCACAAGTCACAAATTCCATCAAACAAGTGGACTTAAAAATGCAGTATTTTCCAAAAACACACCAAAAAAGCAGCACAAGTCAAAAATTCCATCAAACAAGTGGACTTAAAAATGCAGTCCTTTCCAAAAGAACTCCAAAAAAGCAGCACAAGTCACAAATTCCATCAAACAAGTGGACTTAAAAATGCAGTCCTTTCCAAAAGAACTCCAAAAAAGCAGCAAAAGTCACAAATTCCATCAAACAAGTGGACTTAAAAATGCAGTATTTTCCAAAAACACACCAAAAAAGCAGCACAAGTCAAAAATTACATCAAACAAGTGGACTTAAAAATGCAGTCCTTTCCAAAAGAACTCCAAAAAAGCAGCACAAGTCACAAATTCCATCAAACAAGTGGACTTAAAAACGCAGTATTTTCCAAAAACACACCAAAAAAGCAGCACAAGTCAAAAATTCCATCAAACAAGTGGACTTAAAAATGCAGTCCTTTCCAAAAGAACTCCAAAAAAGCAGCACAAGTCACAAATTCCATCAAACAAGTGGACTTAAAAATGCAGTATTTTCCAAAAACACACCAAAAAAGCAGCACAAGTCAAAAATTCCATCAAACAAGTGGACTTAAAAATGCAGTCCTTTCCAATAGAACGCCAAAAAGGCAGCGCAAGTCAAAAATTCCATCAAACAAGTGGACTTAAAAATGCAGTCCTTTCCAAAAGAACTCCAAAAAAGCGGCACAAGTCACAAATTCCATCAAACAAGTGGACTTAAAAACGCAGTATTTTCCAAAAACACACCAAAAAAGCAGCACAAGTCAAAAATTCCTTCAAACAAGTGGACTTAAAAATGCAGTCCTTTCCAAAAGAACTCCAAAAAAGCAGCACAAGTCACAAATTCCATCAAAGAAGTGGACTTAAAAATGCAGTCCTTTCCAAGAATACGCAAAAAAAGCAGCTCAAGTCACAAATTCCATCAAACAAGTGGACTTACAAATGCAGTCCTTTCCAAAAGAACTCCAAAAAAGCGGCACAAGTCACAAATTCCATCAAACAAGTGGACTTAAAAATGCAGTCCTTTCCAAGAATACGCAAAAAAAGCAGCTCAAGTCACAAATTCCATCAAACAAGTGGACTTACAAATGCAGTCCTTTCCAAAAGAACTCCAAAAAAACGGCACAAGTCACAAATTCCATCAAACAAGTGGACTTAAAAATGCAGTCCTTTCCAAGAATACGCAAAAAAAGCAGCTCAAGTCACAAATTCCATCAAACAAGTGGACTTAAAAATGCAGTATTTTCCAAAAACACACCAAAAAAGCAGCACAAGTCAAAAATTCCATCAAACAAGTGGACTTAAAAATGCAGCCCTTTCCAAAAGAACGCCAAAAAAGCAGCGCAAGTCAAAAATTCCATCAAACAAGTGGACTTAAAAATGCAGTCCTTTCCAAGAATACGCAAAAAAAGCAGCTCAAGTCACAAATTCCATCAAACAAGTGGACTTACAAATGCAGTCCTTTCCAAAAGAACTCCAAAAAAGCGGCACAAGTCACAAATTCCATCAAACAAGTGTACTTAAAAATGCAGTCCTTTCCAAGAATACGCAAAAAAAGCAGCTCAAGTCACAAATTCCATCAAACAAGTGGACTTAAAAATGCAGTATTTTCCAAAAACACACCAAAAAAGCAGCACAAGTCAAAAATTCCTTCAAACAAGTGGACTTAAAAATGCAGTCCTTTCCAAAAGAACTCCAAAAAAGCAGCACAAGTCACAAATTCCATCAAAGAAGTGGACTTAAAAATGCAGTCCTTTCCAAGAATACGCAAAAAAAGCAGCTCAAGTCACAAATTCCATCAAACAAGTGGACTTACAAATGCAGTCCTTTCCAAAAGAACTCCAAAAAAGCGGCACAAGTCACAAATTCCATCAAACAAGTGGACTTAAAAATGCAGTCCTTTCCAAGAATACGCAAAAAAAGCAGCTCAAGTCACAAATTCCATCAAACAAGTGGACTTACAAATGCAGTCCTTTCCAAAAGAACTCCAAAAAAGCGGCACAAGTCACAAATTCCATCAAACAAGTGGACTTAAAAATGCAGTCCTTTCCAAGAATACGCAAAAAAAGAAGCTCAAGTCACAAATTCCATCAAACAAGTGGACTTACAAATGCAGTCCTTTCCAAAAGAACTCCAAAAAAGCGGCACAAGTCACAAATTCCATCAAACAAGTGGACTTAAAAATGCAGTCCTTTCCAAGAATACGCAAAAAAAGCAGCTCAAGTCACAAATTCCATCAAACAAGTGGACTTAAAAATGCAGTATTTTCCAAAAACACACCAAAAAAGCAGCACAAGTCAAAAATTCCATCAAACAAGTGGACTTAAAAATGCAGCCCTTTCCAAAAGAACGCCAAAAAAGCAGCGCAAGTCAAAAATTCCATCAAACAAGTGGACTTAAAAATGCAGTCCTTTCCAAGAATACGCAAAAAAAGCAGCTCAAGTCACAAATTCCATCAAACAAGTGGACTTACAAATGCAGTCCTTTCCAAAAGAACTCCAAAAAAGCGGCACAAGTCACAAATTCCATCAAACAAGTGGACTTAAAAATGCAGTCCTTTCCAAGAATACGCAAAAAAAGCAGCTCAAGTCACAAATTCCATCAAACAAGTGGACTTAAAAATGCAGTATTTTCCAAAAACACACCAAAAAAGCAGCACAAGTCAAAAATTCCTTCAAACAAGTGGACTTAAAAATGCAGTCCTTTCCAAAAGAACTCCAAAAAAGCAGCACAAGTCACAAATTCCATCAAAGAAGTGGACTTAAAAATGCAGTCCTTTCCAAGAATACGCAAAAAAAGCAGCTCAAGTCACAAATTCCATCAAACAAGTGGACTTACAAATGCAGTCCTTTCCAAAAGAACTCCAAAAAAGCGGCACAAGTCACAAATTCCATCAAACAAGTGGACTTAAAAATGCAGTCCTTTCCAAGAATACGCAAAAAAAGCAGCTCAAGTCACAAATTCCATCAAACAAGTGGACTTACAAATGCAGTCCTTTCCAAAAGAACTCCAAAAAAGCGGCACAAGTCACAAATTCCATCAAACAAGTGGACTTAAAAATGCAGTCCTTTCCAAGAATACGCAAAAAAAGAAGCTCAAGTCACAAATTCCATCAAACAAGTGGACTTACAAATGCAGTCCTTTCCAAAAGAACTCCAAAAAAGCGGCACAAGTCACAAATTCCATCAAACAAGTGGACTTAAAAATGCAGTCCTTTCCAAGAATACGCAAAAAAAGCAGCTCAAGTCACAAATTCCATCAAACAAGTGGACTTAAAAATGCAGTATTTTCCAAAAACACACCAAAAAAGCAGCACAAGTCAAAAATTCCATCAAACAAGTGGACTTAAAAATGCAGCCCTTTCCAAAAGAACGCCAAAAAAGCAGCACAAGTCAAAAATTCCATCAAACAAGTGGACTTAAAAATGCAGTCCTTTCCAAGAATACGCAAAAAAAGCAGCTCAAGTCACAAATTCCATCAAACAAGTGGACTTACAAATGCAGTCCTTTCCAAAAGAACTCCAAAAAAGCGGCACAAGTCACAAATTCCATCAAACAAGTGGACTTAAAAATGCAGTCCTTTCCAAGAATACGCAAAAAAAGCAGCTCAAGTCACAAATTCCATCAAACAAGTGGACTTACAAATGCAGTCCTTTCCAAAAGAACTCCAAAAAAGCGGCACAAGTCACAAATTCCATCAAACAAGTGGACTTAAAAATGCAGTCCTTTCCAAGAATACGCAAAAAAAGCAGCTCAAGTCACAAATTCCATCAAACAAGTGGACTTAAAAATGCAGTCCTTTCCAAAAGAACTCCAAAAAAGCGGCACAAGTCACAAATTCCATCAAACAAGTGGACTTAAAAATGCAGTCCTTTCCAAGAATACGCAAAAAAAGCAGCTCAAGTCACAAATTCCATCAAACAAGTGGACTTACAAATGCAGTCCTTTCCAAAAGAACTCCAAAAAAGCGGCACAAGTCACAAATTCCATCAAACAAGTGGACTTAAAAATGCAGTCCTTTCCAAGAATACGCAAAAAAAGCAGCTCAAGTCACAAATTCCATCAAACAAGTGGACTTAAAAATGCAGTACTTTCCAAAAAAACTCCAAAAAAGCAGCACAAGTCAAAAATTCCATCAAACAAGTGGACTTAAAAATGCAGCCCTTTCCAAAAGAACGCCAAAAAAGCAGCGCAAGTCAAAAATTCCATCAAACAAGTGGACTTAAAAATGCAGTCCTTTCCAAGAGAACTCCAAAAAAGCAGCACAAGTCACAAATTCCATCAAACAAGTGGACTTAAAAATGCAGTCCTTTCCAAGAATACGCAAAAAAAGCAGCTCAAGTCACAAATTCCATCAAACAAGTGGACTTAAAAATGCAGTCCTTTCCAAAAGAACTCCAAAAAAGCGGCACAAGTCACAAATTCCATCAAACAAGTGGACTTAAAAATGCAGTCCTTTCCAAGAATACGCAAAAAAAGCAGCTCAAGTCACAAATTCCATCAAACAAGTGGACTTACAAATGCAGTCCTTTCCAAAAGAACTCCAAAAAAGCGGCACAAGTCACAAATTCCATCAAACAAGTGGACTTAAAAATGCAGTCCTTTCCAAGAATACGCAAAAAAAGCAGCTCAAGTCACAAATTCCATCAAACAAGTGGACTTAAAAATGCAGTATTTTCCAAAAACACACCAAAAAAGCAGCACAAGTCAAAAATTCCATCAAACAAGTGGACTTAAAAATGCAGCCCTTTCCAAAAGAACGCCAAAAAAGCAGCGCAAGTCAAAAATTCCATCAAACAAGTGGACTTAAAAATGCAGTCCTTTCCAAGAGAACTCCAAAAAAGCAGCACAAGTCACAAATTCCATCAAACAAGTGGACTTAAAAATGCAGTCCTTTCCAAGAATACGCAAAAAAAGCAGCTCAAGTCACAAATTCCATCAAACAAGTGGACTTACAAATGCAGTCCTTTCCAAAAGAACTCCAAAAAAGCGGCACAAGTCACAAATTCCATCAAACAAGTGGACTTAAAAATGCAGTCCTTTCCAAGAATACGCAAAAAAAGCAGCTCAAGTCACAAATTCCATCAAACAAGTGGACTTACAAATGCAGTCCTTTCCAAAAGAACTCCAAAAAAGCGGCACAAGTCACAAATTCCATCAAACAAGTGGACTTAAAAATGCAGTCCTTTCCAAGAATACGCAAAAAAAGCAGCTCAAGTCACAAATTCCATCAAACAAGTGGACTTAAAAATGCAGTATTTTCCAAAAACACACCAAAAAAGCAGCACAAGTCAAAAATTCCATCAAACAAGTGGACTTAAAAATGCAGCCCTTTCCAAAAGAACGCCAAAAAAGCAGCGCAAGTCACAAATTCCATCAAACAAGTGGACTTAAAAATGCAGTCCTTTCCAAAAGAACTCCAAAAAAGCAGCACAAGTCACAAATTCCATCAAACAAGTGGACTTAAAAATGCAGTATTTTCCAAAAACACACCAAAAAAGCAGCACAAGTCAAAAATTCCATCAAACAAGTGGACTTAAAAATGCAGTCCTTTCCAAAAGAACTCCAAAAAAGCAGCACAAGTCACAAATTCCATCAAAGAAGTGGACTTAAAAATGCAGTCCTTTCCAAAGACACGCCAAAAAGCTAAAAAAAGAACCCAAAACCCATCTAAAACTCTATAGATCAACAAGTACAAAAACGGGTCAAAATTCAGATCAAAGTCTCTTCAAAAATGGTCTAAAAATTGTACAGTACATAAAAAAATACCGTTCAAAATGTTTCGACTTAGATTAGGTTAAACAGGCTGTGAGCACTGCAAGCAACTTCCCAAAGCTACGACCAAAAGTTAGTTCAAAAATGAACCATTACCGAAATTCATTAAAACACCCGAAGAAATAGGTAAAAATATAAGAATTCCTGTTAAATACCCGTCCAAAAATGGGCAAGAAGGATCAGAAATATGTTTAAATAAAACATGCCTAAAAAGGAGCGCAACAAATAAAACTAAGAGCCACAAAAGTCCCGTCTAAATAATACTCAGAGATGCAATTAGAGGCTTATAAATATATTGAAGGATTTTCTAGGAGAGTGTGTTGAAGGATCTCATCATGCATAACTTGTAAGAAGAGCAAAACCGTTTCTCACTTTGATCGTTTTCGTTACTGCCCGTCTTTCAATTCAATTCGAGTGCTGGATTGGAAACACCAATTAAAATATTCAAAATACAATTCAAGGACATTTGAGTAGTGCTTTCGAATCACAGCGTTAATTTTCAATTGATTGGAATTCAAATGTAATAAGTTGCCAAGTGGATCACGTCTAACTTTATTGGTGAGTAACTCAGTTGCAGTGAGTGGTTAAAGTTATCTAATCAATTGAAGTGAAAGGCCTCGGCACATGTCCTCAAATATGATTATCCCAGCACAAAGTGTTATATCACATCTTGGACAAACTCAAGAGAGGATTAGCTCTGTATACCCATTGTGTGTGATGAAGGAAATAAACCCATCTAGGGGCAAAGGTTTTTATGCATTCAGCCGAAGTTTGACTATGCGTCATCGTATACGTTGACACATTCCTGGGTAAGCCCAATCTCACCCCTTTAATTTTCGGGTCAATTAACCAAGTCCTTAACTCGGTTGTCGTTAACTCCGAGAAGTAGCTATCCGGCATCAAAGATCATGTATCTCTTCTTAAGGTAGGGTGCTGCTCCTATCAAATCAACCCATTTCCCGGAGTCAGTTACTATGCAGTGTCTTAGGCAAACCAATTTTCAGGGAAAACAAATTAAAATCCTCGACTCCGTGACGGTGTACCCACACCTAAGCCAAACATCAAATCACCATTTCCTTCCACACGGATACCCCTTTATTCTAAAAGTTGCTGGTTGCTCATCAAATGGGCCACAGGACGAAGGGGGGTGTATTATTTAAATAAATCCCATTCCTCCATTGTCCGTGCGTCGTTATGGAATTTCGCTTCTGGATGGGAAAAATGTTCTTCCCGTGCGCGTTCATCAGGTTTGTGGGTTTCGCGCGTAGCTAGCTACTCTTGTGTTAACTTTTGAATTTCGCAGACATTAATGCCGTGTTGGAAATGGAATTATATTGTCTCACAAGCGGAATGAAACCTTTTCTTCTCGTTCGTTCGTGGTCTCTTTCTTGTCTTCGTTCGTTATCGCATCATATCCTGAAGGCTGGATAAGACAATGTGGGGGGTAGACGAACATAATTGAATTTATCAACACGTTTCTTTGTCTTCACAAT
Source organism: Cheilosia vulpina (assembly GCA_916610125.1). NCBI lineage: Eukaryota > Metazoa > Arthropoda > Insecta > Diptera > Syrphidae > Cheilosia > Cheilosia vulpina. Next base: position 62,933,344 of record OU744279.1, read on the forward strand.
GAATTACTCATCTTTCTCTTATCTATGCAGCGGCCCACTATAGGCACCCTTGTTCTCCTCGAGGAAATATTTTTATTCTTAAGCACTATTTGCCTTGAGAAGAATAGGAACGACTTGCGGAGCGAGTATTTGTATATGTGCGCATGAATTGAATTTTCACAAATTTCAATATTTGCACACCAAGTCGAAGTAGTAGGTATAGGTGGGTGCAGATTTTTCACAGGATGATAAGATTTAATGGAGATTTATCTTTTCTTGTATAACCAGAAAGACCGACAGGCGAGGAGTTGGAGAAGACTTAAAAAGCAATTTAGCGGCAAGAATCCCTAAATACAGGAACGGCAAATAGATGTTTGACTTGGTGGTGGTGAAGTTTCATTCTGCGTTCGGATGATGGGTAGATGCGTGTAGGTACGTATGATCCTGCCTTCAGTTGTTATATGAGCTGGGTACCTATCAGTTTGTGGGCTTAATAAAGTCAACAAGCTTAATTCCAGAATTAGCATATTGGAATGAGACATGGAAGTCTATCGAATGAGGGATCTTGTTGCTGAAATACGAAACACAAAACGAGAAGACTTTCGCATTTATTTTTAGTGTTTTGTTAAGTGGTTTTGCAGACAACGTCGAATGGGTGTGACATTTTGGCCATTCAAAATATAAAACAATTTTATATTTACACAATTATATTGTTTGTAGTAATAAATTCAGAATTTAATAATAACGATCTTTAAAAATCAGTTTAGTTTTCAGGAGATGTCAGATGAACGTATGAAATTCTTTGAATAGCTCTGGAGGGTATAAAAAAAACACACAAGACACATGAATAATCCTAAAGCAAGCCAAATATCTAGGACTCCAAAAACTGTCATTAAATCCAAGTGGCAATTCATTTAATTTGCGTAGATCCAGTGAAAAAAAAAACAGAGTGGTAATTTATTTGTTCAACTGGTTTGGGAAACGAACTGTGTTTGCTTTTTTTGGTTACATCTTGGTGCATCCTTCTTCAACTCTGTTGATGAAAGTTGTATCTCTATGGTAGTCAGACTACAGTTGGATCAATGGAAACTGCACTTCATTGTCCACTCTCTTTTGTTTCATTTCTCATTTATTCATTTATTCTTTTAATCCTTTTGATTCAATTTGACTTTGTCATTTCATGCATATGTTGTTTTCCAGCAAGATTCCTGCAGTTTCTTTACACATTTCTATTTAAATCTTTTTGATTGAGGTATAGCCATTTATAGGTTCTTGTCCCTCCCTTCTGCTCAGCTTCAGTACATGAATGTATAATTTCCTTAGTTCACCTATTTCTTTATTTTGTTGTACGGCGAATGCTTTCCATAGGACTTGGTGTCCAAATACCGTGTTCGTCTGATTTGTATTTTATTTTTAACGACCACATGTTTGATATCGGTAAATAATCAATTCGTGCATTTATTTCGTTTTGCTAGGCTTAGCATCCAACATACTTTAAACCGTCCACTTCTCGAGAAGTGGGACTCCAAAGGCGATTCTTCTCACCTTATAGAGGGTTTGGTAAAGAACACTACTATGTCCGCATTTACTTGTTCGACAGTTTATTTCCGCACTCCTGTGCGATCTTCTCTCAGGACGTCATCTTGAAGACGAAGGAGTTTGCAATTGGGTGACATATCATATTTAAGTGGTGGCATTAAATAGAGACATTTGGAAAATCTTAATATTTGCTAGAGCCGCTTATTTTCTGAGCGATCCACAGAAATTTATAAGTCTCTATTATATTGACCTAACAACACTAATTTTTCTTTTTCTGTTCCCATTTTGCGTGTCAGCGGATCGTCTCAAATAAGTTTCGTGCTTTCTGGCGCTATACACCTATATATTTACCAATGTTTTAAAAAAATACTTTATAAAACAGGAGGAGGAGGAGTTGCACAGTTTTCTAAAAAAATAAAACATATGTATTTAGCTTCAGATTTAAATTAATGGAATGTTTTTAGCTTGAAATCCTTGAAATCTTATCCATTCAGGTACAAATAAATATATCTCGTACTTAGTATAACATAAATTACCTCCTTCCCCCATATATTCTTTCAAAATCCTAAAATGTATTCTGTTTCGAGAAGCTTTAACCAAAAACAAAGAAAACAAGTAAAAGTGTTCGAATTGGCCTGGCCGATGCTTTGATACCTTCCACGGCATACAAGTCATGCAAAATTGGTCTTGTATGGGAGGTACCAGAACTACTTGACCGACGTAGGCTATTTTTAATTCCAACTTGCCGACAATAAAAATAAGTCCTCTTACAAAATTTCACTTGCCAAGGTAGATTCTTTTCGACGGTATCGTGTTTTCATTATGTGTTTTCCAATATTGGTTTTGTATGGGAGGTACCAGAACTACTTCACCGACATAGCCCATTTTTAATACCAACCTAACGACGATAAAAAAGAAGCCATTTAACGAAACTTCACTCACCTATATCAATTCCTTTGGGCGCTATCGTGCTTTCAATAGACAGACAGACAGACTGACGGACATGGCTAAATCGATTCATAACGTGATCCTGATTCAGAATATATATTGTATGAGGTCTCCGGTGACTCCTTCTTGGCGTTACAAATGTAATAACAAAGTGAATATACCTTCCTCTGTAGGGTATAATAATTTTGAATAACTCACGAAAATCAGTAGATGACCTCTCAACAATTCGACACACCAACAAAGCTTTACGCCATGGATCGTCACTTTAGTCCAGACATCATCTAATCTAAGTAAGGAACTCAGCAGGAAGCTCGGACGCATAATCGGGGCCTAAGCACACGATTCACGAGATTTCATCCCAAATTGAGGTAAAAAGCAAAACCGTGATTACCAACTAACACTTAATCAAACGCTTGCATAATTGTAGACTCACTCCGCAGGTGGTGAAATGGATTGTTGTACTTGAGATAGGAAGTTTGTCTTATGTCGTACAACAAATACAGACAAAAATGGACGAATCTTTAAAATTTGATATTTCTATTGGCTTAGGAGTTGTAATCTTAAGTTTTGCATTAACCAAAGTGGAAAAAACGGGCGCCCAGTAAAAATATGAAAAAAAACTCCGGATTAACGTAGGTAATGTGTCTGAAATTCACCAGGAACGTGGGGGATTTCCCGGTGAATCGGGGCCGAACACTCAACTAATACTCGCTTGCTGGGGTACCTAACACTATTATCGCTGTGATGCGAACATTGGCTGCCAATAGCGTAGTTGAGATGTAGATGGCGTGGCCAGTTGATCAGATGCATACTATTAGGCGTTTGTTATAAATCAAAAAAAAATTACCTACTCGAATTTTACTGGTCCTTGTGCCTATCAAATTCTCATCAAATAATCCGCTTTTGTTTCCATTTTGTACTCATCTTTACTGTCTACGCTATGACTACACCACCATGCTGACCTGACCAGCAAGATGAAGATTAACATTCACATTTCAAATACACAAACATGCAGAACAAAAGAATCGCCTCGCAGCGTGAACAAATTCGCCAGGAGCAGTTTTTCCTACCAGCACACCGTCGATATAAATGTAGAAAAAAAGTATACATCCCATCCAGCATTTTACAGAAATGTTTATTCAAGTTAATGGAAACTGTGCACTCCGTCAAATGGATTCCAAGTTACTTAGTCGGACATGAAATAGTTTCGCTTAAAAGCTACCCGCGGATTTAATTACGTTTTCGCTCTCCCCCTCGCCGAACATATCTTTCCGCAGTGAGGATTATAATGAAAACGAGAGCAAACATCATTTGCAGTGATAGCGGGAAAAAAAAAATAACAAATTTATTCACAGCAAACAAATAATTTGCTTAAAAAGCTGATTATAACTGGCATTCAGCTTGTTTACTTACAGCGCCAATTTTAAAATACACACCGCCGGTTGGGTATGGTTATTAAGAACGCATCGCGGTTAATCAGTCGACACAGGTTCTTGTAGTACAGTTTGCCACCCGAAGTATCCGGTGGTGGACTTTGTGAATGCGAATTCCGCGTCAGCACGTCATAGATGTACGAATCTGGATAGATGTAAGCTTCTGTCGCATCAAGTCCGAGGCTTGACAGTGCGTACATAAACAGGAGAGCGCAGTACATGTTGATATCTCCTTTGGATCTTTAACCGACACTGAGCTGTATGCGGAAATTTTGTGAGAAATATATAGCAATCGCGGGAATAGAACAATACTTTTGTTACAAATGACAAATGACGTCTCGGGCAGGAGATCTCTTATCTTTATTGTCAAAATGGGTAATGTATAGAGAAACGATTAAATTGACGATGCCTCACAATTTAATTAAGGTTAGATACTAGGCCCGAGTGAGTATACACGTAGTTTCGATCGTTATATGGACTGCAAATGTGTCTTTGTATTTGATAGGACTGTAACTGTAAGACAATCGTACTTAACTTCACCGGACGTTTTTTTCTTTGACACTATGTGAAAAAATTCGGCAATAGATAGTAGTTGATGCAACAGGAAGACCTGCGTGGATATGATGGATATGACACACATCACCTACGTTTATATTAAAAATGTTCACCATGGACTCTCCCTTTTCCGTGACCCTACAAGGCGAAGACTTTGGGCATCAAATTTTATTTTGGCCAATTTTAGTCAGATTGTAGTTCTGACTGTCAAAAATCAACCATCATTTGGCCACAAACACGTTTCGTCTTCAAAAACGAACATAAACACTAATGCTGACAGATATTACACACTGGGCCTTACTAAGAATCATTCTTAACCTTCAAACTAAATATTTCGTACGTCACAATATGCAATTATGTATGGAAAATTTCGCTATTGTGAGTTCGAAAATTTAGCATGGACACTAAAAATGATTATTAGTATCGCGGATTGTAAATAACGTTAGCTTTGTGTTTGAGAGCCCCTACAACACAGCTACAATGGACGCTGTTTACCATAATGATGGCCCTTCAAAGTTTTCAAAAATTCCTATATATCATAAAGACGCTCAAGCCCAAAGTGGTACTAAACAATCGGATATTGGAACTTTAAAAATGTTAAGAACAGAAGTAACACCTCTTTGCAAAAGGGATTACAACCTTTTAAGCTTCTAGGTATATGTAAACATCTGTAATAGCCTCTAGTGGATCACTCGTGAGTTTTTTTTTTTCTCACTCATGTGCAAATAAGTTTCATCACTGAAGATGAATGGGCTTATGCTGACTCAGTTGATGTTTCCTTGTGCAAGATGCTCCCTTAATTGTGGCCGCACTAGTTGTCCTTAGGTCTATCAATTTAAGGTGTGGGGATATTCTGGTTGTAGTTGGGCCTCCAATGAGTATCAGAGCGCAGATGGACAACGTGCCTAAACAAAATGATGCTCCCGTGTCACTGTGAGCATTCAGAATGCCAAGGAGAACTATCAAAATAGCGATTGATTTCGATAAGGTCCATTTTGTTAAAGGCTGCATGAATATCAAGGTACCACCTACCGAGCGATAGTCCAAATTGTGAAATTGCATAGCCACCTGAAACGGGAAATATATAAAGTCCACCGTCGATCTGTCTTAATCAGATGTGGTAAGGCCGATTTGATCCAATTTCCCAGTGCAAAATGTGTCCAAGGGCGTATCCAGGGGGGGCGCAGTGCCCCCCCAGAGAGCACTGCATTATTACTGCTTGCTCATTCCATTATCAAAACAAAACAGACACTTCGCCTATGTGCGAAAATAAAAGTCACTTTTCTAACAAACGATGGAAATCAAGACGAAAAATTACCCAAATCTATGTCTGTTTATGCTAGAACCTAGAAATATATGTGAATCTTGGGGCGCGTGTATGAAATTTCTAGCCTTAAGCGCAAAGTCGTATAGACCACATTTTTAATCCTACAATTTTTGTCTTTCCGATGGCCGTAAAAAAAAAGATTTACAAATTTGGCAACAGATGAAAGAAAATATTCCTAAGTTACCAGCAGAAGCTTATAAAAAAGCAACAGCTCTGCCAAACATAAGTGCACATTTCCTGTGACAACCAGCACTGCCGAACGATCTTTCTCCACCTTACGCCGGATAAAGACATATCTTCGCAGCAATATGAGAAAAGATCGCTTGAATGGACTAGCCCTAATGCATATCCATCAAGACATTGCTTCAAAGATGAACCCTGAAAAAGTACTAGATATCTTCAGCAGAAAACATAAAAGAAAACTGTCATTATTAATCATATAATTTTTCATTATTACACCTTTATAAAAAGTATTTTTTTATTCTTTGTTATTCTCCAATGTCATTGATAAAGAATGAATCCCAAAAACAAATTGCAATGCAATACTGTGGGGTACACTCTTCACCTATATGGCGTTTGTGCCCCTCCCAGAAATAAATCCTGGATCCGCCCTTGAATGTGTCTATAGAAACTTGCAACGAAGAAGTTGAATTTTCTGGTAAAACTTATCACAACAAACACAGAAAATAAAATACCAGGTAATATAAAATTCAATTGTAAAATTTCAACAAAAATAGTTTTGTTGAACCGGAAGAAAAAATTGTTGTAATTATAAATTAAATTTATCAATACAACTTAAGTTTTATCAATTTGAACGATACTTTGTCAAACGGATAGAACATTTACTACAACACTACTTTGTCCGATTAACAAAACACAATTTTCAGTTTAATAAATCGAAATAGTATCAATTGAACAATTTTATTGTTGAATTAACAATTTTTTTGTTATATCCATTAAAATAGAACCAAAAATCACTCTTGTCAAATTGACAAAAATTATGAAAAAAGTTTTGTTAGCCAAACAAAATACAGATAATAAATACTAAAAACATTCTGTTGAAATGACCGTTTTTATTTCCAGATTTGACATAAATTTTGTTCAATTAATAACACAAGTTGAATTGAAAAAAAAAAAAATAAAATTTAAACATGAATTTGATGCCGTCATTTATTTTTTGACACGCGAAATAAAGTTGTTTGTTAATGTGCATAAAAATTCCGTAAAAAAGTGAGTTGAACAATTAAAAAGTAAATAAATCAGTTGATGGATGAGTACAGAAAAATTTAAAATGTAAACTACCCCTTAGATATAAATTGGTAAGGATTGCAATTTGGTAATACAGGAGTGTTTAATACGCATTTTATTATCTTAAATTAAATAGCTCAAAAGAGGCAACTTTTAATAGTGAAGGAGATGACTGCACCATCAACTTTGTCGGTATTTTAGGTATAGCGGATCCTTTTATTTTCAAGTAAGATGAAGCCATTCGGTATCGTTATGTCTTAAAAGTAATAGCCTTTTTTAATTTTATATTTCTGTGGTCACAAGGCAAAACCTTTTAAGTCTGTTTTACTCATTGTTCAGGAGAGCAGTTTAATGTTTTTTTACTAGTGACTTTAGCTGTTTTTTTTTTTAATTGTGGCCACTTTTTTAAAGATATTAAGCTGAAGAAAATTTACGAACTAGATTTGGCATAAAAATCTCAATTTCGTCTAAAGTCGACTTAAGCGGTTTTGCCTCGTGACCACAGATTTATGCATATTTTGATATTTTCTATGTAAATAATGTAATTTAATTTCTTTAGTTCCTTTTTCTAATAAATCTAATTGCTAAACCTATTTGCTTTGTGTATCATTTATTAATACCTTATGCTATACACATAACAATTTATTTGTTGAATCAAAAAATTAAAATTATGGAGCTGAGATAATAATTATATATAACCAGCAATATTCTTATAGATTCAACAAAAGACAACTGTAGGTGCTGACTGATTATTTCTGTAATACCTATCAACTGTTGCCGCTTCAGAGCCTCTGCCCATATAAAGTTTAACCTCCGAAATTATGCTTAGGTAGGATTATTCTCTGTAGAGAGCTTATTGAAATTAACAATTCATTTATACAATACAACTTACTTTTTAGTTTTCTGGGCTGGCGACCAGGGGCATGTAACAGAACGCGACAAGTAGTTGTAGGACAAGTGAATTTCGACAACTTGTCAAAGATTGTGTAACACAAAACGACAAGTCCGAGAGCACTGCGGCAATTGTCGCGATGAAAGATGACAAGTGGGAAATTATATCGACAAGTGTGTCAAGACATACTTGTCGAACTGTGGTTCAATGAGGACAAGTGATCTGAATATTGTTAAAAACTGAAAAGTGCATTTTTAATGTAAAACCTAAGCAGAAAACAAATCGTGAAATACAATAGTATATTATATATAGTTAAATATGTACTTATTTGATTCCGACTTTGATAGTGAGAACAGTGAACCTCGGCACAGGTTGTACGTTTTTAGGCCAAAAAATAATGTTGATGTCAGTGATCATGTATATTGAAAAATTTGGCATATCAAAATCAACTGCACACAATCTTGCTGCAAGACTAAGAAGAATAAAAGTCTTCCGTGATTTTTGCCATCTTTCCATATATAACACTTGTCGAAGAATGCCGACAAGTCAAGGGAATTTAATTCTTTTGACGAAGTGCAAAAGTTTACGTTCTGTTACAGAATTAATTTGTACTTTTCGGACAAGCATAAGTGGACAAGTGAATTTAGACTTGTCGCGTTGTGTTACAGGCCCCACGGCTCCTCTGCGGCAAACAAGAAAGTAACGATCAATTAGAACTACAGATTGAATGGCGCGTATACATTTTGACGTTTCTCAAATGACAATCGCTACGAACGCGTTCAGTGATTTAGGTTTGTTCGCAGTAGAAGCTGAGGTCATCCCCGTACAATATTTTACAACATCAACAATATTTGTTTGCTGTTGATTTAATAAAATGACAAACAATTTCGATGGTATTAACAGCTTTTTCTTTTAATTAAGATAAATGTCAAATTGATAAATAAAATAAAATTTAACCAAAAAATGTTCATACCCACCCATAAGTAGCTAAACAATTTTTGTTACTATAACAATTTTTTTTGTTATTATAATAAAAGTTTTAAGACAATATAAAACTTATTAAAATTTTGTCAATTTGATGGAAACATTTAGTTTGACGTATATTGACAGGAAAATTGTTCAAACAAGCCTCATTTTTATCAAATATTCAAAGGTTTTATTTTCAGTGAACCCGCGCATTTGATTTTCGCAGAGAAAAAGAAAATTGTTTTCGTAAATTTCGTAATGACTTGAGATTCCTGAGATAATTGCGTCCGAATTTGCGTGTCGTGCGTAATCGGCCGGCGTGAATGTCTCCGCCAGATGTTGTACAACTTCGAATAAGTTCATAAATAAGGCCCGTGACAATTGCCCATCCAAACAGAGGCGGCCTATACTCCAAACAGCAGCCATAAACAAAAGAACAATTTCATTTCAAATTCGTGACCAGAATAAGTTAATTATTTATACGCTCTTCATTTAATTTCCACTCATTTATTTTAACTACGAAAATTATTTCTGTTCCGAAACTTTATGTGCACTGGCGCGGTGTGCTTGTGTGCATACTAAATCCGAGTGCCGTCGATGGTGGTAGATATTTTTGACAATCCTCAACATAATGTGTGTGTATACGGAATTCGACTGATATTGCGACAGTTGCAAGGAAAACATGTCAATTGAAACACAACATCACCACAGGATGGAAGCAAAAGTTTCACCGCACTGATGGAATTATTGAAAAATCCCCATCAGCAATGTACTCTATCTTGGCGTGTCAATTATCATCAGGATAATAGAGATATCGCATACACATAAAAAGGAACAACTTTGTTCGTCATCTAGCTGGACCAAGAAAGAAAATATATACAACCCATGTCAGAATGCGAGCACGTCAGGGAATTCCGTTCGCCTCATCGGATTCGTGGCCATTTTTCAACTGTGAAAAGAAGATGTATAGCCTTCAATCTCAATAAATAAGCCAACTTTGACTTTTGGGGTAACGGAAGATGTAACCGGGCGGCGTACAAAAAAGAAAGAAAAATAGGGAGAACAAAAAATGGGCGGCAGTTAACTGCCTTCCAGTGGGTGATGTGTTTACGAGGGGAACCACTATCGCTGGGAAGCTCTAGGGATCAATAACAATAAATCCTAACACTGCTGTGGTTTATATTTTAATGGAGTGAGACGGAATCGCAACAGCATCCCCTTGTATGTTATTGCCACCCACAAGACTTTGGAGGTGTTAGCTGTACCACTATATCGCTGGTGATTTTGGGTACTTTTTATGCTTGCGGCAGTGGGTGGTGTCTGTTGTGTTGGTTTTCGGCTCAGAAATGAAGTTATGTTCATTTTGGGGCTTTCATTGTTTGACCTAGAAAATGTTATGACTGGTCCTGCTTTATTTTGTTTTTTTTTACCTCCCCCCCCTCGTCAGTGAAAAGTGCGTTCAATTCCATTAGGCATCATTAGAGCGCCCAGGGTTGGAATATCACTCAAGGGTTACTTTGTGTGGCAAATATGTGACGATATTCATAGTCATATAAATAGCCACTGTTATGTATGTATACTTACACTGATTTAATACACACCACTCAGCAGATTTTAGCGAATGCAAAGGCGATCATTTTGAGGGAATAGCCCAGTTTCTGCTGGCAAGTTTTTTGAAAATATCGAAGACCATTAAGAATGTAGGGCGATGAATTTTCATACATAGGTAGACCATGCAAAACAAGTAAAAGAATAAATAAATGAACAGATAGCGCAGCAGGTTCGTAGGGACCTTTGGTCTAGCATCTCATAACCATTCGTGTTGTGTGAGTTTTTCTTTTCCAAATGGCTAGTTGAGAAGCTCTTTCAGGACAGTAATACTTTTGGATGTCTTTTAGACGTTCGCGAGAGGTGGCGCAATGGAAAAAAACTTTAAGAATTTGGGTTTTTCCGGGATTCGAACTTGGGACCCCTCGTAGTCCAACACACTAACCACTAAACCACAGCGCCTACAACACGCAGAACAGGTGCAGAAATATTATTTTAGGCTCTTAATTTTATAGCCAAGTTTTTAAATGAAAGCGTTGAAGAAAAAACACTTAATTCTACTACAGCTCAGTCGTAATCTCATCTTGCGGTGGAAAGCCCAACTTAAAGAATTCATCCTCCAGCCACAGAGAGCTCTGATTAAGATCCGATATCAGATTGCCCTTTATGGTGTTAAAGCTGCTGCCGAACGGATCCGATTGAAGGAAAATCTTTCTCTTCATTGTTGAGGTTATGTATGTCTACGAGTTCACTTTTAGCTGTATTCCACATGGAAAGACTCTGAGGCTGTTTAAGCCGATATAAACGAATCTATTTGAAAGACGTTCACCAATTACAGAGACTTCTTATAAAGGGAGGGTGATTTTTTAAGAATTAAGTTTTTTAGGTTGGCAGCACTGGTTAGAAGTGGCGTCCAAACGTCACCTGTCAAAGTGAAAAGTGTTCAGTATTCTCTGACATTTAACCATGGAAAGGGGTCGGGTGCACCTCATCCCCGGACAACTCATCCCCCGCCAAATTTCGCACCTGGCGCCATCTACATCTTAACTCCACAACTGAAATCCAATAATCGCCTCACTCACCTTTAGATGATAGTGTTACCTCAAACGAGTATTATGTTGAGTGTTAGGTTAAAGTTTATCAATATTGGATTGGTTTAAATAGATGCATTAGTGGAATTCGGAAAAATCTCTGGCGGAAGGAAGGAGGTAGGCACCAAATTTAAGTAATGATAGGAGGAAGATATTAGGATGGGAAATGCTTTGTGTCTATTGTACCTGAATGGATTTATAAGATTTGGAGACTGTAAATATTTAAGTAATTTTACTCTGAAGCTAAAACAATAAGTTGTTTGAGAAAATAAATTGACTTTTAGCTGCAGAGAATTTGAGAAAATAAAAGTAAAAAAGCGAATTTTCGCTAAAAGCTAAAAGTCAATTTATTCTCCCAAACAACTTATTATTTTAAACTTAGAGAATAAAAAGACAAATTTCGCAAGGATATTCATCCAATTATGTGAGTATATATTCATAAAAGAATATAACCTGCCTTTATAGCTCCTACTCTATTTCACAAAATGGTTTCCAAACAATAACAAAAAATTAATTATAGTATGGTAACACTTTTTTCCCACATTAAATACCATAGACTACAAATCGAACGATAAAAGTGAATAGTGAGAATGTAAGTGTCCAGTTGCAGGGCTGAGATGTAGATGTCGCTTAGATCAGGGGATGAGTTGTCAGGGGACGAGATGCGGTGACCCCATGGAAAGACTTACAAACGAGCAACGATTGCAAATTATCGAAAATTATTATAAAAATTCGTGCTCTGTGAAAAATGTGCACCGTTTGTTACGACCATAAATTATGGTCGTCATAATCGACCTGGTGAATCCATCAACGGCGAACGATATCGAGCCATGATACGCGACTTTTTTTTTGCCCCAGTTGGCTGAGTTGAGCTTGGTTGACATGTGGTTTCATCAAGACGGTGCCACACAGCTCCTGAAACAATGGAAATGTTGAAGGATGAATTTGGTGAGCAGCTTATCTCTCGAAATGGCCCTGTGAGTTGGCCGCCAAGATCATGCGATTTAACGCCTCTTGATTATTTCTTGTGGGGTTATGCAAAGTCGTTAGTCTATGTGGACAAGCTGAACACGATTGAAGCCTTACAGGATAACATAACACACGTAATTCGTGAAATACAGGCCGAAATGCTCGAAAAAGTGACGCAAAATTGGACCTTCCGAATGGACCTTTTGAAACGGAGCCGCGGACAACATTTACATGAAGTTGTCTTTAAAACGTAAATGGCAAAGTCCTATTTATCGATTACAATCAAAACTTTGAATATTTGATGCAAATTTGAGTGTTTTATTCGATTTTTAAAAAAAACTACGCTTAAAAAATCACCCCTTAGAAACTTGTAGTTCCGCATCCCTCCAACGTTTAACGGTTATGGACACCCTTCTCAACCTTTGGTCAGACGATTAATGTAGCCCTCGAGAGCCAGCACATCGTCTATCAATTCTTTGGTATATCACTTGTTGAATCTGTCTCTTCAAGGCATATGGGTGAGCATTGAATCGAGCGCCTTCGCGGTACCTAAGGCCTTGGCTGCATTTAAATTTAAATTTGGAGTGAACTGGCTGTGGAAGGTTTGCTTAAAATTGAAGTGCAAGATATTTTTTGAAAAGAGTATCGATTTTCGTATACCAAAGGCTGTGCCACTCCCAGCTCTTAGTGCGATCAAAGTCAATCTGCACACATTATTCGGCATATTTCGATTGCGAAAGATTTATACCAGGTGTTGTATGAGATTCCGCAAACCCTGTTTAGCATACCATGAATATACTAAGGTTTCACTTTGATGAATCGCTCATGAAGGCCCCTTCAAACAGAGCACGTTTGCGATGCGCCGTGACCACCACTTAATATTGGAACTGGCAGAACTGGCAATGCTTTGACATTGCTAAATTTGAGCACTTATGTCTATATAGGCAAGCAGCGGGCGCCATGCGTGTATTGCTGTACCTACTTCGATGTTCAAGAAGTGCTACGGAACGTTTTCCAATTCCAACCGTTGTCTTTTGCTCCAAATTGTACAACTTTATGTCCCATGAGTGTCAAGAAATAGCTGCTGCAATGGTTTTTTTTTGTATGGGTCGATTTCCGATTGGAACGTTCTGTCAAAATCAAATCAAGTCAATCGACCGACTTTTCGAGTTTGGGAAGCAATCACATATACGTCCGCAGCCTGAATTGTTCTGTGTACAGAAATCCATAGTCATCGGCTGGCTTGTTTTCAAGAAGACTTGTTCCAAGAACTGTGGACTTTAGAAAGCTTACGCGGAATCATTACGTAGACGAAGTCTCCACGATAGGTCTTTTGGCCGCTATATCCTCGATCAATGCACTGGCCTTATGGGTCCACCCCTAAGGGACAACACAGCAAAGGAAGACCCCATCCAATAATAAGGCAACTGGTAGGAGCTACGAGTATATAACGACCATTTTATAGCTAAACGGAGTAAGAGTTTTAAGTCCTTTTCGCGATACTAATGTAATCATTTTTAGTGCCCATTCATCATTTTTCGAACTCACAATGGCGAAATTTGACAAAAATGCATATCTTGACCTACAAGACGTACAAGGTGGACGTTAAAAATATTCATTAGCAAGGCCCACAAACTTCTTCAGTGAAACAACCAACCAACAACCAAAAGTACATTGACCCCTCTTCGTCTCCATGCCGCTCATAGTTCGACGAACCGAGACAATCCAATCACACCTTCTGTACATATCTGCTATCTTAAATCAAAGATTACTCAATCATTTCCTTCGAACGATTCGTTCTTCTACTTACTTCCACTCGCACTCCGCAGACAAATACCCTTATAATAACATCATTATCGGCAAATCGCCTTCACCTTAATCAAGGCGAAAAACAATTTCGTTCGACTGCCCATATTCCCCCATCATCAAGCGGGCCATACATCCTTCGACCAAACCGATAAACAGTTGTTATCAATCTCACACCACCTCTCGCTGTGGTGGTGGTGATAGATGGGGGTGGACGATGCGGCGAGCTGCCATTAAAAATCCCTTTTCACTACATCGAGTCCTTCCATTTGATTGCGTATCCTTGGAAAGATGCTCAAGTTTCCCAGCGATGATTACCGCTGCGGGTGTGATAATAGCCATCAGCTTGTGATAACCTCACCCTCGCTCTGGCAGCTACACATTTGCCTAGGATTGGGGGGTCAATTTCAAATTTTCACCGTGCAATGTGTTTTGGTTCTATTTTTTTTTTCGGAATTCCATTCAGCGCACATCGATTACCGTAGCTAACCCTACCCCGGAGGACACTTTAACGTTTTTATTACTTTTTCCCTTTTTCCCCTTTGACCTTAGTTTAGCCGATTGAAGGGAAATCCTTTCCGCCAACGCTTCGTAATTCGTCCTTCTGGCTTTGCGCACACCGCACGTGATGGGAGAGATTAATGTGTTTACACACACATAACATTGTGTGGCAGTCATTAGCATTTTTATCACCACTTTACTGTACCGCTGTGTGTAATTAGTCTCTTCGCATTAAATTAGCCTTCACTCTCTGCGGGCAGGGGGGCAGGCACTTTCGTTGTTGCGTTTTTAACGCAACTCCGACTTGGTGTACCGTGTCCTCGCCGAGCCTCCGCTGATTACCCAAGCATCAGCGTTAAAATTTAAATTTCCTGTCTGCTTTCTCAAAAGTTAACGATGTTTAGAGTTGGAGTGGAGTGCCGCATGTGCACTTCTTCGCGTGTGTGCGAAACGCGAAATCCCGAATGAAGGTCGCGCCTGGAATTCAGCTTCCATCAGGAGTGTGTGTGCGCCGCTCCTTTTAATAATGCCACTTTCTTCAGTGTGTGTGTAATGAGTTTCGTCATCGTCATTGCTGTCGTTATATGTCGCGTTGTTGTTACACCCTGCCAGAGAACAATCTTAAGGTTATGCCCTAAGGACATCATATTCTATTGCAATTCATACAAGGTTAGTTGGAATTTTAAATTTTGCCAACACAGAACACTCGCAATCGGCTATATAGGTCGTTTGTGTGCGAGTGAATGTTTTTTTCAGTCTTTTTCGCAAAGCAACCGGAGCGGAGCTATGACTTAATGGCTGAGGGCTGCCTTTTAAAATGAAATTTCATCCTTTCATTGTTGTTAGCTAGGTACGTACGTACTTCTGCCCATATTATATCCATTTTTCCTTTCGTCCTTTTTTCAATTTTTGCTTCCTCTCTCAGTCTGAGTATAGGTACATATAACAGGTTAGTAAGTAGATATCTGACGAAGTAGCGTTCTTGCTGATCCGAATCGAGGGAATCGGGTCATGTACATGCCAAGTGCTTGGGCGGATAGATGGGTATACAATATTTTTCCTCTGAAACTCAAAACCTTTTGTGTAAATTTTCCTCGTTTGGGTAAAATATAAAAAAAAAAATCAAATGATTACGACTGCATATGCATTTTGTTAGAGTGAACCACGTTTGTCTACCTACAACGGATAATAAAAGTAGCTATATCAACCACTCCCATATGTTGTGAATAACAAGCACTTAACATGCCAGGCAGATTCATGCAAAGTTGACGTAACTACTTCGTAAAATGAGTTACAAGTGGCAGTCACACTACTTTGCATGTCAACGGTGTAGAGCTGAAGCGAATTTGCCGTACTTAAGTCAAAGACTTAATTTTCTAAAGTTCCGAGCTCAGTTGTTTGTTATTGAAATTGTTCTTCTAAAGGCCTCTACTAAAGTTCTTATCTCCGTGAAAACTAAGCTGGATAAATTTCAGCTTTGTTAAAATGCATTAGAGGCATTTCTTTTCTAGCTCATACGAGTAAGTTTGAAGATCGTCACTGTCGAATGTCGTTTTAAAAAGAGTTCAATAAAAAATGTATTCTTTAAACAAAACTCCAAGTTACAGACTTTCATTAAAAAAATGATTTCTTAAACCATTTTTCAACGAAAGTTGTTAATTTTCAAAACATTCCCCAGACGTTTCTGACCTCCTTTTTCAACTCTTTAAGCACGAATTTGTATGAACTTAAGTTGGAGAGTTTCACTATAAAAATTATTTCTAACAACATTTTTCATCGAAAGTTATTAATTTTCAAAACATTCCCGAGACGTTTCTGACCTCCTTTTTCAACTCTTTAAGCACGAATTTGTATGAACTTAAGTTGGAGAGTTTCACTATAAAAATTATTTCTAACAACATTTTTCATCGAAAGTTATTAATTTTCAAAACATTCCCGAGACGTTTCTGACCTCCTTTTTCAACTCTTTAAGCACGAATTTGTATAAACTTAAGTTGGAGAGTTTCACTATAAAAATTATTTCTAACAACATTTTTCATCGAAAGTTATTAATTTTCAAAACATTCCCGAGACGTTTCTGACCTCCTTTTTCAACTCTTTAAGCACGAATTTGTATGGATTCTAGAAACTAGAACCGAGACGTTATTTTTAAAATTCGGGAGAGCAAAACATAACCACGCGGT
This sequence comes from Cheilosia vulpina, assembly GCA_916610125.1. NCBI lineage: Eukaryota > Metazoa > Arthropoda > Insecta > Diptera > Syrphidae > Cheilosia > Cheilosia vulpina. Next base: position 62,950,329 of record OU744279.1, read on the forward strand.
GAGTGAACTTTAAATGCACTAGTGATGTAGTAAGCGGCACTTCATCACTGTTGCCCTTGGGTAACAGGTAGAAGAAGGTAGGCTGACCCTTGGTTGGTGTGTTTCTCTTTATCCGAGGAATTGCTGTTATCGTCCTTCAAGGTTAGTTATAGATGTCATTACTCGACTACATATTCGTGCCATCTGCTGTAAAAAACCTATGTAAGGTGTCGTAATTGAGTAGGTATTTGTAGCCCTGTTATAGCTTTTACGGTTGTCGAACATAGAGTTATAACAATAAATCAAAAGGAAGCAGATTGGGTCAAACGTTTGTGTAGGCACAACATTTTGCATAGCTTGTATCATTGTAGTAGAAATGGGATCTCAAGTTGTTTTCTATCAAACGATTGCGAGTTAAGGAGATCGAACCGTCTTCTTCTTATATTTTTTAACTACCACTGTTGGCTATGATTTAAATAAGTCTTCAGTCAACAAGTGAACACGAAAGCTTCTTAATTGCAGCGGTTTTTGTATAAAGTTGCCTAATTTTTCAGACTAAAACAACTGGTCCATAATACTGCCAGAACTTCTCCTTTCACTCTGTCAGGCAGGAAGCCTCTTTAGCGCTAAGGAGTTCCATGGTTTAGTATTCAGCAGTGCGGCAAAAGCCTAGATGGCAATTCCAGACGACGGTTGAGGAAGGGCTTCATATCGCAAGCCAAACATCTGATAAGGAACGACTGACCTGTAGATATATTCGAAGTTCAACACCTGATGGTGACTTAAACAATGATTCCGGCAGTCAAACATATAAACCGGATCTTATAGTATCTACTCCCAGAATCTGTTTCCCATGTCCACGTATGTATTTTTTTTAAAGCTAAACTTTCACTGCACATTTTATTTATTTATTTTTATAGAAATCGTATCATTCCCAAATTTACAGCCTGCCACTCAAAAAGCGAATACTTAATTTCTGAGCCAGGATAGTCAGGATCGCCCATTACATGTGTATCGAATCACTCACACATGAGTTGTATTGTTTAGTCATAAGTGGGCTTTTTTCTCTCAAATATGAGCAAGCTGGCGGCTCTCCACTTTTCGAGTGAAAACCCGTCGGGCACTTCAGTTCCTATCGAGCCATAGAGCTGTACAGATGTACAGAATAGAAGTAACGTAGAGTCAGTTAGAAGTAGAGGCAATAAAGAATTAACAATAGTCGGGTGTTTATATATATTTTCCCGACTCTAAACAAGTCACATGTTTTATTTCCGGAATATACAACATGCATCGTAAAATTCACCAAGCGTTCAACACACCAACGTAGCAAATTTATCAACTGGAGTCATAGCAACTAAACGCACTTAAGATTTAAATTCGCCTTTCCCACCGCTCTGCCAACTCCATACAACTGGCTTTCATAAGATACCTGTTTCAAATTCATTTGTTTTTTTGCGATCAAGCTTCTGAATCCATTAACATCTCTGCCCGATGATAGTTCTTCCTGTCTCATAACGATCCAATTTGTTTTCATAGCGAATCTGAATTGATTTTTTGCCCCATAGACACACACCGTCCTGACTTCTTGGTCCTTGTACCTAAAACAAGCGCCCAAGTCCCATTTTAAATGAAATCTTACAAAACCATTTTGTTACAGTGACATCCACGAGGGAGCGTCTTCACAAAAAGAAAAAAAAGTTGCTTAGCTGCAGGGCATTGTGCCAGCGAAAGGCTCCAACAAAATACACGGAAAAGTAATTTCTTAAACAGGAAACAATGGAGGACGAAAGACGAAGAGAATAGAGTAGCAAGCGATAAAAAAAAAAACCTAAGCGAGCATCACTTTGGGAGTTAACACGGCTAAAGGATTAATCCTCGCCTTCAGTTGAGTGATTCTTTTCTTTAAACCCCACCTCCTCCGCGTGAGTAAAACTTTCCTCGTTCGTTGTTTACCAAGGCCAATGGGAGTTTGGTGGCAGATTTTACATTTTCCCCTTCTACGTTCGCTTCTTGGCTCGTTCCAACAAAACTTATGGCACGACTTTTACACAAATACAATCCATTGAATTGAGGGTATGATGTTCTTATTCCACTCAACCCCCTCCTAGAGAAAGGACAAAATGACATCCGTTTTTCTTCTTCTGGTGTATAATAAATGTTCTCTTATGCTTTTGGCTTTTTACAAGTTCGTGTTCGACACATTCAATTGTTGCTCTGGGGAATAAGGGAGTAATGGAATTTCCATGTCACAATATCTGTCATTAGGTGCGGGTCCTTGTTTCCACGACACTTTCAATTGGAACATTAAAGGCTCCTAAAAGCTTAAAGTCCAATTAAAGTGTTCATCAAAGTAAACTATTTAAAGGCTGCCGAATTCTTGTCAGATGAATTGGAAGCCCGACCGCATCACGGAAATTGTGCACACCAGGCATGCTGTCAATATTGCACGCGCGTGCCTGTAACTGTTTCACACCAAACTCAGATATGCAAAAAAAAATGCCTTGCGAATTTGCAATGCAAATGCCAGGCTAATGGGTCCGCATACACATGTTGCCTTTTGCCACATCACGGAGCGACCGAATTTTGCGAGCCAATTTATCGCTTAATCCACCTAAAACTCAAATCCATTGGACCAGTCTGCCATATCAGATTTTCGATTTTCTGCTACACACACAAGCACACAATTCGATTCGAATTTGATTTTCCACTGCACTAATCCGAAAAGGGGTAAACAACTCTTTAGAAAAGTAGGGACTAGGGACTTCTATTCGTAACGCAAAGAGGCCAAAATGCAGTGAGGGAGGAATTTACAACGCAGCAGCAGCAGCAGGATGCATGCAAATGTGGTCGAGAATCCACACAAACTACTAGAATAAATCAAATTCTTTGCTGAGTTTGCCGAAACTCAATTCAATTGCAGATGGAAGTTAGGTGCTTTTCGATGTTTGCGTATCAATTAGGAAGGGAACAAAGGATAAGGAGCAATTGGAAGCGATTGTGAGGTTGAAGTCTTCGATTGCATAGATGCATTCTGGGATGAGTTGGCGGTGTGATAGGATGTTCAACGGGATACCAAATTAAATCAGGTCGGATCTGAGTTCGAAGGTCATGTAGCAGAGCATTATCTGTGCGATATGAAAGGGTGCATTTTGGGTCCACGAACACAATGCACTATAGGAGTATGAAAGCTGAAAATATATTGCAGGGGTGGGATTCTGTAAGATGACAACGTTCATGGGTTTTCGTTCAAACGAATGTTTTGCTTCATGTAACTTCGAAAACGAAAGGAAATTTCATTTGGGCGAAAGCAAATATGCGAAAGCTATTTCATCGACATTTTCGTTTTCTTTACTTCATGTAACTCCAAAAACGCAAAACATTTTCGTTTTATGCGAAACGAATACAGCGAGTGTTATTTTTTTGACGTTTGTTATTATTTTTTGTGGTTTGGTTGTTTAATGAGTGGCTGTGACTAATATTTATTTCACAAAAAAATATGCTGGCCAATTATTTATTAATAGCAACCGATGTGATGTTAGCGCTGTGAAAAATTGTGTAAATTTAAGAACAATCCGAAAAAAATCTTCGATATTTGTTGGCGATAGAAAAATATATATAAAACATAGAATTAAATAATTCAATAAATTAATAATTTTGTTTCGTATGGCAATGCCATTAAAATATGTTCCACACTTTTGCCAAATGTCAAAATCAAGGTAAATAGTTTCTTTTGTAAATAGAATATATTTTTGCTAACCTTAAACATAAGAAACCGAATTAAAAATTATAACGTTTTACAACACCGAAGGGATAGCGTTTCACTTTTTGTTCAAGACAAGGAAATAAATTTTATACAAGTTTTCAACCCAATACATTTTTTGGTCCATTCGAGCACTGAAAGAAAGTTATCAAAAAGCGTTTTTGTAAACCAACATTTGCAAAGCAAAATTCATTTTTTAATTAAAATAAATTACATTTTTCTGATATTGTGTAGTGTGTGTTGCGTTTTTTAAGTCTACAAATTATCAACACGTCCTGAAGAAGATAATTCAATCGAAGAAGTTCATCTCATCTGTACATTGCTGTCCACTCATTTTTGTTGTTGCCGCTAAGACTTAACCGCAGGTGAGTGCTGCACATTTCCATCTCGTTTGCTAAAAATAAATATATATATATACATATATCATATAATTACTCTTCATAATTACAATGTCGTATGGTAAATTGCAAATGAATATTCTTCAAAGTATGAAGAAAGATAAAGACAATTTCGGCAAAGCAGACAGAGTGAGGCTAGGAAAATTAAATTATCTTAAAACCAGAATCGAAATGATGGACAAACAGTTGTCAGTAGCTCAGCAGTATCACCAGCAGATTTTAGGCACGGGTAATGTGGAAGCGGGGTACACTTTATCTGATTTGGAAAATGCGTACGAGGAGATCCGGGAAATGTATGCAGATTACAAGATGGAAGTGCTAGACGCCATGGATAAGTTGAAGTCCAACGAAACAAAGGTTTCCACCAAATCTGAAGCCATATCAGGAGGCAGTTCCAGCGATGGTAGAGCAAGTGAGTTGAAGTTTCCCGCAATCACTTTACCAACATTTTCTGGAGGTTATGAGTCATGGAGATCGTTTCACGATATGTTCGTGTCATTAGTGCATACGAACACAACACTTTCGGAGATCCAGAAGCTGCATTTTCTGAAATGCAATATCAGCGGCGATGCGGAAAGACTTCTTCAACATCTGGCCATTGATAATGGAAACTATGAACGCGCGTGGGAGATTCTGAAGGAGCGTTACGACCATAAAAGGGTGCTAGTCAACACGCAACTGAAGCTGTTTTTTGGGCAGGCTTCCATGAGCAGCGAAACATCTAATAATATAAAGCGTATTTTAGATACTTCCCAGGAAATCATTCATTCTTTGTCGAATTTAGGGGTACCAGTAATTCATTGGGATGCAATTTTAATTTTTGTCATCCTCCAAAAGTTATGCCACACAACCCAACAACAGTGGGAAGAGAAGTTAGGTAGTAGTAAGGACCTTCCCAATATAAACGATTTTTTTAATTTTCTCAAATGTCGTTTTCGAACGCTGGAAGCTGTGGAACAGCAGTCAACCACAAATTCTATTATCAAATCTAAATCCGCAACTCAAGTTTACCATTCTCGGCAGGTGCAGAAACGGCAACGTAATTGCAAGGTTTGCCAAAAGGGTCAACATCGGTTGAAAGAGTGTAGGCGATTTTTAGAAATGGACGTAGGCCAACGAAAACAAGTTGTCTTTGACATTAAAGTATGTGAAAACTGCCTGGCCTATAGTCATTTTAAAAACAAATGTCCAAGCTCGAAGTGTTGCTACCACTGCAATCAGCGACATAATTCCTTACTACATCCCGTGCCAGCTTGCAATACAAACGGTGAGCATCAGCAAGTGGTTTTTAATCCTAATGTACCTCAATTCGTTCCCAACAACACCAACCATACCCAAGGCCAAACACGTACAACAAGCAACAACTACCACATTCACACCAACACGCAATGTAACAACGTTCCTCAAGGTCAAATACACAACCCTAACGAGCCCGAGGTTCAACAACGAACTGAAGATTGTTTGCCGTCAACAAGTACAAACTTCAGAGTTCACCATGCCTTCACGAATTCACATGTTTTACTGTCAACCGCTTTAGTAAATGTGAAGGCTGCTAATGGCAGTTACTTAACATTGAGGGCATTGATCGATACTGGGTCTGAGGCCTCATTTATAACGGAAGCAGCTGTGCAACGACTGAACTTGCGGACTAGGTGGACATTTAGTAACATAAGAGGGTTGGGGGAGGTCAGCAGTGAAACAACAAACAAGATCGTCGACTTGCACATCGCATCACGGACCTCGAACTACGCAGGTGGAATGCGAGCTTTAGTGCTTAAATCACTGACTGGGCTCCTTCCGACCCAACATACTAGTTCTCATAAATGGTCTTACCTGGAGGGTTTGGAGTTAGCTGATCCGACATTCAACATTCCAGCAAAGGTCGATCTGTTACTTGGAAGTGACATGTATGCAGAAATCATTCTCGGAGATGTTGTAAGAAGCAGCGAGGGCGTTGGCCCCATAGCACAGAGGACTCTTCTGGGATGGATAGTCATGGGTAAGGTGCCGTCGACTGAAACAACCACCGTTCGAACCTTCTTCAGTCAAGTCGACCTCAACACGACCTTGAAGAAGTTCTGGGAGATTGAGGAAGAACCTTTCGAGAAGTACGAGGCTGAGGAAGATAGGAGATGTGAGGAACATTTTAAGCAATATACGAAGCGCTTACCTGATGGCCGCTATCAAGTCCGTCTACCTTTCAAAGGCGGAGAATACCCGACTATGGGACCAACACAGCAAGCTGCTGTCAGGCGTTTTCTACAACTGGAGAAGAGACTCCAAGCCAACACAATTTTAAAAAAAGAGTATGCCAAATGCATGGCCGAGTATCTCGAGCTCGGACATATGACTCTTGTAGAGGAATCCAATGAGGTTCTCAAGTCACCTTTTCATTTTTTTATACCCCATCACGCCGTCTTCAAGGAATCCAGTACCACCACTAAGTTGAGAGTCGTGTTCGACGCAACTTTTAAACCATTTTTTGGCTCTTCCTTGAATGACAAGTTGATGGTTGGCCCTAAAATCCACACAAATGTTATAGACATTATTTTAAGATGGCGTAGATACAAATTTACCTTCATTGGCGATGTGGAGAAGATGTATCGTCAGATCCGTGTCAACGAAGCAGATGCCAATTACCAGCTGATTTTGTGGAGAGAAAATCCGAGCCAAGATTTGATACGGTGACTTTTGGTACTGCATCAGCCCCGTATTTAGCCATTCGAGTTTTATTGCAGCTAGCAGACGACGAAACATCGAGGTTCCCATTGGCCACCACCGTCATCAATAAGGAAACTTATGTCGACGACGTCATCAGTGGAGCCGATATGATTGAAGAAGCCCAACAAAAACTCAAGGATGTAAAGGATCTTTTGGCAAGTGCTGGTTTTCACTTACGTAAGCTAGTAAGCAACTCAGAAAAAATATTACAACACATTTCGTTGAATGAACGAGGCGGTAATCTGTCGGTACCATTTGAAGAAACTACCGATGTCAAGACGCTAGGTATCAGGTGGCTACCAATTCCTGATGTCTTCGTATTCCAGGTGGCTGAGTTCGGCGATGATAAAGTTACCAAGCGATCCATTTTGTCCTCCATAGCCAAGCTGTATGATCCAATGGGTTGGATCTCACCCTGCACAATCAAGGCCAAAATAATGATGCAGAAGTTATGGGGAAGAGGACTGGATTGGGACAAGCCCATACCACCAGAACTGGAACGAGAATGGACAGCTTTTCGTCAAGATTTGCCAGCAATCGAAAGGATCCAGATTCGCCGTTGGATTAATATTGACAAACAAATCAAGAAATTGGAAGTCCATGGATTCAGCGATGCTTCGGAGAAGGCATACGCTGCGGCGATTTACCTCCGCGTCTTAGATGGAGACGATCAGATTCACTTACACCTGCTGATGTCGAAGACGAAGGTTGCTCCCTTGGAAACCATAACGCTTCCTAGATTGGAACTATGCGGAGCTGTACTACTCTCGAAGTTAATTCATGAAACGACGAAGATCCTGAAGTTGGAAGCAGTGGATGTTTACGCGTGGACCGATTCAGTCATCACGTTATGCTGGATTAGAGCTCCTCCGTCAAAATGGAAAACATTCATCTGCAACCGGGTATCCCAGATACAGGAGTTTACCAGTAATGCTAATTGGAAACATGTTCCTTCAGAGTTGAACCCAGCTGATGTAGCGTCCCGTGGTATCTTTCCGTCTTCGATTGTCGACAATGAACTGTGGTGGAAAGGACCGGAGTTCTTAAGGCAGCAATGGAGTGTCATATTTCCGGAACAACCAGCGTGTTTGGAGACACGTCAAGAAGCCCGAGCTACAACGGTTCATCACTGTAGGGAAAACCAAGGCATGAGTATTATTCACGAAATCCTAAACAACTGTTCAACACTACAAAAAACCATACGAGTAGTTGCGTACTGTTTGCGTATCAAACTCAAATGGAGGCCTTCTCAACTGTACACGGACATACTGACGCCGCAGGAACTTGAGAGGGCACTTACGCGAATAGTACGACTGGCTCAGGAGGAGATGTTTCCGACGGAAGAAGAACGAGACAACACAAAAGGATACACAACACTGACACCGTTCAAAGATGGAGAGGGTATTTGGCGAGTTGGGGGTAGATTAGTCAACTCTACTCTTCCCTTTAGTAAAAAACACCCGATTCTTCTAAAAGCGAATCATCTTTTATCCAAGCGTATCATTAGCGACGCTCACGAAAAAACGCTTCATGGGGGTAATGAGAAGATGATTGCCTACATCCGCCAACGCTTCTGGATTTTCAATCTGAAAAATGCAGTCAAAAGGCACATTCACGACTGCAAAATTTGTTACAGATTCAGAGCGAAACCGTTAATGCAGTTAATGGGCAATCTCCCTGCAGCTCGGACGGCTATTTCGAGGCCATTCACATACACCGGAGTGGACTACGCAGGACCCATCGATGTGAAAACCTGGAGAGGTCGCAACGCCAAAACCCTGAAAGGATATTTTGCGATTTTTGTATGCATGGCTACAAAGGCTGTACACATAGAGCTGGTCAGCGACATGACCACACAAGCATTTTTAGCAGCATATAGAAGGTTAATTGCAAGAAGAGGGCTTTGCAGAGAACTATTTAGTGATTGCGGAAGGAATTTTATAGGCGGTAACGGCGAACTTCAAAAACAATTTAAAGAAGCTCAGTTAGACTGGAGGAATGTGGCAGAGGCACTAGCCAACGAAGGTACCAAGTGGAATTTCATTCCCCCAGCTTCCCCACACTTTGGAGGTTTATGGGAAGCGGGAGTGAAATCTGTGAAATTTCACCTCAAACGTGTGGCTGGCAACCAAATACTGACTTTTGAAGAGCTCACTACGCTTCTGACCCAGGTAGAAGCGTGTCTGAACTCTAGACCATTGTGTCCACAGTCAGATGACTTCAACGATCTACGAGTCTTAACACCAGGTCACTTTCTCGTGGGAGAGCCTCTTACTTCACCACCACAACCGGAATATCAGCTGGAGAAAATGTCTCACCTGGAGCGATGGAAGAGGGTGCAGACTCTCTCTCAATCGTTTTGGAAGCAGTGGAGTAACGAGTATCTCGCCCGGCTTCAACAACGCCCGAAATGGAAAGAAATCATCTATTCAAAAATAAAGGAAGGGGACTTAGTTCTCATCAAAGATGAACGACTCCCCCCACTTAAATGGAGTTTAGCCCGTGTTACTAAATTACATCCCGGAAACGACAATTTGATTCGAGTAGTTACACTAAAAACTGAAACCACCGAACTTAAACGCCCGATCTCTAAAATATGCCCTCTACCCAACAACACATCCGAAATAGATATAAATACTACATTACAATCTTAAACACTACACAACACATAAGAAAAAAAAAAACAAAAAAAAAAAAACGCTTATTATCGCATTTGCACACACACAAACACACACTACACACGACGCGATCGCGAAAAACAAAAGCTAAATGCAACTAAAAGACAACAACAACAACTAAGAAAACTATGAATGAACACACAACACAATACAACACTGCTGAAATTAATAAAATAAAATTATAAATATATTACAATAAAATAACTCACCTAACATTTCATCACAACACTTCAACAAAAAATATAATAATTAAAAACGAAACTAAAATCACTACACTGCAGCCATCGGTTATCAATGAGCCAGATTTACAACTCCCATTACCAGCACAGTAAACAACGAAAGAGAGTATAAGAGGATCAGAGTAAACAATGCCCACTATCATAATAATAAGCGCAAATGGAGCAGAGAATGATATTCCTGTTTTACAATCGGAATTCTTTTTATGTTTGTTTATGTTTTATGTGGTTGTCACTCTTTTGCATGTCAGTTTATATATAACTAATGCTATTTGTCTTTTCATGTAAAATGAAATGAGATAAGATTATTCGACCAGAAGGCCAGAGATGTCTTTGAGACAACCAACCAGCATTTTGAAATCCTACGATCCAAGGGACTGATGACATCATTGTTTGAAAACTGCGTTTACGGCGGGGGAGAATGTTGGCGATAGAAAAATATATATAAAACATAGAATTAAATAATTCAATAAATTAATAATTTTGTTTCGTATGGCAATGCCATTAAAATATGTTCCACACTTTTGCCAAATGTCAAAATCAAAGTAAATAGTTTCTTTTGTAAATAGAATATATTTTTGCTAACTTTAAACATAAGAAACCGAATTAAAAATTATAACGTTTTACAACACCGAAGGGATAGCGTTTCACTTTTTGTTCAAGACAAGGAAATAAATTTTATACAAGTTTTCAACCCAATACAATATTGTTCGGATCCTATTACACTGCCCGCTGAAAGATTTGTTTATTAAAGTTTTGTTTTCGCCCGGTGTTTGTAATCTGTCATTGCAAAATAGTGAGATATCAAGTACAACATGTACCTACGTTCGTATAACAAACAATCCATTTTTAAGACATTTTTCCATAAATTAATTTTTTTTTTATGGGCAGGCCATTTGAATTTAATATTTTACACAACTGCTCCCATTTTTCTGCAGCTTTATCTCGTCCGTGAGCATTATGTGGCGTATTTTTTGCTAGGAAGGGATACTTCTCCATCCACTCGATTATAAGATTTTGTTGCGTTTGTGTATTCTTATAAGAATGTAATTAATTTAAATAAACAGTTTGTATGCCGGTAAATGTTAATTGTACAACGTACATTATTATAAGAGTGTTTGTTTACCTTTTGATACGACAAAAACATCATCCAACAAACGATATTTACATTGAAAGCGGTCAGCTGTTAGCTGTCAAAATAATAAAATTTGACATATATAGCTTCTCAAACTTTAACTCTTTTGTCACACAGTTTCCTAAACCCTTGCGAACGAGAAAAAGAAAACGAACGCAGTTACATGAAGGACATTTTCACTTTCGCGTGATATCTTTCGTTTTTGAAATTCGAAAGTGGTTTTCGTTTCGCTTTTTACAGAATCCCATCCCTGATTATTTGTTGAACTGGGGAACCGTTAAGTTGAGGGGATGAGGCATCTGCATCAATACGAAATATTTAAAAGAAAGATTTTAGCCTGTAGCTCAAAATCTGGATGCTCCAGTAATCAGTAAATTTCGTAAGCCGATCGATGGCTTAAAATCTTTGTGAAAATGGTCTGAATACTTAATTTTGAATTGTTTTTCTGTGCTTTTTGAACTAAATTTAAGTTAAGGCTGGTCAATTCAGAAAAAAATACATTTCGGTCGAAAAAAATCCGTAAAAGTAGGCGTGGCAATGGCCGCCATAGCCTAGACGCTAGAACCTTCTGCGACCCTTAGGAAATATTTTCTTATAAGTTCCATCGAAAACTCTCTAGCAGTTTTCACGTCAAAATTGCGGACAGTTATAAAACCCTCGACAGCATTAAAACCTGAATAGACACAAGTTATCAGCAAAAACTAAATTAGAGGTCGAAAAATGTGGAGATATACCATGACAGGCTTATTTTGTACCTTCAAATAGTAAATCTTGCGTTAAAAACTTTGTTAACCTGTATGAAACTCGTGAGCGCATTTGTTTGCTTAAAACAAGTTGTTCTCGAAACTATGTATACCCCCAAATAAATTCATAAAATTCGACAAATATTCTCAAGAGATTTCCAAAAAAATCCATCTATTGAAATTCAAAAGCATTCCCTTAATCTCAGCAATCAAGTCTCCATCATATTCCACCAAAAATATAGCGAATTAAATAAAAAATCCAAAATTAGAAAACCACCTTAGAAATTATGCCTCACATTAAGACGAATATCTGCGCAGTTCCTTTTTTTTTATAATTTTACGCATTAACGTCTTTAAACTTCCGGCCATAAAAACATAATTCCGCGTTAAACGTTTAATCATTTTTTTGTGTAATAAAAAAATAAGGACATCAACGTTATGACAGGCACAAGATGACAATTCCAGGCGATGTTTTCTCCAGTAATATTTGCAGCTTTTCTGATGCAAAAATATCCCGTCGTTTTATAACGTAGTTTATGCTGCAAACGTTATGAAGGCTATAAAATCTCTTCAAGCAGAATTTGTTGATGGCGATAAACGTATGACGGTCTACCTTCAGAAAATACATCAAGCTCTGCTGGCTTTCTGTGTCTATAGCTACGAGTATATTCCGGTTAGAGTTCGTCTTTATCATGGACACTGCAGAGATTTATCAAATTGAGCATGTTGATGTCCAGGAGGGATGTCCGAGTATACGAGTACCGGATATGGCCAGTTCGTCTACGGCGCACCGGACTTGTTCGCCTCGAATTAATTTATTTAATTAAAATTGTACATCGTCTCTGGCAACTGGCAGTTAGAAATCCTTGTGATGTAGTAGTAGCAAGGACCCACCGTTCTCCACCTTATACTCGACGGGCAATGACGGATCGTCCGTGCGGTCCGACATATCATCTAAAACCCTACTGGCTGCTGAGCTGGGACGATAGTCTGCACAGTCAGATGATGTCACACACAAAGTTTTTGTGTGGCAAGTTAGTTGAGTGTGAAGTTGAATAATTTTCATCATGATGGATGGCTAACGTGGATGTACATTTAGATAAATAGTTGAAGAGCTGATGCAGTCCCCCTCGTTATGCGAAGCAATGTGTTCCTCTAAGAAAAGTTTTCCTCGTGAATTTTATGGCTCTTTCACCAGGCACTTTTCTATTCCCAACAAAGTGACGGATGGTGGTATCTCTGTTGCGCGGGGGTTGTAAATGTGGCGTTGATATCAGCTAAAATTGCGCCAATTGCGAGAGAAGTCGTTTATGGTCTGCTTTAATGTGACTTTAATGAATATTCTCAAATGGGCTGCAGAAAGGCCAAACTGCATATCAGTCGATTAAATGTCTAACGAATAAAAGACCGAATTGCCGCTTACGTTTAGTTTCAGCAGTTTTTGCCTGTGCAGTTGCGGACTTGCAACACTTTTGACCTCCTCAAACTTAATCAGACACCGCCTGTGACCCCGCTCCATTATCTGGGTTTCATTTCATTCTTCATCCGACAATGCCTTCTGCTGGTATAATGTACATCATCATCGCATCTGTTCCACTGAAGCGGTGTGATGTGCTTTCCTTAAACTCCGATTTAAAATTCACTTAACAAATCATTGAAATTCAAAGGGAACGATAACATTTGCACCCCATTCATCCATCTGAACCGCACATCGCACAAGCACCAGCACCGTCACCGGCACCGGCAGCAGTACCATCACCAAAGACCACAGAGCGAGGGAACGTTCTTTTTTCACATCCGGAATTGATCAATATTCGCAAGATGGTTCAACATCACGTGCAGCACATCCTTTTTAAATCATTTCCCTCACCAACTGTGTCAGTTATCATTACAATTGTTGTTTCCCGAAATGTACGTGAGGGAATACCTAACCTAAGGCTCCCTAGGAGCGCATAGTAGTGGCGCTGAAAAAAAATATTTTTCCGAACGACAGACGAAAAACTAGCGCTGCTGCCAATGGCATGCGGAGCCTGAATGCGCCAGTTAAACATCTCGTTGTCGTCAACGGTTCTTGGTGAAATTGCATTTTCGAAACGTCCGACACCGTAGGAATATATGTAAAGCAGTAAGCACAACGGATGAACGAGAGCTACCTACCAGGAAAGGATTCATTCTGCATTCAGAGCTCAATGGCTGCGAGAAATACAATTCAGTGCAATGATGGAGCAGTTAGTGAGTGACTGCTGCAGGAGACCAACAGAAAAACAAAAAAAAAACGAGTGCTGCCCTGAATAGATGAATATTTGCATAACACCAAAGAGGATGTTGATTCGATAACTCGTCATGGCTGCGGCTCATATAGAATGCAGCACATCCTGGAGCTCACACAAATTGATTTCAATGTGGTTTTGTCGATGAGCTGACCGTATCCCAATGCAGCCAAATGTGGAATGCATTCAGGAATCGTTAACACAAATTGATCAAATATTTTTCACACCTAACTTCAGACGGGACATATTCAACTCTGTCTTAAATTAAACCTTCAAAACCTGAATCTAAATCCAATTAAAAATGAAACCGCACATCAACTATTTACACCTCTACGTCTCACCAGCCCGTAGCTCGCTTGTTCGTAAGCACAACCGCAAACCACTCCAACTCGATAATACACTTCTCCTGGGGTAGACGGCGTGCGTTCAAAGCTCACTCGCCCGCTATACCTACAGCTCGGACGATAAAAGAATCGGTTACGGCAGAGAAATTAATACCATCCAAGGGTCTCGTATCGCGAACTGCGGCGTTAATCAAGGCGCACAGCCACAACCACAAGCTCGTGGAAATTATTTCCACAGAATTGACGCCTTCGTTATGTGCGCCCCGCTATATAGGGTCAGAGGGGATTCCCTCTGCCAATATAATCAAAGGATATCGGATTTTCTACACAAAACCCTTGTTACAATTAAATTGAAACAATAGCTAAAACAGAATTTACTACATACTACTACTACAAAACCCGTACACACACACCGTTGGTAGTACGTGGCTTTTCTGCTGATACTGCTTAATGAAATGGATTGCTGCTGCTAATGGTATCAAATTAATAGGGCTTCGCCACACCGAGGAACACTGCTGATGTGTAATGCTGAGCAAGGATTTGTAACACTATTAGCGCAACGACCCGTGAAACTTGAACCTATTGATACGAAAGGTAAATTTAATGATGAAGCAAGGCAACATTTTGAAATTAAATTGGAATTTTTAATTGCATCCGCAGAGGCCAATATTGGTTATGGGAAGAGGTTCAATATCGTGCGGTGGGTGTGGTGACCGTAGTATAAAAATTGGAACAAAACGTGTGGGAAGTGTCAAGGGGAACAAAGTGGGGATTTTTAAATGAGTCCTACTTTTATAGGAGTGTTTTTGAACCGAAAATAAGCATTTTTAATTGTAAACAGATATTAGGTCGAAGGCACGTATCTTTTTAGTTGCAAAAGGACGTTGGACAGCACTCCCTAAACTGGGCACCTGCCGATCACGTACTATGGTCAAAATGACTGCTACGTGAAGGAAGCGCAACTCTTTCTACTTTGAGACCCGATATTTCACGAAAAATATAGTTTTTAAATTTTGATAGAAAATACAGATTTTTAATAAGAAAGCTTACATTTTTTTCATTCATAGAGTATACAGATTGGGGTTATATATGGAATAGCACATCGGATAAATAGGCGCCACGGCTTTGCTAGCAAGTATACGTACTCTTTTATTGCATTTTTTATGACCGTTTCGCATAAGTGTGGCTGAATTTCAATTATACACCTCCCAATTTACTCTTTCGCAGTGGCTTAGTGGTTAGTGTGTTGGACTACTAAGCGAGGGGTCCCAGGTTCGAATCCCGAGAAAAACCCAAATTTCAACTTAAGGTTTTTTTCGCTGCGCCACCTCTCGCGAACGTCTGACAAACATCCGAGAGTATAACTGTCATGAAAGAGCTTCTCAATTGGCCGTTTGGACTCGGCATAAAATTGTAGATCCCTTCCATTCGTCCCAAAAATAAAAACTCACACAAGACGAATGGTTGTGAGAAGCTAGGCTTGGGTCCATACGGACCTGTTCCGCCAATTATTAATTTACTCTTTCAAGGCGTTGGTGGTCGGGGGCTTGTCCAACCTTTGACTTCACAAACCTCAAAAGAAATTAATCCAATGACGTTAATTTTGACGATTAACGAAGCCATCAACAAGATGAAAGTGAGCTTCATCTCTGAAGATGATTTTATTCGAAATATCAGCATCCACTTTGTTGTTTGCCCTAAGTCCACTAAACGAAATCTCATCGCGCTACTTGGGTCAGTAGTCTTCAGTTCTTGAGTCAATTGAACTTTGTTAGCATGAAGTTTCAAGTCTTTCGTGAGAATTCGCTGTAGAGAGCTTCTCTTGACTACGGTGCCGTATTGATGTTCCTGGACTGTCAGCAATACTCTCGCGAACAGCTTCGATGGTTTCTGTTGAACGACTAGTGAAAGGACACCTAGACTGTTTAAGATCACTAATTGATCCAGTCTCTCTGAATTTTTCAATTATTCTCTTCACAGTTGATGGTTTTAAATCACTATGACGGCCAAATTTTATTTACAACTAGCTGTACCCGCCCGGCTTCGCCCGTGCAAAATGTGGTTTCAGAACAATTGATGGAAACATTTTTTTTTATAAATTTGCTGTCTTGTAGGGGACACAATTTTTTTTTGATAATCGCTCAAAGAAAAATCATCGATAGACATTGCAGAGGTATAACGCGAGGGAGTGGTCTGCAATAGTGAGGGACTTGAGCCCGTATTAAAAAACATCCCAAAGACTGAGTCCGCTCTGCCTTCATAGCATTGCACCTGGTCGTTGGACTAATCAGCAACAATTTAATATTCTTTGGACAATGAAAATGAAAGAATACAATTTTATAATAGGCATTTAACTCACTTTTTTATTAATGTAACGCTTCTTTGTATGGTTGGTTGGTTTAAGTGGCTGTATTTCCCGAACGAGGAAAAGACACAAATAACGCAATTGAGCGCCGTTTTGAGACAACAACTCACGGAAACCTGAGAAATAAAGGCTTCTTTGTATACTTTATTAGAAGCTTTGTTTCTATCTGCATTACTAACCCTGCACGCTACATAATTATATATAACTGCCCGTGAATTCAACTCCCACTTTTCTCCAAGGCAGAACAAACATTCATAGGAAATCGAATCCGTTTAAACTGAAATGGATAATTGCTGGGAATTATTTGTATTCTTGGTATAAATACCGTATCTCCTTTACCACACCCAGTTAAAATTAACGCATCTATAACCTTTTTCTGTAACGAAATCACTAACAAATCTTGGGGGATTCAAATTGCGAAGCAACATAATGAGAACTCCAACTTTTAATTCAATTTTATGAGCAATAAGGCCATGGGCTGTAATGCTATTTAAAAACTCCATCGGGTAGTTTACTGCCCCATCTTGATTGCAAATAGCATTTATAAATAGTACGACGTGTATCACCAGTAATTTTTCCTTATATAAATCCCCTAATGTAATAATACCACGGTCTGGTATCACTGGTACCTATACCAATTTGACATTTCTTTCTAGACACTTTATTTTGTAAGCAAAACAGAGGCAAACAAACCTTTCCTACATATTTGCCTGTTCTTTTGTTTTTTTTTTATTTCTTAGCAAACCTGTCTCTGTCTGTCTCCCTCTCCGTCACTCCGTCAATATAATATTGCGCAGTTAGTATGTTTGATTTGAGAATGCATTGCATATCTACTCATGTAAAAATCGTAGAAATGTTTCAAATTTTGCATTTTTATTTAAAAACCTTTAAAGTTATCGAGTTATTGGATATCCTAAGTTGTACCTGCAGATGTCCTCTATAAGCTGGTATTTACTATACTTAAATGCTCCCAGTATTTTCGAACGGAAAGCGTGACAAAGAAAAAAGCAAAACGAAACGAAAAAATAAATTACTCTTGTCCAATTTTTACCGGAATTTATAGAGATATTGAGTTGAAACAAAGTAGAGATTGTAGGCCTAGGTATCCTCTATAGGCATGTGAAAAATGCACCAGAATAATATTGAACAGTTTTTAAGATTTTTGCATTTAAGGACATGCCGTCAAATTCAATCTAAGTCGAACAGAACTACACCAATTTTATTTATATGATATGTATTACTCAACAATGAAAATGCGTTGATCTTTCGTATAGCGCTCCACTTTTACTAACGCCGAACTGTGAGCTGTGCTATTCTAATAAATGGCTTAGCAAATCAAAAGCACATAAATCAGATATACATAGGTATGTGCTTTTTATTTTTCCGATTTTCATCCGTTTTTTAGGATTTAGATTAACAGTTTTCTATGAACTAATTAGAATTGAGGTTTCTAATGCGATTTCTAGCTAAACGGCTTGAGCTACGAAGCTGGAAACTTAGCACAAAAAAAGCACATAAATCAGGCATCAATATGGCATATTCCTTTTTTTAATTTTCGGCCGATTTGACGTTAACTTGGCAGAGCACTTTTCAAGGTCGATTTTCTCCGAAACCATTAGAGCACAAAAATCAGAAACTTAGCACAAAATTAGCACATAATTCAGGGCTATTCAAAATCGATTTTTGACATATTTGTGCTCTGCCAAGTTGACGGAGGTATAGCAATATCATTCAGACCATAATTTGTTCTGTGTCTAGGTGGCATAAAGAAAAAATTTCCCTAGGTCGAAGAACACGGGAAGGAGCCTATACATTAAATAATAACAGCAAAAACGAACAATCAATGTGGCCAGTTAAGACGTCGCTAGCAAGCATTGCGGAATAATTTATCCTTCTTTTAGAAAGAGGTTTCAAATTTATTAAGGAACATATATCGTCGTAGGTTGGAAGATTATTATTCCAGTCGAACTTTCTTAGAGCACACCTGGTAAACCTTCTTTGAATTTTCTCTATGCGAGATTCAGCAATGTGGTAAAAAGGATTCCAAACAACACAGCAGTATTCTAATATCGAACGAGTCAAGGCATTATAGAGAGTTGAAAGTGTATATGGATCATTAAAACTATTAGAGTTTCGAAAAATGAAACCTAGCATTTGATTAGCTGTGCCAACTATGTACTCAATATGCAATGAAAAGTTTAGTTCAGTGTCAAAAATGACCCCCAAGTCTTTTTGGTCTGAAACTGTTTTGTATTTTATAATTAAAAAATATAGGGAACTTTTTTCTAGTAAAAGTAAGAACCGAACAATTCTCAATATTAAAATAAAGGTTTTTAAGAACACACCAGCCATTTAAACGGTTTAAATCGTTTTGTAACGCTAAGACATCTGACATAAAGTTTATTGTATTGCAGATTTTTAGATCAACTGCGTACAAAAGACATTTTGAGCTTGATACGAAAGAGGGTAAGTTATCGATAAAATGCAGAAATAGAAGAGGACCAGTATGACTTCCTTGAATACCTGAAAAATTTCGAATTTCATTCAAAAACGCGGATCCAATTTTAACAAGTTGTTTCATATAATTGCAAATATATTTTAAAATACTAGAAAAATAGAAAATATTTTGTTGTACACGATCAAAGGCTTTTGAAAAATCAGTATATACGCAATCTACTTGGAGACGTGGAATGTTGCGTGAATTATGGGACACCCTTAATTTCCTCAAAGAGAGACTATAAACGTGACTGGAGCAATCAAGCTGCTAAAATGTTTTCTAGCACTAAGATAACTGATTTGATATACATAGTTCCAGTAGAGCTCTTACAGCGTCTTGGTTTGATAACTCTTCACCTCGGCATAAATCTGCTTGCTGCGAGTAGTTCCCATCTTTCAGCGTGACGACTTCTTTGGACATATCTTCTCTTTGAAAATTGAATTGCTTTTAGGAACCATGTACATAGGCGCAGGGGCTTAGTGTGTTCGACAACGATGACATTGAGGCAGAACTACAAGGTCAGTCATTTCGTGGTTTCAAGTAGTTGGTAGCGCTGGCAAGTGATACCTGTGACCTGTCAAACTCAGCTGTCATTTTAAGTGTTACAATATTAGTTGAATGTTTGCCATTAGCGATAGTGGATCGCTTAATAATCAAACAACGCTTTAAAATTATTAGAACATACTACAAAAGTGATTCAAGCCACACAACACGACTTATTAGGGCGTGAGAAGTTTCCTTCGTAATTTCACGTTTTGGCGACGTCAATTGCCCACCAAGATCATGGGAATACATTTTTTTCTGTGAGGCTAAGCAATAGACCGTGCTTACGCGAATAATCCCGAACTCTAGACTCAATAAAAACCAACATTACTCAAGTTATGACCGAGATACCGCCCGAAAAAGTGGTTAAAAATTACCGCAAAAGAATCTCATGCTGCAAATCTTCACGACGCGGCCATTAGAATGATATTGTATTTCGCACTTAATGGCAAAGTCCAAACTTTATAATGAAATACAATTTTTATCAAAAATGTATCGCTGTGTGTGTTTTATTTATCTTTACTTTCGAATCCGAAAAATTAATGACCCTTTATAAACTGCAACCTTTTTAAACAAAACCCTTCAGTATTATAGTTAAACCCTTATCTCAGTGAATAGCTCTCGCGCACTCCCAAAACTACGCTGAAACTGATCCCTTGTCGCCATTAATTTCTATAAACCTAATGAGCAACTTTTCCAATCGAACTTTTTTTGAGTTTAATTGCCAAAAAGTTAGCTTCGTTAACTTCATCAACTTTGGTTACAAAATATTCGTATCCCTCGCTTTTTCCTCAATTTATATTGTGCTTATAAATTTTCCACAAAAAGTTATCCATTGTCCTTTCAAAATGTCGCTCTCTTCATCATCGCATTCACTTTCAGTTCATTGGCTTCCGCAAAACAGATTACTATCCTTTGGTCGTTGTTTTCTCCGGCTTCCGCATTCAGAAAAAGGGGAATCTGAAGGAGACCGCCGCATGTCATATTGACAGTGGCGGTGTCAGAAAGAGCTGACAGAAAACAATTAGTTTCTGCCCGTCAATTGCAGACAACACACCACCGCACTTGAAAACTTCCGAAGGACATTTTACGTTCAAGTCGTTTTTTCGCCGCACTTTCTTGTTTGCATTCGAATCGTGCTCGACACTCGCACTACAAACACCCCAAAGTGTGTTTATCGTACATACCCCACAGGGAGCGACTTAAAAACCGCTTCTCCAGTTAATCAAGCAAACTCGGTTTGCGCTTTACCACACTTGACTGTTGGCTCCCATTTAGCACCACGAAAGAAGAAGTGTTTTGAGAAGTTACAAGTGCTGCACTTAATGTGGTTTTTCTCAAGTTATTACCACGGCATAGGGTGTGGCCAATACACGCGGTCGTATAATATTTCTTCAGCCTTGAGGCACTTGTTGTCCTCAAGAGAAGTTGTGTCACCTCGAGGACGTAGCGATGCTTATTGCAGCGAAAAGCACACTTCATGAAAATAAACCTCCCAGAATAGCTCATTTCGGAAGCAGTTTCTCACCTCCCCCCTGGGCACCGAAGTACATAAGTGTTTATGTTCATCTGGAACACACGTATGACAATGTAACAGATGTCGGCAAATGGGCACGTATCGGCCAATAAACAAGAATATACACATTGGATTGAGGGTTATGTTGTGTGTTGGGTAATGTGCAGAGGCTTTGTTTGGAGTGGAATTATGTGCTAATCGATTTTATGAGACTCCTGCGGGAGAGGGAGATAGAAGGCGAGAATTAATATGGGCCAACATTGTAGATATTGGGTCTGGGGAGGGCATATGGAGGGCATTTGAAAAATCACCGGGTGTCAGTTACAGTTAAATGGTTTTACGATTTTCGGGGGTGGGAATATCGACTATAAATTTTTCTGTGAGTGTTAGTGGTTACATAAATACCAGTATTAGAAACAATTTCGGGCAACTCGAATGTTTGCAAATATTTAACACATTCACCAAATGGCAGGTCAGCCTTTAAAAGAACGCACAACTTAAACTATTTCTCCTGCACCTTTAAGGATATTCCGTAATTTTTCCTTCGCGTTTCGCACGTTCATCTTTGCAAGAAAAAGTGGGAAAAAAAATTCCTGAAAATATTCTGTTCATATGCCTCGTACAGAACGTAACTCCAACAAAGGACTATGATACACAAGCCAAGGGACTAGAGAGGATTCAAAGTGAATGCAGGGAAAGCCCCTAATTTAATTCAAAGTTATTTTTTCTTTTTCTTTTTATCAGCGGTTCCACAGTTCCAAGTTTTTTATTTGACTACATACTGGGCATTGACAAAGCAGCCAGAACGACCGAAAGGGTTGAAAGTGTTTCACTTTTCTTCTCAAGGATTTTCGCTTATCTGTCATTCAGTTAAAAAGATTATATTCGTTAGATGCGACGATGCGTTCGCTTTATGTGGGCGTTCCTTCGTTCTTCAAAAATCAGGCGAGGTAGGTTATAAAAAATTGAGTTAAAAAATTTGTTTGTCAATTTTTAAGTGGATTGGATGGGTGGACTTTGGTACGATAATGACGTGGGATATATTTTTTTCTTATGCAAAACAAAACGAGGTGTAGAAATAAATCGTAAAAATGAAAAAATATTCAAAAGTGATTGGTTTAGAGCGTTGCCGCTCTAAAAGGGTCAAAAAATCTCCGATGTAACTTTTACAGTGCTGTTAAAAATCTTGTCAATTATTTAAGATATATTTTTCCTGTTATAGAGGTACCTTTAGTTTTGAAAAAGAGTGGAAGCGTCTAAAAACAGTATTTTCTGTAGAAAACTAATTTCACCACGGGGGAAGGGGTGCTCAGCGGTTTGTGCCGGAATATTCCGGTCCAGCCGGTAGACCTTCACTCTTCTGACAATAGGTCGATGTCGCTGTATAGTTCGACGTTGTATCTCCTCATTCTTTCACCGACTATGCCGATGTGACCAAAAATTGCTCGACGAATTTTCCTCTCGAAACAACCAAGAGTAACCTCATCCGCTTTTGATAGAGTCCATGCCTCTGCGCCTTCGAGCAGGGTCTTTTAAAGTGTCTCTTTATTTGTTCTAGTGAAGCCTTTGCTACTAAATAGACTTTTCAGCCCAAAGAGACAGCGATGAACAAGAGTGGTTCTACGTTTAACCAAAGCGCTGGTATAATAACACCAGTCTCAGTCCATAGCGGAGCCTAGGTTGACACAGTCCCTAACCAGCTCAAAGTTATATCTGTCTATGACGACGTTCTGTCCAGAGACAAATGATACTGAGACCCCCAACTCACAATCCTCTTGCCGCTGGCCACCTCAGTTTTTTTTCAAATTCGCCATTTTGTTTTCCTATCGGTGTTGTGTCAATTAAGAATCCGTGTGACATGTAAAAACGTACAAAAAATACAAAAATAAATGCTGCCAACCTCGACAACCGTGGGGAAATGTGATAGAATTCGGGAATACCACATTTTTACATTACTGAATGCCATTGGTTAGTTATTATATGTTGTTAAAAGGCGAATAATTTGATTTCTTTGGTTAATAAAACTAGCTAAATGAGATGTTCTATATACTAAAAACTTATTATGACAAACATGGTTGCGTAATTAGCGCTTTTGAATATCATTAACTTCGATTTCATGTGTAAATTTTTCTTAGATAACTGAAGAAAATTTGCTCAATATATTTCTATTTTACTTCAAATAATCTGCATTGTTCATTTTTCATATATATTTCAAGCAAATCTCCACTTATTCCTTAAAAAAAATATTATGCACACGTAACGAATAATTTCAAATTTAACGGATGAAATTCTATGAACGCTGTCAGCAACTTTGCCCACAGCGGAAGTGGCATATGCAAGGTGCGAGTGTGTTGGTGAGTTGGAATTTTTTAAGTTACGTGACATTTGTCAATACGAGTTTCTATGTAACAATACAAGCGCACTTAGCATTTGCCACCCCATAAAAATATAGCTTGTAGACTAAGTAACGGGAAATCGGTCGGAGTTGGTGGTCTCAGTATTGTCTCTGGTTCTGTCCGAGACGGAGAGTAACTATTGGGTGTCCTTTCTTGTTGACTGCATATTCTTGTCTTGCGCATTTTGCGCTCATTGACATCCAAACCCATATTCCCCGCATGGTCTTATTACTAACGAAGCCCAATTGACATCTCTAAGTCTGGTTGATCTATTAATCCTGGAATTAAGCACTCGACTTTAAAAAAAATGATTTTAGATGTGTATTTTAGTATACCTCCTGCCAAGAGCTTTTTTTCCGAGGGTAGGTGAAAATCTTCCAAAGACAGTGTCAGATTTTTACTGACTAAAAACTGCAACTAACGTATAACTTATCAAGCAATTTTTCTATCACGAAATAAAAAACTTTTGACAGGTTACTTTCCACTGAAAGATCCTGTATGTTACGCGGTTAATCCTTATCGATAGGTTTCGTTCTTTGTAGTCGGCGCAATAAATTACTCTCCTCCAAAATTTGTCGGACTGTATTGTTGATATGTCCGATTAGTCAGTTTCTATGCTTTCGCGCGAATCTTCTAGTTTCAGCTTTGATTGTAGGAATTCCGAGATCCCTGTGGATATCGTCGTTTCTAGTATACCAACCACAGAGCTTGGACAATTTCTCTTTATTTTGAAAAGTTTGTAAAATATTGGCATTCGTTTTCTTGGTACAGCCCCAAAGTTGTATACCGTAGGTACACACCGGCTTTAGCACTTGCTTGTATAAAAGCAGTTTGTTCTCGGTACTGAGCTGGGAATGTTTTCCGAGTAACCAGTACATTTCTCTATATTTTATATCGAGTTCCTTACGTTTCATTTTCACGTGCGAATTCCATTTCAACTTTGCGTCGAGTGTCATTCCCAGGTATGTGCCCTCGTTTGCAAAGGGTATTCGGGTCAAGTTTAGAAAAATTGGCAAGTCATTAGTTTTCTTATACGTAAAATTCACGTGAATAGATTTAGTTTCGTTGAGGGCGATCCGCCAGTCCAATTATTTACTTTATTCATTCGATCGTATACTTACTGCAAGGTAGCGGTGTCGTCGGCGAACGTAGCAAGGGTAGTGCCATCTTCTCTTATACCAAGAGAATCGTGACCATATAACAGATAGAGAAGCGGTCCAAGGACCGGCCGAAATTTCTGTAAGCTGCGAGTATTCGTTTCCATGCCTAACACAGAAGAGTCTATTCTATATGATTCTTAAATATCATATAGGCTTACGGGGAGAACTGGTCGTAATTTAAATTTTAAGCCGTCGTGCCACACCTTATCAAAGGCTTGTGAGACAGGAATACGCTTGAGCATATCGTTTTTTCTTCAAATGCTTTCTCGATTACGTCAGTAATTCTATGCACTTGGTCAATCGTCAAATGCTTGGTTCTGAACCCAAACTGGTGGTCAGAGATAAGATTATTATCTTCATTAACCGGTTGTAGACCGGTTTTCCTGGTTTTAAAACCATAATGACTTCCGCAACTTTCCATTGGCTCGGCACGTGTTTTAATCTGAGCGCACCATTTATAATATGTAGAAGCTTAGTTAATGCTTTTCTAGGTAGATCTTCTCCGGTGATCAAATCA
Organism: Cheilosia vulpina; assembly: GCA_916610125.1. NCBI lineage: Eukaryota > Metazoa > Arthropoda > Insecta > Diptera > Syrphidae > Cheilosia > Cheilosia vulpina. The sequence continues at coordinate 62,975,587 of OU744279.1, forward strand.
TAACCCGGAGCTTTCTTAGGTTTTAGAGATTCGATTTCACATTTTAGTTCCCTTAGTGTTGTATTTGTGAGTATAAAATCATCAGATAGTAATTCCGTCCCACTATTGGTACTGTCGTGGGCCGCTTGACCATCGTACGGTTTAAAGGTTTCTTCTAGATGGGCGGCAAAAACGTCCGCTTTTTCTTTATCTTCCCTTGCCCATTCATTTTGATTTAAATAATTCAAATGTGCTTTATGTTGCGGAGCGCGACTCTGTTGCCATTTTTTCGCGCCTTCCTTTTTTCGTTGACCAATACTTTTATTTCGGGAGGATATCGTAAACCGTATTTGGCCGGCGTTTTTCTTGGGTTAGGCGTATTATTCCAGGAGGCGAGGGGAACGACCTCGACGAAGCGGTCAACTTTAACTTCAAGCTCATAAGGTGTCGTTAGTGGAACGCTCAGTTCAACATTCTCTTCAATTTCAGTTGTAAAGTCTTCCCAATTAGTTGTTTTACTAGTTAATCTCGCTGGCTCTAGGTTATTGACTGGTTTTACACTCAATGTTAATATAACCGGTGAATGATCAGATGACAGATCAAAGCTCTCTTCAACTTTAATGTGGTCGGTAGATATTCCTTTCAAATCTATCAGATCAGGTATTTTTGAAGTATGAGTTGGCCAAGAGATAGAAAGGCTTTATTAGAAAAACTTTTGTAACTGCTGCCCGTTCACAGGTTTATTCAAACAAAAGGGTTCTCTTCAGATTTGGAATGAGTCGGCTTAAAAAATTATTTGCGTTTGCCATTCGGGAATAAGCTCCAGATTACTGACTCTTAAATGTTACATACCGAATGATGTCTTCCAACTGCTAAAAGACGACTTTGATACAAGAATGGTTGTATAGTATCTTAACTTGTACACGACAATTTCAAACAAATACCGGTTGTAGGGGACCCATTAAGGGCCTGTAGTATGAACATTCATTTGGCACGCACAACTCGATCCAATTGATGTGCCCACTTGGTTGCATTATTTATGCACAACTATAACGTGCATAACTAAAAACAGCTCACTGCATAATTGCATTAAATTTAAATTAATTCACCACAACTTATTAATGGATCAGTTCTTCTCGGCCGTAAAATAGGCGCCAGCACCAGCGCCAGCGGACCTCGGAAACCACCACCTAAGCCCACCACACGAAGTTCTGTTGGAATTTCGGGTTTCCGTCGACATGACCGGAAGATCCATTCAAACGTATAAATCATTAAACTATATTTCCTCCCAGTCAGTTGCATGACTGTGTGGGCTACGGGGGTTGTGCTGCTCGAAATTGGCAATACTAATAAATTTGAATTATGAAATCTCACGCAACATGACTGCCAGGGTGCAGCAATTTAGATTAAATCCCTTTTTAATGGATATAGGCGCGCGCTTCCATGTTCGTTTCATTTTCATTCAAATTCGGACTTTTCGTTTGTCTGTGGTGACCTGCTTTTTTTTTTGTAGTTTTGCACGTGCCACCCCCTTCGTGTTGTAACCGATTTCCTGTGCAAAATTCTTGCAATATATGACGTTCAACGGGGTTGGGTGAAACATCCGTGCTAACATAGAATTTGTGCAAATGACTGAACGAATTTGCGATTGGATTTAATTATAAACCAAAATTGCACATTATCCAGTGCGTGGATCGAGCGGAATTAATCGATTTCGATGATAGAATTCGCCGATATGGAATTCCTGAATAGGTAGGTATACACCTGGGCTCTGTGCTTTGCAGTCATAATTCGCATTGGTTTGGCTGGTGGTATGTTGCCGAAAAGAATGGGATTTGCTGAGGTTATTCCTCTGTGGGATGTGCGGCGTATACAGTTGGGGGGACACTTTGTGGCGTTCGTTTAATTAGTTTGAATTTTTGGCTCCCGGCGTGGTTAGCTCCAAATTGAGAGTAGCATTTAATGAGCAGATAATTGAAGGGCGGCGATTTCATTTTGATGGTAATCTGACGGTTTTTTTTTTGTTTTTAACTTTCTGCTAGAGGAACCTATGCAATTGTTCTCGCATAAAACTTGAGAACCCTCGTAGACATCTATTGGCATTGATAGCATTTTTCAGAATTTTAAAAGCAAACATCTGGAGTCAAATTACCGCATTTGTTATCTGGTTAAATTTGTTGTTTTCCATATGTAAAATCAGCATAACGATGTGGTAATTCGACCCCTGGGTTACAGTTTGCAACCCGCATATTTGCAGCAACCAGAGACATTTAGATTTCAGAAGTTTGCATGTATTAACTAGAATTAAGAAAACGACCGACTTCGAGATAGAACACAGTACAACTGACTTTATTAGATAAAGAGAATATAATTCAATAGCTTAAACTAAACGAACAATATTTCCATTGAGAGCATTGCCAATTTTAATTATTCAAACAAAATTCATTATTTTGCATGATTTTAGGTCAGCTCATCGTTCAAGCACCCACAATTAATGCTTGCTCCTTTTTCACAGTGGATCAGTGATTAGCTTGTTGGACTACTGAGCAAGACGTTCTTGGTTCAGCCCCCAAAACTACAAATTTAGCTTTGACTTGCCCTTTTTCCCCATCATGGTCTGACAAACTTTCAAGACCATAACGGCCGTGATGTGCTTCTCGCTTCAGCCCTACGGATGCGGGGTAAAATTATAGGTTATACGTTGTAAGGAGACCGGGCTAGCCGAAAAATAAAGTGAGGCGATTGGACAGAGCCATTTTTAAAGCACAACTTTAGCAAGTCTCAAACTTTCAGTGTTGGCCAGGATTTTCAACCCGATCAGTTCGGTTGCAATTCAAATTGTACAGCTTGCAGAAAATTGTCTGTTTGTCTGTACACCCCTACTTACAAAAACCAATCTCTCAAAGAGAGCCAACTTCGCCGCCAGTTTCACCCTGAAGCAATTAGCATACTTCCCTTTCTGATGAACATTATTATTATTATTTTTCCCGCCCTTTTCCTCCGCTCAACAAAAAATCACATTCACTGGCACGCATAATATTGTAACTCCTTTTGTCCTTTTTAACTGCCTGCATGCGGTTGACGATTCCAATATAAATTTATTATTTAAGTCATTTAATTCTTAAAATTGAGTTGAGAGTTGGACAACTTTATTTTCCCTCAACTGGCTTCATAGGGCATAGCTACACGAATGCACCCATCGCATCGTCATTAAAATGATGGCAGAAAGTTTGTGAACATCATCATTGCCTGACTGTGTGACCGTTAGTCGAAGTTTTCCCATTATCTGTTCTTATTACTTTGAAAATAATGCATTATTCCTTTTCAACGGCAACGACAGGTCAATGCGGTGCAATGGTGCAATGCAAAATCCAATGAAGCCTATTGCGGTATGCTGTTTCAAACATATACCAAACCAGAAACCAATCCCTTGGAATCACGAGTCGTTGGGAAAAGTTTCTCCTTGAAGGTTGTTCATACATTTCACAATAATAATCCGAAAGTTCAATGGGATGTAACTGCCTATATCTATGGTATAGAAAGATGTGCATTGTGCAAATATCTAATGCGGCAAGAAGTTATTTCCTTTCGTATTAGATCTCTCCGAAGGATGAAGAATGACAGGAGATATTTTATGCCCAGCCTTATGCATTATTTGCATTTTGAGTTATTTTACTGCAGGTACAGTCGAGTTTAAAAGTTTTCCGGATGTTGGGGTTTTAAATTTTATCAAAGGTGTGCAAAAAAAAACCGTGGACAAGTAAAAGTAGCTGCAGTCTTTTTAGGACTAGCTTCTGTTAGACGCTCTTTTTTGTGGGTTTTATACTTTTGAAACGTACAATTTCATGGTGGATTGAGAAGCTTCTGTCATACTTTCGAATGGTGGCCATGCGTTGGCAAGTAGTCGCTCAAAAACCTTTAAATGTAGGTTGTTGTATGTTTAATTCAGTGGCGTACGCTGGGGTGGTGGGGGGCACGGGCGCTTTCGCACCCTTGACCACTGCGCCTGCACAAAAAAAGATATCTCTTGGTAGGAAACTATTAAATTGGGCGATTCCCTACTTTAAAAGAAAGAAGATGGAGATGATTTAAAAAAAAGATTTGAAGTTTGTTCTTCAACTCCTTGAGGTTGTAGTGGAGATGATTTAAGAAAAATTTGAAGTTTGTTCTTCAACTCCTTGAGGTTGTAGTGGTTCTCTATATACATCAAATGTGGAAGGCACTTTCAAAAAACAAACGTTAGGTCCTCGGGTTCTCAAGGTTACTAAATGCCGCCAACGTTAAAGCTCTGACCAATAAAATGGTGAACAAGTCTGCGGTAAAGATCACGCTCGGCCGTTTAATGTAGTTCCAATGAAGCAGAAGGTTAATTTTAAGTATTTCTTATTCAGCAATCAGCAGCGATGGACAGCATTTTACTCCAAAATTAGCAGACAATCGCAGCTGGGGTATAAATCTACGGGACCAGCCTTTTAATTTGGTGAATGCTGCAACCTACCATCTTAAGATCTAGCTACTGAATGAAAGACTTATTTTTTCTATCGATTTCTTCCACCAAATCCCAGCAACTACTTTGACGATTTCCATAACTCGATGGTTTGTTCAACGAAAATCCATTGGATTAAGTGGCTGCTGTCCCGGTTGTTTGATGACAAGCGAAAATACTTTTATCAGTCTTGAGTCTTGAGAGCCGTTTTAGGGTCACAACTAGTACTGTAGACTAGGAGCGAGAGGTATGCTATAGAAGCTCAATCCCAGCCCGTGGAGTTGAGAAATTTGATGGTGTCGAAGAGGATGGCCGAGAGGTCACCTTGTGCACTGGTGTCTAGGCCCTGACACTCACAAAGAACAAGTAAAACTGTTTCAATCTCTGTTGTATCAGCTCAGTTGCGACAGAAGGTGTTTTGGGGGCTACCACGCTCGGCTGCGTGAGTAAAGCTCAGTGACCCGTACTTCTTGCGGTCACCATTCAATCCATGAAATGTTCGAAAACCTTTTCACCTCAGTGTATACAAAGGTACACAAAAATCGTGTACGTGCATGAAGACTTCATCTAGGCAAATTTGCATCATGGACTAGTTTTTGGTTCTTTGGAAGTTACAAAAATTGTGTACATGGGCAGTGCATCCTTCGATGATTCCATCGCAATCGGAGTAGGAGTGCGTTTTCGAACATATCCAGCATTATAGAGTATAGACCTCAAAGACCCGATAAGCTTCACATATACTGACAATGACACAAAACTCACCCACAGCAAGTTAGTCCATGGGAACCCTCTTAATGGGTGAACAACTCCAATCTTTTTCTGAGTTAGATATAGATTGTGTTTCGAATGCTCACTCCAACTTCTGTGCCGAATCCACAAGCAATTTGCAAAGTTTATCCAGTGGCTCTGTGCCCAGAATGTTGCCAATTCGTTTCTCTACCTAGTTATGCACATATGCGTTCGATTGAGTAATCACAATTGGATTCGCCTGAGCAGTGAAAACTCCATAACCAGCCCCTGAGTGTATTCAATTACACAGCACTTTGTTTTGGCAATTCGTCGTTTGATGATAAATTCAATTAAATAATCGCAGTTCAATGATTTTAATTATAAGCTATCTGCCCTTAAGCATGCCATTGATTTGGTACAGTGGATGCAGAATACTTTAATCCGCTCGCTCGCTCCCCCTACCGCCGCCCCTGGCTTTGGGACCACAAGGATTACAGAATTTTGTGTGACCCTATTTGCTGCCGATTCGAAATGAAATGCGGCAATTAATGAAATTACTATGAGCTTAGGTACTGGTGTTTAATTAATGGAGGGGCTGGTAGACTATCCTCGCTGTTATTCGCTTCGTGCACGCGCTGAGTGGGAAGCGAAATTTTGTGGTTTTTGTTCCATTTGGGGGGCAAAACACATCAAAGGATTTCACATAAGCGATGGGCATCACCCTGCTTTTTTGGTCTATAGATATTTAATGTGATGCTCCTAAGGAGGCAGTCAATTAGGCATCGCGGTTGCGTTTTATTTGGCAATTTAATGAGGGGGAATTTCAAGAGATTCTATTTTGATTTCATGGATTAGATTGGGCATCGCGTTTCGTTGAAATTGGAATCATTCAATTCGCCGCGTCACGCCAGAGTGGGCTTAAAATGTTTGGTATATAAAGCAATATACTTTTTAATTTAAGGCAATACGAGCTGCGGTGATTTTAAAGAGGTAATACGTCCTCAATTAATTCAAAAGTGTAGACAGGTTTTTTAAAGGTATTAGCTTCAATTTTTATTCGACTGCACTCTGCAGTACCAACTGAGACAAGTTTTGCAATAGTTGGTATTTTTAAAATTATAGGACTTGACCCAAGCCACCAATAGACGCTAAAATTTGCACAGAGATAAAATAAACTGGCAGCCCTTAGCTTAAAATGGGCTTTAACTTTATAAAATGGAAAACTGTTCAACCCAACCAAAGCAACTGCACTGAGTAATTTCGGGCTATTCAGTTTACGAATTGGACTTCAGTGAATGCGAGTTTATTCCAAAACCGGTGCCTTATCTGTCATCACCCATCTGTGCGGTTCCTCAGAAAAATGGTACCGCTGTTGATAACATACACATTGATATACCGCGTACTTTTTTTCCGTTCCTACAGAAAAAATGGCACACAGTGCTTTGGAAATGCACTCAACCGCCCTAAGCAGACCTACAATCGAGAACATTCGTTGCTGATATTTTTCGATTTGAAAAAATTGATTTACCTTGACCATGTTAAATTTTGATATGTAGCTCAGCTTCTAGAATAAGAAGGAAGCTTTCTGAAAGCTGATAATATTTAAGCATGTCTCAACTCCCCGTAGCAATGTTTCTTTTGCGTTCATTAAAAACAAATTGATAAATGAAAGTCAAAGAAAGTGAAGTAATAAACGATTTGGTACAAAATGCACCAAAAAAGTAGGCGTGGCTGTAATCGGAATAGCCTTAAGCCTTCTGAGAGTCTTAAGAAACGTTTTAAACAATATTCCATCGAAATTTGTTCAGTTGTTTTTACGTCAACTGGTAAAAAAACATAAAACCCTAGACAGATCATTTTAAAAGAGGCTTTTATACCTTTGATGCATTTAAATGGACCCCCAGCTAAGGACAGAAAACTAGCACAGCCTACGAGCTTCCTGCAGTGTTGCTAGGTGGGAAAATTTGTGTGGCATGCCACATTAAACGGACTGAGTACCTGTAGTAATGTTTCGAAGAGGATTTCTAGGGTATGTTAGGTTGGGTTATTTAAGGTGGCTGTCACAAAGACGCACTTAGACCATATTTATATAGGTCCATTGTGATACCACAAAATATGGGAAGGGAAAGGGGAAGAGGTCAAAAGAAAGAGGATTTCTATGTAAACGGGGGCGGTGAACGGAAGCTGTCAGTCTCTTATGCGAAGATGTGTTTGTACTCCGAACAGCTTCCATAAATTGATGCTTCCGAAGAACTACAACTAATATCCATCACTTGATCGCGCACGCTAACTTAAGAAGAACCTCAGCCTGTCGTGGACTTGAGACTTATGGCAAACAAAGCTTCGACTTTCAAAAAATGAATATACTCGACGACTAGGCCTCCCAAAACTGTGCAAAAATCAAACTTCTTAAACTCAAATGTCTGGGTCCGATTTCTGAAAGGCGCAGCCATTCGCCCTTCTTCAACTACAACTAAAAATAAAAACCAAACGCACTCCTTCTGTTACAAGCTTAAACTTTCAAAAAAGAATTAGAATTGACGACTAGGCCTCCCAAAACTGTGCAAACATCAAACTTTTTAAACTCAAACGCCTGGGTCCGATTTCTGAAAGGCGCAGCCATTCGCCCTTCTTCAACTACAACTAAAAATAAAAACCAAACACACTCCCTCTGTTACAAGCTTAAACTTTCGAAAAAGTATTAGAGTTGACGACTAGGCCTCCCAAAACTGTGCAAACATCAAACTTTTTAAACTCAAACGTCTGGGTCCGATTTCTGAAAGGCGCAGCCATTCGCCCTTCTTCAACTACAACAAAAAATAAAAACCAAACACACTCCTTCTGTTACAAGCTTAAACTTTCAAAAAAGAATTAGAATTGACGACTAGGTCTCCCAAAACTGTGCAAACATCAAACTTTTTAAACTCAAACGTCTGGGTCCGATTTCTGAAAGGCGCAGCCATTCGCCCTTCTTCAACTACAACTAAAAATAAAAACCAAACACACTCCCTCTGTTACAAGCTTAAACTTTCAAAAAAGAATTAGAGTTGACGACTAGGCCTCCCAAAACTGTGCAAACATCAAACTTTTTAAACTCAAACGTCTGGGTCCGATTTCTGAAAGGCGCAGCCATTCGCCCTTCTTCAACTACAACTAAAAATAAAAACCAAACACACTCCCTCTGTTACAAGCTTAAACTTTCAAAAAAGAATTAGAATTGACGACTAGGCCTCCCAAAACTGTGCAAACATCAAACTTTTTAAACTCAAACGCCTGGGTCCGATTTCTGAAAGGCGCAGCCATTCGCCCTTCTTCAACTACAACTAAAAATAAAAACCAAACACACTCCCTCTGTTACAAGCTTAAACTTTCGAAAAAGTATTAGAGTTGACGACTAGGCCTCGCAAAACTGTGCAAACATCAAACTTTTTAAACTCAAACGTCTGGGTCCGATTTCTGAAAGGCGCCGCCATTCGCCCTTCTTCAACTACAACTAAAAATAAAAACCAAACACACTCCTTCTGTTACAAGCTTAAACTTTCGAAAAAGTATTAGAGTTGACGACTAGGCCTCCCAAAACTGTGCAAACATCAAACTTTTTAAACTCAAACGTCTGGGTCCGATTTCTGAAAGGCGCAGCCATTCGCCCTTCTTCAACTACAACAAAAAATAAAAACCAAACACACTCCTTCTGTTACAAGCTTAAACTTTCAAAAAAGAATTAGAATTGAAGACTAGGCCTCCCAAAACTGTGCAAACATCAAACTTTTTAAACTCAAACGCCTAGGTCCGATTTCTGAAAGGCGCAGCCATTCGCCCTTCTTCAACTACAACTAAAAATAAAAACCAAACACACTCCCTCTGTTACAAGCTTAAACTTTCAAAAAAGAATTAGAATTGACGACTAGGCCTCCCAAAACTGTGCAAACATCAAACTTTTTAAATTCAAACGCCTGGGTCCGATTTCTGAAAGGCGCAGCCATTCGCCCTTCTTCAACTACAACTAAAAATAAAAACCAAACACACTCCCTCTGTTACAAGCCAGAAATTTGCTTATGGTCCTCTCGAATTAGAATTATTCATACCTTATGAAATTTTCAATTTAAAATCACACACTGCAAAGTATTAGATCTGCAAAGTATTTTCAGGCTCTGCATTCAATTACGAAACTCATTGCTCACAGAGACTCGCCCAAATACAGCGCTTAATTTCAATATGCAAAATTAGCCACATCCCTTTGAGGTTTTATGGCTTTTTCGCTTTTCAAACCGACTACTCGACTCTCTGCGCACCGCACATCATCCTCAGTCAGCCGCCACGCCATGCCACACCACCAAACCGATGGTAGTCATTACCCCCGCTGGGGTACGAGTACCTACACCAAACAGCCAGTCGATAGATGGAAAAAAAACCGTCGGCACTAGGCCCAAACACGGACGTCCCTCCGCATGGCATTCCCCAAACCAAATTCCCTGTTTGTGGATGAATCATGTTTGTTATGCAAATTAAATTTGTTTGCAACCATAAAGTTTTCGGCATGAAATTGTCTGAGGCCCAGGGACGAGGGACAAGCCCACATGATATCTCTATCACTGTCTCCAAAAGTGAGTAGGATACACGATATGAAAGTTGTGTCATTGCCAAAGCAGCCACCTGACTAATATGAGTACTGTGATAAGGAAACATTCTCCCCAAATATCCTTTTGCCTCCCTCATTTGTGTGTAGGATGACTTCCATTCATACATACGAGGACGAGTACGAGTATCGGTAGAGGACATTAATATTTATGGCACCAAATTCAAATGAGATTGATGAATAAATCATTACGAGAAAAGTTAGGAGTGCGGCGGGGCGCTTGTTTACGGAATGCAAATTCACTGATTCAATTCTGTGATGATGATGATTTCGTTTCATCTAGATAGAAGGGCAAGTATATAACAACAAGAATTGATCTGAGCATGGACACACACCTTAAACCCTTTGTCGTAAAAACTAATTGGCAACAAAACGCTCATGGGCACGCATCCTTGTAAGGAAAAAGTAATTTTCCGAAAACATCATCGTGACTCCATCGGCCTTAAATTGGATAATTAAGGCGTTCGCCTTGTGCCAGAGCCATTCTCGCGCACCCTATACCCTTTTTATACATACTTTCGAGCAAACATCGTAAACTGTATTTGTATATATGGCGTTGGCGTAGACCAAATGGAAAAAGAAAATCCAAATACAAAGGACACCAGCCAGAGCCAGCAGCCACCAGTGCCATCCATCGACGGCTAAGCTTTACGAAAATGTTGCAAAGCATCTAGGAGGATCTTCATCGTATGATGGTGGTAAAAACTCACATCTTACCACAAATAAACTGGATTTATCGTCGCAGAATCTTTTACAACTTCATAAAATCCAAAGGAGGAAAAAGAGTCGAGCAAAAAATACGACACAGGAACAGGAAACCGTTACGTTACGCAGCAATGCGAATGTTTGCAGCAGATATGCCAAGTCTGTTTATGAGGCCATTCGAATCGTCGAATAAAGTTTTATGATGGAACTCTCACACTCGTTACAGTTGATGCTTTTGGAGGCTGCCCACCGCTATGGCAGAGGATAACATTTAAGGATGTTTTGCGACTCATTTCATTCTTAAAAGCGATTAACAAGCACAGACTTCAATCGTTTGATTTGTTTTTCGCCGTCATCGAGAACATAATATCCTGTTCGGAGCGAGTTTGCTGACGTAAGCACACAGCACACTTTAATGAAACCAACCACATAAAAGAGGTCTTCTCGGCAAATTACTATTTGAGGTGCATTCCCGTTTGCACGCCAGCACCACACAAAGTGGGCACTGCACGTAGAGGCTTTCGAAAACGCATGTAACAGTTCGCAGCCCGAGGGACGCAATAAAGCTAGAACTCTCTGTTTGCATGGCTCTTTTTGCGGTACAGTAAGTTGTCATTTCTGCTGCTTGTTTGTTATGCCGGTGACGGGAAGCGCCCTCTGTAAACAAAGTTCCATCAAAGTTTAAAACGCTCTTTTTTTAACTACCGTATAACCGTGTATAGGTGGATACCTGAAAACGAAAAGTTAATAAATAGTTGTTGTTGCTGTGCAAACTGTGCCTCGGAATCTCCCTGCTGTACTTTAGTCCTATTTTTGAATATCTCCAACAAGAGGAAGGAATTTTTTGCGTGACAAGGATCAATACGGATGTTAACATTGAAGAAGAATACAAAAAGGAGTGTTTCGCGATTCTCCCCGTCAGCTTTGTAAAATTTAAATAAGTGAACCTACAGCTAAAAAATCAACATTTTAACAAACGTAGTCTCCTAATAAAAATATCAACTGCTATTGAAAGCGAAAGGACCTTTTTAAACAAATAATTATTTTTAACATTTTTGTACGCGATAAGATATACACAACTGGTCCACAAAATAGGTCTGAGAACTTTCTTTTTTAAAAACCAAATTTGTTCATATTTTTTCAATTTGTTTTTTGTTTTTACAATTATATTAATAAAATTTACGTTATTTTTAAATATGAAAAATAGTTATCTGTTTATTTTTCGAATAATTTCACAAAAACTTTTGGAGTTCTGTTTTCAGCTTGGACAAATAGGTGTGTTCCTAAATAATCATTAATTATACATTTTATTATTTTTTTTTTAACTTACTCTAATAACTTGAGTATCCTCCACTATTTTCCAAAACTTTTTGGAGTCGACGTGGCATTGACCAATTTCTGGCACGATTCGGGAATACCATTCCTTTTGCACAGTTGATTCCCATTAGTGAAGAGCTCACCCCTCAATTTTCTTTTCAGTTCATCCCACAAGTTCTCAATGGGATTGAGATCTGGAGATTGACTTGGCCATGAAACTACAGAGATGTTTTGATCCCGAAACCAATCTTTCCCAATACCGGCTTTGTGTTTTGGACCATCGTTGGAAATGCCATCGGAGGGGCATGTTTTCCTGGGAAAATGGAAGCATGACATTTTCCAAGATGTCCCTATATCCATATTTTGTCATGATGTTATTGACACGGATTATAGGACCAACACCACACCAGGAAACACAGCCCCATACCATTATATTTCCTCCGCCATATTTAACGATCTTCAGTGTATAGCGAGGATGGTATTCTTTTCCTTTTGGTCGCCTAACGTTACGCCCACAATCCGAGGAGAACAAATTTATTTTTGTTTCGTCACTCCACAGAATATTCCGCCATTTTTGCACACCTTCAGGTCCATTCCAACTTCTGTGGCTAAAGGCAAATTCTTTTCGGGACCTTACGTTCTTAGCTCTTAGGAGTGGAACTTTTCTGGCGACTCTTCCTGGGGGCTTGAAGTTCTGTGGAATAGAAAAATCGCAAACACAACCAATTTTGTAATAAAGTCGATGCGTGCGACAGTTTTTTCCGTCCTCACTCTGTCAACGCAAATACAAAAAAATGGTGGCTTCCATCGAAAGCGCAATGGCGTGGAAATGCGCTTTCATGACCAGGCGAGCATTATTTTTAAAAGTTGAATTCTTTGCAGATGTTTCTGTGGATTTTCCGTACAATGCCACCCAAAATCCACCTGCCGGGGCATGACGTTCAAGAGAGGCTTACAGCCATGCTCATATAGGCGATTTGCAGACCTTCAGGAAGTTCCAATGCACAGTTTTCTAAAATAGCCTATTATTTTGCAAAATAGTTTATTTGCAATAGTATTGTAGGGACCTACAATTTGTATGCCTGGAACCCCAGAGAATAGAACCTGAAACTCTGCGCTCAGCATTCAGGCTCTCTAACAACTGAGCCGAAACACGAAATGAAAGGCTGTGTGAAAGGCTTGGCCGATGATGTACAGTGGGTTGCCAAATTAATAGGGACAGTCATGGTTCTGTTGGTATAGTAATTGGAAAACAAAAGCTCAAAAGAACACTTGTATATGAAAATTTATAAAAATATACAATGTCGCTATTAATTTGACACCGACTGTATTTGGACCGGTTGGACTTATTTTTTAATCGAGAAATCTTTCGAAGTAAATTGAAGTTTTACAACAGTTTTGACAAAGGCCTCAAGGGCGACTATAGTTCTTCTCAAACATTTCTATAAAATCCAAGAGCTGTATCGCATTTGAAGAATGCGACCACTTTTACAGCTGCAATTTAAACCTAATGTGCCGCAGACAGAAGATTTTACCAAAGCAACGTTTGCTGATGACACCGCCTTGTCGTAATGTATTCCAAGCTTTACCTAAAAAATAATCTTTTATTTCAGAAGTACACGTGCTAAATCCTGCATAGATAGCTAGATTGTATTTGACTCAAGGGTCGTACCACTGATACAAATCTAAACTTTTAACAAACTTAAAGTCGGAAAATGATTCCACAATTGATCTCGAGGCTTTGGTCTTCGTTGCCTCCACCGTTAAAGGTTGAAAGAAAAATTAAGCAGGGAAGTTTGAAGTATGGAATTTTATCAAGGCACACGTCAATTTTATAAGCCTTAAATTTTAAGCCGTACAAACTTCGCATACATGACGAACTAATTCTTCCAAGAGAGCTAAAAAAATGTTATACGTGATGGTAAGACAAAAGCTATCACTAAAAAGTTGGTTTTCAAACGTTTATAGCTTTGTGATAGACCAATTACTTGACAAGTCGAGCCTGATATTTGGAAGCCAGAAAATTTGAGGTTTTAGTCAGCAAAAATTGCACACTTATGTGAAAACGCACCGACGGTCCACACAGCGCCTTGCAGAAGAAAACCACCTCTCCCGGGTACCACAATTGTTAGCTGTTTAAAAACAGTTCCGAAGGAAACTTTGACCTTGAGGCTACGACTATTAGCTACACATAAGAGTACAGATTTTTGGGCTTCCTGAAACTGTTAAACTTCTTGTATCGAAGGCTGATGTGCTGAACACCATTTTCTGGGCAAATTTCTGATGTAAATAACATTTTTAAAAAAATTTAAAGTCGTCTGCTTTTTGCTGTGATTTTAGTTGACTTTCAAAAATTGTTTCTAATATTTAATTAAAATTTACTCCGAATTGAATGCAAATACAATGATCAATATATGCCAGCTTTTGTATCCCTCTTTCGATGCATTGACTTCCTTATTGTAGAGCAAGAACCACCATTCTTTTACTCAAATATCCGTTGTGAAAGACCCATCCCATCACTGCCACAAAGTTCAGCGACCTTCATTTCAAATATCTTTCGTCAAGCTTACTCCGTGTTATTCAACTTTCCAGTGGAACTCCTCTCCATATACCTTTAGAAATATTTTTAATATAATATTTCATCACTTGAGCGTGTATTTCATTTTTTTGTTCAACATCCTTTCACCTGATACATATACATAATATAAACCAAGATTTATCTGCATTTTTTCCTTACCAACTAGGTAAATAACAGAAATATGAGTACCAATCTCCCATAAGGACATGCAAACTAAAAATCAATCTCACAGGATATGACATGGAATAGGAAATTCCTGATACTTGAGCTTGAGAATGAAATGCCTTTCTCCTCATCTGTCTGTCCCACTCGCAGAGGGCTTCCATTCACCGCCTTCTTATAATCTTTATACCTTGCTTGTTGTTGCTAGCATGACAGGAACAAAGTTGTATACCGAAGCTAATACAGAATTTCCATGCTGAAGAATGGCGTCTCGGCTTGACGGTTCGTTGCTTCTTGGACCAAAATTCACTTTCCCTTCAAGGATATTTGACAAAGTTGAGTGTGCTGCTCTGGGTAATATCTTCGAGGATTGTTGGATGGAATCCAAAATTCGCTGCGATGTCCTTTGGCTTTATTTCGAGAGGTTATAAACTCTGGCCACTTGGCAAAGTGACGGGGATTATTATTACTTTGTACGAACAAGTATGGATGAGCAGGAGATAGGCCAATGGATGTAAAAGACTGCGCCCACTGAAAGGAGTCTACTCACAAGAGGTCAATTAACTCGGCAGTGAAATTGTAAGCCTATGTCAGTCTTTATTGTAGCCCTAACTACGCAAATAAATAAATTAATTAAATGGATAACGCTTGGTGTTACACTATGTCCTCTTTCATCGCCAGAATCATCTGTTCAATCCGCTTCTTGTTGGTTATTTTCCACGTCACGTAGGACACCGAAGTTATGAAGAAGCCCATACCTACACAGGACAAAATGGTTGTTAGACACTTTCGACACTTTGAGGAACGTACATACCGAACAGCAGGATGGCTTCGGATGCTTCATTGTTCAGTGTCTGCGAGACGACACACAGCAGCACGAATCCACATAGCAACGAGAACGATCCAATAATAGCCGCAAAGGTGATTATCACCAGTAAGGGGTCCTTGAAGGGTTGACCGGTGGCCCTACACCAAGAATTCTCCTGCATACTAGAATGATACAATTAGTGGAGTTCACTAATCACGTTTAAGTGCGCATACCTTGGCGGCAGCATTGTGCTCTGCAACTGCACCGAACTCGATGACACCGAAATCCAGACTGTCGACGCGCATCCAAAATCCCCATCCCGTATGACACACTAAGTGTCTAAATTTAGCCCCCGAGATTGGGAGTCACACTTTGCCCGTCTAGAAATAGATGAGCGCGGTCGTGCGCCAACCACCAAAAGCAAATCTCAGCCAGCGGTACGGTACATACGGGCTGACGCACAGACACAATTGCCGGGTTGGCGTTGTAATTGAGCGCGTTTCCTGAAGTCTGCACTCAACAGTTTCCGTTTGGTTTTGTTTAGAGGGAGACAAAGAGCACCATACTGACTGGCGTAAGGGAAAGGGCTAGTGGCAATTGGAAATTGGGGGAACTTTGATTAGTCTGTTGCGGTATTTTTAGATGCCCTTTCAAGGGAAGCCCATTACTACCACGGGGAGTCGGGCAGATGAATGATTCAGTGCGTTGCATACAATGGACTGCCTTGGAGTTGCAGGCATTTTTATATACAGTCGAGAAAGTTTTAATTATAAATATAAACACTGGTGCTGAGGTTGTGCGCAATTGAAAGCAGACAGCGTTGCTGCATGAAGAGTTTTTCACGTTGTTGATGTGCTGTCCGTAGACAATTTAGGTAAAGAGATATGCAACGAGTAGAGTTACCTTTTATAGGCTTGAGCAACACGAATGGTTGGAATGGAATAGAATAAATTTCAAAAGTTTTATGAAAACGGGATGGAGCCGAAGGTTTGAAATGGAGTTCACTTAATCAGGGACCCACTGGTCTCCCGGTGTGAGTGGCTGAGTTCATTTTTTCGCAAAGTTTGAAGCTTTCCAAACAAAAATATTGTACTCATATTTCCACATAAATTTCATCTTCAATATTTCCAATTTCCAATTTGTACTTGTCTTGAACCAAAAAGATAACAATGTGACAGCTGACAGTTCGGGGTTAGTAAAAATGGAGCGGTATTCGAAAGAATAACGCAATTTCAATGTTGAGCAATATTTTTAAAATAGTTAGTGAAAGTTTGTCAGCTACAATCTGCAATTTTCGTACAAAATATGACCGTCATAGTGACTTAAAACCAGAGACAAATGATACTGAGACCCCCAACTCACAATCCTCTTGCCGCTGGGCCCCTCAGTTTTTTTTCAAATTCGCCATTTTGTTTTCCTGTCGGTGTTGTGTCAATTAAGAATCCGTGTGACATGCAAAAACATACAAAAAATACAAAAATAAATGCTGCCAACCT
The DNA here is from genome assembly GCA_916610125.1 of Cheilosia vulpina. Classification (NCBI taxonomy): domain Eukaryota; kingdom Metazoa; phylum Arthropoda; class Insecta; order Diptera; family Syrphidae; genus Cheilosia; species Cheilosia vulpina. Next base: position 62,992,483 of record OU744279.1, read on the forward strand.
CGACAAACGTGGGGAAATGTGCTAGAATTCGGGAATACCACATTTTTACATTACTGAATGCCATTGGTTAGTTATTATATGTTGTTAAAAGGCGAATAATTTGATTTCTTTGGTTAATAAAACTAGCTAAATGAGATGTTCTACATACTAAAAACTTATTATGACAAACATGGTTGCGTAATTAGCGCTTTTGAATATCATTAACTTCGATTTCATGAGTAAATTTTTCTTAGAAAACTGACCAAAATTTGCTCAATATATTTCTATTTTACTTCAAACAATCCGCATTGTTCATTTTTTATATATATTTTAAGTAAATCTACACTTATACCTTAAAAAAAATATTATCCACGCGTAACGAATAATTTCAAATTTAACGGATAAAATTCTATGAACACTGTCAGCAACTTTTCCACAGCGGAAGTGGCATATGCAAGGTGCGAGTGTGTTGGTGAGCCGGAATTTTTGAAGTTACGTGACATTTGTCAATACGACTTTCTATGTAACAATACAAGCGCACTTAGCATTTGCCACCCCATAAAAATATAGCTTGTAGGCTAAGTAACGGGAAATCGGTCGGAGTTGGTGGTCTCAGTATTGTCTCTGCTTAAAACCATCAACTGAGAAGAGAACAATTGAAAAATTCAGGGAGACTGGATCAATTAGTGATCTTAAACACTCTGGCTGTCCTGTCACAAGTCGTTCAAGAGAAAACATTGAAGCAGTTTGCGGGAGTATTGCTGACAGTCCAGGAACATCAATTCGGCACCGTAGTCAAAAAATTGGGCATTTCGAGAAGAGAGCTTTCTCACGAAAGACTTGAGACTTCATGCTAACAAAGTTCAATTGACTCAAGAACTGAAGACTGCTGACCCAAGTAGCGCGATGAGAGTTCGTTGAATGGATTTAGAAAAAACATCAAAGTTGTTGCTGATATTTCGATCAAAATCATCTTCAGCGATGAAGCTCGTTTTCATCTTTATGGCTTCGTTAATCGTCAAAATTGTCGAATTTGGGGTTCAGAAAACCCACTAGTAATTGTTGGGAAACAAATGCATCCACAACGCGTGACTTTTTGGTGCGGATTTTGGGCTGGGGGCATTATCGGCAGTAACAATTAATGGTGTTCGATATCGCGACATGACAACCCAGTTTTTAGTGCCTAAATTACAAGATATGGATGTGACCAACGTGTGGTTTCAATGAGACATGCCATACAGTCAGAGAAACAAATCAATTACTGAATGAGTTATTTTCTAATCGGCAGTTTTTGCGATCAGAATTGGCCATCCATAACTAAACGCCATTAGACTTGCAGATTTGCAGTTAGGCCCATTCGCAAGATGGTTGTTTTTAAAACAAATTGATCAAGTGATCAGGAAAATGGAAGTGGTCTATGAGCAAAAATCCGTATCGTATACCATAAGCACTTTTCGAGCTCCTCCTATACCGAAGCAAAATGTACAGGTATTTCTAAATAAAAATGTTAAGGCCTAGCAAAGCAGGTGGGGGTCCGCTATTGCTTTTTAGATCCGCTTGTCCATTTTAGCTGATTTGATGGAATAATTCATTGTGACTTTGAACAGGAATATATACAGGGTGGACCAAATACAAGTTACTTTTTAAAAATGCAATAAAACGAACAAAATTGATTTTTTTTCCATGTAGGTATGGCTTTAGTAGTAAGAGCAAACATTCTCATTAATTATGGAAAACAACGTCGATCGTTCAAGTGGCTGCCTCGGTTGGGTTCGCAGTAGCGCATTCTGTCACTCCAATTTTCCAAGACCTTGTTGATGGTTTCGGGCTGCAGCTCATGGATCGCTTGTATAATATTGGCCTTAAGTGCTCGAATTATTTCCGGGTCCTTCACGGTTCCTCACAAAAAAAAAGTTCCGAGAAGAAAATGCGCCTCGTCAGAAAAGATGGTTTTTCTGCAAAAATCGTTGTCCAATTCAAGCTTCTCTGAGGCCCAAACTGCGAAGCGATAACTAAGCTTATGGTCGCGCGCCTTCAATTGCTGAGCCAATTGGACCTTATAAGCGACTAATATAGGAGACCTTTGTGCAGAATTCTCCTCAAGCTACTGCGTGGAACATTGAGCTTTTGAGATCGATGGCGACGGCGAGTTTAGGTCTCACATTCACATTCTCGTCAGTGCGCACCGTACGACGCGACGACGGGGACCATGAGTGTTTTCCACTCGCATGCCAGACTCACGAACTTTTTGCACAAACTCGCGTACAACAGGCGCAGTGGGTGCTTCATTTCGGCCAAAACTTCTTTGCAAAAAACACACTGTTTGGCCTACACAGCACTCACTTTGGAAATAAGTTTTCAATATTTCTCAACTTTGTTCAAGCGGTAAGCGACTCATTTCGGTCCGCGGAGGTATGATACTGACTTTATGCCAAGATTTCGAGCCGGACACAGCTGTCAGGGTCAAAATAACCTATGATTTAAAATGAAACCACTAAATGGCACATACTTTATTTACAAATCGATAGTATTCAAAATCTGTAGAAACTGTTTTGGAGGACCGAAGTGACTATTGCCAACAAATTTACCAAATCGCAAACGCAGCGAACTTCAAAATTCCAATGGCTATAGGTACCTAGGAGAAAATCCATATCAGCTTTTGTGAAGGTCAGCTGCGAAGTTCAAATCGGTCTTCTTCTACTTTATAAAATATTTACCTAGAAACCTCGCATAAACAATTGAAAAACAGTCAGTGTCATAATAAAAGTCACATGACTTAGAGCAACAGATTTGATTGTGACTGTAAACCACCGCCACTTTATAAAGTGTCAACCCTTGGGAGCAAGCCAGTCAACTACCTGTGGGCTGTTCCAAAGCCAGCACTTATTCATTGTCATGTTTTCTATAAACCATGGTTTTTTTTGCACTCAACATCAGCATGAAAACGGCCTATAACAAATACTAAACGTATAAATGGCGAACACATTGGAAGACCTCATTTAGGTTCCAAATCCAATCGCATTAACGGAATTTATCACGACATTCAGAAAGTTTATTATGTTTGCAAAATAAACATCCAGGACGTGCTCGCTACTATCCTATAGTATAAATCTTGTTTACAATTTAATTTAATGTACACTCTTTTGGCAATGACCATCATCAGGACACGACTCCCTAAAGGCACTTTGCGAACTCCTCCCAGCAATATCCTGTCACTAAATTACCTTCATAACATCATCATAAGCTGCTGGCATATATAAAACTTTCTTATGGATATATTTGCGAGAATAATCCGCAACAGCTCTGTTGGACGTGGACACTTTGAATTCGTTGTCATACATTTCTATCCAGATCCACCGTCCACACAGAAGAGGAAAAAAAGTTATTACACTTCCCTGGCCATAAATTAAGTAAATATTTGGATAATTTACTTGATTTCCTTCGAAGGGGGGGGGGGGGGGGGGGTGTACTTTGGCAGCACATTATGCCTGTGGATAAGCCAAAAGTTTTGTAAACCACTCTGCTTCAATGACAACAACTGAGAGCAGTTTTCCTTCTTTTTTTTTCTCCAGCGAAAGATTTTCTCCGAAAGTACGACCCTATATACAGTTGATGGTCTTGCGAGATGGAAACTTTCTCTAACGTAACAGAGTAGCGAAAGTTTTCGTATAAATAAAATACTAGCATTGCTACGGAATGATGTAATTCGTTCTGGGTTTTTTTCCCTGCTTTTAATTCGTCCTTGGCATTTTTCCGCTCTTTTTCATTAGAGCTCTCTGTTACTTGAACAGTGCATTATTCATGGCTGGAGATGGAGTGAAGAGAGACAGAAAAAGTCACCGAGTTTCCAATGATAAAAACTTAATGAAAGTTTTAAATGCATATCAGAGCAGGAATCGCCACGAGTCTTTGGAAATGAGACACAAAACAAAAAAACAAGCAAACGGAGACATTGTTTAAGTGGGCAGATAAGAATGCTCTTCGCTCTTCGTCTTTGGACTGTGGATCTGAGGACGAATATCATAGATTATTGGACGCAACCATTTTCTATAGCTTTTCACAAATTGATTAGATAGCTATACGCTTAACTGGTATAAAAGAATAGTGGCTACTCCTCTTTGAGTCTTCCTAAAGCAGCGCGAAACACGCACTCTTTGTCGGACCACACAGGAAAATAAATGTGACGAGATTTTTACTGTGATCTATGGCGACAGCCTATCAGAGGAGGTACCTTACTAACAATTGACACATTTAAGGTATTCATTGTCACTCTCATAGGCCTTGAGAAACGTCTAGCTTCTTGAACAAAGTCGAACAAATTTTAACATTCACGGTGCAGTCCAAACTATTCTGAAAGCTCAAAATTTAACCACGCTATAGTCGAAAATGTATACCTAAAGGTGCGGAAAAGAAGCGGTGCAGTCCTCAATGTCTTCGACTTCAAATCGGAACTGCGGCATCAATTTTGTAACTTATGTCCAACTGTGGTTAAAACATTTGAAATGTAGTCACTAATTCGTGAAGTTTCCTCTAAGTCCACTTCTTTCAATTTGAAGTAACGATATCTGAAAGCCCTCCCATATGCGACAAGACAGCAGCAGCCACCACAAGACTCACAAACTGGGAACCTATCTAACAATTGCAAAAATTAATATTTATGAGCCAAATTTCACTTTCGCTCTCAACAAGTTCAGCTACCGGGGTGCGTTCATCGAAGGGACCATTTTTTTTTCCTTAACTCAGTGTCCAAACTGGACCGCCCTTCGTGGACGTAAAAACGAATTAGTTAAAAGCTTACTTCATTGCACGCTACCGGGGTAAAACAAAAAAGCAAAACTTCTCCTCCTCACACACCATTCTCCAATTTGCATACGACTTTGCACTCCAAATTGCTGACCAAAGTTAAAAAGGATTTGTGGCATAACGACTGCAAAAGTGGGGCTCCGGTGCGGTTATTGGCACATGAAAACCACACCGAATGGGAATACTGTGCCTGGTTTCCTGGTGTGTTGGGTGTGTACACTTGCCGCTGCAGGGGAACAAGAGGAACGTATAGGAAAAAAAAACGCCACCAAATTTGCCGGAATTTGTCTGCAGAAAGTTGATATCTTCATTTGTACAAATTGCTCCTATACGGGGAATAGGTATATGCACTGCACAGAGATGCAGTAAGACCGAGCTATCGGTGCACACATTGAAACACTTTGTTTACCCTTTAGTACCAGTCGAATGAATCTGTTGAGGATTTAATCCCATTTTTCTTCTTTGTCCCATGTTATGTGACTAAATACGTGTCTGCCAAAAAGGTGTACCATAACCGTGCATAGAAAATGCACGATAGCGACTACGACGGCGACGACGATTCAAGGACGATAGCTGCTGCACGTAGATGTTATTTTTATTTTATTTTGTGTCTGTGTGGATGTACCGAAAGAATCCCCAAGGATGTACCTACGAATGGGAAGATGCCACGGAGCCATGCGACTAAACCGACTTTTTGCAGTTGAGTACATTTTTCGTTCTTTCATGCGGAAAGACGTGTCGGTCTTCGGTTGTGGGGGAGCTGTGTGTGCATTCTGTCTGAAGTGGTTGCATCGAAGGAGATATTGGATTGAATCGGATTGGATTTGAGCAGAGGGATGACGGGTTCTTGTTCTTTTTGCTGGTGCTCTTCCTTATCCTGTTTGAATAGGTGGTAATCGGTTCCGATGTATGTGCACATTTACAAATCAAAGAAGTTAATCAATTCAAAGTGATTGGAATGCAGTGGATTAAAATGATTGCTCTAATGGGTGTGTGTAGGTACTATTTTCAGTCCTCGCCATTGCTAATAAACGTGATACGCCGTCTTTAATTGGACTTTTGCAGTGTCTTTATGTAGAAATGATTTTATATTGGTTTGGAAAAAGTGGCACGACTATTCTATGCAAGTTCTACATCACAAGCTCATTTGTAAGACCAACCCATACATGCGAAGGAGTCCATGGCTATTTGGAAGTAATATGCCAGGATCATGAAATCGAAAAATCAACGTCCTCAAAGTTTTATAATCTATCTAGATACCTCTTTGTAGTTAGCTGTAGCGATGGGCTTCTCGCCTCAGACAATGGGCTGTTGCGCACTGCGTCTAAGACTGGTCTGGCAATGCGGCGACCATAGCAATAAGCGAAAATTTCATACAGCTAAGACTATCCGCGCCACCTCTCGTGAACGTCTGACAAACATCCGAGAGTATAGCTTCTCAATTGGCCATTTGGACTCGGCATAAATTTGTAGATCCCTTCCATTCGTCTCAAAAATAAAAACTCACACAAGACGAATGGTTGTGAGAAGCTAGGCCTAGGGTCCCTACGGACCTGTCGCGCCAATTATTTATTTATTTATCTCATAAGACTAAGTTAAGAATGTCCTTCCGAGGACATATAAAAAAAACGCGAATGCAGGCCCGAAGGCCCGCCCACTATTCGACTTACAATGAAACAACCACAAGTACCACGTTATAATAATATATTTATATGTTCGGTTCTGACGAAGTCCAACTTAAGACTAACTTATTCTAACAATATATCCCATTGGGAAACCACTGGTCGCATGATGCGAATCGCTGATTCGGCAGACGGATGTATTGCATGGGTATCCGGTGGGCCGCGCATGCAGGCAATCCGATCCCCATGCGCACTCGGATCGTGGGAACAGGTTCATACATGAATATGCTGAGACAGCGACTCCCATAGTGTTCGTCGTACTGTTATCTGATCGTCGACTGGTTGTAGTGCATTAACTCCTCCCCCTTCAAAGATCTACGTCCCGTAGATCAGCGGTGACATCAGAGGTCGATGACCAGAGTTGGGTTAGTCGGGTTCGATGGACTCGGGGCAATTCTCCCCTACCCGCAGGTTCCGGATTGTCCTTAGGCATGATTACAGGTGGGATCATTGGGTCCATGCTGATCCTTCGCCATAGGATCCATGCGACGACTGCGACTGCCATTATGATCGAGAAATCCATTACGTGGGTAACGGCAATTCTTTGCGTTAGATCGCGAAGGCGAGCTATGTTCCTGATGCTCATACCATGTACATGTTCTAGGTCAAGTTTTTGACTCCGGCCTATGATAATAGTCAGGACAGGAGGAAGAGGTTGAAGATTTGTGGTTTTAATGCTGGAGAATGTCCTGTTTCGTATCTGTATTGTCTCATTGTCCAGGCGGATAACGTAGGTGCCATTCAGATGCCTTGAGGGGGTTTGAGAAATCAATTGTCCTACGAAATTTGTTAGAAAAATCGTGTCGCTGTTGATGAATTCGACCACTTCCTCGTTGTTCGCTCGAAATGTACACGCCGTGTGTCCTCCTTTTAGCAGCTTAGGTATGCAGCCATCCTCGTCGAGTTTCTTCAAAGATTCTCCGTCGCATATTGTAGAATTATTCAGTGTAAGGCAGCTCTTCGTAATCCCAAAGGTCTCTCTGCGATTGACCAACATTTTGCGAAACTCCAGGTCAACTTGGGCTCCGTTGATGATCGAGGGTCTTGTTACGAGCAGGTTATATTCTTCGTTCCTTACTTTCGGTATCGAGAGTGTGTAAAGCAAGAGTGAGCCATTGGTGTAAATTGACGGGGATCCGTGCTCCACTGCCTGTATTTCGTTCACATAGGGTAAGGTTTCGATTTCGCTGAGGATTCTATTGATCTCCTCCTTGTCGAGGAGGTTGGTGTTGACTGTTCCACTCTTAGCCATCTGACAGGCGCGCACGACTTCATTGATCTCCTCCTTGATGATAAGGACGTTATTCAGGAAATCCTGCACGTGCTCACTTGTATTGGGGATTTTAAGTCCATTCTTAAACTGGTCGATCATTAAGTTCGTCTTCCTTACTATATCCCCGATGATGCTGAAGATTTTGCTATTGATTTTGTATTGGTGATTGTTGTTATCCACTATCCGCTGTTCGCTCTGCAGTATCTTGCTCCAATCGGCAGCATCAGGACTACCCGCGACCCATTTCCAGGCAGAGCCTAACCAGTCTATTGACCTCGCTCTTCGTTCCGACTTGCCCTTAAGTAATTTCAGCCTATCGTTCATCTGATGTAAGTGATGCTCGATCATGGTCTTCTTCTCGCGTTCCTTTAAGTCTTCATTAAGTGATTTGTTGAAGGCTTTTATTAGGTACTCGAACTGCTCCAAACTGATGACATGTACGAATTTGAAGTTGCCGTCCACAACCCAACCTTTACCTTCTTTAATGGGGACCAGCGGTGTCTCGTAGTAAAATATTTGGTACCCATGTGCAGCAGCTATCCACAGTAATCTATGTAAATTATTATATAAGTATCGTAGATTAGATTTTCACAAATGTTAGCTAATAGAGAGTTGGCTTGGTTTGACAAACGCTTAGATTCAACCTTATTCTAACTTACATTTTCTTAAGATCTATTGTATAAGGTAACATTCAAATTATATAAAGTAACCTTTAATTATGTATCAAGTTTTATGATTCCAAATAATGAAAGATCTGACTAAAGCATGAGTATAGTCTTATTCTAACCTATAATTCCTTAAGATCTATTGCATAAAGTAACTTTAAAACCGTATGAGGTAACATTCAATTAGATGTCAAGTTTTAAATCCTTGTAATGTTTTATGTGGAATATATTTCGAGAGTAACGACATGATTGTTATGTTTAGCCAAGTGATAACTTCCTTACATTAACTTAATACTTAATTACATGTATTTGATTTTTTTAGGATAACGGCCTTAGCCTCTAAGTGCTATGTAAGTGCTAGGTTCTTGTTGGTTAATGTGTGCTTATAACATTTGATAGGGTGCATAGGTAAGATGAATATGGATTGATAAAGTGCTTTGTGGCGTGCCCATCCCCCCCTTTTTTTTTTTTTTTTTTTTTTTTTTTTTTGATGCCAGAGGTGCAATAGATTATACATTTTTGATGTGGGCTTTATGTATTTTTCGCCCTGTGGTTGTGACCACGGTTACCTTGTTATTTCTGGCTACAATTTCCTTTCGGAACAAAGGCTTGTGTTTCCCTTGTATTTTCTTGAAAGGAGTGTATATAATGCCGCCTTTCCCAAAGCGTTTAGGTGCGGATTTCCTTTTATTGTGCCAACTGTTGGTTGCTTCCTGTCTTTTCTGTATTTCCCCCCTCAGATCGTTGTTAACCTTGACACGAAAATTTAATAACTTCTGGTAGTTAATCCTATTCGTTCTGTTAAAGAATATGTCAGCTGGTTTTCTTTTCGTTACCGAGTGCACAGTATTGTTGTAACGATCTACAGCAATGTTCAAAACCTCCTTCAACCTCAAATCTTTATATTCGGCCTTGAGGCAACGATAGATTTCCAGTATTGTGGAATGGAATCTCTCCACCTGACCGTTAACCTCGCTACGGCCAACGGGAGTTTGGTACATTCGAATATCCATCATTTTGATAAAATTAACCATGATCGGGCTGAGGAAGCCACGTTCGTTGTCGGTTACTAGTGCCCTTGGTACGGTAAAATAATGCAGGATTTTGATGAATTTTTCTCTTAAATGTAGGGAGGACTTGTTTCTAATGTGGAAAAGTTTGGCGAATTTAGAAAATTTGTCGAGACAGGAAATGAATTTCTCGCCCTGAATTTCCATTATGTCCATGTGTAGTATTTCGCATGGATATGATGGGACAGGGGTAGGTTGAAAATCAGGAGTTGCTGGATGTCTATCATACTTATTCTTCAGTCAGATGTCACAAGTTCTCGCGTATTTTGTGACTAGGCTATTCATCCTAGGGAAGTAATACTTCTCTAGCAGTTGTTCTTTGTTCTCCCTTGGGTTTCTGTGAGCTCTCCTATGCTCCCTACTAATCAGATCCCATAGCCTGTCTTCATTCCGAATATCCTCCACCATTCGCTGGGTTATCCTTATTTTGTAGTGTCTGAATGTATTCAAGTAGATTTCCTGCAGCAATCCAATGTAGGCTTCGGGAATCTTTAGCCCGTTTAGTACGTTTGGTTTTAAACGGGTTTTTAGAACGTCAGTGAGCTTTGCCTTGTCCAAGTCCTCGACAGCTACATAGTGTCTAGAATAACCAGGATGTGGCTCTTCGTAGATGTCCAGACCCCTTCCCGCTTTAATGATGATCTGATTTTTGAATACGTTTAGTGGAACCTCAACGTGCGGAATGAGGTCCGAAGCATCTTGCATCGCGCTATGGGCAGTTTCACTTGCGCTATCGGTGGAGCTGTTGTCGTTTATAATTGATTCTGAAGAAGAGTTTGGTTCCGTGAGGCCGCCCGAATGAGCCGTGTTCGTTGAAGAACCGCCTTCGGTTGCCGCCTCTGTGGAGGAATTGCAATTTAGGACATTCACTTGGTTCTCCGGCTCAGTACACTCTGAGGCGGTCAAGTGATTTCCACGAATCTTGAGCCTAGAAAGCGCATCGGCTACGAAGTTGGACTTACCGGGACGGTAAACCAACTCGCAGTTATACTCTTCTATCCTCGCTTTCCACCGTTTTAGTTTCGCGTTATAGTTACGGTTTCCCAAAGCGAAAGTAAGAGGTTGATGATCCGTATACACGCGAATTTTTCTTGCGCCGTATAGATAGGAACGGAGATTGTCCAAGGCCCAGACAATAGCCAACATCTCCTTTTCGTTGGTCGCGTAACCCTCCTCGGTCTTATTGAGGGAGCGCGAGATGTAAACGACTGGTTTGTCCTTACCTAAATCGCCTTGTGAAAGCACCGCGCCTATGGCCGCGTTCGAGGCATCGGTAGTCAGGTTGAAAGGCCTGTTGAAGTCCGGAAAGGACAGTACTTCGGCAGAAGTTAAAAGCGTTTTCAAGTCGTCAAAGGCCCTCATAGCATCCTGGTCCAGCTCAATTCGGACATGCTTGGACTGATTGGCCTTCACCTGCGAGTTCTCACCCCTGGTGAGATTGGTTAAAGGCTTTGCTACCTTCGCGTAGTCCCTAATGAACTTCCTATAGTAGGAAGTCAGACCCAAAAATGACTTGAGTTCCTTCAAGTTCTCAGGGGGCTCGATATTCTGGATGGCATACACCTTTTTTGTATCGGGTCGTATCCCCTCGGGCGTTATCACATAACCAAGGAATTCTACTTCGGAACTCATGAAATGCGTCTTTTCCAGATTGACTTTTAACTTAGCATGTTGAAGTTTGGCCAGAACGATTTCCAAGTTTTCTAGGTGGCCCTCTTGACTACCCCCAAAGACTATTATGTCGTCTATGTACACATAGCAGATCTTGCCTATGTAAGGTTTCAACACATCGTCTATCATGCGCTGAAATATCGCTGGGGCGTTTTTCAGCCCAAAGGGCAACCGCATGAACTCGTACTTGCCGTTCATGGTTGAGAACGCGGTTTTGGGAACGTCGGACATCTTCATTGGAATCTGGTGGAATCCAGAGGTTAAATCGAGTGTTGTGAAATATTTCGCGTTGCCTAGACTGGCAAGCGTTGAGTTTATGTCCGGGATAGGGTATGCGTCTGCTATAGTCACGCCGTTCAATCGCTTGTAATCAATGACCACGCGGTATTGTTTCTCACCATCCGGCTTAGGCTTCTTTGGCACTATCCAAATGGGCGAGTTGTAGGGACTCTTAGAGGGGCGAATAATTCCCTCTTCAAGGAGCCTCTCTACTTCCTTATCAACCACTTCCCTAAGGCAAGCAGGATACGGATAGCTTTTGGCGTAGATTGGTTCATTGGTGCTAGTCCGGATTTCTGCTTGGACAGACGTATCGATCATTTCACTAGCCTCAATAGGGCCAAAAAGCGTTTGATATTTCCCTACTAAGGCTTGCAGTTTCCTTTTAATACACTGTGGAAGATTTCCTTCCAGAACTAAGTTAACTTGTTTAGACAGTTTCTCTTTTAAAGGTATCCTAATGTTTGGTTTAAGCCGGAGTACATTCTCCTTTCTATCAATTACAGCCTCCAATTCCTTCAGCGTATCATCCCCGATGATACCCTCGAAAGACTGGAGACCAGGTAGAACATAAAAAGTTAATAAAGAGTTATTGCCATTTTTCATGAAGAACCTTTCCCTGACGCATTCTGATATTTGCACCTTCCCGGCAGCTGAATGAACTTGAAATGGCTCGGCGAGGCGACATGCAGTATGTTTAATGGAAGGACTAATGAAATTCTTGTTTGCCCCCGTGTCGACAAGAAATTTCAGTATAGCCCCATCGTTAGTTGTATATTCTATATATGGTACGCTGGATAGGCGTCCATTATAAAATTTACTTCGTGCCCTACGAAGTCTTCTACGGCCTCGTGGTAGGCCTCTTCGGGCTGTTCGTCAGCTGACTCTATGTTGTATAGTCGCTGATGTTTACTAGGATAGTTATCCGACCTTGCCCGACGCTTGAACCGGTTATTATCTCTTGGACGGTTCATATAGTTAACCTGACGCGACTGCGTCGACCTATCTATATCCATTCTCTCAACAGGCTTCGGTCCAAGCCTTGGTGGACCATCGTTTTCACGCGGAGAGGAGTAATACTGTCGTCCTCCGAGTCTGTCTGGGTAGCCAGGCTGAAACCTCTTGGGTGGCAGGGCTGGTCTAGTTTCGGTTTTAAAAGTTTGATTGATTGGAACGGTTATTGTGTTCGATCCTGTAGCGGAATGGATCGAGTGATTTCGAAAGTTCAGGTTCTGCATCTCCAAACATGCAGAATAGGCTTCTGGGAGTGTCCTAGGTTTTTGAATGATTAACATTTTTGACAGGTCGCCGTTAAGGCCGCGAACGAACACATCCAGGGCCCTGTTCCTGTAGGTTTCTACCAAAGCATTTACCGTTTCTTGGCTGAAGGATTCGGTTTTAAGTTTGTTAACCATTAGCGATAGCTGGTGGTTAACCGAAGCGTAGAACTTGTCTAACTTACTGCCCTTTTGCGCCAACTGATTCAGCTGATGCTCTAGGGTCCTCATATCGCGCTTGTCCGCGTAATGAAGAGAAAGGCATTGCTTTATCTCCTGCCAATCAGTGTCAAAGATGTTGTATGATACGAGAGCAGCGTCTGCCGGGCCCCTAACCTTACCGCGAATATGCTGCAGTATTGCTCTGAAGAGCGGTTTGGTTTTCACTATGTCATAGTCTTTTAAAATCCCCTCCACAGCATGTATCCACGATACATACTGCGTTGGGTTGCCGTCAAAGACTTGAAGTTCTTTTACACAATCGGGCAACCTGCTTATGCCCCTCAACTCATCCTCGCTCTGGGGAGGATTGAGTGTAGCAGCTCTGACAACTTCAGGAGGTGCTACCCCAACAATTTCCGCGCGATTGTCCTCAAGGGACTTGATTCGACCCTCAATTCCCCTTAGTTGAGCTAAAATGGTGTTAACAGCACCCGTTAACTCAGTGATGGACTTAGTCATTTGATCCATGACTTATTTTCTCTTTGTCTTAAAACTTTAAAACTCTCACCTGAATCTGGGGAATAATGATCTTATCCTATATGGGCCCACCTTTAGTCGCTCAGGGATTCGTCACTGGGGGGGCACAGCACTCACAATCACAATGCACCCTACTTATTTAACTATTATAGTAAAAAATTTTGAACTTCGTGGAATTTTTCCTCACTATTTTTTAGGATTTCTTTATAACAATACAATTTTTCTTCGCGGAATTTTTCCTCACGATTTTTTATGAATTTGGTTCGTGGAATTTTCCTTCACGTTTTCTTTTTAATAATTTCTCACAGCAAGATAACCTATTTCGTGGAATTCTTCTTCACGACTTTTTATAATTCCCTATCACAAGATTTACTTCACTTCACGATTTTTAGTATTTTTCTCTTTAGAACTTATGTTTGCTTTCGATTGATTTAACTATTTTAGTAAATTTTGTATTAGCACGGCACAGCTTTTATCCTTGTTATAATTTTACTATTTTCTCTTCAGCTACGATAGACCATTCAAATCTTATCTTTACACTTTGTCACTCACAGAGATATGTTTCTCATCTTATTGCTTATGTAGACTATGTCAGTTATCGGGTTCGCGCAATTTGTATCTATAAGGAAAGGAATTTCTATTATCCGCGAAACCGTGTAACCGAAATGATTTTTTTATTATTATGGGCACCGGCCTTGGAAGGTTCGTGTTTGTCCCTTTTAGTCGCCAACGTTGAGATTGGAGGCAACCTACTCGCGGCACGAGTTCCTTCACAATTTAGTCACTTTATCTAATTAATCTCCGAGCATGTTCCCATGGGTATGCCGAAATCTGTCGCTACGGAGGTTAGAGTAGCTCACTGTGTTCCCATGGGTACAGGAGCGTGCACTCGGATAGAGCGTACTAACACCGTTCCTGTATGAAAGGAATCGCGACTAAATTAACACGAAGAAAGTGACCAAATTTTTTAGGCCGGTCCCTGCTCGGGCGCCAGTTAAGAATGTCCTTCCGAGGACATATAAAAAAAACGCGAATGCAGGCCCGAAGGCCCGCCCACTATTCGACTTACAATGAAACAACCACAAGTACCACGTTATAATAATATATTTATATGTTCGGTTCTGACGAAGTCCAACTTAAGACTAACTTATTCTAACAATATATCCCATTGGGAAACCACTGGTCGCATGATGCGAATCGCTGATTCGGCAGACGGATGTATTGCATGGGTATCCGGTGGGCCGCGCATGCAGGCAATCCGATCCCCATGCGCACTCGGATCGTGGGAACAGGTTCATACATGAATATGCTGAGACAGCGACTCCCATAGTGTTCGTCGTACTGTTATCTGATCGTCGACTGGTTGTAGTGCATTAACTCTATCCTCAGCTTTCCCCATTTTGTTCATGCTCCATTCAAGCTAAGGTCGGTGTAAGGCCTTAATACCAAACATACATAAACGAAGAACCCACATTTAAAAAGCCTCTCAAATGCCTTCTTTCAACCCTTCCACGAACTGATTAGGAATTCCAAATACCTACCAAAAAACAATTCTCAAAGCGTCCATACACAACCACCCCAATTGGCATTCCCCTTCTCAAGGAACAAGGAACTCGTATTCCTTTGCCCATTGGACTGTGAGCCATCCCAATTCTAAGCATTCTGCACAATTGAACACTTGATCACCAAAACAACCCAATTTCCGAGTGTTCCATTCCAATAATAATTGCAACCGCAACGAAAACAACTCCATAAACTTTGCCCCAAGTAGCAAATCCGCAGCTACCCCTTCAAACTCATTTGCTATTTCCGCATTTCCCAAAAATCAACGCCATTACCAGTTTGCCACACTATAACCATCGCGCAAAACTTTTAATTGAATCCATAAATTTGCTCGGCAAAGAGCGGATGGTGTTTGCTGTTCCAAAGCGGAAGTCCGTATCGGGGGTTGCGGGCGAGTCGCACTGATAAAACACCGCAAAAAAAAAAGAAAGTACAATCAGGGAAAATGTTCACCAATTAGCACCCCAGCTTCCACGGTGTGTTGAGGCAAACACATTAATTTTACGCGCGCGGAAGGCACTGAACCGCTTTCCGCAGTTCCGTTTCAAGCCAGGCATTCATTCTGCTTAATTAAATCCCAACTTAGGACAATAATAATCTAGCGGGGTGACGGGAAATGAGCGCAGACCATAAGGCTCCTGACATTCGGCTACCCCGTTTATCGCGCACTAATTATTGACCGTGTGTACGAGGGTGGGGAGAGGGGGGGCGGGGTGAATCCACAAATCTCTTTTGGTGTAAGGTTGGTTATTTATGTGTATGGGCTTACAAGTTACATGCTGCCTACTCTCATCCCGTTTTTGAGAAAAGTATGAATAATTTTCATTTCATCCCCAAAAGGAAGCACACCCTCTTGTAACGCGGTAAACGCGTTCAATTAGGTTGAGTAGTTCTGTGATTAGATTTATTCTGATTCGGATGGACTAATGCACGACGAGCGGCGGCAAATCCTCCACAGGGATATACGTATATGACAGGCCCGAAGGCAAAATTCATACATTCACGCGTCCGATAGGACCGACGGTATACGAGGAGCAGATGAGGTGGGCCGGCGGGGTGGTTTGCGTAGCCCTGAACGGCACTTAGCCACGCGTTCTTCGTATAATTTTATTACGATAACTTGGTTATGTCATATTCAGCTCTTTGCTGAGTGTCCATTAAAAGTTGAGTTTTGTGGGTGGGTTAGACTGCCTAATCCCTTTCTGTGTCATAATTCATTTTTTTTTATTTTTTATCCTTTTGGATTGTAAGGGGCCAGTGCATATGAGCATGAGCTTGAGCAGTATGTGTTGATTTTTATGAGATGCGGGTACATGCACGGTCGGTGGGATGGATTTTATTTATCTATCGGAGATGGAAGCAGCAAAAGGGTCGAATTACCGCTTTTGGGCTCAATGCGCAGTAGACAGCCAAGTATGGATAATGCTGTGTGAAGGAGATACGGTTTTATTTACACATTAAGATGGAATAGTACTGGGCTTGCAGTGGAAGGGAATACGCATTTTTGTAGTTTGCATTCTCAATAAAAAAGATTGATTTGCCGAAAGTGTGTGCTTGGTTGGTTATCTATTGAACCAATCAATGGAGAAACTTTTTTTTAAGGGTGGAAATGAGATCAGCATAAGAGTTAATAACATTCTAGAAAGCGTGCACTGGCGTCAGTCTTTATTATCTTTCACATTCAAGTGCAAAGTTTGTGACTCGAGTTTCGTTGGGGGTGGAAGTAATTGCATTGTGCGTGCAGGCGGAACTCAAGGGCAAGATTGCTAGCAACTCTTGTCGTCCTTTCTTATTTACATCAACTAGAATGTCAGGAGCGGTCACTGAACGTCTGGGTGTGGAGCCGCAATTGCACAGCAGTTTTTTTCTGCATCAAAAAAAAGCTTAATTATTCAGTTCATCATTTGAAATGAGATAAACTAATGGCGGTCGTACATTGCGTTCGTAAGTTATTCAACCTGTGGAACTGCGTCCAACTGATTTTACTAATCATAAATGGAACCATCATGTATTGCTCGCTTAAAATATCGCAATTCCCTTATAAAAATAACATTTTTGTGGTACACGCATTCAGGACCATGCACGTGATCGATTTAGTTCTTCAATAACCTCGTGCATATACCTTTGCTCAAATCTTTCAGTTGCTGTAACGTAAACTTGTGTGGTTTTGACAACAAAATTGGTACCTCTAGTTGCTCAGCTGCATTTTTCGGTGTCGCTCCCCAACAAGTTGATTATAAAGGGTTGGCCATCTAGCGGTTTCATTTTAAATTAAAGGCTATTTTGACATTGACAGTTGTTTCCTGCTCGAAATATTGACAGAAAGTGAGCATCATACCTCCGCGGAACGAAATGAGTCGCTTTACACTTGAACAACGTTGGAAAATATTGAAAACTTATCTCCAAAGTGAGTGCTGTGTAGCCCAAACAGTGGGTTTTTTGAAACGAAGTTTGGGAAGAAATGAAGCACCCACTCTTAGCCTGTTATACGCGAGTTTGTGCAAAATATTCGTGAGATTGGTATGCTAGGGGACAACACTCATGGTCCCTGTCGTCGTACGGTACGCATCCACAGAGAGTGACAGCCCGGTGCGGATTGTGGAGTGCTGGCATAATTAGACCATATTTCTTCGAAAATGAGGCTGGAACAACGTTTCGCTCAACGGTGGGCGTTACAGATCTATGTTAACCGACTTTTATTTACAGCAATTGAAAACATGGATTTCGCGACCTCTGGTTCAATGCAGGATGTCGCGCCATACCACATAGCCCATGCCACAGTCGATGTTTTGCGCAGCAAATTCCCAAATCGTGTTATCAGCCGTCTTGGCGATGTCAATTGGCCGCCTCGGAGCTGCTATTTGACCCCTTTGGACCTTTTTTTGTGGGGCACCGTGAAGGACCGATGTTATGCCAACAATCCGGAAACGATTCAAGCACTTAAGGCCACTATCATCCAAGCGATCCGTGAGCTACAGCCCGAAAGCATCAACAAGGTCTTGGAAAATTGGAGTGACAGAATGCGCTACTGCGAAGCCAACCGAGGCAGCCACATGAACGACCGACATTGTGTTCCATAATTAATGGGAATGGTTATACTCTGGGAAAAATGTAATGATGTTCCTTTTATTGCATTTTTAAAAAGAATCTTGTATTTGGCCCACCCTGTACACTTCGCACACAATCGAAGTATGAATACACGCAGTTTCTGTCTGAGAACAGAAAAAAAATCTTCTCTGCAGGTTGGACTTGGACCATGGCAACTTGCCCTAATACCCTCAATAACCAAATGAATAAAAAGTTCGTAAAGTACGCAATGTTCCAATCGGTCAAGTATGAGTATAGTAATACTTAAGGATATTAAGAGTCCTATGGCACCGTAGAAATGTGAGCTAGTTTTATGCTCTATAAAAATGATGTACCCATCCTAAAAAAAAATTAAACTAAATATCGATGATGCATCAGATGTGGAGCAACGCATTGGTCAGTTGTAAGGTATCAAACTTTGATTGTGT
Organism: Cheilosia vulpina; assembly: GCA_916610125.1. NCBI lineage: Eukaryota > Metazoa > Arthropoda > Insecta > Diptera > Syrphidae > Cheilosia > Cheilosia vulpina. The sequence continues at coordinate 63,010,959 of OU744279.1, forward strand.
TTGGCAGGTGTATCAGCGAGAACGAATTGCGTTTAGGGGAGACTGGGTACGGTTCTTCTATCGCACATAGCATTAGCATTAATAAGACCAGCCATAATAGAGTTAGGTGAAATTCATGATCAATATTCTTTCTATTAATGCACAGTGTTCTTTTGAGTTTAAGTGTGCTTTTTAAGGAAATAATCACTTTTTATAAAAAAAAGCCCCATACCAGGGGCGGTTGAAACATTAAATGGGGTCAAATGAAACACGTTGAAATAAAAAAAAATATGCGTTGCAAAGTTTTTAATTTATTTTTTATTTCACTCTTAAACAATATTTTTAATAAAAAAAAATAAAAAAGAGTTCAACATAGAATAACAAACAGAAAATAAATGAAACTTAAAACTTTCTTTATTAAATTAAGTTAAACAAAGTTTATAAATTAAAAGAACTTGTTACTTCAGTCGTGATTATATAAATAAATAAAAATTAGTTCTCAGAGTAATCTGAGTCGCAGTTGTGACAGACATAAGTGTTGCCACCTTCGTTGCACTCTTCGTGGGCCCACATTTTACATATGATGCATTGCACCCACTTTTCCCTTGATCTGCTCTCAGAATACGGTCCCAAACAAATGAGGCAATAGTAGTCCTCGTCTTCTGAGCTTGAAGATTCTTGTGTTTTCTTTTTTCTAGTTATCCTAGCTTTTTTTTTTGATTCCAGCATCGCTCAATCTTTTTTTAATTTGCTTAGCCTTTTGTTTCTTCATCTTTGATTCGTGTTATTTTTCTATTTGGTTTTTCTCCGGGGTGTCAGTGTAAATCGTGGACTTTCTTTTTTTTCGTCCTGTATTCGATTTTCTTGCCACAACTTTGGGTAGAGGCCGGACAATTTCCGGGGAACAGTCGGAACCATTCTTCGCCAGCCATCTCTGTTTCATCCCAGGTCCGTGGTCGAGTTGAATTATATTTGACAGTTAGCTCAAACGCTAATTTCCTTACCTCCTTCTTGTTTAGTCCAAAATAAATATCCGCACATCTTATTAAATATTTTGATAGCTCCATTTCTTGCTCTTGGGAAAATATTCTATTATGTGCCTTTTATCCCATGGTGCACTGGACTCCTTCGGACACATCTCGTTTTCGAATGTATCGTAACAGAGAGCTGTAATTTATTCCGTGGTTCTCTGCTGCATTGCGCAATGTACTGATGCCTGCCTTCACCTCGTCATAAGCCGCTTTGTAGGCTGACAAGTCCGCATTTCCCCTTGTTGTCGTCCTTACACGTACTCGGGGCATCTAAAAAACACAAAAAAAAAATGTTTCAACCGTCCCCATAAAAAATGTTTCAAATGTACCCAGCCACTTTTATAACAAAAAAATGTTACAAAACAGCATAAGCAATATGGTATCATTCCTGCATATGACTTTATTATATTCTACACTCTTTTCTGCACACGCAAAAATAACACTCAACACTCTCACTTGAAAAGGACTCACACACCAAAGAAAAATAATAAAACAAAAAAACTTTCTTTTGCTACTCAAAAAAATTAAGAGCTCCCTGTCCCCAACAAAGCAACACGACGATCTAAGCAGGACTGAATATCGTAAATATACTGGTTTCTGCTTAATTCTCTCTCAATACTCATACACATTGCGCCAACGGCTTCTGTGATATTTGCGTTGTGTCAACCGTCCTTTGTTTCAACCGTACCCAGTCTCCCCTACTCAACCAAAAAAATGCCAAAAAGGTATAATCAATGTGCTGAAAATATTACTGCAGCTCATTATTTCTTAATCGTTGCTCAAGGCGACGCACAATTATTTCCTACGAGCAACACAAGCTCGTACTTAACATGCACACGTACACGTTGTTATGGAATGCTTGATTGAGTCTTGATTGGGTAGAGTTAAAACCGAGCCCTTTACATTAGGGTCTCATCCGATGAATTCGAAGTTTATGCATTGCTCGCGTAGTGTGCGGCCGGCATAAGAGATCAAATGAGTTGCGAGGGAATTAAACATAAAACTGCATTTACACCATCACACATTCCTAACACAGAAGATTAAAGGGATGCTACATACTAAATATCTTAGGGACTGAAAGGGACCTAACACGCAAAAAAAACGTAACATTATTTTTGGTCGGCCATCTTGTTTACGTGATAGGAAATATGGGAAATATGCATGTTGATATTTTTATAGCGATGAAATTTCGTTTACCTTTAAAACAAAATAGCTTCCGGAAGTGATGAACTGACAATTATTTATTTATTTCGCACAACTGATTGATGAATTGTTGGTTTAATTAACTGAAACTCATTTCACATGTTTTGGATCAGAAATAGAAATGTTTTCAAGTGATTGCAGAAATGTTGTTTGACGGAACTTGTGTTTGTTTCCGTTTTACGTATCTATAATTATGGGTAGAACATCCATGACACTTTAAGCGTCTGATTTGTGATCTCATTCTTGCGCTTGTATTATCATTGAGTGCTGACAAACGGATCTCTCCGTCCCGTCACGTGCAAAAATGTGTGATGCTGTAAATGCGGCATAATGCTGGCTGATACTGTGTGTCCCTTGATGGGACATTCAACACTGGAAGTTCGGTATGTATGTATGTACTGATTGTATAGCTATTGCCCTGGCAAACATATGCAAAGGATCTGCATAGGTCCATGTTGAAGCCAAAGGCTTTTGCTGGTGATTTTATAGGCATCGCCCATCAAATTGTGGACCCTCACCAGGTTTGGAGTGAAAGGTGAATGCCTTTGAGCTGTACATTAAAATAGTCGAAGTAAAGATCGACAAAATCTGTAGGAACTATGCTTCCATGTTAATTTTCGAACTAGACCGCAGATTACGAGAAATATTTTCTGGTCGGTCGAGAGGGGGTTTTCATTCGCCTTTGAGAGGCTCCATGCTTCTGCGTTATACAACAGAACCGATACATCAAGTGTCTCTCATAATGCCTGCTTATTGTTAATCAAAATCGAACCTTGCTCCTAAAAGCAGAGCAATTCCACATAGATCGCCTTGATGATTTCATTGCAGCAATTCGCCGCAGAGTTTTTAAGTTGACAAAGGCGTTTACTACGTCAAAGCGAAATGTACTCATTGTGGTGTTCTATATCCATCAACGCCTTTCTTTGTGATAATTTCAAGTCAACGAATTTATTAACTCTCCTCATATAGCCATTTCAAACTGCCCGTCTAGTAGGCCCGCTCTGTAGCTTCCGATCTTGCCATCATCTCTAAATCGGGGGTAAAAGATGTCAAATCTGATCTATGGGTGAAAATTAAAACAATCTTCCTTTGACAAGAAACGCCCGCAGGCTCTGACTAAACATCACATACGTAGCCAAATCAGCATTGACATTGACACATACCCGACCCCGACTACCTCTTTGGCAGACCTAGCCTTTGAGTACAACACGCACAGCTACACCAACTCATTTCCTCGTCCGCATTTTTCTTGCGACCAGCACAACATAACAACCAGCACTGCAGGCCATCTGCATTCCAAAGCAAACTACAACAGTTGTTGGCCATTAGCCCGCACAATTCTCCGAGCACAACATGTAAAGCCAACTAACCATAGTTGAAAAACTTTCGAAACCGTTCCGAGTTTTATGGGTCTCGGTTTTGTATCTCCGAACAACACACAGTCGTAGCCTGGTAATTGTAAACAGAATATAGACAAAACTTTCAGCCCCCCCAGTCACAAAATGCCACTGCACACAATTTTATTCCAAAAAAAAAAGCAAAAGCTGCATTTAACTGTGCCTAATAGTTTCTGGAACCTTAATTGAAAAACTTTTACCGGATGATTCTTTTCTCTCTCAATTTTTTCCACCCCTATTCCAGTTCAATTAAAGCACAAATTTGTTATTTTCTGACCCACAATCTGGCGAACATAGTTTCGTCAACGGTACAGAGCCAACTTTGCCGGCTAAATTTTGACAAGAGAAACCAGCCACCGCTACGACAACGACAACGACGATGACGACAACGAACCTGAACTAGAATGGAGCGCCAATTCCGTTCGTCAAAGTTGCGAGCAATTGTTCTGAAGTTTCCCAGCTCCGACAATGTAGCGCACACCGAATTGAAATAATGCAGCGTTTTTTGTCGGTTCTCCGAAAATTTTACAATTTAAATCCTGCGAAACAATTGAAGGATTTATTTGAAAAGTTTTCATTCGCATTGTCCTAGATTCACATCGCAGTTCGCAATGATATTGGCTCCATTTCAGAACGACAACCAGACGGAAGTAATACGCTTGTCTCTGTTCACTGCTGAGATTTGACAAGGGGATGGGACGATGGGAGTGCGAGGAGGGAGAACAAAAAAAAAAAAAAAACAACCGGCTAATCTGTTTTCTGCAGAACAACATATGTGTTAACATAGTGACATTTATCAGGACGTGGGAGTATGAGTCTGAGCGCAAAAAGCACACGAAGACAAATACATTTAATCCGCCCACATCCTTTCGGGGCTTCGCAGGCAAACATCATGTCAAACGAGAGGATTGCGCTCTTGGCAAAGGACGAGACACAGTTAAATAAATATATAAAAAAGATAAATTCTTCGGTGCTTGATCCTGGAATCTCGTCCTCAATTGCTCAATGTCAGAAAAATATTTTACGCTTTTGGTCAGGTTGCTCCGCACTAAGAATTCCCCCCGTCTACACGTCAGCACAAGGTTTGGGCAACTCTGGGGCCAAATCTTCGTTGAAATGTGCGGGGTAAGGCGAAGGTTCTCCCTTAGGAGTTTGATTAATGAGCACATGGCAGGGCGGATCCTCATTTTACGGTGCCACCCTTTTGTACCAAATTTTGTCTAACATCCGTTTCGTTCGGAGTATATGCGGAGCCTGAAATCCAGCTCATACATTTATATGTTGAACATGACTCCATTAATCTTTTCGTGTGACATTCGTTCGAGTCCTTGGATCCTTGGTCACGCGAAACCGAGTGGCTTGCTTTTATTTTTTTGTTTACTAGCTACATGTATACGCTTCGTGCTTCGTGTTCTCGACAAGGATTACATTAATGATTGATTCGGGATACCGTTCTGCGGTGGTTTGACAGTTAGAAAAGCATTAATAACCGAATTGACTGGAAGATTGTATTGTTTCACAAACAATGGACGATGACAAAGATCGGGAATGAGGAATTAAAAGTTTGTTTCAACAATTCTTTTGTCTGTGTGCCGTCAACTGGGCCAAAACTCGTTCGGTTTCCGAGCTGTATGCCAGCCATTAATTTTGTCATTGACATTAAGTGCTATGCGAAGGACGTGATGGAATTCCTCTTCCGGGCTGGGCGATGAGTTATTGAATTTGCGGGCGCATTTTGAGCCGGAGATTTGGACGCTCTGAGAATCCGGCTCCGGGTGTTGTTGGTGAAGGGAAAAATTTTGAAGGATTGAGCAGATGACTAATGGGGGAATAGTACTCGCTTTCAGTTGAGATTTTAACAGAACCGGCTTGGGGTTCGAAATAGAAAAATGCAGAATAGAAATGTCGGACTCGGTTGAACCTAAGTCGGCTAATTTGGAAGAAGCTTGTGAAGTAAGAAGGACTTCCTTTAGCTGCTCACCCTATGCCACGGTATGAATTGGGCACACCAGTTAGAAGATTAATATCGAAAATCGACTATAAGGGTATCCAAATTTCAATTGTTGCGTAGTACGGGCACGAGGTAGGTATATTACTGAGCTTCAACTTCCACCGTCCTACTGCTCTCATTACTGAGAGTGATACGCGGTGGGAACCGGTCTTTTTCTCAAAATTTATACTGCCACAGAGCCTTCTATAAGCACACCGGTTAATGGCACAGGCCGCCTAAAGTCACACAAGACCAATCCATGCAAATGGTAAAGCTCTTGTGGTTTCATGTCTGTTACAAGCTGTGGTGAGAACAAGTCAACTCATTTCGATGAGACTTTTTTCTAATATTTCTTATTACTCGGAGTAGGTTATAGGCTATGTCGTTCATTGCCACGCCTACCTTTAGGGGGCGTTTTTTAGAGTATTTGTTTCTGACTTCACTGCTTTTAGATGTCATTACATAATTCTGAATGAATATAGACAAAAAAAAATTTAAGGGGGCCGGAACTTCCCTATATATTTTCAAACATCAATCAGCTCTTATCTTTATCCACAAGCTGATTTGCAGACAAAAACCCATCACGCTAGATTTTTATGAATAAATTTCATAATAACGAAGAAGTTTTTCTTTGGGGTCCTAACTCCTAATCGTAGGCGCAGTTGTTAGGGTGCTGGGAGGGGTTCCACGCTAGATTCCCGAAAAACCTCTAGTTCCATCTTAGGGATTTTTTTTCCACTGCGTCGCCTCTCGCGAATGTCTGACAAACATCCGAGAAAAAGTCTTCTCAATTATCCGTTTGGATTCGGCATAAAATTGTAGATTCCTTCCATGCGTCCCAAAAATGAAAAAATCGCACAAAACAAAAGGTTGTGAGAAGGACTTACTCACCTGTTGCGCCAACTATTTATTTATTTATTTATTTATTTATTTTTAAAGCGTGCATCAAAAGCATTGTGTGTCATTTCCTCTGTTTAAGCGAAACGGAAAATGAGAATTCAAAGAAAAATGCAGTTCCTCTTACAGCCACACAATGCTCTGCTAAACGCCCATTCCCTCATGGATGTAAACCTCTCCAGCTGTAAACACACCTTACACTGATTCGGATGATTCAAATGGAACTCTAAATATACCTACTGACGTAAACATCTGCTGTTTACCTTTAAAAAATTACACTCCAAGTGCTCCTTTTCGCAACAACAACAAAAACTTCCCATCCCCTAATGACTTTCATCGCCATCACACCTTTGTGTATATTGTAATAGTTGGAACTCTGTCGTCGTTTTTGGCAATTTCCACAGACCTTCATAATAAACCCGCCAACCAGGTGTAAACATTTTCCAACTCCAAACCAAAAACACAACCCAGCAAGAGAAAACCAAAAAGTTATTCACTTCTCAATAGCAGCCAGATACATTATACCAGCAAAGGGTAAAAAAAAATCATCCCTGTTAAGGCTAAAGAACTTTAAAGTTAAAAGGATATCAGCCATAGAGCGAATCACTAAAAAAAAGGAAGAAAAACACTCCAAGTGCAAGAGAGTTTAAAAACTTTTCCATTGTTTGGATAGACGGTAGAGGGAAAAAACTTTTCCTATGACACGCCCAATTCTTGCACCAAAAAGTTGAACTTAATTACAGACCAGACCAGGTGCATGTAAAGCGAAAGTTTTTCCCACAAATGTCGAAGATGTTACGAAGCGTGCACTGTACCGCCAATTTAATGCACTCCACATAGACTATGACTAATATTTTGTTGCATACATAAACGGCCCGTCTTTTGCTCCAGTTTCCAGAAAGCCAGAGAAATCCTTTTTTTCTCCAATTTGATTAATATTCACTGAAAGCAAGTTGTCAACTAATTGATTTTTCGTGTAATTTCCAAAGTGGTTACTGAATAATTGATATCGCGTGATAACGACATACCTACTCTGACGTCGGTCGCCATCATCTAGCTCTCCAAAGGCAGAGAGAATGATGAACAAAGTTTTTCCTCGGCGACTGTGCCCGGCTCTAAGAGTGAGGGTTAACAGAACAAGTTCAACTAAAAAGCGAGCAAAAAAAAAAAAGCCAAGGGGTGTGGGATGTGCCCCACCAACTGGGGCTGGGTGCAAAAGTTTCAACGACACTTTTCCTGAGGAATCTTCGTCTTCATTTGGCGCTGAAGTTAAAGGCGGGGTTGATGAATTTTGTATACCCGCCAACGAAGGTTCCAAGAAAATCGCTGCACAGGCACACACACACAAGTCGTTCGCTTTAAATTCGGGAAGTTTGTTTATTCTTAGACGAAAGACAAATATCTTACATTATCCAAAGATCCAGAAGGAAAGCTTGCAGTAATTAAAACCTTCAAAAGAAAAGCGACGAATGCTCGAGGGTGTCTCAAGTGGTAGCGCGGTCGTTACTGTTGTCGTATATCCCAGCAGACAGACGGAGGGGGACATGTGACGCTTGAAAAAATTATGAAGTGCGATTAAACAAGAACATTTCTTGTGAAAGCGACTGTTCGAGGGCACACAAAGTCGTATTTGATCTTTGCTGCTGTAGGACAATCAAATTCATCATCTGTGTAATTGGCTGTTAACAGCAGATGAGCTTCAAATAAATAATGGAGGGTGGGATGAGGCTAAAGATAAGGCCAGTACTGATGGTTGTGCATATCTGAAGAGAGAGAGAGAGAGATATTGAGTATGGTGTTCGATTTATTTTTTGTAATAGTACATATTCTCTCTAAATTAATGGACGTAGGCACGTAAGTTGTTTAAATCGACTTGAACAGAACAGTTTTGCTCTCACCCCATCTGACATTGTTTGGTACCTGCAATCCCCCGACTCATTTTCAAAAGCAGCTGCATATCTGATAAACCACGTATGGACCAATTAACCCATAAACGGCTGCACCCTACCCACGAGCGATCTTCGATGCGTTTGCAAGTCTATGCAAAACTTAGTCAAGCTTCTCGCAATTTTGAGCCAGTGAATTTTATTTCTGACGGAAATGAAAGTTTCCCTAGCCTCAAACCTGTCTCCGATGGGCAGTGAGATGTGGAATCTTCTTGACTGTTTATTTTCAGGCGATTGAGCACTAAGCCTCTGTATTCTATATCCGAAGTAGAATTTGCTCACTTTATATAGAGCAAAACGTTTTCTTCGCTTTGCCCGTGTACAGTACAGTGACCATATTTTTAAGAGCGAACCCCGGGACAAAAATGTGAAAATACATAACAGCACACCAATGGTCAAAAATAACACAAAAATTCGTATTGGAATGTCCCATATTTATAAAAAAAAAACCGGGACAGGCTATTGAAATATGGGACTGTCCTGGGAAAAACGGGACGGGACAAAAGCAAGTAACAACAAGTAATTCCTCGATGTCATTCACATTTCAGGGAAACATCATCCACTTTAGCACAACAACAACAGCAACAGCTAAACGCTACCGCCTGGATCGAAACTTCTATATCCTCACTCGGAGAACCAATTTGGGCTTTCAACGAAGCGGAGTTGACTTCTAAAGCCGGTGTTATCAATCAAAATTCAACTGCGTCGTTGAAGTGTGCATCTTCCGATTTCATGTAAGTACTGTAATTATGGTCACAGTCAGAGAATGTTTTTGGTGTCAACTCCGTACACCATTCTTGTCGAGCCTACCTCATGTCTGCCATTACTCTATCCGCCTATCCGGAGTCAAACTGGCCTGATCCCTGAACCACATTTTATCGTTGGATCTAGTAACAAGAACAATGAAAAAAGGCACAAGGTACGAGACAGAGGATTTTTAAGAATTTTTAAGAACGTGATCCCAACTAGGCATGCCCAGCAGTATAAACTTTCTCTCACCAATGGCCATCATACTTTACGCAAAATAATTTTTACTGGTCCATGTAATTTAACTTTTAAACATAAAGCCTCTTTTCCAAGGTTAATGCTTGGTTATGTTTGGTTTTCTGTTTCCCTCGATATTTGGAAACTTGCGACTTGTGACATTGGGCCTTACCATTACATTTTTAGTTTCGACTATAAATTATAGTAGTTCACAGTCGGCCTTACAAATATTGAAACACTAATGTCGACGATTAGTTAGCTGCCAGATTTATAAAAAATGTACAGCATTAGAGAAACGGTACCAATAAACAATTAGACCTCAACATTTGCTAGTGCGTCAACTTTCTTAGAATCTATTACATTTGTTGTCATATCAGAATTCAAATTTCATAATTTGTTTACGTGAAAAACAAGGTTGATTTAAAAAAAATTTAATATATAAATAGCAATTAAATTTGCCCAACAGATATCTTTCAAAGGCCTTTTGAAGCTTATTATAAGCAAAAATGGAGAAAATAGCCGCTGATCTGTCAAATATCATATGCAAATCAGTAATGCCCTCTCGTTCGATCGGACACAATTTTCGGTACTTGTTATAGTATACTTTCCTTAGTTTTCTAATACTTTACAATTGATTTATATGAGTGAATTTGTGTCGGAATAAGATGTCTTTCAAATTATTCAATAAACGGACACTGTTTATAAGGTTTCATTATGCAAATGCAAGCTTATAAATCCAAAGATTGAATGGTGAATATTTTTGAAAATAGAAATAATAGCCGGCTATTTAAGTCTTACTATAATAAAACTTTAACTTTTTTTTCGGCCCTAAGGTGTTTGCCCGGAATAGATTAAAAAAGTACTGCACGAAATTGATTCCGGTGTTAACAGTTGCATTGCAAATTGTCGAGATTAAAAGGTAGGATATGTTTTATCATTGTACGTGCTCCGGAAGCGGAGATATAAGCTGATATCTAAGAAAAGTTGTAATTCTCGAATGCCTTCTAGCTCCTAGCTTTGGAATGACTTATCCAAATGAAATAAGATTACTTACAAAGATTTTTGAACAATAAGCAATAAACTATAAATTTTATGCAATTCAAAAATGTTCGATTGAAGCTAGATCTTTGGATTTTCCCAGCGTTGAGTGGGGGGAATTTTGTGTGTGTGCGAAAAAAATGTATCTTTTGTGCTGTCGCTGTGTGCTTTTTCTTTATTTATTTTATGCATCTTTTGTGCTTTTTGTTGTTTTTTGCTCTCCTTTTTAAATTGGAGAATTTATGAGTACATATATGATATGACATATGAGATATTTGTGAGTAGTCGGGTAGAGCAAATGTGGGAATGTGGCGCATGAGATTGAGAGGGAGTTACACTCAATTGTGATTTAAATTAAAATTAAAATGCGCTGCCTAGCACGGGTCAGTTAGTTTTAAAATAAATAAAAAACTCACATAGGAAGCCAAAAGCGAAGGAACTACCGCTTCCGTTTTTGAATTTCAATCTGCCAAGCAACAAAACAGTGCTTGTAAAAGTATTTAGAAGTTTAAATATAAATACAATTTGCGCTTTTAAAAAATTTTATAGCTTATATTACTTAATTCGGGAAACTTAGATACCAAAAAAAATTTAAATTCTTTCAGAAAAATATAAAGCCGTGGACATTTTTCTACACGAAAGCTGTCCTGTTTTCTCCTCTGTGAATTCACACATACTATCTGTTATTCCTCCAAAAGTATTGCTGAATGCTGACAATACTTATATCTATATTTTCCGTAAAGTCAACCTTCTTACACCGCAACCATTGATTTAATAGAAATCCTCATTCTCGGGGAACAAACTCCATTTTCAAAAAGGGTTTGGTTGCAGAAAAATATCTACCTGAGCCGCCAAAGGTACTGAGAGTTGTAGAAAAAAGTAGGTATCCGGGTATAAGCTGCAATATTTTTCAATTTTGTGCATACATTTGTACGAATTTGTGCTTGCTAGACTTAAAAAGAATTGGCATTGTTGTATTCCAACGAGTAAAATCAGAAAACATTTATAATTTACTAAAATTTGTTTTTAATTATAAACACTCAGGCTGAACAAGAGCGTATTTAAATCGGCTCCTATTATACAAAATTCCATACCACTATTTTGGATAGTTGGGCATCACTCCTCTTGAAAATGACATTTAGGGAGGATTTTTTTAGCTAGAAAAACATGGGTTTCTCAGCATTAATATTTAACTCTACAGTTAGCGATATTATGGCAACTATATTTGTTTATTGGTAAATGGATTTTAGAAAACGTGGAGTCTTTGCGTAAACTGCCAGACTAAAGTTGATTATTGGTAAGGCCGAGTGGCTATATTTTCCATAAAAATTCCCAATTGTGAGCTTCCGTAAATTTCAAGTCGGGACTAAATTTTGTTATTAGTACGCCGCATTGAGCCTAACTAATAACCATTTTTAACCTCCACCTAACCTTATATATTTTGTAGGTCACAATATGCAATTTTGTATGGAAAATTACACCATTATGAGTTCGAAAAATTTAGCCTGGACACCAACAATTATTATTGGTATCGCGGATTGTTAAAAAAAAGTAAAAGGCGCTGCACGATCCTAGCTATAGTCCTAAGGGCCGTTTGCTGATAAGACTCATAGTGAATTTAGTGCCACATAAATTATTATGTGACAGTTTATGCCCTAAAAAAAGTAGCCTATAAGTTTGCTCGTATGAGCAAACGGCCCTAAATCTTTCATTTGTAAGCAAAAGCAACTTCTAGAATTGGCATAGAACCGTATATGGATGCAAAAACTATCTCTTCCTATACCCACGACTTCATTTGATCCATCAAAAGTGTTCCTCTTCCGATGGCATTCCCGTAATAATTAGCCAGCTACTGCCAAGCTCACTTCTTCCCGTCTACCCTCTTTTAAAATAAACTTTTACGATAAGAAATTTATATTTGCGCTCGAAGAGACACTTACCCGTACGCTTGATATTTATTAATAAAAGTTGTGTACATAAGGAGCTACACACATATAGGTACCTGCCATGCTTAATAATTAGGAAGAAAAGTAAATTAGGGACATTTTGAGATGTTGCTAAAGGTCGAGTATAGTTACCTACCAAGGAAGAAGTCGCATTCCTTTTAGCTTCTTCTAATTAAATATCTTTTTCGCAAATTTGGAAGAGGAAAAGTTTCTTTTCAGAAAGTTTGTTGCATTTTTTCCTCAATACTAACGAATTTACTTTTCCATATTTTTGAGGGCTGGAAAAGTTGCACTCAAGTATCTCAAGATTTGGAATCACCTGAAATTCGCTAAGGAAATAATATTTTGTCTTCCTATTTCGTTGCAACTTGCAACCATCAAACGTTCTACTGAACCAGATTTCCCCGTGGACGTATACACAAAGGAAAGTTCTCTATTTTAGGCCAAACATTGGTTTACATATCTCAGAACTCCATTATAAACTCCTCAAAACACTTCACGCTAACTTTTCCAATTCGGAAAATTTCCCTCATCATTCCTTGTATCTGTGATGCTGCTGCTGCCGCAAGACTATTGTGTGCGTGATGCACAAATATTTTGCTCCATTAACCAGATTTTCAAAATTCCCTGAAAAGCAACCATCCACACACGGTACACAATTGCTGCATCCTCTTCCGTCGGCCCGGGCACAAATGCATGGGAAATAGAAGTTTCTGTTGGCCGGGCCCCTGCCCTGTCGGCAGAGGGCGAAAGTTTAAAAGTGACGACGATGAATAATTGCATAGCACACCCACACACACACTTTAACCATAAGAACCCCACCGCCAGAATGCACAGGACGTACACGAACTTGAACACGAACACGAACGTCGAACAGTGAACTCTTGGGATAAACAAATTATCCTCCCACAAGCGAAATTACTTCGCTGGGCTGAATAAAGTAGTTGTGACGACTGACGCGCGGAAATACAATTCCCCCTTAGAGTGTATATGTGTGTGGTTGTATACATTTGTGCATAATTTACGCGAATTTGGAGCATGTGAAGATTTCCTTCTGCAGGATAAGTGTGTCACTTATTGATGTGGTAAAGAGCAAGTTTTTGCATATGATGAAGACATCCTTCCATACGAATTAAATTCCCTGGTGTACTTTGCTGCCAGATCGAACTGCTCCTTTAAGGCGAGATCCTTAAATTGAATTTATTGCCTAAAATCTTTAATGGGAGGAAACACTATTCATGTGTAAATTGATTAGAAATTCATTTCACATGGCTGGGCAATTCGTTCATCGTCCTGCTTGGCATGCAGGAAAAATTGTCCTTTAAACATTTCATTGACATCTTTGGGAAAATTGCTTTCTCTCCATGACACAAAAAGGCAGAAAATGTTATTTATTCGCCCAAATAGGAGCACGCTCTTGTTGTTTGCTGCTGCTCCGAAAGACTACTGTGAGCGGCAGGAGGAGAAGAAACGCAAGCAATTCCTGCTGACTCCTGAGTGGGGTTCCTTTCGCTGCTGATCGAAGTTTTGTTTTCGCTGTTTCTACTCTTGTAAGAAAATAAAATTTCCCATTTTATATTAAATTGGATTCTTTATGTTATAAAAGGACATACCCTTCGGCTAGTTCCTGTTCTAGGTATCCTGTGGGGGATGTTGTGCCGTGCATACTTAAAACCATACCGGTGTTGTGGTTCTTTTGCAAGGGTTGTTCGACAGAAAGGATGCTGTGTTGCTGATAGCGATGCTATTTTTTTTTATTGGTGTCTTAAGGCTTGTGGCTGTTAGGGATTTTTCAACTGACTTTGGGACGCGTGCGGACGGAGAAGTGAGTGCGGTGACGACGAGTAGGTTAATGTCATTTGCGTAAGGCTATTATTCATACTTATGCAATTTAAGCGAGAATTCAGTGCCGCAGGATCTATTCGAGGTCGGGAGACTATCGAGTGGAATCATTTGAATGTGATTGTGGTTCTCTAGTTTCTGTTCCAGTTTGGTTCCACTTTTCATTTCGAATTTTTAGTCAATTAACGTATTTAACTATTAAGTCGAGCAAGCTATCATTCAAACAAAGAGAGGTATGTCGGCATTGTGACAAAGCTCCTACTGTAATCTTGGTACGGCAGTCGTTTTGAGGAGCTAGTCTTTGAACAATATCGATCGATCTACTCAATAAAGAAAGTTGTGCTCTTCACTTAAGCTTTGGGCACGACCAAGACGTTGATACAACAGATTTTTAAACATGATCTGGAGATGTGTACTTATTCAAATACACGACACTAATTTGGGTAGAATTTCGAGCTTTAACAAAATATTTGAACTATTCCTGAGCTCGTTCAATATAAGTTCAGAATGTTTATAAATATTTAGCATTACATGCAGGCAATTTGAAAAATTAAAAAAAAAATCACTCCCCATTAACTCAGAATCCGTGGTAAATTTTGTATTTAATCTTTTCACTAAATTCGATAAAAAAATAAATAGAAAATCAATATTTATGATTTTGTTTTTAGACAATCCTAACTTTAGCAATTTAAATAATAATAATCTTCGCTATATATAGCTCGTCGGTGCAGTGGCTCAGTGGTTAGTGTGTTGGACTACTAAGCGAGGGGTCCCAGGTTCGAATACCGAGAAAAGCCAAATTCCAATTTAAGGTTTTTTTCACTGCGCCACCTCTCGCGAATGTCTGACAAACATCCGAGAGCATAACTCGAAAGAAGGATGAAAGAGCTTTTCAATTGGCCGTTTGGACTCGGCATAAAATTGTAGATCCCTTCCATTCGTCCCAAAAATAAAAACACACACAAGACGAATGGTTGTGAAAAGATAGGTCTAGTGTCCATACGGACCTGTTGCGCCAATTATTTATTTATTATAGCTCTTCTCTTTTTTTTAATATCATTTTGATCTTGTATTTAATTATTTCATCTTGTCTCACAATTTAGGATACTTTTATACGTATTTATTTATTTTAACTTCTTTTACTTTGAATTATATAATTTTATTTAGATTTATTAATATATTTAATTTTTCCCTTTTTCCTTTTTAATTTGCTACCCCAAATAGGGTCATGTCTCCAGTAGTCGAACACTTAGTGGTTCATTGTAAAATAATCCCTAACAGTAAGACCACCGTTGAATGTAATATGCCACCAAAAATTAAAGAGCTGCCATAACTCAAACATTTTAAAATAAAGTTAAGTTTTTCCCTATAATTGTTATTGTTTTTTTTATAAAAGAATAATACCTAAAAAAAACATTATTCCCCAGTAGTCGAACACTAGCTGCTCGAACATAAAGTTTCCTTACTTCGAACACTAGTTTTCGTGTATATTTTAAATTAAGAAAAGGAGAAGAATTCATGTTTTTGTTTTTATTTAAAACATAAACAATAGTAACAAAACAACTTAAAAGGAAAGAAATATATTAAAATCTCAAACAATTAAAAATTAAATTTGTACATTAATTAACACTAGTGTTCGAATAGGAAGAAATTTGGTTCCCTATGATCGAACGGTCAAAAAATAATAATATTATTAACTCCTCAGTTAAAAATTTTACTAAAAAGACATAAAATAGCTATAAACTAATAAAACGAGCATTAAAAATAAACATTTATCTGCATTTTCAAACAAAAAAACATACTTTTCTCCGACACTCGCAACAGTTTTTATTTCTGCTGAACTCGCATTCAAACGCAATTTCCGAAGACTCAATTTAAACTGCAATTTTGAAACGTTAACAATAATATTGCACTGGTCGATATTGCAAAAACGATTAAAGGTAATACCAAATTGTAGCATTTTGCGTTTATAGGAGTTGAAAATCTTAAAAATATACAGTTTACACAGCTTTTTACAAAAAGTGTTCGACTACTGGGAGTGTTCGAAATTAGGCGACCCTACCCGTCAAAAAAACAAGCATGGGAAACAGTTGCTTTTCAATTCAGTCCTCTCTTTATTCCTTAACAAACAAACAGTTAAGAGAGCATTGAGATCGCTTGAATACTGTTATTTCCTCTTTCAGGAAGTTTCTGGTTAGGTTGCGGTTTTCTCCTTGGATTCTGCTTTAATCTCTTGGTAATGATGTATTTATTTGGCCTAATTTATTTTGTACCAAGACTCGGCAGTAAACTTTTAAACTATTTCGTCCGAAATTCTCGGCAGGAATAATAACATATCTTTTTTTACTTCTGATATACTAATTTGTTTCTAAAATTTATTTCTGTTTAATATTCTTTCATTTGTTCACAGTAGATATTATTTTGTAAATTAGCAAAGTGTATAGAAATGAGTTGTATGCTTAATATTATCATTTATTCACTTATGCCGTTGCTTAATAATTTTGCCAAATGGTTGATATTGTTCTAGAAACATGATTGATAAGAACTTATAAAGTGGATTCAGTTTTTTCTTAATAGTATGAGTTTAACCATTTTATCTCAGTAGTTTTGAATAAAGAATAATCTCTTTTTTCAACAGAGGCTCTTAACCCATTCTTTCAACCAAGTCGCACTCGGTTGGATCCAATTTGTGAGCTTGTATAGCATACAAAAAAGTTTGTGAAATGCTTATTTTGATTACGTTAAATGGCTACTTTTAAGAAGTGCAACGTAAGTAAGACTAAGGTTTTGTAAGTTGTGTTGATGTGATCTTTCAGAAAACATTTCAGGTTACCTGACGGAGGTTTTCGAAATCCTCTTCCACCTTTTTGAAGACCTCGATATAGGCAATCCCCTGGAAATTTAGTAAACATATATCCTATTCAAATAAGATCCCTTGGAGCAGTATCAAATTCTCTTCTGTTCTTTCTCGAAATTACTGAAAATCGTTTTTGTTTCAATACATATTCAGGCAAATTGTCTCCCTCTCTCTATCTCTCTACCTATGTCCATCTATCTACTATCTCTCTTTTTCTCAGTTCTAAAGACTACCTATGGTTGTCATTGTCATTATCACCCATAAGTCGCTCTTATTCCAATCGGTGGATTAGAAAATAATCCGATTGCATTTTTCTTGAGATCCATTTCAGTTACCGCTCACAACGTCCCAAGTTCAATTGTTCCATCGTCATGATAGCTTTGCTAAGACTTTTTACTTTTGAAAAGTATTTTACTGTCAAAATAACCCTTAGCTACCTGTGCACTCTTGGATCGCTTGCCAATGGTCAAGCTCGAGAACAGATCTAACAGTTTTGTTTTGTTGTTATTTTGCGGGTGGCGAAGTGGAGAAGTGATAGTGTGTTTCTTTACAGGCTGTAAGGTTACGTGCCAGCAACTGCCTACAATCTATCCGCGATATCTACTTAATAATAATTTTTAGTGTTCCGGCGAAAATTTTCGGACTCACAATTGCGAAATTTTCCAAACAAAACTGCATATTGTGACCTACAAAATATTTAGTATAAAGGTTAAAAATGATTATTAGTAAGGCCCTATGTGGATAACATAAATGTAAATTTTAGCCGAAGCTCGCCCATAATCAATGTTAACTTTGCTGACTAAAACTACTCGCAGTTCCAAGAAATCAATCACAATTTGCAACCACCTGAGAAAATATACCTACCCACTATTCGAAACCTCTGTACTCTCTTCTTTTTTCTGTAACTTAGTTTCAACTTTCAAATCACTCATAGGCAACTGCAGTAATTGCAAAAAAAAACATCAGCAAAAGTAAGTACGAGTGCTCTTCACAATAAAACAAATGAAGCACGAGCTACTCTACACCTACCTTCGAAATGAGTCCAAAGACCGCACCCGACAGCAATCTGTTGTGGGAAATGTTAAAACCATATCCAATATTGAATTCCGGTTCAGAAAGTTTCCATTCCCATGTAGGTAGTTACTTTGAATACTCATAAAGGATATCCCAACAAACTTCGAAACATCTTATAACGATCCATTTGCTTCTGCACTCACCAACTTGGCAACTTTGAAGTTCAAACAAAAAATAAACTTTTGTAATTGAAAAGCTCGAGAGAGCATTACTTAAATGGTGTCCACATTTGGGCCAGTGAATCGAGCACTCTATTGAAAGTGACCCCTTTTCGTGTCCCTAGAGGATCGAGTTCGGACGAACAATTACGAGTAGCCTTCGTTGCTTTTCCACAGTCCCATTAAAAAGTCCCGGCCACTGCCTCGTTTCGTCGAGTGTTGAAATCATGCCTCTGCCCAAGGGAGGCGTCTGTTTAAATAATAAAATCCCAATCCAGTCGCAATTGTGTTGACTTTACGTGTAAGTTGACCCCAAGTCGGTTAATTTTTCACTCCCAAGATGTGGATTTCTCTGTATTCGGATTCGTCCATCCGTGTAAGTGTATAATGTAGTAGGTATGTCTGAATCTTGTATCCCTATACCTTTTCCACTCGGTAATAAACAATATTTTTCGAATTTCCTTTCAAATCTAACAAAAAAAAAACAGTCCCTTGTTGTAGCACACAACAAAATCGTTGCTCGAATGTATTAGAACATACCTATGTACGGGTACACCCCAGGATATCGACCTGAAATCCCGTGAAACACCGAACCATACGTTCCAGCTTCCAGCGAGTAAATTGTGTCAAATTGGTTTTGACATACTCCCCGAGGATTCGAGCGACTCAATGTCAATGAATTGCAGTTTTCTTTTTCTCCGCCTTTTCAAGTACCACCTACCTCCTCCTCGTGTGCGAAATAGTGTGAATATCCTTTTTCCTATTTCCTTTATCGATCCCCTCCCTTTTGCTGAAGGGTGTTTCATTTTGTGCGCCTGATGGAGCAACTGGGTGGATGTACCCATACATTTCACAGGTCTGATGCATTGCTATTTCTGCTTGCGGTCGTGAGGGTTGAATGTTTGCGATGGGAGTATAGGTATTGCAAGTAAGCACCCTCCTCGGCCTCCTGTGGTGGTCGTAAATTGCAATTTTATAAATTTGTTATGACGGATTGGAAGGAGGTGAACGGGGAGAGAGGAGAATACGGAGAAAACTTTTTTGAAAAACCATTTCGTTGATTTGATGGCGGAACGTGAACGGTGAAGTTCAGTGGGAAAATAGGAAAACACACAGCGGTGTGGTCTGGGGTGGCGGACGGGCAGAATCAACATTGATGGATTGTACAAGTTAAATTATTAATGAGGTTAGCAGTTATAGTTCCGTGCAGAAGTCCAATTTTGTTAATGGTTGGTTACAATTCTTTCGAATTGAATGACTGTCAACTTTGGCGGTTAGATGGACTATGCATAATTGAGGATATAAGGTGTACCTAGGTATATACGATTACACGCAGTGGACGCATACCTTATTAACCAGTGAACGCATAAGTAATAATATACATATGTTACAGGAATAACTTTGTGAAAGTGGATGGGCGGCAGTTTGATGTGATGTCAAAAATCAATTTGATCGGCTATCTGATATGAAAGTACATCTGTACCTACATATTTATTATTGTATAGGCATACATCCATAGATGCATAAGCTTTTCAGGAGACGTGAAGTGCGGTGTGGAAGTAAGATTGTACTGCCTCTTTATTTTCCGCCTAAGTCGTTGTTAGTAAGTAAATTGCTTTACCAGGTCATTGTACCATCTGTGGGACAGCCAACCACGTTTATATCTTCAAGTTCCTAGCTCAGCCCTTAAATTTGCCGAAAATTATATCTCCATTTTGACTAGTCCGCTCTCATACTCGCCAGTCTCATCAAGTGTCTTTATTTCCTTAAATCGATTTTGCATGTCATTCTGTTCGGATAGAAGTACCTAAACAATTTAAATTTTATAGAGCGTTTGGAGCTTTTGAAAATATGGACATATGTCCCATCTATACGCACAAGCAGGCCAGGCAATCTTGTAATGAACCATAAGGCGTATAGGTGTAGGAAGATTGGGGCGAGAGCGAGAGAGAAAGAATACTTTGTTATACTCTTCAAAAAACGAGCGACAGACCTTTATGCTTCCATCTTCCATAACGGGCATTTTTGGGTACCAAAGGCCGAGTAGACGCCACTTAGTGACAGCATCAAAGACCCCGAATTTGAATGTCGCCAGTCAATATCGATGCCAGCCACCAGGGTGGCAAACCAGGTTATATTGCTGGAAGCATATTTTAAGCATAAATTCTGTGGTCATAAATCCCGTGAAACACCGAACCATACGTTCCAGCTTCCTCTTAAGTCTGTTTTACTCATTGTTCAGGAGAGCAGTTTAAAGTTGTTGTACTCTATTGCCTCTAGTGACTTAAGCTGTTGTTTTTTTGAAATTGTGGCCATATTTTTAAAGATATAAAGCTGGAAAAAATTTACAAAATAGAACAAACGCTGAATCTAATGGCATCAAAAAATTTCGTCTAATCACCCAATTTTGTTTTTTGGTTTTGAATAACTTTTTCCAGTTAAGTTGAACAGATGATATCCGTCATGAAGCGCCAGTTTTGATACACATTTGTGGCCGTTTTCGTATTTTCCATGACTTTCCGCAAAATATCCGGTGATAACTGTTCGCATTCCCGTCGAATATTCTCCTTAAGGGCTGCGATTGTCTGAGGTTTGATGGCATAAACCAGCGTAGCCCCAAAGAAAGAATTCTGGGATGGTTGATTAGGACGATCTTGTTCGTCATGCCAAATCGCCAAAACGGGAGATTACGCGACCAGCAAACGCTTCCTTCACAATATCCATTAACTCGTCTATTTAAACACAAAGGGGCGTAAGTGATATTTACCAATTTTACCAGGGTTGCCAGAAGTTTGTTGGCTTTAAGCGCCCAAACGTTGAAAAAATGTAGCCCAATATCGTTGCCCTAAAAGTAGCACAAATATTGTTAAAAATAAAAGTTTTTTTCCAATTTTTTATATATTTTTGTACATATATATTTATATAAACAAACTACATAATGTATATCTATTTATCTTTTGCTTGGTTGTGTCAAATCCAAATGTCATGCAAAAGAGATTGGTGAACGTGCAATACGATGTCAAATGAAGGCAAAAGTGCTGCCAAATTTAAAAAATGCGGATTCGTTGGAAAATATTTTTTTTTAGTTTTGTGTAAGAATAAAAAAACAGAAAATACAACAATATGTGGCCCAAAATTGCATTGGGAGCTCATAGAAGAAATTTTTATTTTTTATTAAGAAAAAAGATAGCCCAAAAGCGCCCAATCTGGCATCTCTGAATTGGGAAATATTTTTATTGTTTTAAAAATTGTTTAGAACCGGTATTTCATCTCGTTTTCTAAGTTTTTCGTGCTGCGAGACAATTACAAAATATAACTTACGCCCCCGAACAAAAAAAGCGAAATCTCAACAATTTGTTGAAATTCACTTACGACCTTTTGTGATGCCAAAGAACTTGCTAACAAGTCGTTTTATGTAATATTCTAAAAATGGAATTTTTTCAATTGCTTCAATGGACAATTTATTCCACGCTCTTGCGGAGTATTGCACTCAATTTCTTGTCTGTTTTATTCTGCAACTGTCTTGTTCACAAATGTCAAATATGATTGACGTACGACGCCATTTGCAAAAAATTATAACATATTCCGATAGGGTGACAAAGCTTAGGGGATTCAAATTGCGAAGCAACATAATGGGAACTCCAACTTTTAATTCCACGCCATTGACTGTAATTTTATTTAAAAACTCGACTGCCTCTGTCTGTCTCCCTCTCCGTCACTGGAGTAAAATAAGGTTAAAAGAGAGTCAATATATTGCGCAGTTAGTATGTTTGATTTGAGAATGAAGTGCATATCTACTCATGCAGGTGAAAATCGTAGAAATGTTTCAAATTTTGCATTTTTATTTTAAAACCTTTTAAGTTATCGAGTTATTGGATATCCTAACTTGTACCTGCAGATGTCCTCTATAAGCTGGTATTTACTATACTTAAATGCTCCCAGTATTATCGAACGGAAACTGTGACAAAGAAAAACGCCAAACGAAACGAAAAAATAAATTACTTTTTTTTCCGGAATTTATAGAGATATAGAGTTGAAACAAAGTAGAGATTGTAGTCCTAGGTATCCTCTATAGGCCTGTGAAAAATGCACCAGAATATATTGAACAGTTTCTAAGATTTTTGCATATAAAACATGCCGTCAAATTCAATCTTAGTCGAACAGAACTACACCAATTTTATTTATATGATGATATGGATCGCTCTGACCCTTGCCACAGCAGGGCATTCGCAGAGTATATGTTCCGTTGTTTGCTCCTCTTCTCCGCAGAGTCGACAGGAGTCATCGTCGGAAAGTCCCATTTTTTAAGATGGTTACTCAGTGACCAGTAATATAACCCGTTAGTATCCTTAGATCTTCTTTGCAACTATAGTTATTTATTTATTTAGTTTTCAGTCGGTTCAGTAGTTTTTGAGTCATTTTAAATATAAAAAAACCTATGTATAGATAAAGAAGACTCGACATGGATAATTGTACTTTTCGGGACGGAATGAATGCTAAAAAATGTATGTTAAGGAGAGGGATACCCTGCTTTAAAAAAAACACCGCTGTGGAACTGTGTGCCCTAGAAGACACTTGGAAGAGCTGATTTATAAACTTCAGCGTTTTCTGTGTAAAAGTGAGATCAAGATCGGTTTTTTTTTTCAACTAGTGTAACGTGAGGTTTCCAACATTTTTCAAAATTTTTACAATGAATAAAGCTTTCCTTCTGGTCAAAGGATATGCCTGGGTTATGCTTTTGGAAGTAATCTGAATTATTTAGCTCTTAAATATGAGCTCTAAGTGAAGTAAGAGGAATTTATTTTAAAGCCTCTCTGAAGTGGAAACTTTTTAATACTTTATTTTTGAAAGCTTGGTCTAGGTCCAGGTAGTATGAGAATTTTCCCGAACAGATTGTACATATAAAAGCGGCATGTACTGAACATTTTATCGGATATAAGTTCCTACTTAAAAATCTCCTTAACGTGAATCTTTTCTCTTCTCCTACATCATGAATAGGACACGATGCAGCAATTAGTACCTGCAACTGGAAGCACCTTGGGCGACATTGATGAGAATTATTACCCATTTGATATTCGTTCGGCATAACATATGCTACAAACTGACCTTTATTTTACGATGCACATTATAGTTACTTGTGTCCCTATAGAGCTGCCGGAGTACGTGTGCGTCTGACAGTCATAAAAGAATCATCTGGGTCAAACGTTCAGGTTTTATACTCTTCTCTTGATGTTGTTCTTCTATAGATTACTCCTCATTCTCTATTCAATTAAATGTGCCCCCTGGAATAGACACAAGTCTGGCACACACAGAGGTAAACCCCCAGTCGCAGGGTGTATCTATACCTATAGAGACAACTTTGCAACCCTATTGATTCGACGGCAATTGAAAAGATGTGTAGTGCGCAATGTGCAGTGTGCATCTGTGTCAAATATTGACTGATCAACTTTGATGCTTTGATACTTTTTATCGCGCACATTCTCAGCCAATATTTGCATCTCTTGATAATGGTGAATAAATGATGGGAGGAGGCCACTTTGTAAGTCTATTCCATCGACGGAGGCTCACAGATGCATAAAAGGATATCCCACTTAAGCTGTGACATTGATTAGATGAATATTTTCAAGAATCGCATAACGTGGTGTGAAAATATTCCACAATGTTCCACTTTCGGCCCGATGCATTTGTGAACTTGTCTATTGATGGTGCGAGGGTAAGTCAAAGCTTGCTCCACTTTCACTCCGGCTTTTGTTTGTCCATCACTTGGAGTGTCGAAATTTCCCTCAATCAAGTGTTTGTCTATGTGCTTTCCAATTTTCCCAAGTCGAGGAAAAATGTCGCTACACACCTATACCCAGCATCAGAGAGCGTAAACAACTGTGTTGTTAGATGGAGAACAAACATACGGGGGTCGGAACTCGCAAATGGGGTTAAGCTCAAGAGTGCTGGTGAATGTTCAATCTCCATAAGTGGCTTCTCTGCGAAAGTATATCACCCTTCTGCCTTCTCCCTCATTCGTCCTGCTACTTGTTTTTGGTAGATACTGGAAACTGGAGTGTTGTGAATTCATTTCATTTCCTAGAGACGCACAGATGGCAGGGGGAGCGCTGATGAAAGTGAATTGAATAAAAAATGAAAACACCATATTTCGAGACGAAATTTCAAAGAAGAATGCCCGCCTAATAAGCTGTATTCTTGTGCACAGCAAACACTGGTGTGAGTGGTGCTGGGTGAGTGTGTGCTAAGGATTCTTTGGAGTAAGAGAGTAAATATCCTGATTGTCAATTTGTTGGTATTTTTATTTCCTAGCCCTGTCGTGTGATGTAGAGGACACAAGCGTATAGTAGACTCGGGCTTTTGTGCCTCCTTTCCCTTTGTGTGCTCTTTTCCCCCATTTTAAAAGGACGAAAATTGAGTCTGGCTATGCGGAGAGAACTCGGCAAGGTTTATTGCAATTCTGACCAGGAAATTGAGGCACACCCATTTTGATGAGATCCTATTTCCGGGGCGGTGAACATATTGCAAATTATGCAGAGGCAACAACGATGCTGATGCTGGATGTGGACAGTGGACACTAGACACAGTTGGTTTGGCACACCACCATGTGTACAGCTTCGAAGGGAAACTGTTGAATGTGTTATCACATGTCCGGCTGGATCATGGGTTCACGGTGCTCTAATTTTTTTTTTCTGTTCTATCTTTTGCGGAAATTGAAAATTTAGTTGCATATATCCCGACTGGTGAGTGCGGAAACGATTTCGGAATGTCGTTCTTCGCAATTGAAATGTGTATAGTTGACTTTGTAAGAGGAAAAACTGAATTTGGATTGGGAATTCATTCGAACCCCTACCCTATGTTTGACAACCAATTTATTAGTTTCGCCGTTTCCCGCCTCATAAACAATTCAAAATCCACATACGTAATTTGCACGGCCTGTCGAATTAATCCACCCACCTCAGGCTAGGTATATCTGGGACACACTCCATTCAATCAAATGCACATCGGCGGTAGAAGACGACGGTGAATAGCTTCCGCTGAAGCACATAAATTATTGAGCAACAACACAACCACAACCCCTCAGCTCCAGCTCCAGTAACAGTGTTCTTACTTCTTAATGATAATTGCCCATGCATGTGGAACGGTGTTCGATTGTGTGGGCTTCAGTCTATCTTCCTTCTGGATCGGTAGGGCAATTATTAATGTGACAGATGAATCGCGTGCCTGGCACTCATCGTCATCGTCCTCGTCGTCTTGTAAGGAGGCGGCGGCGCTCCCCAGCTGCATGGCGTATACTTCCACAGTATGTACACAATGAATGTAAATTTATTCCAGGAATTCGTGTGCATGTATCTTACACAAAATGTGGCGATGAAAATTCGAATAAATCAGTCCCAATCACCATTCCATGAATTGGCATTCAAATTGGAGTGGTATAGTGAGACTGCAATTGGTGTGTGTTGTATAGACCGTGGAAGGCATAGGAGTGTGGAACGCAATCGTCCTCCTAAAACTATGCAACGAGAATGTGTATGGGGTGTCTTTAACCGAGGTATCCTAAGCGTATGCCGAAATTAATATGTTTGAATGTTTGAATGTTTGAATGTTTGAATGTTTATTTCATTTCAATTTCTATTTTTTACAATATTATATATTAAAATACCTATTACAGTATTATACAGCAATTCTTAAACAATGGTCAGATAAAAAATTTAATTTATCTAGTTATTTTAGCTGCTGAATATGAATTATTAATTTTTAACAATCAAAAATTGGGAAGAAAAACTGTAAGATGAAATTCAGAGAAATCAACCATGAATTGTGAACTGAAATGAAGTGACTTATACACTTTGTGGTAAGAGTACCAGTTTCAAGTGTACTATTCATAAAAAAAAAAGGATAAGGAGAGCCGCACTGAGAAAAGTAAGAAAGAGCTATGAAAAAAAATAAAAAAAAAATAAAAAATAGGGAAGAAGTTGAGAAGTGAAAGAGAAAAATAAAAGTTTAACCAAAGTTGATTGAGTTAGATTGGTCGGCAAATTAGAATTTAATATGGGTTTAACATGGAGACAAAGAAATATTTCTAATGCAAGCAAAAATATCTTGTTAAGTTACTATTAGCATCAAATCCTCTACACCTGATCTGGATAATAGCCAATTTCTGAGATTTTTAAAGAACTTATTAAATCCGACATTACTGCATAAATCAGCAGGAAGTTTGTTATATATGTGTGGCGCTATAACAGTGTAGGAGCGTCTAAAGTGTTCTGTTATAGCTCTTGGAACTACAACATTATTTGTTGATCTAAGTGAATAAGTTACATTATTTCCAATTAATTTGTTATAACCACCCCGCAGGTAAAACAGTCTCAGTACTTTATAGACGTATAAATGCCTGAGTGGCAATACTTTAACTGATTTAAACAGTGGAAATGATGGCTCCCATCTTGGCTTGAACAACATTACTCTGATTATCTTCTTTTGAGCAGTAATGACAGGCTTCAAAGTTCTGATGTAAGCACAACCCCAGCAAGAAATGCCATATTCCAAACGAGAATTGACTAACGCGTAGTAAACTGATGTAAGTAGATTTGGTGGCAAAAGTTTCCGTAAGTGAAATATTTTACTTAGAGCAAAATATATATATTTTTTTAAATTTTTAATATGTGCTTTCCAATTTAGTTTTGAATCGAGAGTAACTCCTAGATATTTAAATTCTGAAACAGATTCTAGCTGCATGCAGGAATCATTGCAGTTATGGTAGTCACAATTTGCGTTATGTAGGCCAACTCCTTGGATTGATAACTCATTTGAAAGAGAAAAACACATAACTTTGGACTTGCTGCTAAGGATCATTTGATGTTGCCTCAACCACCTTGTCAAAATAGCTAGGTCAGTATTCATTTGGGTTTTTACCGTTTCTAGAGAGGAAGCAGCATACGATAGAACTAGATCGTCAGCAAAAGCGATAATGTACCCGTTTAGGGTCAGTTTAAATATGGGATTTATATAAATAAGGAAGAGCAATGGTCCAAGGACTGATCCTTGAGGAACCCCTGAATTAGGACAAGAAATTGCATCACTCAAGGTTGTATTTGCACGAACAAGCTGTATTCTGTTTTGCAGATAAGATGAGAACCAGTTCAAAATATTATCTCTGAATCCATAACTGTAGAGAATCTTCAACAACAAATTATGATTGACGAGATCAAATGCCTTTGTCAGATCGAGAAATAGAGCAGCGGTCTTTTTGCTTTTATCTAATGCCAGGTTTATTTTTTCCAAAAATGATTGTAAGGCATCTTCAGTAGATTTGCCTTTCATAAACCCAAATTGGGATGGACTAAGGAGTTGATATTTATCACAAAAGGTCACCATTCTTTTAGTAATTATTTTTTCAAAAATTTTGGAAAAGACTGATAGTAAGGAAATTGGTCTGTAATTATTTGGGTCATTTTTGCTACCTTTTTTATGTATTGGAATTATTATTGCTGTTTCCAAGTACTCTGGGAATATGCCGCTTTCAAAACTAAGGTTAACAAGATATGTTAAGGGTTCAATGATGAAATTACTAATATTTTTTATGACAATGCTACTTATGCCATCTATTCCACACGTGTTCTTTGATTTGAGATTGGAGATCACTTGAAGTATATCAGCTTCAGTCACTACATTAAAGAAGAACGACGATAAGATTCTGTTATCAAGATGAGATTCCTGATGGAAATTGTCAAAGTTGCTTGAGGGACTAGGTCTATGACTTTCGGCCACATTTTTAAAAAACATATTAAATCCATTACCTATTTCCTTATCATTTTCAGATAACATATTTTCTGAAAACTTTATATTTTTTAGGCCATGGTCTTCAATCTTTTTGCCTAACAGATTATTTATAGTATTCCATTGTTGCTTAGGATTAAACCTATTTTCGTCAAACTTTCTTTTGTAGTATATTTCTTTTTGTGTACTAATAAGTTCATGAATATCCTTTTGCATTTGTTTATATGCGTTTCTTATACGTGGTAAGTGCAAATTGTTCTTGTTCTTAGCATAATAAATATTTTTAGCATTAGTTTTTTGACAGATATAGTCAGTCATCCACGGCTTGATTTTTTTGTATTGACGATTTTGATTTACAAACCTGCTTGCAGAAACATGGGCAGAGAGAGTATTAACGAAGTTACCAAAAGCGTTTGAAGGACAGTCACAACTATATACATTACTCCAACTTTCCATAGAGAGACATTCGCGCAGCACCGAGTAATTAATTTTTTGAAAGATTTGAGTTTCTGGGTTTCTGTTTGTTCGTTCAAAGTTTGAGAATAGATCTAGGAAGGATATACCAGTAGCAAAATGGTCAGTTATATCCCAATCAAGCACGATTGGACGGACATTATCATGGTTTTTAGTCCGAATAAAAATATGGTCAATACATGTTTTAGTACTTGGAGTTACTCTCGTTGGCACATTTATTAAAGATTCAAAGCCCAAAGAAGACAAAAGGAGCAAATATTTATCACAGCCAGAAGGAAAGCCAAGTATATCAATATTTATATCGCCAACCATACAAATATTTTGACTGGTCATTCCGGTAAGAAGATCTTCAATATCTTTTAAAAATATATCTTGGTGGACAAACTGGAGCCGATATATGCAGAGAATGTCAATAAAAACATTACTATGAAGTTTCAGTTTTACAATAATGCTATCAGCACTTCCCAAATCAGGTGAAAGAACGTCCTCAACAACAATATTGTCTTTCACAAAAATTGCGATTCCGCCTGCCGGATATTTATCATTGCATTCAGCATATGGTATGTAACCCGGAATTGAATAGTAGCTAAATTCATGGTCAAATATCCAAATTTCAGATAAAACGATTACATCAAGAAATATTTTAAAAGAATTGTTTAAATACAGGCAAAAGCTATCAAAATTTTTTCTCATACTTCTGATATTTAGATGAAAAACTGTCAGATCGTTTAAGGATGAATCATAATAACTAGAGCCAGTAAAGATATTACTACTTGTACTACTACTACAGGGATCAAATAATTCATTATGTTGAGCTAACATTGCTAAAAATTAATTAGTTTAATGAAAATCTTAATCATAAATGGTTAAGATCATCAATGCATCTGATGAACTTGATCTCCATACCAGCAGCTTTACGCATCATTATTTTTCCTTGTCTCACCCAGAGGAATTCGTATTTGTGATTTCGTTTTGCCATTTTCGCCTCCCTCAGCAACATTTTCGTATCATGTGATAGCCAATCGTTTATATATATGTTACCTTTGCACGAAGAAAAACATTTTTCAGCTTTGATCGGCGCTTTCTTGGCATATGAAGCAGCCAAGATTTCCTCCTTCACTCTCCTGCTGCGAAGTTGCACGATCATAGTGCCTGATGTTTTTCCCCTGATCTTCTTCCTATAGCATACATCCAAATCGGACAGCTGATCATCGGTTTTGGGGTCGTTGGATTACTGGTGTAGGAATACGATCGTCCTGAGCGACTATTTTGAATGAGAGGGTAGATAAGCATCTCGGGGGCACTTCCCGTTCGTAATACATATTTCTAAGCATAAAAGTCTGTACGAGTTTTCTTTTATAAAAACCATCTGCTACCAGCTTTGACAATTGTCAAAGAAAGAGTGAAAATCGCTTTAAAGATGTTGCCACTGCAACGCGGTAAGTCCTGTAACTTGTTTTCCTCAAATATTCTCTCTCTATATTTGATTTACTTTTCCAGCCACTCGGGGGATTACATCTGCAAACCTACTAATGTTGCAGACTTCCATGAATTGCAACAAAAATCATAGCAAACTCCGAAGACCCTCCAAAAGCGCTGCCCATATTCGCCGTAAAAAAACGTGAAATCACCTCCTTTCACAACGTAAGCGAATTCTCACAAGTGCTCCAGATTCCAAGTTTGAGATTCCCCCCCAAAGATAAGCACAAACAAAACTGATTACCGCTATATTTTGCTTCCGTCAAAGCAATCCCCCATGCAAGACTTTTCAACTGTGCTCAAAGGGAAACCCATACAGCCGGGGATACGTCAGCAGACAGCAGCAGAAAAAATAAACCACTTGCACAACAAACCCGCCCCAACAAGAAGGATGGAGACAATGTTCAAATACATGTTCGCTTGATGTAAAGTATTAATTCAACATGACAAAAATGTACCGCCGGCATTGGTTGCCCCAAATACTATCACCCCCCAACAGACGACTGCATTGTTCTGGTTTACATTCTCCTCTGTCTTCACAAATCAGCAAAAAAAAAGAAAACTAAAACCCAAGGATGTCTCCGTCGCCCCCTGCTAGACCCGCAGAAGCAATCTGCAGGGGATTATATGACACAACGGTTCTCTTAAAAGGACCAAGTGCGATCGCATCCATCATCGATACTGCGAAAGGTATTTGAGCGATTTATCCGTCGATTCCGTTTTCGCGCGGACTTTTGCACGGGGGAAGGATTGGGGACAGACGCGCCTAGAAATTTATTCATGACTTTGATCTATCGAATCACCCCCACATGCTGAGAGAAGAAAAAATGAATTTGTGTCTGAATCGACATGAGACCCGTCCTGATTTGGGTACAGGCATGAATTATTTACTGCAGCCGACTATCCCTTGTCGTCGTCCTTTGCAAGTGAGCCGTCTCGACGGCGGCTGTCCTTGCTCGATTCTAATTTAATATCACAGTACAGCGCGCCATAGCGAAGGACACAAATTTGATTACAGAGCCGAACGGCTGACGAGTCCCTGCTGTTGAATGTCATTTGTATATGCGCAACAATTGGATTATATGAGCACGGCGCCCACCGGCGCCCACCGAGGGCAGCCTTCATCCAATTACAGCAGAGGCACGCACTCTTTTGATGGCAGGTGACTAAGTGAGGTATTTATCCGATAGATGTCTGGATCTATTGTCTTCAGACTGTCGAGCTTAATTGGATGATGGAACCGAAAATATGCAAAACAAAGTACCACGCCACACAAGATTTTTTTTTTACCCACACACGCCCACGGAAATACTCACTAACCAGTTCCTACGTGCGCACTTAGCTAAGTTGAAACTTGTAATCCATTTCGCGGGAGTAAAATTCCAACCCTTTAGGAAGCGGGTTCCTATTAACGCCCACGCCCAGCTCTTAGCTGAGCACATTACAATTCATATTCAGAAATTTCATTAAAGTCATAACTTTCCTTCACTTGCACATCGCCTGTCGCCCGAAAACCCACCCAGGACGAACACAAAAGACCATTTTACGTTGTTTTTAAATTTTATCAGCAACACACCTTCCATGCGGTAGCCCTAATCCTCGACGTTGCATTCCCACGGGCAAGCTACGTTTTCCGCGAAAAAAAGGACGGCACCCGGGTAACCGCAATAAATTAAAAAAAAATATTCAGCTACCCCCATCGAGACTGCACAGTTTCATTTAGAAATAGTTATCACACACGTACCGTATATGCGGTGTAAGTTGATCTGAAAGTGTGTGTGCGGGCATGCAGTACACGGCGATGACTTACTTGCGTTCTCGGGGGAGACGAATAACTAGAGCAAGGACGATTTTTCCCACTGTAATAATGTTTATTCTGAATTTTCTTTGTGAATCCTTTGCAGCAGAAAAAAAACAGAAAACTCTGTTCATTATTTTGTGCAGAAGTGAAATTATATTTCATAAATAATATTATTTCGCTCCCTCTACACTGCTGTTCGCGAATGTAATTAATTTTGCGCCCTTTGATCCATGGGGGCTGGGGCTGGGGCATGCATAACAATAGGAATGCAGTCACAGTGTGCAGCTGGAGCTAGTGAACTGGGGCAAGGGCATGCCAGGTGTGCGTTGAGTTCTTTGTAAATTTTAAATAAAATATTTTCCGCCGAGTTATTGTTTGTCTTTCTCTCAAAGTTTAATGCAAATCAAATACGCTTAGCTTAATTAGGTGAGACCTAAATAAATTGTCCTTTTGAATTCTAAGTTGAGGGTGAGATAGTTTCCAATAAAACTGCAGTTTACTGTTTTTGAGAAAACAAAGAAAGCTCGTGGCTTTCAGATCAGATTTTCGAAATACAATAACGAGTGATATCCAATGCGAATCTGGTAATTTTGGATGGCCCCGATTTAACTTACAGCCTGGTTTAGTCGTCCTTTTTTCCAGTTGAGCTTTAACACAGTAAATCGTTTTGGAGTTCACCCTTTTCACCCGACTGCACACAGGGAGGGTTATTAGAAAAGTGATAAATTGAATTTGCAGTCAATTACTGCGATTACATCGATAAAATCAAATCGATATACCTAAATAGGTTTTCACAGCTACACGCAGTGGCGGATTTGCATTTCAGCCGCTCTAGGCCCCATGCCATGTGCCGCCGGGTGATTTCTCAGCACCCATTATTAAAGACCAGATACATAATTCATGAATTTACTTTCTTCCCACTCTTAATTGAATTAGAAAATTGTTTAACTAAAAGCTAGTTTATAATATTATCCGAGGTTTCAGGAATGATTTTAAATTTAAATAAAACATTTAAAACGGTTTTAAGTTTTGTTTTTAATAAAATAAATGTTTAACAATGTGATACAAAACTCGTCTCATTAATTAAATCTTCGCAATCCAATTTGCTTAAAAAATACGAAATTCTCTACAAAATTTAGCTGAGCTAAATTTAAGCGAACCCATTTAACAGCTTGAGCTAAATAATCAAACTTTTCTTTCAGAATGTACTGAATGTGTCTGTCAAAATTTAGCGTGCCCATTAAATGGGTCGGCACATTTTCTCAAGCTAAATTGTGACAGATCGTTGTGTGTTTGTTGTTCTGTTGCGGAAAAGTATGCAAGGATGAGCTTTTTTAATTATTACATGAAGTTTTTTCCAAAAAACAGCTATTTTCTGTGACACTTATCCACTTGGAGTACTCTATGTCAAAATTTAGCTAGGACTTACCACACAATACGGTACGCGAGCGTTTAAAATATT
The DNA here is from genome assembly GCA_916610125.1 of Cheilosia vulpina. Lineage (NCBI taxonomy): Eukaryota > Metazoa > Arthropoda > Insecta > Diptera > Syrphidae > Cheilosia > Cheilosia vulpina. The sequence continues at coordinate 63,044,294 of OU744279.1, forward strand.
AAGATACCTTGCATTTGAATTGTTTCTTGTTAATCTTGTTATCATCAGTGACTTTTATCTGGCCGCCCTAGGCCTACTGGGCCTTACGGCAAATCTGCCACTGGCTATACAGTAGGCTTGATGAATTTCGTATCCCAAGAGCCAAGACTAGCTCTTTACCCACGTCGAATAAATGTTTGAAGCAAATGTTCACTTGAGTGGATCCAACGTTCTTTGCCGGTGCAATGCAATTTGGTCGAGAGGGGTGTCACCGTTTTAATCCACTTTAAATTATCGATCGAGCTTTATAATTTTGCGGAATGCCTTAAATTTAAGGCTTGACTTGCCGAGTTATTCCATCAACTTGATCGAAGGTGTTGAGGTGTCGGCTGTAAGATAAATGTCATTTGTTTAATGACACTTACGAGAGTATCGTGTTCTGACTATGGAAAAAAATGGTTTAGAAGCGCAAGCCACAAGTCGGTAAGTAGGCACCCGACTACCAACAACCAATTCAGGGTGCAAAAGATTCTACAGAAAGCCCAAGAAGATCTTTTAATCCTCTTACTGCTTTTATTGTCGCGTAAGATTGGAATAATACGGCCCATCTACATAAAATAGTTAGAGATCAATCTCTAGTTTAACCATCAGTGTCAAACTCGTTAGGTTATGTGTGCGGAAGGACAATGGAGATGGAGAGCCCTTAGTGATCTATTAAGTTTGAAAATAGCCGCATACCTCACCGATGTTTTAGATGATTGATAGACAAGGATATAAAACCGCTGTCATCTTCAACATCGTACTTGAGAAAATTGCGCAAAACTGGCAAGCCGGTAGGTAATATTTTTCAAAAGTTTGTAAAATGTCCTGCACTCCGGATGACTTTCACATCAATGGCACAACTTAGCGAGCTGTCTCAAAAGTCCGTTTGCAAAATCCGGAACGGCAGCGGCGAAAATGGGTTCAGTCGTGAAGCAGTCGCAAAATCAGGATATGCTTTCAACGAGGAGGGTCCCATAGCATCACCGAATGGGACGGAACGTTAATTAGATTGTTAAGTCTTTGAGGTGATTATACAGGGTTAGGTCTACCTCGATTTCGCTCCAATCTTTGGAAATGACATCGTATCGGAAATGAAATCTGTCTGAATGAACTGTTCCCCTCGAGACTTTATATAAGACACATCATCCCCCTCAATAATAAATGTTGCTAAAGCGTAGCATCTTTTTGAACGATAATTTTTTCGAAAGAACTTTGTTGACGTTTTCGTCGACGACGGTCCTTGTGAGATTGAACTTGTAAATAGATGTTCAGCGACTAGGGTTACCATATGTACGCCTTTGGGGCGACAGTACCTCTTTTTCATATAAAACTGACTTTCTTACAAAACAAAAGGGGGACAGACAAGTTGTCCTTTTTTGTTTAAACAGCTTGCACTTTGGCTATTTTCTTCTTTTTTAAATGTTGGGACTGAAAGGCAATGGTGAACCCATGCAAACCAATCCATTTAACAAATTTGTAAATTTGCAAACGAATGCACTAATTGAAGAGTGACAGCAAAATGAGTGGGTAAGGCAGAAGCATATTGTTAGATATAGATTTAAGTTAGTTTAGCTAGTTTATAAGCTTTCCTAGAATTCCTAATGTGAGACTGGCAAGATTTAACGGCCGTCGGACCGAAGTTGCAGCATCTAATTGTATTGTCGATGCTACTTGGAAGAAAACCTTAAATTATGTCATGTCGTTCAGCGAGGCATGTGCTCAGTTGAAAATCAAATGCGCTCGAAACTGACTTTAAAGAATTGACTACACAAACTCCACCCGTTATAGATTGACAAGGCACCCAGTGTCTCATAAAATCTGACCACAAAAGCCGATTCCATCGGATTCGATCTTTGTTATCGATCAAATCCATGGAGTCAGTCTTCTTAAGCTTTACAGTAGACCTCTAAATTCAATTGGTATTATAAGGGACCTCAAACTGGTCTAAGTAAGTCGGCTTTTTTTATAGGCCACGTGTTTTCCAACAGGTTAGTTAGGTTCGGTTAGGTTGAAGTGGCTGTCGGCTAGCCGACACACTTAGACAAAACACGTTAGGTACCTTGCCATAGATTTGCATTTGCACATCTACAGTTTTTACCCGACTGCACACAGAAAGGGTTATGTGTTTCGCGCGTATCCTATGTGCGTTCCATCGGGACACCCTGTGGCCTAAACGGCTTGACCGATTTTGAATAGTGAGGTGTCATTTGATTCGTATTCTTCCCCGGAGTGTCATACGCTAAAAATAAAAAAAGTTAGTTCAAAAAACCAAAAAAACCGACTGACTGTAAAAGGAAGATTTAAAAAGATATGAATAAGACACATTCAAGTACCTATACCTTACTATTTGACAGTCGGAGGGTACTCAATACTCATATATTTGTTAGGCTGCTTAGGTATATAGTCTCCGATTGTCAATTAGTTAGCTATAGATACTTGAATGTGTCTTATTCATATCTTTTTAATTCTTCTTTTTACAGTCAGTTGGGTTTTTTGTTTTTTTCTTAAACATCCTCTTCAGTATGCATTGAAAGGTTAAATATCGTGTTGTAAAATAGCAAGGATCCGACGGTATGCGCCGTTTTTTTAACAAATAAAAATCTCAGTCTCTGGTTAAAGATCTTTGAGAGCACAGAATATCATACCTAAAAAGATTCAGAGGCAACCAATCAATTTGCTGGGGGGGGGGAAGATTCGTCTAAACGATATCGTTTTTGAAACTTTGATCACCAAAATAAGTCATATTCTGCTCGAATGTTTTTGACAAACGTCAGCCTTCATTATAAGCCACACCATCAATGGCGACCTATACAGAACTATTCTAATCCATTTCTTTTAGCGCAAATTTAACGATATGGAGGTGGATGACATGTGGTATGCGGACGAGGATACGTGGCACACCAGAAGACGCCAAACACTTTTGGAAAATGAACTGAATTAAGCTCTCAAACTTATAATTTTAGCACTTGGTTGTTAGTTTTTAAGGTCTATCGCTTCGACGATAATCGTCTGAAAAGTTACGGACTGAGTGCCCTGACCATCTAGACACAGACTCGAACTTGTTTCTATAGGAAGTTGCCGGTTAAAATACTAATAATACGTCGGATTACAGCAGCTCATAGCCACCTGAAAGGCTTGCTTTCTCGAGAGAGGTTTTAGAAATGCATTTTCCAGGTATACCTACCTACTACAGTTAGGTATAGAACGTGTCTAATGGTTTGTTCTCCAATAATACCTCGAGAACATTGAGAATTGTTATCACAGCGAAAAGTTGGACAAAGTAATGGCTCCATGTGCCTCTTCTCCCGTCTATTTGACACAGAATCCCGATCCCTTTTGACAAGCGATAGTAGCGCCGATGAGGGCATCGTATTTGAGTTACATATTGTCCCTTATAGGACAATTCGAAAGTCCTAATCTATAGATCGTCGTGAAATTTGTACAAGTTACATAAAGTTGCTGCATCATTTTTCAAACCTCCTTGAGAGACGCCCTTAGATGGGTTCACCTGAGGCATTTTCATAGCTCAAACACGCGCAACTCCATCAGAAAAAAACATCTCGTGCAAACATTTTCCCACAAGGCACACTATTTATCCAACCCACTGAAAGCGAGCAGTACTCGTCCGAAAAGATGTCGATTTGCAAACAGTTACATGACTCCCCGCTGGCATCTGTGCTAATAGCAGATTATTTGCATTCCGCGGAATAGAATGGTGTTCTGATTGCGTAGTTGCATCTTGCAGGACGTCGTTTCAGCGAATCGTGATGACTTTAATCAATAGTTGTTTGTTTAGCGATCGACTATCGAAACGTGCCAATTGTTTAATTAACATTTTTATTCTAATTACTTGGCACAGCATAGTTAGGTGCAGATTGCAGTCGAGCCTTCAGTTGTTTGCCAGATTCCAGTGAGTGCAGTTCTAAAAATTAAAAACACCTAACCTATGGCCCTCCATTCTGAAACTGTAAGTTGAAATTATGGTCCAATTCGCTTAGATATTTATTGGAGACATATTTCTTATTTTAAAGAAAACCTTCTTGGCCTGTGCGCTGCTCATAACGCTCCTCGCTGTGTGCGTCAACTGTTCGCCCCAGTATGGATATGGTTATGGATATGGATACCCGTATGCCCCATATCCAGCTACGGTCTTTGGCTATGCAAGTCCGCGAATTGCAGGCATTTCACGCCCACTGTACGGAGGATATGGGGGACTCGTGCAGCGGCCAATCTACACAGGATACGGCAGCTACTATGGTTAAAAATAAATGAGTCTTTTACAACAGTCTGTCTGGCATTTTCTACGATTAACCTTCGAAAATAATAATTTTCACTGCGCACACAAGTTTTAATTTAATTATTTTGTTTATACTCTTTTTGGGGAACAACCTTGAATTGCCCGCATGACACCATGTCTACCCGGATTGTTTTCCGAGCCGTTAAGCAAAGCAGCAAAACATTACTCACCGTCAGCCGAAAACAAATTTAAGCGCTTTCCCGCTTAAACTTAAACTTTGTGGTTCTAATTCGATACCCATGAACATAGGAAAAAGAATTATTCTTCTAAAGAACCCATCAAGCGAATCTTCATTAAAACTCGTTCGTATCCAAGCATCAGCACAAAAATAAAAAAAAAGAAACTTCAAAGAATTTCCATTCAGTTGTGGTGCATTACAGTTGTTCCCTTCAAGGTCTTCCCCCCAAAACAGAGTTCCAGGAGTGATTTGTTGGTTACAGCTCCGTTTGCGGTAGCTCAACGCATTTATCCGCAGCACGGAATACCCGTGTGTGTGAATGCTAGACTACCATGTCATATCAAGGATGCTCAAGCTGATGATAATGAGGTTGGTTCATGATGATTCTTCGAGTGGAACTGCAGTAACTGCAGATGCTAATTTAACGCCAAGTTGAGTATTCGTCAGAGGGGGAGCCCCATTCCCAGTGGAAATGGGCGCTTCGTGATGAGATCCGCACACACTTCGGTATTTTAATCACCCGTATATGCGCTGTGCGTGGATATTCAGTTAGAAAAGTATCTCTGCAGTTGTTTTGTGACAAAGTGTGGAATATAATGGAAGCGCGCGAATGTGGAAGCAGCGGATTTCCGCGCAGGGTCTGGATATAATTTATTTGTTGATCATGGGATATTTGCTCATTTGCGGTGCTCGTCTGATGGCAAATGGAAATTTCACAGGGCAGCTAATGTGCACATGGGTGCATATGAATTTGGAAACACACATTTTTGTCTGGGTTCTCAGTTCTCACAAGTGCAAGCACTGATTTTCGCCGTGGTGCTATGGATGGTGGTAGGCCAACAAAAAAGGATTGAGAAAAAACGATACCGGATGTTGAAGAGAACTAGATTTTGGATTTTGTTTCCCTTTGCAAACGAAGAATTTAAAATGACCTTTGGGATGAGGTGCATTTTATTAAGTAGGTATAGAAGCTTCAACCAAGTTGTGAAGTATCGGAGGACTGATGTCGTAGTAATTTAACAGGGCGAGTGTTTTCATTGTTAATATTTTTTTTTCATTTTTGGGACATCTAAAAGCACTTCTGTCAAAACAAACAAAGTATTGTCTAAAAGGGTGTCGCAAGGCGAAAGCTTTAAACAAATGCTCGAATTTGTTATTAACAGAATGTCAGTTTTCTGAAGTAAGTTCGAGAATTGGAACTAAGCATTTACTTGGCTGTACATACTGCTACTGGCCTTTGAGTTCCTTTCAAACGAGGGCATCCAATCCAGTCACAACTGACGTGGTTGGAGTTATAACCACGCTGTGAATGCCAATTTGATGCATGATTATCTTTAGTGTGTTGCAAAATATGATTAGATATCTCTCCATGGTTGAAAGATAAACACACAAAATTTGATTTTACAAATTTCGTCTAAATAAAAACAAATGTTTGAGAGTTCATCCTCCAAGCTCCTTTAAATTCTCCATGAAGTATGCATCTAATTTTCGATATGCTTCCCTAATTCTACTACTCCTCTCCTCATAACGTCTGGCTGCATATGATTTATCCGTCTTGTTAGACCTAATTTCATAGCCTGCTTTCTAACTTATGATTTGTTATTTTATCTATAAATCAGGCCACAAAACCATAAAAATATCGCAAGCTAAATTCCAGTCCGATCAGGCTTATTCTTAATGTTCTTCATTCTTACGTGCTCAATCTCAGAATAAGTCGAATGATTCTTAAAAAAATAACAAAAATCTAAAATCAAGCTTTTTAATTTTAAATCAAGCTTAAGCAATATTAAAATCTGAACCATATCACCAGAATTATGTTTTTTGCACTCAAATTCAGGACCGAATAAGAATTATACTCTCGAATTAAGCCTAAATAATCTTAAACTTACATGATGGATTAATGTACATACCATTTAACCCTAGAAAGCTAATGTTCGTCGATTCGACGACGTCGCATTCTTAATTTTCCTGTCTCTTTTCAACGCGGGCACATAGTAAATTATGCTCAACAACTAACTCAGTCGCCGATGCGTTCTTGCGAAAGACGATTGTGTCCGGCAGGTAAAAACAGTATTTCTATTTTTATTTATATTTTTAAATGCAATATTGTGGTCAACATCGAATTGACTTTTGCGGATTTTGCGCAAAGAAAAAATACTTCCTTTATTTTTTTTTCTTATCACCTGTCTTTATTAATTTTATATTGTTTGGCAATGGAATGTTTTTTTTTTTCAGTTTTTTTAAATATTGTGAAGACATGTTCATTTTAGACTGAAAAATGCTGCGTTTTTTAAAAGACTGCTTAATAATAAAAAAAATGATGAATATACTTAGTAAAATCAATTTTTTTATTTGGGAATGCAATCTTAATGTTTCAGAAAAAAAAATAGAACCATATGTATTAAAGAAAGCTAAAAAAACATATTTTAGTACAGATCGTCGAATCGACGAATGCTTAGCTTATTAGGGGTAGTCAGCAACATTAGCCTACTAGGGTTAAGATCTAAACGATCATGATATACGAATTTATATTCTCGAATTAAACGCAACCAATGTGAAACTTAGATCGAAACATTACCGATACAAGAATTGTATTCTCCAATCAAGCCGCACAATGTAAAACTTGCATGATGGATAAAGAAAGTTTATTCATTCTGAGTGTTTAAACAAATAAAAGTCTGAAAAATTGAAAAAAACTGCAAGTGATAAAATAAATGGATAGTGCTTTGACTTATCTACAAGTATTTGTGGAAGACAATTTAATTCTCGTGTCTTGTAATAATAATCCATAGCAACAAGTTGCCCCCGGTGAAAATAACGACGAAAAACAACTGAAGAATCTTCTCGAAAAATTAAATAATGGAAAGACATAATTTAGATTTAAATCCATTTAAGCGTTTTTCTTTCAATAAATAAATTTGTTTTAAAAAAATAATAATTTATTTTATTTTCTTGACAAAAAAAAATGACAAATAAAACTGTGCAATCTTAAATTTTGATAGGACATTCTTGAAGCATTCCAAAAAATTAAATATAAGGATAACTTGTTCTTATTTAAATTTTTTAAAGTTTATTTCAAGAGTAATTATTTTGGGCTTTAGGGAGCATTATTTTAACTGCTGATAATTAGGTGAAAAATAAGGTGATTTTGAGCTTAATTTAAGCTCACACACATTGTGATATTTTTAAGAATAACTAAGCTTTTTTTTAAGTTTTCAATGATTCAAAATCAAGTTGTTTCATTCTTCGAAGGAAATGACTTTGGGCTTAAAGCATACACGTTCTTAATACTGTTATAGAACAATCTCAAAATAAGAATTAACGATTAATCAAAAAAAGATACTCAAAGTAAAATGTTTGCACTTGGATTAAGAATTTCCAAGCTTAGCAGATTTTCGTCAACGGATAGGGCTTGATCTAACACTGATTATCTTGATTTTATCTCGTTTTTTCCCTGGGTGTACTGGAAGTGGATGCTGGAATTATTTTTAAAGAAGGTGCAAACGCATTCTTTAAGACTGAGGTTACATATAATTTATTTATGGCAAAGATTTTTTAAGAAAAAATTAAAAAGTCAGTATATTGAATCAAAAACAAAGTTTAAAAACATATTTAAAATAAAAAAAAAAATGCCTTTTTGAATATAAACAAGCCTTAAAGTCATAGCTAATGAAATAATGCCTAAAAGTAGTGTAGTAGTGGTTTATAATAATGAATAAAAAAACAATTCATTTAAAAGCACTCCCTACACAATAAAATGTTTCCTGACGAATCAAAAAATACACACGTATTTGTTCAAGTTTTCACTTCAGTCGTGAAACTGTTTTATTTTTGAAGTTATACTGGTGAATGCGTCACGAAAGCGTTACGGAAATTGCGAGCGGAAGTGGAGAGGGAGATATAAGTTAGTGAGATAAAAAGAGAGAGAGTTATTTTTCGTGTCGTATATTACTGTAGAGTCAAGAGAGATAGATGCGAGCACACATTTTCGTTCTCTCTTTCTCTCACAGCCAGTTACGTTTCATTATCTAACATCATACAGCGCAGCAGTGATACCAGATCGGGGGATTTATCAATTTTTGCGGGATTTTCTCACTACTAATAAGCTAAAAGGGGCAAAGGGATTTTTCAGACCTCATAGTACAAAAAGAAAGGGATTTTACATTTTGGTCAAATTTTGTTCCTAATTGCTCATTGCATTAAGAATAAAAAAAATATTCAACCTACGATCAAATTAAATGTTTTCATGTTTAGAAAAAAGTCTTTCAAAATATCTAAATGCTTTCATTTTCTTTTTTTTTTGTATTTCCCTAAACTGTTTCATAAAATAACATATGTGTCTGTCACGAGTATTTTTTAAAATAATAAATTTATTTATTTTGTATACATAAAAGGGATATTTTGAGTATAACCGTGGGATAACCTTCCTCTAAAGTCTGGTATCACTGCAGTGCAGGCCTATTGTCTGTATCACACTGTAGGAGCAACAGAGAGAGGTGCGAGCATACAGCAGAGATGAATGAATAAAAGAGATGGATATCTTTCGTACGCCTATCCCCCCAAAACCCATTTGTTTACATTGTTGTTTTTGTAATTTCAACCCCCGTCTGTGAATACGTGTGAGCTACAAAAAAGCATGTTGCTAATGGCCGGCCATCATTCCTTTTGCTTTTATAGGCATCGCGCTGTTCAATTGATTTGTGTTTGGTGTTGAACTTGTTTAGTTTTTGTTACGGCTTCGATTAAAATAAAAAAAATAATGAAATACGCATTTCGGAGTAGCGAATTATTGCATTAAGGTTCAATTCATGAACTCACGTATACTAGAAAAGAAATGAGCATATGTGCGTGACTTCATGAATTTTTCGGGAAAACAGCTTGTAGGCAGCCGCCTTTCCACTGGAAAGTTATCCATCTCTGTATTCCATTATCTTTGGCACACAGTTTCTTTTCATTCTCTCATAGCCAGTTACGTTTCGTATATCTAAGACACCCCTATTGCAAGGTTGCCACTTTGGTAATTTTTTACCAAATTTGTTAGTTTATTTTGGCTTTTTGATTTTTGCTAATTTGGTAATTATGGTAAATTTTGAGCAGATGTACCAAGTATGCGAACTCGATATCACCTCATTTAAATGCTACCTTTGCATTATTTGCATATGCTTCATCACCATCCACATAAAACCGTTTTATTCGCTGTTCAACAACAATTAAAGAATGCACTCATTTTCTTCTTTTAACAGATAATAAACTTCGAAATAGTTTCTGTTTCTTGTTATAACTATATTCAGATATTGATAGGTTAATTAATCATATTATTTATATACAGACATGAAACTCTAATTTGTTGAGGGTTTGTTATAAGGAAATAGGTAGATGATCTCCCATGTCTTCTAGCAGCTGCTAATTTTGTGCACAATCGAATAAAATAATTTAAGTTTTTTTTGTAAGTGGCAACCGTGGCCTGTATCATACTGTAGGAGCAAGAGAGAGCAGGGCGCGCGCCCATTTTCTTGCTCTCTTCCTCTCATAGCCAGTAAATTATTGAAGAAAATTGATATATTAGATTGTATAAACTAAACATGTACATATAGATGGAGCTAAATAAGTTTTACTTCAGTCGTGTGGTCAAAAGCACACTCTTTTTTTTTTCTGTGATGAATGGAAAGGATCTCCAATTCTATGCCAAGTTCAAATGGCTAATTGGGAAGTTTTCACAACAGTTACAATCTCGGGTGTTTGTCAGTCGTTCACGAATGGTGGCGCAGTGAAAAAAAAAACCTTAAAATGTATTGTATATGTTTTTCCGGGGATCGAACCGGGGAACTAACAACTAAGCCACTGCGCCATCCATCCCACTATTAGTACATAATTATGTACAGATTTATGTTACTACATTGAAGTCAATTGTAATCCGTTTATAATTCAAACGCAACACGAAACTTCCACGACCTAGAGTCGAACTTAACTTTTTTACCTACCTACGTATACCTACTATGTAAAGTGAAACTAGTTCGCCGACTACCTACCACCTTTCAAATTTATATCGCACGCATCAATGGAATAGCATTAGTCATCACTTTATTGTGGATTGTAAAGAAAACAGAAAATCGTTCCGTCATGGACCCAAAACAAATCGTATCCGTAAATACATTTCACACCGTCGGTCGGTCGCGTCGTCGGTCGGCGTCGTTTTCTACAGTTGCTACACAACAAGCCGACTTACAGTGTAATTTGGCAAGTGTGGCTGTGGCTGTGGCTCGGTCAATTCGGCCAACTAACGCGCTACACTTAATCATAATCACATCGAACTTTCTTCTACAATGATGCAATCAGATTTGTTTTGCCGAACGAACAAAACACTATTAGGCCACGCAGTGGGGTGCGACGAGCCCAATCAATGCGGTTATACGCAACGCACTGCACAAATTAATTCGCCGTTGAAATTTTCGATTGCAGTCGCTTTGGCACGTCGATTTCAAATGCGACACGTAATCGGGGTGGTACTGGGTGTTCGAGCTATAAGTACCTATGTACCAGGAAATGGCCATTTGGCGATTGCGGTTCAGGCCGTTTTCGGTTAATCAAGAGGTGGACTGACACACTCTGTTTGAGATAGACGTTTGTAACTGCGTGCCTATTGTGAATGAATTGTGTGCTTAAACTCTGCCATCTTCCTCACATTTAGTCAACTATTTCATTCTATAGAAATAACAGCAATCCAGTTCAGTACCGCCAGCGGTCCAAATGCGTTCGGTGCTCTCCAAATGCGGCTGCCAAGATTGCCTCCACATTCCCTCATGCATAAATTAACGCCTGTCACACTAATCATCACTGTTCGTATATGTCGGTCAGAGGCATACGTCTGCCTTCGAATTATCAACAATCGGACGCCCTGTAGACTGTCGTGTGGCATCCCCACCCCACCCCCTTCCAGATACCACTACCTCCAGGTGTAGAGTGATTTACACATTCAGGGTGCAATGGTTCGCAAACGGAATGCTGATTATCTCCACTGCACTGCTGTTGGGTTTGGGTGCTGCTTCTGTTTGTGTTGTTGTTGCTGTGACACGAATGTGCGCTTCATCAGCGTTCGATGTTTCGGAGGTACATACATGGGACCACATACGCGTATTACACTATACGTCGCCGGTCGTTTGTCGTGTACCGCACTCATTCGAAGTACGCGTCAACAATTTTAGTGTAATTAACGAATCGCATTACCATGACTGTCCGACAGGTGCGACCTTGTCTCTACATTGCACTTGGCAGTTGTTTGTCATACGTTCTAGTGTAAGCCGCCCGTGACATTGCTCGGCTGACCCACAAAAAAAGAATGCTAATGGGGGATAATGGTTTGAAGATGGAAGTAAATTGCGTTCGGAATCCTGTAATTAAACGGCGATAATTGTCTTTCGGGGCTGGTGCTGGAGGTGAGTGCCACCGTGGCAGTTGGATTGGGACAATGCAATGTGTTGTGCCTATTGTTTTGGGAGCACATTCCGCGGGTAGGGCGCAGTCGCGTATCTCATGCATTGAATGGGATTTCTGTTTCGGAGACAATGCCTTTGCTGGAGGTCGTATGTATGCAGTCGAATGTGGCACAGGGCTAATTGTTGGCTCACTTGTCAAGGGCTTTTGCGAGGCTTTGCGAGGTAGGTGTAATGGGATGAGATAGCGGGCGCGAAATGGGTTCTGAAGGTCGAAAGTTGTTACAATGGAGTTTTAGTCCTTTAATCATGGGCTGCCTTTCCAATTGCACTGTCGTACCACGAGGTGTCGTTGCAAGGAGTAGACGAACTCTCGACCAAGTTGGCAGATCAAGTGGGCTGCTATCCCAGCGAAAACCAAACAAACGTTCTCAGTTTTAAGAGGCAGTGTAATGTTGAAATTGGGGTGGGTAATGTGGACTTTCCTTGTCTATGATACCATAAAGTTAAGTTTCAGTCTTGTAGCAACCTAACATCGAATAAATAAGCTAATTGTATCAGATTTGAGATTGCGAAATCTTGGTCGGGTAGCCGCGTTACTTTTGGAAGATTTTGTGCCTGATATGTGGCCTACTTCTTCAAGTTAAACAGGTGAAAGTTCCTCGAATGTAGAATAGTTTAACAGCGAACTGAGAACATCCTTCGTTGGATACAGTGGGGTAGTAAATAGTGCGGAACGGATCAGTTTTGAACTACAGCGAGAAGTGCCAATGCCAACCTACTGCAAACTAATTTTAGGATTCAGGCCTCCGCGGAATTGATGGGTCGATATTTTTTTATTTTTTATGAATTTAGAATGATTCAAAATTGTTGAGGAGCGATAAAACCGCATAATCTGGCACACCTACCTTAAGGAGCGATATAGGGTGCCATTCTCATCAAGAGGCGCTGCCCACCGCCTGAGTTGAGTCAAACAAGTCGCAAAGAAAAACCCGCACCTTCAGAACCTTGTTGAGTCAAGCTCACGCAAAAATTCAGTCCTTTTCAAAGTGTATGCTACTAAATACGACTCAAACATCGCACCCCAAGACAATCGCTTAAAGGATTACTAGCCATAGTGCCTCGCACATTGATCATCTTAAAAATTCGGCCTCTCACTGTCACCAACTCCCTCGGCAGTAAAACAAATCCCCCCTAATTAGTAAATTTTTATTCCTAAGCCAAGTCCTTTAAAGCGTCCTCCATCAGGAATCCATATCCTCCACATTCCTCCAAAATCACATCTGAAAACTTCAAGCAAATAGATTCCTTTTAACGGTGGGGGGAACACCCTGCAATACACACACTCTGAATGATACTCGCAACGCTCAGAGTTTCGGCAACGCCAGGACGCATGTAATTCTCGGCTTCGGAGATAATCGAAACTAATGACAACCACTCAACTATATATGTGCTGTTGAAAATCTGTGAAAAATATCCTCCACGTAAACAATGACCCTCCACAGATACATGAATACAGTGGGCGCATTATAAATTCCACACTTTCACCATTTTGAACACTCATCCCTGGGGATCACCATAACCATAACAACCTGAGGAAAAATCCATTTCCAAATTGGGGTACGAGGAAACTACGGGTAGGTACCTGTGCTACAGGCACATCTTGAATTGTTGGCACTGAATCGCACCCCTATCCCATCGATGACCAGAATTCAACTGACGGTATGTTTGTTGCGTTTTGGACTTGGCACGCAATAGCTTCCACATTGGCTTCCACACCAAATACGCGCCGACTCACCACCCCTTAGAGCACACTCAACATCCCTTCGGCAGCGGCTCCAGTTCATATCAAGGAATCTCCGTCTGATATCACAGGTTTAGTTTCGCTCGAGTAAAGGATACGTGATGTTCGCAGAAACTTTGTGCGCGCGGTAAACCGATTTTGTGTCCCCAACCACATTCGAATAGAAGAAAAACAGTGTGACAGTGTCCTGAAACCGAGAAACGTGCATAGAGCCAATTGATACCGATTGTGCCGACAAAGTTCGCTATAAAGTGTTCACACAGCGTACTTATCTGTGTTTAATGAAGTGTTGATCTGTTCAGTTGTCGCATTTGTTGTGAAAAGGATACGTATGCACTTACGCACCTGATTGAGGTGTACAGCACTCAGTCGCTTCCACTTGGAAGGTCAGCGAGCAATCACAAGGTATGTGTTGTAAGGAAAAGGATGTGCCACACGTCTCGCTCTATAGAGAGAAGCAAAATATTGAAACAAAGTCGTCCTTGCTGCTGGCTCTGTTTCCTTGTGTACTTGCTTTTTTTTCTCCTTTTCTACTCCATGTCCTCCTGCATAGTATTTGCGTTGTGCATGGCAAATCAGCATCAACAACATGCGATTTAGAATTGAAGCGAGTGGGGCTCACGACTTCACAAGGATACTGCGTGTGTGTCTTTTCGCTTATCCTTGAATTATATGTGAGTGAGTTGCAAATGATGAGGAAAACAGTGGTTGTAAGGAAATGACAGGAAGGTCGGTCTCGCTCCCGATATTTATGTTTATGCTTCGTGCTCTGCTCAGTTATTGACAGGATAATATTTATGAGGATACGAGGCACAGCAACCACTGCAAGATTTCTCTCCCCAGCTCGCTTTAATTGTTTTTGAAGCAACGAGGACACGTGTGCGGATGTGCTGCTATCGATTTTCTGTTCTACTAGCTCTGACACTAATTCGAAATCTTCTCAACGTATACCGACATCCGCGACCCATGAAGCCTGCGGGGAGAATGCTGCTCCTTTGGCTTTTTCGGTGGATAGCACAAATTGGTACTTTGAATTTTGCTCGTCTCTCTCCGGCCTGTAACGTAGTCCTACTATGTACGGGTATTTCGGGGACGACTGTTCACTTCCTTTGGGAAAATGGAGTAAGTTTGCCTATAGCCTCGGGGCACGGATGAAGGAACCAACTTTATTCTGTACTTTTTTTTTCTCCTTTATGGAATATTAAGTTATTTCTTTTTCTCGGTCCTTAGATTTGTTGAGTTAAGGCGATGGCGAAATTTTTGCTCTGACCAGAATCGGTCATTGGCAAGCGGCAGTTGAATACACTTTGACCTTTTAATGGTTTGCAAATTTGTTCGGCAATAGGTTGGTGAACTTTTGAAAATGTAGGTCTTGTGGAAAATTCAAATGGGGATTCTTTTTTTCCTTTTAAGTGTACAAGTGTACATACTTGTGGTTATTGAAAAGCGTTCGAACGACTAAGTTTGAGAAAAAGTTTGTACAGTCGAAGGAGAAGGCGGGTGTTTCTTTTAAGTTCTGTCGTGGAGGTACCTATAGATTAATTGAATTTTTGATGAATTGGTTGGCGTTGCTGTTTGCTGATGGAGCGTTTAGGTTGCCAAAGCAATTGTGTAGTGACAGTGATACGAGGGTAATCTGATTGACTGATATGGAGCTACAGTGGAATGGTTTGATGTTGCTAATTTGGGGTTGGAATGGAACCCGGCTAAAATTTAAATTATGCAGATTTGGCGGCGGCAGATTCAAAGTGTTCCGTGGACATTTGGATGAAATAAACTGTTTGTTCCATGGCCTAAGAAAGCAGTCGAGTTTTCAAGATTATCTGGCAACTTGTGGCGATTGTATAAGTGTTGAAACTGTTGATACTCTCAGAAGTTGATTCGAAAAAAAGCGTTTATCCCCAGGGTGCAAGTCATCGCTGTCGTACATTAACAACGCCATTGATATTTGTTGCTTAGACTATAGAGGATAACACTCAGTCCTGCAGACTGAAACATATACTCTTCGGGTCAGAAACCGAGACTCTAGCACTTCCACCGTTAGCCACTGTCCAACCAGCTGTAGGGTTGCTTGGATTGGAAGTTAAATTTTGTTTGGAGACCGAAACGTATTTTCGGGGAAGATCTTTGTCGGTCTCTTGAACTTTTCAACCGAATCATGTGGAATATTGTGCAAAGTTTAAGTAGCTTCTGTAGAGCACTCCTTCCGTCGAACTTGGGTTGTATTCTAGACGGCTTTAAATTCGGATTTGAATTTTATATTACAGATCCTGAAGATATGATTTGAAACAAGGTCTTGGAGGTTTCTAATGGGGATTCAGGTCATGCATATAGTCTCAATGGTGATCGTTTTAAAAGCCTTGTATCAATATTTCCTATATCTCCGTGGTGAGCATATTTATGAATTCAAAAGTATCAGAGTTCAATTATTCAATTCTCAATTTGAAAAAAAAAAACCTGAAAGGGACACATGTTTTAGGGCCGTTTACTGATACGACTCATAGCGAATTAAAGTCACCTATGTGACAGTTTATGCCCTAAGAAGGTAGCCTATTAGTATTTAAGTATAGAACTTAAATCGTTAAGAGTCGCATGAGCAAACGGCCCTTAGTACTAGATTACTTGTTTGTTTGTTCAGCAAATTAGGGCACGTTAGCATTTACATTTTGTTAATTGAATTTCGGTTTTATAAATGTTTACGTTATTGTTTTAGGTAATGAACATCGTCTTCAAATACAGAACTGTTCATTATCATAACCGTCACCGTTTATGTATCACATTTAAAAAAATAGAAATAAAAGAACTGATGATAACTCTGTTAGCAATCCACTGCAAGATTGTTAATAATTTGGAAAGTAATAGGCGTCGGAAGTTGGCGCAGTGGCTTAGTGGTTACTGTGTTGGACTACTAAGTGAGGGGTCCCAGGTTTGAATCCCGAGAAAAACCCAAATTCCAACTTAAGGTTTTTTCACTGCGCCACCTCTCGCGAACGTCTGACAAACATCCGAGAGTATAACTGTCATGAAAGAGCTTCTCAATTGGCCGTTTGGACTCGGCATAAAATTGTAGATCCCTTCCATTCGTCCCAAAAAAAAAAATAAAAACTCACACAAGACGAATGGTTGTGAGAAGCTAGGCTTGGGTCCATACGGACCTGTTGCGCCAATTTTTTTTTTTTTTTTTTATTAGGCGTCGGAAGCCGGAAACTGAAACACAGGTAGATCTTTTAGAAAAAAGGTGCCAGGAATATATTTTGGGATTAAAATTTTATAACCAAGAGTACCGAGGGCTTTTAGATTCTTATAGAAAAAAAGTGCCAGGAATATATTTTGGGATTTAAGTCTTATAACCAAGAGTATACCTTACGAGGGCTTTCAGATTTTATCCAACAGTGTATTTCCTAAAAGTATGAAATACTGCCTCTTTCCAACTGTACCTACTTAAGGGGGAGTAGTTTAGAATGTTGGTCCATAGCAAAACCGGTACCAGGTACTTAGTTTTTTGTTTTTTTTTAAAGAACTATTGAATCGCCCGGTATTCATAGTTAGTAACTTTATAAAGGTATGCGTTCATAGTTGGTTTGGAGAATATTTCTATCGGACCTGACTCGCTTTATAATTCGGTCAAATTGGATATCACTGAGAAGAGCTTGGGTTGGTGGAGTTAGACACAGAGCCGACAATTTACAATCTTATAACCAACCTAAAGTTGGTAGAGACTCTACTGAAACCTTAGGCTTAGACAAAGCGACGCACTTAGACAAGCGATGCAGCTGTTTTAACATTGTGCTTGAAAACGTAATACGGAGCACCCATGCCAGTACATCGGGCACCATTTTCAATAAATCGACACAATTACTTGGGTTTGCAGACGAACTTGACGTGATAGGAAGAACAAAGCGAGCAGTAACCGGTGCATTCACTACTATAGAGTCAGCAGCAAGCAGAATGGGGCTGAAAATAAATGAGGACAAGACGAAGTATATGCTTTCATCAACAAAAGTCCAATCACACCACCGACTTGGTCAAAATGTGACCATTGATAGGTATAACTTCGAGGTAGTCAATTAATTTGTCTATCTAGGCACTGCTGTAAACTCAGGCAACAACATCACGCTCCAGCGTGAAAAGTCTTCAACGCCAAACCAGAGGGAGTCAGAAGCCAAGGTAGACCTCATCTTCGATGGAGCGACCAGGTAGAGGGAGACCTCCGGCCACCCAAGTGCAAAATTGGAGACGGCAGGCTAGAGATCGAGCCGCCTGGAGGGGTATATTGAGCAAGGCCTAGGAGCACCTCGCTCTAGTTGAGCCAACAAAAGAAGAAAGAAGAAACCAACTTAAACTTCACATCTTAGATGGAGCACAAGTCTCAAATTTGGTTGGAACTTTAGCAAATATATTACAAATATATCTTAACAAACAAACCTGCCAAATATTTCTACGGCAAGAGTTCTCCTCAAATGCTTGGGAAACAATTTATTTGATAGCTGCAAGCGAAACTGCCAACTACAAAAGAAAGATATATTCATCAGCCAAAACTGGTAGACAGAGGTATACGCCCAATAAGAAAATGTTTGACTTCGCCAATCGATACAAGACAAATCCAGGTTGAGAGTCAAATATTTCATGACTTGTGAAGGAATTTTGAGAATCATGTGCACAGTAACTTCCCATTTCGTCACCCCATGACAAAAGTTAAATACACCGCAGTAGCTAAAATCGTTTCATATGAATCCCAACCGTCATGGCAAATGCCTCCATACATTTTCGTCTCACCACAGCACAAGGAGTTCCAATATTGCACCATAACCATTGGCTTGGTTTACAATTTCCCAGCAATCATCTATCAAACAGGGAAATCAGTTTGTTTATTTTTCTCAATTTCTCCCTGTAAATCCAATCATTTTCGAAATGTATTACAATTCATATTGCAACCAGGAACTCCATCATCAATTATTTTACCACATGAACTGCATGGATTCCAGGAAACAGACAGAATACAGCGTAACTCATGCAAATTACATGATTGATAGTTCCATGATCCTAAAACCAACAGTGGTTGCAAGTAATATCACTTTTTCTCGTTGACAAGACACAACGGAAGAGATAAACCTCAAACCAAGTCTATATAGTACACCCCCCTGCTTTTTACCTCTGCCATGGTAATACCAAGTGGTATTGTATGAAAGAGCTCGGTCTATTAGTTGCAGAAAGTGAAATCGCACCAAGACACAATTAAATTACCGATATGCCGTTTTTAGTGCAGATGGTCGAGTTAGATGTTGTCAATTAAATGTTATTTAGGGGCCAATAAACAAAGTGGACAGGGACAGAGGTTGGCGCCCATGGAAAATGGATGTGAAACTGTTATTGTGCGAGCAGTTGGAACGTTAATGCGAGCAATGGGGATTACTTTCTAATTGCCGGCGGAGGGCTGTGTAGTGTGTAGGCAGTGATGTTGCAGTTTGCAATGTTTATTGTGAAAGACGAAGTGCTGGTATAATTACGAGTGAGGAAATGCAGCAAGGGTGCCGTCGCTGTGATGGGAATTAACCATGTGATATGGGGTTAGGAGTCATTTCACCATCAAATTCACCGTGGCTAATTATCTATTGAATTTCTTTTAGAATAGTAAAGGGTGTCTCATAATTCACGCAAAATTTGAACTTTGCGCCATTTCATACTACAGTGATGCCAACGGAAAAAAGGTATCAATGTGACAGCTGACAGTTCGGGGTTAGTAAAAATGGAGCGCTATACGAAAGAACAAAGCATTTTCATTTTTGAGCAATATTTTAAAAATAATGAAGGTTTGTCAGCTATACAGTCGGCAATTTTCATACAAAACTTGGCCGTCATAGTGATTTAAAACCATCAACTGTGGACACTCTGGGTGTCCTGTCACAAGTCGTTCAACAGAAAACATCGAAGCAGTTCGCGAGGGTATTGCTGACAGTCCAGGAACAGCAATTAGGCAAAGTAGTCAAGAATTGGGCATTTCGACAAGCTCTCTACAATGAATTCTCACGAAACATTTGAAACTTCATGCTTACAAAATTCAATTCACTCAAGAACTGAAGACTACTGACCATGTAGCGCGAAGATATTTCGTTGAATTGAGTTTGGAACAACGGAAAGTGGATGCTGATTTTTCAAACAAAATCATCTTCAGTGCTGAAGCTCATTTTCATCTTGATGGCTTCGTTAATCGTCAAAATTAACGCCATTTGACTTTTTTCTTCATGGATTTTTGAAGTCAAAGGTCTATGCCAACAAGCCCACGACCACCAACGCCTTGAATGAGAAAATTAGGGGGTGTGTTAATGAATTTCAGGCACAATTATGCGAAACGGTCATAGAAAGTTTCAAAAAAACAGTACGTGCTTGCCAGCAAAGCCGTGGTGCCCATTTGTCCGATGTACTATTCCAAACATAGCCCCAATTTGTATACTCTATGAATCAATAACAAATTTAAGCTTTTTATGAAAAATCTGTATTTTCCATCAAAATTACATTTTGCGTGAATTATGGGACACCCTTTAAATCATGATTAGTTGCAGAAATGTAGTTCGTTGCAACTATGCTCAGGAAAGCGTATTGATCTATTTTATTTGAAATGCTGATGGGAACAGAATATTTGCTACAACCGAGGGGGCGAGGGGTTTCAATTTTAAACCCCAAAAATAAACACCTAAAATAGAGATAATGTTTTTGTTTAGACCCCCTACTAAACGTTGGACAAATAACCGGGAGTACCTGTGGCAGTTCTGTGAAAGTTTACCAGGTGAACTTTAAATTGTAAAGGCCCCTTCTATTTGTGACAGAATATGACAGAAGTTAGGCCAGTTGTTCTAAGGTCGTTAACGTGGCTAACAATGGCCACGAAACCTTTCAGTAATAAATTCAAAATTGCAGGCCATACAATTTTAGATGGAAGATTTGACTAAGCTATAAAGTAATGTGCCACATTCACTCCAAATTTTGGCGCGCAGATATTTAATTAAGCTAAGATGCCAAAAAAAAAAATATTTCCTACTAGGTACTCGCAGGGATCCCGATTAAAAAAATCCCCCTTTTTTAACACCAAAACGATATTTTTACCCCTTTTTCAAAATTAAAAATCCCCTTTTTTCCCCCAAAAACAAAAGCGCTTATTTAAGTTTTATTTTGACATTTTATGTTTTTTTTAAACATCTTAGAATAAAGCAAACAATAAATACTATGGAGTTATTAATTTTAAAATCACATATTTCATGTTTAATTCAATCAATACGTACCTAAAAGTTTTTACATTGCACTATTGCGAAGTCTTAATCAGCCTTTTTCTGCCAAAAAAACTTTAAATGTTTTTTTCCCTTTTTGGATAGTTTTCCCCCAATCCCTTTCCCCTTTTGTTAGAAAAAAAAACGACAAAATTGCCGACTTTCCCCCAATCTGGGAATACTGGGTACTCGTACAAGTGCAGCGTTTCATTAAAAATTCAGTTCACGAAGTGGAAACTGCGACAAAATTTTGGGGAAAGAGAGAGGGCCCTATGTTCCTACGTCTCGTTGTAAGACCTACGGAAATGATAAGTTTATACAATCTCTTGAAAGGCTAAAAAGAAACCTGCAGCAACTATCACGTTAAAAGCGAGTTTTAGTTTTGACTATATAAATCAGACGAATAGAAATACTTTTAGGTATTAGGCCTGCTAAATAATCCAACGAAGTTATTTAAAATTTTAGGGAAAAACAATGCCTCTGCAGCATTATGCAAAATGTTGCCAATATCTGACAGTTCTCGCTGTCAATGTAAGATGTTGAAGTGCAATAAGCACTCATCACAAATAAATTGTTTAATCACTTTTGTCCACCAGCAGATTTTGGAAGATAAAGTTAATCAGATGGTAGATACTAGGACAGTTCCCGTAATTCATAAACTATTGGTGAAATTTCACATTTCTCTCACCTCGCTGCATAGATTAACCAAATAAGTACGGGAACGCGTTATACTACATTTTAGCAAAACCTTCATTCTCCGGCAGGAATGCTTTTGCATTTTAGATTGCCTTTAATAGATTAGAATCCTTCTCCATCCCTCGAAATATAAGTTTGACTGAAAAATCTAACAAGAAAATAAAATAATTGATTTTGACATTTGATAGTTTTGAAAACCAGCTGTCAGTTACAACCAAGAACTATAGCATTATAGTTGGGACAACGCGATAAGGCATCACGAATGACAGCTCAAGGCCGCAAATAAAATGTTTACCATAAATTGAAAATATTGCTGTTTTGTTTGGTATTGTCATTTGGTTGAGCCATTTCAATTTGACTAATGCAATGCTGCCACAGTTCACTTTTGAAATAAATAAATTTGCAATGACAAGCTGAAGGCATTTACCTTTACTTAATTTGACAAAAATATCTCCTGTGAACATTTATCATAATCTCTAGTTGGTTGCCAAAAACGGCAATTTCCGGTC
This sequence comes from Cheilosia vulpina, assembly GCA_916610125.1. Lineage (NCBI taxonomy): Eukaryota > Metazoa > Arthropoda > Insecta > Diptera > Syrphidae > Cheilosia > Cheilosia vulpina. The sequence goes on from OU744279.1 coordinate 63,066,491, forward strand.
CATCTTTTCTAAGTGTGGAACCGTTTTTGATATGTTGACGTTTATTGAAATAAAAACAATAGGTCGCTTTTGATGTCATTTGCCACTAGTAATAAAGAAGTAACATGGAGAAAGCCATTAATAAACCTACTTGGCATGTAGTCCTATCTTCCCTTAAACATGCACATAATTATCGAACCAAAAGAAAATCATGCTACACATTTCGGCCTTTGGATTGACACAAGTAGATGCACATAATATTATATGAAAAAAAGGAACAGACGCATCTACGTATTCGCTTTCAGTACGACTTTCCTAGGGTTGATTGGAAAATAATAGAACCTGAACTTTCTCGGATTCGTAATTTCTATTAAGTCGGTAAAAAACGTCGGCTGTAGGGCAGTGAGGCTGTTGATATGACGAAAACTGATAAAAGTAGCATACCTTTGCTTTAAACAAATCAACTATTCTATGCACGAAATCGACTACAGTTTTCACAGGTACGTCACAGATGCCGCGAATAAAAGATAGGCTAAAGGGAAGATCTAAGCAGAGAATGTTTCACGAATACCTTCAAGCTTCTAGCTTTGCAATGGCTTTGCCAATTGGACTATGATCTCTTTTATTACAACACAAAGTAGATAGATTTTAAGATATAGATAAATCCAAACCTTGGTCTTAAAATTTGAGAAGTGGTAGACTGCGGCGAGGATTTTCTAGACAGGTTTATTTTTGCTCTCAAAAAAGTATCAACAGAAGCAGATCTCTTTGGCATGACCTGAATGACTTCGATATTGAACCATGATTCAAATTATAAAAGAGCTATTCTTAAATCTATCTTCCATATAGCTAAAAAGAACATTTCTCTCAAAATAGTGCTCCACACCACATCTCATGTTGTACATAATCGAGTTTAGAAAGAATTTTAGCGAAATTGGTACGACAATTGACAACAGGAGTTGTCCGAGTGTTCTGTTCGCTGAGAAAATGAATACTCCAAATGCGACTGTTTGGTGTGGTTTTGAGCGGCGTCATTGTTGCAGATATACAAGCCCTGCCATAAGCCTTTTCGTGGCGGCCCCTGGTATTCGCCTAGCAGAGATTTAACACCGTTTGTAGTCCACCGTTAAAGAGCAACGTTGTGCGGAATTTTGGTAGGAATTTAACGCAGAAAAAGGGCCCAAAGCCATGACAAATGTACCAGAAAACAAGGTTCACAATCCAAGCAAGACGAGGCGAACATATAAATAAAATTACTTAAAATCGGTTAAAAATTTGATGGCCGACTCTTCCAAGTCATTGAACGGAATCTATTTAGCACCAGCAGATTGTTCTTTATAAAAGCGAACACACCACAACTTGGTCCATCAGAATTTAAGAACATCACGTCTGACAATAATCAAAACACAAAATCCCACATCACTGTCTAGATTTTATTTAATTTCATTTAAAATTTTCAAAGTACAAAGTTCTCAATTTTGAAGATCAAAACTCACTGAACCGATCCAAAGAGCGCATACAATTTACAGCAGCGGTGAGAATTCAGTTCTCCTCCCAAGGTTCTGTCTGACCCTTAACCTCGTGCAGCGATTCAGGGAGTTTTTCTAAAAGTTTGTGCATAAATGCTCGTAATGCTTTCAATTTTCACCAAGAGTCTTCCAAACCCAGCGCACCGTTCTTTTAATTGAAATCTCCCAACACACATATTTCTAATGTGTACAAATCGACTCCCATGTCGACTTATAAGAGCCAGAAACTTCTCACGCGCCACAAAGCGAAAACTCTAATTTATTCCTATTTACCATCAGAATTAACCGTACTTGAATTACTCTCATCTACTACGTAGGAGAACATCCTCCGCCTGCCGCATTCATAGTTATTTGAATTCTGAAAGAAAAAAAGGAAGACCCAGTTCCGAAAATACTTATTATCGCTGAGGGAAACTTTGGAAGTGTACCCTCTTAGCAAATACCTTAAATTAAATAAATATTCATTCACTCAAATGGAGTGGAAAAGTACCTACTTCAGTCCCTAATTCCGAAGCACATCTCGTTTGCAGAATTCTGCTCCGACTGTTTCTCGAATCTCGTTCGGCTTCCACTTCACTCACTCACTCAGGCAGAGGGTTATACCGTTATACGGTAGTGCTCCCTCATTTCTTCCGGCAGACAAGCAGACAGCCATTCAAACTAATTCAATTGAATTAATGAAAAGTGAACGAACTTACCAGCTGCCAGGGCAACATATACTTTCATTCGAAAGAGTGAAACGAAAATAAAACAAAAAGACACAAAACATGTGAAAAGTTTGCTCCTTTCGGTTGGTTCTGGCTCCTGCTCCTGCTCCGTGTACCTTGCGATTGCGAAAATAAACAAATTTTCATTTTCCCTCGATATGCGGGAAATATTTGCATTTTTTTCAAATAGGCTCTATAGCTGAACCTCTGAAGGCATCACCATCAAAGAAGATGAAATTCCTGCTGCTTTCAAAGGGAAACAATGAGCGCCGCGAGAGGAGCGTGCGTACAAATATTTGTATTTAATTTTGGCACACGAGTCCATTATGAAGGCGATGATGACAGCACCGCAGCGCCCCCACCGCCCACACAAAATTCATCTGAAGCTGCTAATGCAGGAAATTTTTCTTTGTCTGTAATTTTCCCCCGCAAAAGTCCTCGAGGGAAATCAGGGAAACTTTTCCTTTCACTCGGACGTAAATAAGCATTAAAAATAAACAGTACCTCGAGAAGCAAATGAATATACGAAGGCCAGGGTCCTTGTGGTTTTGCCCAAGGCTGTCGCAGCGATACGAGCTAATAACATTAACCGGGATTAAATAGTGTAATTGTTAATAATGACACATCCGTTTCTTTGTAATTAAAGAACAAAGCGGCCCACTGCCATCCAATTGCTGACGTTAAAGTCATTAGCAGGATAGAGCAGAACAAAAACTCACCGAGCACTGAGGTTGCCGTTGGGTGAGAGGACACCAGCTCATCGGTGCACCGTATGTAGGTCAAAACAATTGGGACTTATTTGACAGAATGTGATTTCGGTTTTGATTTATGTGTTCGTCTCTGCAGCTGCTGATGCTTCGTGGTATACATGATTGTGTCTTTTTGCTATGGTCTGCCATTGATTGTGATGGGGGAATGTCCGTCCGTTGCGGATGTGGCAGGATTGCTGAAATGAAATGGTTTATCTTTTATCCAGTTCTTCCTGGTTGTGTGCTTTATTGTATCTGCTTGTGTTTCAGTTTTGTTCTGATGTGCGGTAGGGTGGTGTAACCAATGATGGTTTTTTGGCTGCAAATAGGTCATTGGGTTTTGGGTTGGATTATGTGGTTCGGTTGCAAAAAAGGCCAACATGATTGCGGGCTATTAGAAATGGCAAAGGAGCTGATCTAATTTTGTTTGTAATGCGGCTAAGTCTCATGGGTCGGGGGAGGCAAGTGTCTAGCTAGGTATTTTTTTTTTTTTTAATTTATTGTGTTTGTATTGCAGATAAATTCTTTGGGTAAGTAGAGGTCGACCCTGAATTGAATTGAATACAAAAATACCTAAAAAGTACAGAAAAGGAATTTAAATACAGTAAAATCTTCATTGGCCGAAAAGTGACCCGTCTATGGGAGAAACAGTTTTTTTTTCATTCTCATGAACTTAAAAAAACTCTTCAACTTTGTTTTACACAAAAAAACTGAAGAAACAAAAGAATAGTTGGATTCAAAATGAGGCTAAGAACGGCTTTTACTTTGACAACATTTTGACAATATTTCGCTAGCGAAAATTCAGCGAAATTTGACAAATATTTTGAGGTAGAGTACTTTAAACAATTGCGGACAAGAACATAAGTTGGAGATCCTTCAATTTTTATAAAACAAAGATTGGAGAGCAAAACCATTTATTCTTAATTGCTCGTAACGAAAGTAATGATATTGTTGCTTCGTTTCTCGTTTCGGTTAGGTAGTTTGTGCTGTGTTCTAACTTCTCCACAGTAAGTAGATGTGTTCGTTGTGTAACAACGTGTTTGACATTTTTCTTTTTTATTTATTTATTTATGAATTTCAAACTGCATTTTCCGCGGCTCAAGTTCAGTCGGTTTGATCAGTTTTAGCGCTGTCCCCACGATATAAATGCGGTTGTTCCCCAAGACCCCGTTTTTCTTTTTGTTTCTCTTTACTATTTCCCTTACATACATTTTTTTTTAAGAACTCACGTGCTCTTCGTCGAACAAAAAAGCAACTTCTATGTATGTTAAGCTTACATAGTTACGACCAGTGATACCAGGTTGGGGGATTTATCCCTTTTTGTGGGATTTTCTCAATAATAGTAAGCTAAACGGGACAAAGGGATTTTTCAGACCTCATAATACAAAAAGAAAGGGATTTTACTTTTTGGTCAAATTTTGTTCCTAATTGCTCATTTCATTAAGAATAAAAAAATTATTCAACCTACGATCAAATTAAATGTTTTCATGTTTAGAAAACACTCCTTCAAAATATCTAAATGCTTTCATTTCTTTTTTTTTATTTCCCTAAACTGTTTCATAAAATGATATATCTGTGAATGAATCAGGAGTATTTTTTAAAATAATAAATTTATTTATTTTGTTAACATTGGAATGTATGCAAAAAAGCCTTACCCAAATCAAATTTCGGTGTAATTTTCGTATGAAAATTCAAGATTAATGAGACCTGAAACCAAGATAAGATTTCAAATAATTCATAAGATATTTATTTTATGTTGAATATTATTTTCCTTTTAAGGCCGAATGCAATTTTATGTTCCTTTCTGTAATGTTTTCATTTCTATTTTTGTATTAAACACAAACGTGCATTTATTTTTGTTAGCTCGCATAGTTAATGTATAATGTAACTTGTATTTGTTAATAATAAAAAAGACAGAATTTAATAAAACAAATATTTTCTAAAGTTAATATTTCGTGGGATAAATGTGGGATTTTTTATATTTTGGCGAGGGATAAAAGGGATTTTTTGAGTATAACCGTGGGATAACCTGCCTCTAAGGTCTGGTATCACTGGTTACGACCTGTTTACTAAAAATGTTTGAACTAATAAATTGCAATGTTCCGAATCTACAATTCAGTCTGAAGTTATAAAATCGAAGCCATAATCTAAGGTCCTTGCACTTTAATAATGCAAATGCCTAAAGCCTACTCAATATTTTAGCCCCCGCTGATCTGATCTGCGCAGGACCACTATACCGGCTGCTGGATTGGTTTCAAAATCGTTCGTTTATAATGTAATGGGAACCACTAAAACTATACTCAACCACTTTGGAACTCTCATGGCTCAAACTGCTCCAAAGTTTTGGTAACTTCATTCAATTCAAATTACCAGTCCCGTCCATTTACAAATTTAACCTCAAACCATAGTTTTGCTCTTGAGTGGGTGTACGGCGGTACTAAAATTAAGGAACTTCAGCTTTTACCGACCTACACAAAACTCATTATTACCCTTTCCTAACTTCTCAACAAAAGCGATAGTTTTAAAAAAAAACCAACAGCTACTTACATGTCTCTGACGTTATTCAAAACTGAAGGACTGCATCGCATGTAGTTGAAAGGGCACATGAACGAAATTTGCATGCTCAACTTAAGATAGTTAGCTGGTTAACGAGCTGTCTTACTAAGAAGCGTGTTGATTGAGAAGCATGAAGTGATTTAAGCGGACTTTGGATTTTTTTTTAAAAATATCTTTCAGTTGAGCAAGACTACCACCATTTGCTGAGTTTTTCCACTCCATGACTTCTCTTCACTGCGAGCTAAACTTGTATTATAGGCACACGTGTCAAAAGAAGCCCCCAAAAAGCCAGTTCGTGACAGTCTCTTAGGTTAGGTTAGGTTGAGTGGGGTTGTGAGATCGTCACAAAAGACCAGGCACCAAGATGGGCCCTTCGCCATCCCCAGGGAACCATTACGGCTAAAAAAAAACCTAAACCAAATCGCCCAAACAGTCAAATTCACTGCAGAATCTAATTATTGTTCCAATATTGTTTGAGGAACCAACATCTTCTAAGTTGTTAAAGAAGTACCTGCCTAGGTGCTTTCTTCTCGTCCGAGAATTGCTTGACACTCGCATAGAAGGTGGGAGATATCTTCCGTAACTTGTACGTCCTCACAGTAGCTGCATATGTCCGTATTAGATAAGCCTAGTCTAATGGCATGCTTCCTCAAAAGTCAGTGTCCAGAGATTATTCCTATCGTTAATCTTAACTTTGTTCTACTGAGATTTCTCAATTCTTCAGACTTTTACTATATAATTGTTCTAGCTATGACCATCTTGTGGCTGCTTTATTGGAGGTTTTCTCGAAGACAACCCTTTTAGCAACGGCCATAGGTGGTCTGATACCTTCAATCATTGTATTAAGTGGGAGCTCCGCTCCTTCCTTAGCCAGAGCGTCGGCATTTTCATTGCCCTCAATATCGGAATTCCCAGGTACCCAACACAATCTGACACTGTTCTGCAAACATAATGCCTTAAGCACTGCGCGGCAATTCCTGACTAGTTCAGATTTAGTTGTATGTGATTCTAGCGCTTTGAGCGCAGCCTGGCTATCAATGTAGATGGCGATATTCTTGTTGACAGTCTCTTAAAAATGAATACATAAATATATAGTAGACGAAGCAAGACCATTTGAGGGTGGGCGCATTCAATATATGCGACATTCAAACTAACAGAGGCTCCGAAGGTTTTGAATTGACAAGCTTTCTCAAGATACATAGGTACTTTTGGATGTTTGTCTGACGCTTGTTATAAAGACGAAACAGCGGAAAGAAAGCTTGATGCGTTATTTATAACTTGTCAGAAGTTAAGCCGGGGCTTCAATCGACCAGCAAAATACTAATAGATTGTATCACGATTTAAGTGTTGTAAACCACCCAACCTGCTGATTTTTCTACTGATGGGACCGCAATACAGTTTATTGTTGCCACCATGCTTTGTAGGTTCTTTAATACTTTTCCAAACATGTTAGTCAAATAAGGGTATGGTCTCTAATCGACGCACTATATCTCCTCTGACATGGAACCGACTATAACTTCTTAAAGGCGCCAGTGTCCTATTATGACAAAATCGATCTCGATGTCTTTGTCCTTGCGAAGACTGTTTAAATGTTTTCCCTGAAATTAGTCCTGCCTGCTAAATGCTAAAGCCGGTCGTCAGACTCCACATGTTTACTCAATTTAATGTGCAGCCCTCTGCCAATTTTCCCATTCAAATTGAAACAATATTTATACTATCAACAATCTGCCATCAATGTCAATCAACATGCGTTTAAAAGTCACTTACTGTGTGGTTGAAAAGCCAGCGTCCACGCAAATTCATTAAAATTTTAACCCAACTTTCCCATGCGAACTTTCCGTTACTGAAAACTACCTCATAATGCCATTATTAACATTTTCTCCATTTGTTCACTTGCAGGCTATATCCACAACAAAGAAGGAACCAAAGAGAAAACAAATAGAAAAAAAAATAAAACAATTTCCCCCTCTTCACGGAGCGCTTTTCTTTTCATCCGCACCTAAGCAGCCTTTCAACGCAAAACGGAAATAAATCGTCATGCGAAGATAATAATTTTCATATCACTCGGCAGCCTCCCCATGAGCCATGTGTGGGATAGTGCAATCAAACGAGAGCCATAATTAAATTTTTCTCATGCCGGGGTGAAAGTCTATTTGCGAATACACACGCTCATTTGTGAGCTGCTTTGCGGCGACACATATCTTCTGTTGTGTGTCATTAATATAGCTACTTTTTCACTTTGGCATTCTTGAATCCAGCGCCGCTTAGCGTGCTCCTTTCACACGTCGATCTCCTGCGGAGAGATGATAGAACGATGATAATGAAGTTGGCTATGCATCATTTGGCCGCGACAATGACTTGCAGTCACGAGAAGGCAATCGAATCGAATCAGTTGGACAGCCCGAATTCTGGTGACAAATGCCAGTGGGCAATCACCAAAACCACCACCACACCTACTGAAGAAGGAGCGATTTCGCATGACAGTCTGGTGACCAGCGCCCCATCTGTGTGAAATGCGTAACCACCTGACAGCCGATAATGATGGATCAACCTCAACAGCGGGAGACACAAAACCAGACGCAGCAACAGCAGCGTAGCCATCATCGGCGCCCACCCGACGTCGAAGAGGCACTCTCATCGATGCTATGGACGCCATACGAGCGAACTCCAACCGACAGCTCCTCAGACGATGACGATGAGCGCCTCAATAGGAAATTGAGGAAATCACAGAGCAGCTACGAGTACTATCAGTATGGCGGGCTGACACTTGCACCGCCACCGGCTATAATGCCGTACTTTGGGTCGAACGATCCCATCACACCATTCGTGCCTTTATCTAATAATCATCATGACAGTGTTAGAAATAATAATATTAATAATAGTAATAGTCTTAGCTATAGCGGCAGTAGTAACAGTATTAACAATAATAACAGTAGCGCGGATTACTTTCGAAAGACGGACCGGTGCGACAACTTTCGATTCAGCTATCCTTACTATGGGCCGATTCCTAGTCTGAAGAAATGCCTGAGCGTGGAGCCTCCGTCATATGATTCGTTGTATTCGAGATCTAGGGACGCCACACGGGTGTTGAGCAATTTGGTGACGGTCTCGGCTACGGCGGCCAGTGGGGTCTTGCGTGCCGATTACACGGACAGTATGTTCGAGCCGGACGGCAGCTACGGCCGGATGGTGCATTCGTTCACCGACAATTTTGTGATAGAGGTAGGTTTGCTAAAAGATTTACATAAATAGTTTAAAGTTTGCGAGTTCCACCTCAAGTTGGTGGTGATGGACAATTATATTTTTCCTATCGTCGTTTTATGCTGTCGGGCTTGGTTGTTCAGAAGAAATGTTTCTCATTTTTTCAGTTCAAATCTAAGCAGTTTCTCCAGCTATTAGGGCATCGTTTCTGTGTTTACATAGCCAAAGAAAAAAATATAGATATTTTGAATATATGGTCTTGTGCGCAACACGATTAATGGCAGCATGCTGTTCTAGCCACATTTCATTCAAATGGCTGTGCCGCAAATTTGGAACCATTGTTCATCTACCTGTGTTGAATGCATAACTCTATTGGGTATTGTTTGCAAGGAAAGAGCGGCCAATGACGTGATGCTATTAAATGAAAACTGTTGAATTTTACTTGATTGTTTTTTATTCATTAAAAATATATACCTAATAATGAATTCAATAAAACGCAGTATATTTAATAAATAAGTGGGACACTTAGGCGTGTGTTCGGCTGGAATGACTGAAGAAGAAGTGTTTTCATTCTCTCCTTTGACAAGCAACCTCAGAGAACGGATGTAAAAGAAACCATTTTAAAACACTTTACTGATTTTAATGCAACAGGGTTTGGTTAAGGTCGTATAAATGACAGATGCAGACCTCGGAATGAATCGTTATCTGGACTTTAAATATTAATAAATTTATTAAAAAATATACGTACATATTAATAAATAACAATTCCCAGTGTAAGCTAATTATTTAGAAACGCCATACTTTCTTGCGGTCAATATGATTTATGATCCTTGTCAAATATTCGATCAGAAAAATAGATCACAATTTCTTATGAGAAGTTGTCAATGGATCGCCATGTTTGATTTTGTATATAGTTTCGAACATGCTTGCATGAGGGTAGGTACTGGTCAACCCGTAAAGGTGAATATAAGGTTTCGACATCAATTGTGATTTAACTAAGTTGTCTACTATTCCATACGATCTCAATTATCCAGGCTGTCGTTTGCAATTGTTTGTGTTACCCTTTAACAGTACAAAGTCTTTGCTGCGATTCAAGTATGGAAGGAAATACCCATCCATTTCATACTATCCGCAACTCGAACCCCCATAAGTTAATTGCGATTTGGAACGATTAAGAATATAGTTTAGTAAGTCTGACAGCTGACTGCCTTGATGTCTTTCAATTTGTATTGGCATAGAATCAACTTTCCCACAAAGAAAAAAATATTGAGGGCCATTCTAAAGGCCATTTCCAAAAAGTGCGGGCCACTACACATCAGAGAAAACTTTCCAAAAACAACAAGTTAAAAAAGATTTAAGGCAACAAGAATATAAAGCAACAGGTACGAGACAAAAAATACCAAGTTTAATTATCATGACGGGAACATACGGAAATGAAACGTCAGTCAGAATGAATGACTTGAGTGTCGCTTTCAATATGTGAACTTTGTTATTGCTAATTTTTGTGATGAAGTAAATAAGAGAGTGTGCTTTTTAGAATATTTTGTTGAAGGCATACAAAAAAAAATTCTGATATGCGGGTCATTTCTTGTTGGCCCCGGGCCAAGGTCTAAAATAACAAACTGGCCTCTGGCCCGATTGTGGCAACGTTGCCTAGAACGGTCAAGTGAACGGTTATTTCAGTTGATGTTTATCGAGGGGTATCCGGTAAACCATGGCAAGGATTTCGTGACTTTGTACTAAGTTGAAAATTTGTATGTGTAGTAACATATCAGATCAATCTAGTACTTGTTTTAGGGTACCTAAATCTAGTCCAGACAAGTCCAGTCAACTAAAGATAACTAGAGATTTTTTTTTAAAGCGCCAAATAACTCAACTTTTGCAAATCCATTTAACTGCTTCTTTAGGAATTGATCGGTCGCATGTAGATGTCAAGTTAGAGTTGCCAACATTGTGTCTTCATTTTTCCTACGAATCGTAGTCATTTTTCCCCTTTTCAGCGAACTTAAATAACCTTAAAAGTAAAAGAGTTTTCGAAGTTAAAAAAGTTTTCGAAGTTAAAAAAGTTAAAAAAAAAGTAAAATTATCCTTTAGTATTAAAATCCCAGTTTGTTACAAATTGTTTGTACTAGAAATGCTTGTTTAAAGGCGATTTATATGAACTGATTTTGTATCTGTATCAAGTGTGTTGATAATCATGGTTAAATGTAGAATTTCAGACCAAAAATTGATAATTTAAAGTTTTCCCTTAGATTCACTTAATTTCGCTTTGATTAATTTTTTTCAATAGAAAGATTTTTGGACACCGAAATTCCCACGAAAAAGAATTAATCTCAAGGCCTTGTAGTAACAATGCGCTTCCCCTGTCATCTAAAAGCTGATTTACTCTGTGTCCGTATATTTGAGTGACTATCAAGTATCTAGCTTAACTGCCAAATCGATAACGATTGCATTTTTCCGTTTTACAATTGGCAGCACTCATCACTATCAAATTATTCTCGCATTCTCATATATATATGAACCGCACGATGTTCTCTTTGTCACTTGTTTAATTGGCATGCAGTGTCATTAGTAACTACATTTTCGCTGGAAAAGCAGGATGTGCGTGAATGTCAAATATATTGTCAATGGGACTACCCACAGTGAATATGAAGAGCTTTTCAAAGAAAATCGATCTATTAGCATCAGAGTTGCATCGAAATGAATTTTAATAATTGGCTTTCAAGAAAATAAGAACCGGAATGTATCAATTTTTGATTGCTTGATGGGAAATGTGTTTAAATTAAAATTTATAACATTTTGTTTAATTTTTTAGGGTAAAAATACCCTTAAAACTTGAAAACGTACAATCATTCTGTTGGCAACCTCTAGAAAGTTCAACAAAGATGATAGAGAAGTTGTAGCAGTTGGTTTTTCATTTTCCATCATAGTCACAAGTCCAAGGAACCGACATAAAAATTTGCTCCTTAAACCCACTATATTCTAAAAGCAAACATTATGTCGGCTATCTAAATGGTGTCCCATAATTCACGCAAAATTTTAATTTTGCGCCATTTAATAGAACAGTGATGCCAACGGAAAAAGAGATAACAATGTGACAGCTGACAATTTGGGGTTAGTAAAATGTAGCGCTATACGAAAGAACAATGCATATTCATTGTTAATTAATATTTTAAAAATAATAAAAGTTTGTCAGCTACAGTCTCAAAAATTATGAGCCACTTCCGCTGTGGGCAAATGTGCTCGCAGTGTTCATATTTTAAATTATTCGTTACGTGTGGCTATAATTTTTTTTAGGAATAAGTGTACATTTGCTTTAAATAGTTATGAATTATTGTCAATGCAGAATGGTTGCACGGAAATAAAAACCTTTTGACCAAACCTTTATCAGTGAGTTATTAAAAATGTACTCATGAAGTCGATCTCAATGATATCGAGAAGAGGCAAATACATAACCATGTTTATCCTCCTTAAGATAGTTTTATTAATTAACAAATCAAATTATGCTGGTTTTAAAAATATAAAATAATAGAGTAGTATTCCCGAACACTAGCACATTTCCCCACGGTTGCCGAGGTTGGCAGCTTTTGTTTTTGTATTGTTTGTATGTTTTGCATGTCACACTGATTCTTAATTCACATATCACCAATAGTAAAACAAAATGGCGAATTTGAAAAAAAGAATACTGGGCCAGCGACAAGAGAATTTCGAGTTGGGGGTCCCAGTATGATTTGATCTGGTACAGGTCGTATAGTCTGAGTTTATTTAATCCCTTATTAATTTTACTAGCTAGTAAAACAAATTACTTGCATTTTGTTGATCTCTTATAAATCAAACGGAAATATTTGAGTCAAATAACTGTGAGGGCACCATCACTCTTATTTGAAAAACACTATAATTTTGCATATGTTTTTAAAAGACAATCACACTCAATACTCAAAAGTTGAGAGCAGGGTTCGGACTCGGGGAATTCATTTACGCAACACATTTCTAAAAAATGTGCAGAGACTTAAATTTTGTACGCAGTAGATTTAGTTGTTTTGCATTTTCTTTCTAATTTGCTCTTATATCTTAAAAATCGTTTGTGTTATAAATATAAGCTTATCCAGTAAAGTACGAACCCTTGTTGAGAGAAGCTTAAGTCCATTTAAAAGTATTTCAATTTTCATCGGAAGAAAAGGTTCTGATTGCCTATGGATCTATGTCTGAATTGAGAAGTCAAGGCTTGCATAATTGAATTACATCGATACTTCGTCTGTTGTTTATATAAACTCATTTTTTTTTTATAAACATACCTCTATACAAATCCTATAAATATAACGAGCTCCTTCAACTCATTTTTGAAACTTACTAATTTTAAGTATTTGTTGCTTTTGCGGATACTATCGTTTTGAATCAAACGCAGTTTTACTACTTGTGTTTGGCAAAACGCTGAACGTCTCGAATGTGATTGTCGTCCTTTATGCGATCAAGAGCAAATAACTGACATCGAGAAGAATTGTGTTTGTTAATAGCTGATATAATATCACTCTTTTTTTAACAAGAAAAATTATCAAGTTGCGCCACAGTGAAGTACGTTACAAGTACGCAACAAAAGTATACACTTTGACTTGATAAGGGGTTGTCATATTGTACCTATGTTCACTAGAAATTAGAAACAATTAAACAGCCGAAAATAACACTATACCTGAGCTTCTGATGAGGGTTTTCGTTTTCCATGTTCAGTTCTTAATGAGTATTTCTGGTCAATGGTCAAATGGAGGCTAACTTCCGCTACCAAGGTTCTCTTCTCAAACCCGTTCTCATGGCCTTCGCTAAATAATCTGAGAAACAATTTCAAAAACCAAAAGAGATGTTCCAAATACAACTAATTGTCAGCCTTAGGTCACTTCACAACGATAAACACTTTTGTCATTCTTATATGACGCCACTGCAAGGAAACAAAGAAAAAATGCAACAAATTAAAGTGTAATCAGCTCATTTTAATTTCCATAGCGGTACTCGGAAAAGCCCATATATTTCCGTGCCGCCAAGAGCAATAAGAAACAATGCACTTCGATAAAGAATCCCCTGCCAACAAAGAGTGAAGTCACTCCACTCTGTGATAAAAAGCCCTTCCACTTAGAATTCCCGGAACATGTGTCAAAAACAATTACCACGAGCATACTCTTGTCTTTTGACAACAAAACAAATACGAGTAACTGAGCTGAATGACTAATTAACATCATATACCGTTTCTTTCTTCTTTTTTTTTTTGTCAAAATGCATGGGTAATGGGTTTACTTGTTCGTACACCCTCATTAAAATCGAAGCATAACGCATTAGTCATGAGCGTGACCTCGCGACCGTTGTAGTTGTATCGCCCTAGGCGTATGGCATGCGATAGAACACAAAGTGGTGACGTAGGTAATTAATACAGGTTTAATTACAGCGCACAGCGCGCATGCAGCAAAACACGGCGGAGAGGGTTGCCCGATGCCCTAATTGATGCGCGTTGCCATGGCATTCCAGACCAAACGCGTTCACGCTCCAGGAAGCACTGAACGTCTGAAAAACAACAAAAAGAAATACATCAGCCACGTGCTCTAAATTTGTCTGTTGTAAAATAAGGAGCATATTATTATTCCGGTCAATGCACTGGGCCTGGCGTATGCAAAACACAGGCACATCATCCGAACGCATGTCCATGCCATGTGAGATATGACGACTTTGAGTGATGGCGAACAGACTCTATTCTAATAGGGTTCAATAAATTCTATCCCCGCGGGCAGATGGAAGCAATTCCTGCCAGTTCAATGGTTGTAGGTTTTTTTTATTTTTCTAAATTTCCTGTCGGTTAATTAGACCCGAGCGATCGTGGGTGCGAGTCTTCAATTTCGCTTCGGATTTGAAGTGAAAAAGTGTTAGATACGCTTGCTTCTTAGCTGACTTTGGTGTGAATAAACTTTGTGGCCATCTCTGGATAGGTATAGATACTGTTCGTGGTCAGTCTTTTTGTTAATTTCGATCTTCGCGGAACGAAATGTAATCATGTCAGGAAAGTAACGAATGTCGTAGAGTATTTTCAAATTCAATACGTCACGTCGATTGGCGATGGGTAAATTTGGCGTCAGAGGTATATAGAAGTTTTAGACTGCGTGAGGGGATATCAAATGTTGAAAGCGTTCATGGTGGTAGCCATATTTGATTTTCTGGCTATAGCTGCTCGAATTGTTGAGGTGTCAGACTTTATTACAACGGATACAAGATCACACTTGCCATATTGTGTAAACGCCTAAGACCCTTTTCAAATAACTTGATTCACATCTGTACGGTTTTTGACGAGGAAAGTCCACCGTCAAGGAAATATTCACGCTTAGACAGATATTGGCAAATAAATCAAAAATTCCAAAGAGGTAGGTACTCCCCACCTTTTCATCGACTTCAAAGCCTGCAGACTGTAGAGTATTTCAGAGTCTATAGAGAAAAGCTTTATACGGAGCCATGTCTAGTTTCAGCAGCGTTGCAAAACTCGTTCGCCAGTTAGAAATCTAGCGGCTGCATCAAAGTCGATAACGGCTTCACCCAAACGGAAGCCTTTGATATTAGAAAATTATTTAGACAAGGATACATGCTGTCACTTGACACTTGAAACACACAAGGCACGATCTTTCAAAAGACTGCTTGCACATTCCGATGATATATTGACGCAATTGTTAGGACACTTCGAGCTGTCACTCGTGCGTTTGAAAGTATCGAAACGGAAGCCCCAAAAATGGGCTTCGATTTTAACAAGACCATATATCAAGTCTAATCGACTTTGAGGTAGTAATGGATTTTGTCTACCGCGGCTTCTGCTTTAAGATCTGAAAAAAAAATCCGCGGCGAAATTAAACGAAGAATAACTCCAGACAATCGCTGTTTGAGTAGTAAAGACCTATACCGAGCAACTAATGAGATGCTCTCCTGTTTCATAGGGCCAAAACTTTTGGATGCTATCAAGAAAACATCTGTCCCTTAGAGAGAATTATTCTTCGTAAAATGTTCGGTCCCGTTTGCATTGACAGGCTTTGGAAAGAAAAGACCTAACCACAAACTGTACGAGCTGGCATTTATGATAGTTTAGGACGTCTAGAGCGTATAAGGACGACAATGGTCGAGCCTTGGTAGTCTTGGAGACTAACCCGGAGCCGCAAAGCAGTAAAGAAAGGCCTCGTGCCACTAACAAGAAGATGCGAAGACTTCAATATACTTGCAGTGCAAGGCTGGAAATATTTAGCCAGTTTTAAGTAAAGAGGCTTCTTATTCGAGGCCTCGGTTAGCCAGAAACTTTTGAATAAGTATCACAGCGCTTCTGAGTTATACTCATTAAAAAAAATTGATAAATCTTAGACCTCTATGAATGACATCTACTGCTAAACTGCAGTAGAATACTCAATTTTCCAAGCACAAGTCCTGTTTCACTCTGTTTTTGAGCACAATTTACTCTGTCCGTGGATAAATAATCAAGTCGGGCTTATCGAAGGTCCAACACACCGTCTTCCGAATTTATTCACATAAAAGGCAAATCATGCACGAAAATATCTACTCCCTATTCAGTAGTTCCTGCATTGGAGCTCTAATAACACACTTCTACCTCGACTTCCAGAGGCCCCCCCCTCACCACCTTACTCAACAAGCAATGAACGCGTTCACTAATTGCACATAATGATAGTGCTTAAGCGGTCCATTAGAATGCCCCAGCCAGCGCCCAGATTCTGACACTTCTAAGTGTCTAACAGATTGACCGAACGACAGCTCTTGATAATGGCCTACTGATGCACGCCAACCTGTTTCTTAGGTTGCCCCAATGAAGGTGCTAATGAAGGCAATTCAATACAACGAGTCTCTCTAATTTTCTGTCAGTGGAACATCCGACCTAATGGCATTCACAAAATGTCTTAACAACACTGAAACCATTTAACCACGAACATCGTACACCTATAATTTACCGCGCTTATGTCATCAAGTTAGCTGGTAATTTATAGATATTATGTTCAACACCATTAAAACTTATTTAATGAATCTTCCTCGGCAGAGAAACGCAGAAATCCCAGCGAAAAGTTTATTTAATCGTCATAAGGAAAGTTATATCACCTCTTGATGGTCTTGTTTGAGGCCCAAGTGAAGATGTCAGACGGAGTAGCCCAATTCCGATGGCATCACCGTTCACACGGCCCTTATGCAACAGCAATTCGTCTATCGCGAATGTTAGCTTTAAGATAATGCGCCTTCTTCGTAATAAATAATTTTCTTTCTTTGCAGCTAATTATGATCAATTTTCCCTTGGCTTGATGGATTTTGTCTTTCTTTCAGTGTACGAGTAATTCGTCCTCATCACCGTCGTCGTCTTCGTCCACGACAAGTGTGCAGCAGCAGCAACAACAACAACAACAGTCACTGCACGTTAAAAACAAGACGGCGAACAACATTGCTTCGGGTAACTTCCCCACAACGATCAGTGACGTCATGGCGCGAGATGACGACAAACACAAAGCAAACGGTGAACAAAAACAAACCGAGGTCAGTCAACTTGCTGCAGCAACAGCACCACCACTACCACCTCCAGCAGTGTTTCATAGTACACCAACAACAAAACTCACCAGCAGCAGCAGCAGCAACAAACGGCAACAAATAAATCAACCGGCAAACTCAACAACACTGCAACGACGAACAGTCGGCGATAGAGGAATCGAAGAACGATCGCGTCCGGGTGAACCGAATGAAGTCAGTTCATTGAGTGCTCTCGTCGTGAACGGTATATCGAGTGTCGCCTGTCGGTCTGTTTCGCCCGCATTAACAGCAACAGCAACAACAACCACTGCAACAGTAACAAAATCGTCGGATCACGGCGGTTGTAATGGTAATGGTCGTTTGCATAATGCCCAATTAACTGTTAACCATCCTCGGGAGGATTATGAAATAATTGATTGTAATCGTGATAGTGGTGAAGAGTGCGTGGCGTTAGCAATGCGTCTCAATATTCCTGCAACGGTGATAGATGGATCGAATGCATCCGCGAATGTTGCCAACTCGGGTAAAAATGTGTTCGTGACGTCGAGTAGTGTTTTCCTTACGAATAATTCGATTGCAACCTCGAATCCTAGTAACAAAAACCACCACCACAACAACAGTAGTGTTGCAATTCTGTCGAGCAGCAGTGCGCCAAGTTTAACTATTCAAGTTAATGATAGTTGTAGCAACATTGGCAGCAACAACAACAGCAACACCAACAGAGGTGGTCACACGAATCACGGCGATTTCGTCGTGAACCAGTCGATCGCGAATAATGGAATAAGTGTCGTCAATTGCACATACGTGAATAGTGGTAACAGTGCTAGTGGTAGTGTCAATAGCAGCAGTAGTTCAGTGCCTAAAAATGATAAATTTTATGTTGTAAATAGTAATAGTCAGACGGATAACCCAAGCTCTGCAGCAGCAAGCGGCGCGCCAGCAAATGGATTAAAACAAGTCGCCGCGCCGCCAAGGACATTCACATCGACCGAATGTCAAACGGACGACATACCGATGGTGATTAGAGACGACGACCAGCCAGCAGATAGCCCGTCGATAGTGCGCAGTGGTGGTGGTGGCGGCGGCAGTGGCGATGGTGGTGGCAGTGGAAGTAGTGCAGTTGCCCGTACCCACTTGCATCCGGATGCATTGTTATCGCGCGAACAAAGACGTCGCGAGCGTCGCGAACGTCGACACCATCAGCACCAGCAACAGCAACATCAACAGCAGCAACAGTTGCAGCATCAACGGCTGGCTCGACACCATTCGCATCCACACTCTCCGCCACAGCCTCCACTGCTCCACCATCCCGCGCATCATACCATGTCGGCAGCGGCCGCAGCCATGCTGCGCCCCATGCTGCCCGATATCCTGCATAGTCATTTTCCACCACCCTATAGCGCGCTGCCACTGTCGCAGGGCGGACCGCCCCCGCCTCCGCCGCCGCATGCAACGTCTCTGATCACACCGGTCATATCAACGGTTCCTATTGCAGCCACCGCGACAATGGTCGGCGACGGAAGGTTCTCCATACCGCTGCCCATTATCAGAAGGTGAGTCTTAACACTTTTGTGTCCGATTAGGTACAAATTTGATCGCAGTTAAAGACCAGGAAATCCTTTTGGCATTTTCCATTTTATCGCATTCAAGAGACACGTTAGGTGGCTATTTCTTTAGGCTATTTCGTTTAGACTTAGTTAATGGATTTAGTGGTGTACGCAATTGGGGTGGGAGAAATACGTCTGCGACAAAATAGTTTATGCGTGAATTTATCTTCGGAGATTCACCTTTCATTTGGTCCAAATTTCATTAAATTCCGTTCTGAAATAACGCCGTTAGCGGTACCTACGACAAATATAAGTTTAGCCTACTTAAATGGTAGCTTAGGCCCTATAATTATAGCCATACTTGAAACGCAAAAGCGTACAAATTATTTTGCTCTTTTTTGATCACTTCAAATTTAAATTTAATTAAAACTGTTCGCAATTCTGTTAATGGCCAACGATGTCGAGAGATAATTGCGATTTTATTACGTGATAATGAATAAGCCAGAACCATCGAATATGAAGTCAACAGGAACAGTGATTTTATTTTTAAAAGAAAGAGACAATGCTACAACTCTTTCTTTTGATATTGCCGGAAGGGCGTACATAAGTTTTATTGACCAAATTTAGAACATGGAACTGCCAGATGGGCGATAATAATAATTCATGTTTAGTACTGATTTGAAATGTCGTGAACACCAACTTTTTCAGTTGCATTTTAAAAAAATTATTTTGTTATGTCTATAACTGGGGTCTAAGGTGAAGTTGCTTTCAAAACGTTTCCAATTTTTGTCAAATTTTACTGTAAATTCCAACCCCATTCTTTAAAGGATCATTGTCTATGAGCTTATAGAATAACTACCCCTTTTAGCCTGCACTTTAAACATTTCCTTGGTCAGAATAGACAGTTTTGTTTGGAAAATTGTGTCAACGTTAGCTCGTAAACCTTTGCCTGGGCACTAGAAATAACTTTTAGTTTTTTCTTTTAGCAACATGTTAAAATGTCTAAATTGATCTGAGTTAGTTTGGGGTACTTAAAAGTTGGACATTTGTCTGACTAAAAGTTGACCGATTTGTTTGAAGTTCCTTCGTCATTATTCCATAGCATTCTTCCGGCTTTAAAAGGGACTGTCTTTTTAAGGTTTCTGCCGCAGTCCGGCACATAGCGTCTACTTTTTCCAAAGGCTCATCTTAATTTTATGTATAAAGGGATGATCAACATGAAGATAAGAACGCAAATATTGAACTTGCAAACGGGCTACCTACGTTACAGAAAGTTCTGCATGACTTTGTCCAAGTTTGTAGATATGGCAAGGCAAAGAAAGACTTTAGGTAATTGAAATGCAGATACTTTTCAAAACGTCTTAACTATTTTTCTAGAAAAATTAGAGGAAGAGTTTATGAAGCCAAAGAAGTAGAAGAGAGCAAAAACCTTTAAAACCTTCAAAGTTTGGGACAGGCTTCGAAACTTTTAAGTAGTACCTACGAAATGGGATTAGATAGATCTAAAATGGCTGAACATTTGCACCCGTCCCACGTAACTTTCTTTAAGGTTCTGTAAAAGTCTTACAAAGACCCGCCAAAAAGTTCATCTAAGAAGTTTCTTCTAAGAATTTCATTTCTAGCGCGGCTCAGCGACAAAGATTGTATGTTGGTCGTAACTAAAAATAACCTACAAACCAGAGTCCTATTGGACCGCTCCAGACACTTGGGCATATCTTGGGGAAATAGCCAGGTATATCAGATGATGGTTTCCGCCTTTTTCCGAAATTAGACAACCAAGACTACAGATCACATTCTGAAATCCTGTGTGGCCCAGCAGTCGACTAAAATCATATATCCATATATGACAGGCCAGAACCGGTTACTTATTATCAGTTTCAAATAGGAAACTGGACCAAATACAGTGGTTTAAGCACCTGTAAGACTGATATTATAACCAAGGCTAAGACTGAACTTAGATCATCAGAACTCTAATTGAATCGGGGTTTGCTAAAGCAACATAAGTGACATTTTTACTTTTTACAGGAGAACCAAAAGATGGTAGAAGAGTCAGGTTGTCTTAATACAAAATACCGAGTTTGCGATCGATTTTCTGTGTGTTTTAGGTATCAAATGATGTTGGTTTCGCTCGCAACGCAGAGTTATGTGTAGGCTGTGTAAAATCGTTATAAGGCTGATTTCGAAAAATCGGTTGCTTATGTTGTTTTAGCAATCACCGATTCAATTGGTAGAAATATAGATTAAAATTCAAGACGCCTGTGAGAATAATAATAGCCTGTGAGAATAATAATAGAATAGTGGGCTTGTTCCTTGCCCATGAGTTCACTAGGCGCTAAGCCGCATCGCTATTACTATTCTCGAACTTGAAATTTAAAAGTCACGAGTAGTATGGTACAAAATATGTCCTTTAGTATAAATACCATAGTTCATTGGAAACAGACACATGTCTTTAAAATGGCGGACTCCCAAAAAAAAAATTCAAATGAAACACAAACCCAATCATTTCCAGTTTAAAAACGTTTTAAATGTTCTCAAAAATTCTCACATTGTTACTACCATAAAGCCGTAAACCATTTAAAAAGAGGTTTTAGCTTTGGGGTAGCAACGTTACACACGAATTGGACCCGGATTTGGGCTTCAGGTCTTTTACAACTTTAGGTCTTTCAAACAGCCTCGGCCTGCTTCCTCTGGTAAACTCAACTAAACCGCCCAGAATTTTACGCGTCTAATGTTAAATAGGGATATGGTAGCTCGAACTCATTACAGTAGCTACCCAAATGCTCAAAATACGAATTTCTGTTATCAGTTAAATGATCATCCCACGTCCAATCTCCGCAATCTAGTGTGCCATAAATTTCGCAGTTATCACATAGCATTCTAAGAATTCAACGCAACTTTTGCCCACATCACATTATTGTCAAAGCGAGTTGCCTCCAATTAACCCCCTTCAAATTAAATTTGCACTCTCCGAGTCTCCACGCACATTGACAACAACGTGACTATGGCATACCGATACCGAGGCATCTTGTGTTAACACTCTGCAGAGCTTGTCGCCATGAATTTTCTGCTAATTAAGTGTCCGAAAAAGAGAAATATATTCGCCTTGCTATAAAAAAAGTGCACAAGGAACAAAACACAATAAGCGACTGCAATGAGTCACCTCTCGGTTTTGATCTTCCATTCCCATTGCAGCCTCCTCTCTGCCTCTTGCCATGTTCAGCGACCAAGCACAAGGTGATGGCAATGAAAAGTGTTTTGTTTTTTGCTGAGCGAGTGCGACTAAAAAGGAACTTAGGCTGTAAAAACGTGAAGAAGACGATACCCCAAAACGCAGCCAGCAATTCGTCTTCTCCCTGCACACAGAAGACCATAATAAAGGAGAACCGCTTCTCGGGAGGAACCGGCTACTCAAACCCATCGTCATCATCATCATCAAACAGTCAGTCGGAGTCGCTTGTTAGGGAGAGGGAACTTGAAGTGGAAGCGACTGTTTTTTTCCAGAAATCGTTTTGCGAGCAAAGACCATCGGCGACGGGCACAGGCGGTTGCAGTGCCAGGCAAAGAGACACAAGCTGTAGAGAGAAACCTGATTTCACCAGAGCATTGCGGTCGCTTGCTTGACACACTTTATGAGGAGAAGGTGACTCCACTCCATTCCACTAAACCAAACTACTACAACAGTATATACTCAACTGATGCATATACTCTTTCTCCTTCTGCTTGCTTCTTCTTCTTCTTCTTGTTCATCAGCCACTTCTACTGAACTGATCTAGCCAGCGTTAGGTATTGTCATCAAACAAGTTGTGGCTGTGATGCTGAAGCTGCTGATGGTCTTGGTCGGGTCCGAGACAAACGCGTGATTGCCTTTCTTTATTTATTCTGCAATCAACAAAAATTATGTTCTTGTTTGGTGGTGCCTGTGTAAATGCTGCTAAAAAACTTTTCTTCTTCACAAATTGAATGCAGTCAATGGAGGTTGGAGGTTGGACGTTGGAGTCTGGCGAATATGGCAGTAGGATACGACAAACGACAACAACAATAACATCAACGACGACTAGGTACGGAGGAGCTCAAAAATCAAGAGATAGTGGGGGGGCTTTACGTTTACTCTGGTTGCGCTCACACAAAAAGTCAAACAAAAGAGCCAAAGAAACCGCATTCGACAAAACGAAGAAAAACATTTTTCTTTGAAAGCCAAATCTGGAAAGTTGTCTGGACAGGTTTGGGGTTTTTATATACGTATATCTTATGCCGTGTGCTGTTGTACTCTGATGTGAAGAAACACGAAACAGTGCGAGCGAGTTCACGTTAGTGGCAGAGTGTTTACTGATTTTTTTCGCTCTCGACTGGGCATTGATTATAGTTGAGTCTCAGGTTACTTACCCATGGACAGAGGTAGGTCCGACGCCCGAGGTCCGAGATACCCAATGAAAATTAATGCAAAACAAAGTTGGTTGTTGTTAGTCAAAGTGAATTGTTTAATTAGAGATGTGAGGGTTCTTCAAGGAGTGGGCGAGATACAATTCATTTGCATCCCGGCTGACTTAAATTTACGGCTGACAACTACAAGCTGGTTTCTAATGGGAGTTAGAAGCTTGTAGACACGGCTGTGACTTCGACGGACAGTAAACTAGTGACTTGCAACAACTTTGCCCTTTAAGTCGATAGACAAATTGAAATGCTTAAGGTAGTATGTTTCATTGAACGATTTTAGCTTCTTTTTTACTAAGCTTAGTCTAAAACTCATAAATTCATAAAGTTGATGGTCCATTTTTGTTGTCAGTTCGGCGGAAGTTTGATCAATTAGGTGGCTACCCGGAGCGACTTCTTGAAAATCTGTTTTGACTTTCTTACGTCACTGCGTTAGGGTGTCTTACGATATACAGTTCATCAATAGGTATTCCGAGACCGTTTTTAAGCCTTTTCCTACTTTTGACACATGCCAAACCTTACCTTGTTATGTACCTACTAAGTCTGCAGTACAGATTCATGTCAGTTTCCGAATGTGCAATTTGAATTGAGGAAAAGTTAGCAGCTGGTTTGTATTACACTTAAGTTTTGCAAACAATACTGTTACACCAAAGGCTATTTTTTGACAATGGCAATATTTGTCCGTGTCAAAGTCAAACGGAACAATAGTCTGAAAGTCGGTAAGTGGAATAAGGTATCAATGCAGTTCTTGAGTAAATTTATGCTAGCTCTGACGAAATGCACAAACACCCACTAAAATTTTCATTTGTACTGGAACTATTATTATTATTAGTACCTGAGGCAAACAGAAACAGGCTGTAATTTTACATGCCCTGTGTGGGAGAGTGGGGCACTTTTCAACACGTTTTGCTTCCAAGTCTCATAAATACATACGTTTTTGAATTTTTGATCTGTAACTTCTTTTTTCTTTTAGAAATGGAACTCAGCTTTAATTTAAACGCATAATTCCATCCGTTTTATGAAGATTTCGATTTATTATTATTTTTTGAATGAAGCAGGTCCTTATGTTCAATGTTGCCCCCCTGTGGGTCAGCTTTGAACAGTTCTTAAAAGAAAATATTAACCTGAAATAAGACTTTACACTTTATTTAAACTATAAATTAGTTTTGTTTTTTAAATTAGAGATAAAAAAACTTAACATAAGTAAACTAGAATTCATGAATCGCTTTAATAAGGTAAGAACATATAACATAAATAAAAAAAAACTTAAAATAGGTACACAAACTAGAATTCATAGATAACTTTATGTATATAGGTATCTACAATACATAATTATAACAAAACAAACAAGTTTTTACATTTACGGGAGTATCATTAACCTAACTCAAATTTAGAGAAGTTTAGAGAAACAAAAGTCATAATTTTGAACTTGTTCAAACCTGCCCCAACGTGTGTTGTCACGAATATTTTAGCTTTAATAATTTGTTTGTACTTATATATAAGAAAAACTTAGCTTAATATGAACCTTCGCCTTCGAAAAATATGAGTGACCCAATCTCCCCTACTTTTGAAAATTCTCCCAAAAAAAATACAGATCAAAATGTAAATTGAATTTCTTTCAAATTTCAAAATTTTCGCAAACTTTCAAAACCGAGTGGATGGTTTTAAAGGCAGAACTGGTCAATCGGTCAATCGCCGTTGAAGTAAGACACGTAGGTACCGACCGCAAATTAATAATTCGAGCAAAACACCTCAATTTTGACCTCGATTTTTATTTTTATAGGAGATTTTTCTACAAGATTGCATACCTAATTTAGAGGAAAAATATCCATTGCTTGCCAATGAATTACTGATTAAAATTTGATGGAAATTGTTATTAACTTAGTGTTGCCACATTTTTTTCAAATTGGCTTGGCCCAAAATACTTATGAAAATTTAGTCAAAATATTACTTCGGTTAGTGTTTGTAACCAAAAAAGCCTCAAAAATTTACACTATTGGATTTGATATCAAGTTTTTGTTTTTCATGCCAGAACATTTTTGTGTACTTAATTTTAGAAAAAAAAATTGCAGAATTTTGTTTGGCAAATGGAGCAGACATATTGAAATTATTTCAGGCAGACGTTGAAAAAATGCAAGCAAACTAATTCAAACTAATAGTTCAAATTAAAAAAAATTAAATTAAAATTTTGGAAAAGACTGCAGAAAACTTATATATTTGTCGAATTTTTATTTGTTTAACTTTTATGTCCCCTGCTATCAATAACAAGGGTTGCAAGTGTGGGATGACCAGCACTTGAGCTTTCGAGATAACATTTTGACATTATGCCAGAAAATGTATATTAAAATTGACAAATTGTCATAAATAAAATGAGAAAAAAAAATTATATATACTTATAATATAAATACGACTGATTGTTATAAATAAAATGAGGAAAGAAATAATAAATATATTGTCTTCAAAAAGTGGGTTAGGAATTTTAGTTCTATATTTTGCCTTTTCTGGAAAGATTTCAGTTATTTTTATTCCAGAAAAAAAATACCAACATTTTTTATGAAGATTTAGTTGCCCATTTCTGCAACAACAATTATTGTTGGCGTAATTTTCGGGGACGTATGCGCCCACTAAAAGTAGCTATCAGCACCTTAAAATTTAGCAAAGTTTGTCAGTAGCACCAGCTTCATAAGGGATCTCTAAGGGGAGGCACTTACATGACAAAAGATCAAAGGCCACAGCGATAAGAATAGTAAGTCCCACCTCTAAATCTCTAAATCTTAGGTAATTAAATTTTCAACAGAGAGACCAAAATATGTTATTCTGCTAAGCTTTTTACTGGGAGCATAGCACGTACAAAATAGACTTGGATGTAGATATAGGGAATGGAACTCTGTCTTTTGCTTAAACAGATGAATCAGACAACTTGCGTCTCAACCTGTCTCCATTACAAATTATTTGGAATCAGCTATTATCCCAAATGCCCTGTGTCACCATCTGCAAACCATCTCAATGTGAGAAGAAAATGCCTACAAAAAAAAATACAAGCGATTTTATCAAAAAAACAGACCTGCGGAGCCAAATTGCCTCCTTTATTATCGCCGGCGACTAAACTCCAATTTTTTCCGGCTTTTATGCGGATTAAATGGTATTACTTTCTCAGAACCCCCTTTGGCTGGTACGGCCACTTGCAGGCCATAGCCCACGGCAACCACATGAGAACGAAAATATTGTTGCATGAGTTCTACCTTCTATGCCATCACGCAAAGTCACTCTCTATTCACCCCAAAAGGAAGAAGCTAATTTAATACCGATTTCTTCAGCCCGATAAGAAAGAGTGTTGACTTCTGTATGGACTGTGCGGCCTCTGTCACTGGGGACGCATTTAAGATCATTAAAGCAAAATGGTCAATGGCTCGGCTGAGGTTGAGGTATAGTATCATTCGCATCCACACGACTTTAAACGGTCTGCTGAGTTAAGAGACTTTCTGTGCATAGTTGTTGTAGCCGGCTCTGGTCGGATTATAAAATAATATGTCATTAGGATGGGGAAGAGGTTCAATGACAAAATGCGGCTTATACTGGACACAAAACATCCAACAAGAAACATTGCATATAGCTGGTTTCTTGAATTTCCACTGGGTGTCACTGATTTAAATTGCGCGCTTAAATGTTATCGCGACGCAAAACCACCCACCAGAATTATTTCCCGTAAATCACTTGTTTACATCTCGGAGCAATGTGCCATTGCAATCCGCAATCAAAACCAACTCAAGTTTCATGCATTTGATCCCCATGAGACCTACAGGAATCCCGCATTCCATTCAGACCCAGCCTGATAAGAACCGCACACACATTAGGTACGACGAATGGGGGAAATCACATTTAGCTACAGAACATTACAGTATCGATATGTGTGTCGATTCGAATTACAAATTTCCCAAGTGAAAATCAGAAAAAATGTCAGGAAAAGCAAGTCACCACAATGAAATAAAGGAAAAAAAAACAATTTCCAACTTGAAGCGTTACACAGCCACACCGACACACCGCCGCACACATTTACTTAACGAAAGCGACGTGGTCTGCGTGGGAAAATCATTTCCCCCGTCACTGGCACACAATTCGAAATACTTATAAAGCATCTACAGAACCACCACTCCAATGGCAGATAAAAGGTGAATAAATTGATACAAATCAGTGGATGCGGGCGGGAGAGACGGCAACGAAAACGAACCGAAGCAATACGCGAGAGACTCCAACGTGGAACCCAATTAAAGGTGCACACCGCACACAGCACACATTTTCGCAAATTTTCTCTTTCTATTCCGGGTGGGAAAAAAAGTGAAAATGGGATTTTCGGAATATCCCACCCACATGCTATTCCCTGTCTGAGACGAAGAACAAACTATCTCGGTGGGGGATCCAGACCCATTTGCACTTGCCCCCGATATAAATGACACATGGCGTCGATAAGCGAACGACTTGTGTTCGCTCGAATTGTTCGATGATGTCGGCTTAAAGTTGCTGGCTATTCACTTCGACTATCATGCATCTTAGATTGTTACGAATTTATTGCATGACACATAATCGTCTATCGTACACCTTACGCTTCTCGTGGTTTATTAATGAGCTTTATATAAAATTGAATGCAGCAGTTTGGCGTGAGCGCTCCATTTGGAATTAACATGCGATTGCAAGTTATTAATTGCATAATGCACTTGTTTGTGTGCTAATAATGTCAATGGTGTTTGTTTACGACAGTAAAGGCAGAAGCACATCAAAGCCAGCTAAGCGGCTTAGTGCTTTGGCAGAAACGTGCTTAGTTACATATTGCGAAACAAGTTGCTACATTTGAATAGGGCTAGGGGGGCAGTACTTCATGAGACGTCATAAGGCATACGGAACCTATAATGTGTGATTAGTGAACTGCGATGTAGGGAATCAGTGGATTAAGAGCAGGGAAGCCTTACACTGCGGTGGGAAATACAAAGTCTTGGCTCATTCGATTATATTTTGTCCGAGCTTTTTTTTTCGGGCGTTAAGACTGATCCTATATAGTGGAGGTACATCGAATTGGAACAAAGAAGATAGGTGCCTGTTTGTTTTAAATGTCTCGAAATCGTTGACAGAGTTAGACAAGCCACAAGCCTAAGAATGAATTTGGATATTGCACTTAAGGTGCGACCAAGAGTAGGCTTAAGGGTGAACTGATGGGCACCTCATTTGAGCACAGTTTGTGCAAATAACTATAGCACAGCGGGAAGCAAAATGCAAAATTTGTAGAGGTCACGATATTTATGATTTTTTATCGTATCAGGCAAGTGCAAAATGATTTTCGGCGCACCAGGAGAGTCTTACTGAAGTTTGGGGGTTATCAAAGTCTTTTTTGTTGTAACCAGAGCAGAAGCAATAACATATTTCTTATTTGAGGAATCCCAGACATATCATTGCGTTCCTGACGACTTCGTGTATGGCCCTTCCAGCAAAGGTTTCTGTAAAGACTCAAACCGAGAATGGAAAGCCTTTTGAAATCGGCCACGCAAGTGCTATCCATGGGTAATGTCTAAAGGTTTAGGTTTCACAGGTTTTAGAGGCAGCTGAACCTCATTTTATGACCCTGTCAAATTTGAAGTGAATGACCTTTACAAACGCTGTCGTTCCAATTTTATGGCCGAAGGGCAGTGACGTGAGTCTTGAAATGACTAAGAGAAGCTAAGGGTGCTGGAATGTTTTCAATAAATTTAAGATCATTATTTCTCAAAATGAGGAAGAGTCTCGGACACAAATCGGAGGCTTGAGAAAAAGTAAGTTTGATGGGTGACGAGTTTCAGACTTGAAGCTATCCAAACAACTAGAACTGAAGGGGGAAGAGTCTCGGACCCAAATCGGAGGCTTGAGAAATAGTAACTTTGATGGGTGACGAGTTTCAGACTTGAAGCTATCCAAACAATTTGAACTGAAGGGGGAAGAGTCTCGGACACAAATCGGGGGCTTGAGAAAGAGTAACTTTAACTTTCGGACACAAATCGGAGGCTTGAGAAAAAGTAAGTTTGATGGGTGACGAGTTTCAGACTTGAAGCTATCCAAACAACTAGAACTGAAGGGGGAAGAGTCTCGGACCCAAATCGGAGGCTTGAGAAATAGTAACTTTGATGGGTGACGAGTTTCAGACTTGAAGCTATCCAAACAACTAGAACTGAAGGCGGAAGAGTCTCGGACCCAAATCGGGGGCTTGAGAAAGAGTAACTTTAACTTTCGGACACAAATCGGAGGCTTGAGAAAAAGTAAGTTTGATGGGTGACGAGTTTCAGACTTGAAGCTATCCAAACAACTAGAACTGAAGGCGGGAGAGTCTCGGACCCAAATCGGGGGCTTGAGAAAGAGTAACTTTAACTTTTGGATGGGTGACGAGTTTCAGACTTGAAGCATTTTTATCAAAAGAGCTCGATACAAAAGTCTTTCAAATGCCTTTGAAATATCAAGCAGAACATTCTTCGTGATGGTGAGATTGGTTCCACATTTCTAGAAGACAAACCATCGAACCACTAATCGGCAACCGTAGTTTTCCGGCCATAGTTTTCGTGATTCAAGGTTTGTCAGAAGACGACGATTTATCAGCATTACCCTGACCCTAGATGGAACAGATGAAAGAGCTATTTATTTTTGCTAAGATTATAAAATAGGACCTCTTAACTATGTTCGAGTTGAAAAGGGGTTAGCTTGGGTCAGTTTTCAAAAGACATGTATTTGGCAGGGACCCTTAAGTTATACAATTTATGAGTTCGAGATCGCATCCTTCTTTATCAAGCGGTCTGAAGTTGTCTTTGCCTTTCCTTAAGACTTAATTTCTTTGTAAGCCGCATTAATTTAAATCATAGCTTCATCAAGTTAAAGAAGAAAGCAGGACGTTGGTCGATAGCTTCCATAAAAGGTCTTTGAAGTAGAGAGTGACATAAAGACAATGGTAAAATGAAAAAGCAAACCGTGGGTTGTCAATATTTCAAAAATCGTCGGACCATAAAACATTCAAATTCGTCTACAAAAACCTATTATGCCTCCTCTCGTGCTTGGTTATTTTTGATGGAGAAACAAATTTTACTGACAGGATTTTAAGAGAGCAATCAAACTCGAGTTAATGTGCGAATATAATGAAATTGTTCGTTGTAACCTTAACAATTGTCTATTCGAAAGGTTCCAATAGACTTCTGAGGATTTGTATCCATTTTTGACAAAATGTTAGGACCGCTAATGCCTGTTATTGTTGACGGTTTAGGTCTCGTTGTGTGGCTAAAAATGTCCCACTAATGCCGAACTAATTATGGTTGCCGTCAGCTGAGAGTCGCCTCGAATCAACCTCAAAGGTTGGTTGCGTTGTATTCCAAATGTGAGTCATGCCATTTTGAAATATCGACTTAGTCAGCGACCACGATTATGATTTTTATCGTGAATAGCAGTAACCTTTCTCCTTTAGGCTTACCTTTGTCAGATTAAAAAGAATGCGGAGCCTATCAGTCTTAGGAAGCTAGGCTTAGAACATAGGTTGATCTAATAGAAAATCGGTACAGAAATATGAGTTTTACTTTCGATTTTGTAACCAAGGATACCTTGAAAAGCCTCGAAGCTTCCCAGTATAAAATATTTACAGTGTAGGACTCCTAAAAGTGTAAACGTTTTTTTTTTGATGAGGGTATGTTGCACCAACAGAAATTTGTTTAAGGAAAACTTGAGCAAATTTTCAAAGGGGCACAACACAAATCGCCACATCAAACCCTGCATGTAGGAGACCACTAAATTTTATATGTAACGAATTTATATCTGATTCAGCAGCCTCCGAAAGTTCCCAATAAAACGTAAATCATTCTCTGTTTATCGGTTTCAATTCAACGGACTTTCAAACAAGTTTAGGACCTGCCCTTTCCTTTCTCTTTATTAGCTCGTAAAGTGTGGTGATCTGTTCTAATCATGTACATCGTTTATTTTTACTCCACTTTTGCTTCGTGCTTGTCGCAACACCTACACCCACTTTCTCCGAATTTATAGCTCAACCTTGGTTCGTACCCAATCCATGGCAGCAAACCTCATCCTTCGCCTGAACGCTGTTTAACTGCCTCAGAAAAGAATGACACAATTCCCATATCGCTTGCGTTTGTAGGTAATTGCGTGTTGTTGGTTGTAGCCCCGTCAATTTATTGCAGCGTATCTAATCGGTATTCTGCCCGTGGATCCACAGATACGAAGAGCGAGGCCATCATCTCGAAGCTACCGAATTTTTACGCATTGTATTCTCTGTCGGAAGCAAAGGCGATTCTAATGGATCTACCCAACCGTAATCCGATTAAAATGCAATCAATGGCTGCAAACTGAACCAGGTAACAGGGAGGGTCAACTGCAGCTTTCCAGACCTTCGCCAACAGAGTAGTAAAACCATCTAGCACGAAGATCGCTATCAACAGTTAAGTGTTTTTTTTTTTTTAAATCATGTCTATTGGCCATAACGCATTGCCTCATCCCTTCCGGGGCTTGGGTGCAAATTAACCATGAACAGTTCAACTAACAAGCGCTTTGGGCCTTCTCCTTCAAAAGCCAAGCGCACACAATGGTCAAGTAAATCACACAGAACCAAAGACAATGGGTCATCGCGCGCGCTATCATTATCATGATCACCGACATTATAATCTTCTTCATCATCATCGTCGTCGTCGTCGGTTGTCTTCGTCGTCAGACAAAGACCATACACACAAAAAGAGGAGAAGCAGGAAATCCATTCGCTTGGAAATAATTTGGCGGTAAGGTTTACCTTTCTCTCCCCAGTCGCAACCATCGTTTGTGTGTTGATTGTCGACTGTATATAGAACTTCATGCATGGCCGAAGTTGAGGTAAAGATCACTTTGCCGCTGGCAATTTGTTGTGTGGATTTTAGGGAACTCGAACTGCTCAAGTGGCCAAGTGCGGCTATTTGTTCAGATGGCCAGCATTGGCTACCGAAGGGGGAACAATATCGGTATTCGTTATTCAGCTGCCGAAAGTTGACTTTGGTTTAAACAGGGAGTTGCCAGCTGTTTCGTCTTTTAAGTATATATAGTTTTTTGACTCGATAATAAAATGCGACAAGTTTATAATTATTTTGCTTGCACTAGCTTTTCAGCACCAAGCCTTGTCTGCCGATTGAATAATTGGGAAAACAAGCTTTCTGTGTTAAAGTTTGGGTTAAAAATTGCAGGTCTGTTCGCGTACACAATTTGAACCGAGCTTAGTCGATATAAGTATATTCGGAAATCTTAATCAGTTGTTTGGGGGCATTTGAGGGCTCCTTTAACATTTTGTGGGGCACAACAAATTTTTTTCTATTTTATTCAATTTGAGAATTGGAAAGCAGAATCGGCCAAAACCACACATTTTTCACACCGCCGACAAAAGAATAACAGTTGAGTGGAGAAAAACCTTTTTCTTGGACTCATGTGTTGGCTTATTGAGCCAACACGGTCTAGTGTCACGCAAGTTCATACCGAATCAAACTGCCGGCAGAATGGAGTACCTTTCCCAAGACAAATTGGTTGTTCGTCAGACGTTCGGACGTTCGCGAAAGGAGTTTTCATTAAACGAACATTTTATACACCCATATCCTTTGAAAACCCTTAAAAGACCTTAAATGATGATGAAAAATCAGATGTGTGGATGTAATTTGTATTTTTGAACCTCTAGACCCTCGAACAGTTGTCCAGAACAGCACACACAGAGCTCACGGTGCGAATAAAAATACAGAACATCAAATTCGACGAGCGAAAGTCGAACTTAAATAATTAATTTTTACCTTAAACATGGGGACCGTAGCGCCGGACATCTTAAGGGTTGTTTTGCACCTTCTTTTCTGTTTGCTTTGAAAACCTCCAAAAAGCAAAAGATATGAAAAATACAGCCCATGGGTGAGGAATTAGCATAAATCCTCTAAACCACCAAATGTCAAACAAACCGCACCAGAACCACACCAATTAAGCTTCATTTTCCTCAGTTGAATCACTCCGTGGGATTGCCCCTCTATGGACACCGTACACGCACACAACAACCAGAATTTATGCAAATTCCCCACCCATAACCAATTTACAAGTCGAACAGACACGACTCTCCTGCCCACGTTTCGTTGGTGGATCGTACCGAAAAGTCGTGCCCAAATATATTACCGCTCAAGCCAAAACCAAAGGTACAAACCACAGAGCGAAATATCATTCAGGAGGAGGAAAAAGTGAAAGTCTCGCAAATTATGATCACGATCAGTTTTGAGCTGGTCTCGCTGACTGTGCGGCTGTGAGTGGTAACGAGCCACCAAATGAAGGCGTTAAGTACCGCAACCAACTCTCTACACAGCTGACAACTAAAACCACATCCATATCTGTCAAAAACAAAACAAAATTCTCCTCCGGCTGTGTGCAGTTATTTTTTGTTGTTAAACCTAGAGCCGAACATGATCATCAGTCATTCAACTCTGAACTAAACCTTTCTCCGTCACTCCGTCAGTCAATCAGCACGATGCGCTGTGGAAGTGTGTGGGTCTGGAGATCTCTCGAATCAAATAGGTATAGTATGCGTTGAGCCGCAAGTACACAGTCTTTGACATGTATAGGTTGAGAAACGGTATCTATGCTGGGGAATATCCTGAATGTCTTGTTCTCTGCGCCAACTGCAGCAACCAGTTTATCTGCCGATGATGTGTATTCCAGTGATGATGACGGTCAGTGGATGCAGCGATACGGAGAAACCCGTTCCGCTGACGATCGCGACAATGTTGAGGCACATTCATTGAGGGCCATGCAAGTGCGCGGTCTTCTGTGATTTTTCGTGACTCTTCAGCACCGTCTACGGGAGGTCCACCAGGATCCCTTTAACCGCCTGCTAAGATATGTTGTTTTCAGACCTCCCATGGCAAGCAAGCAACTTCTGTTCGTGTTCCGCACCGGACGCTTGTGCGTGCATCGGTTGGCAGCTCTCTGGGACCGTGCTCTAAGTTGCTCCGACAAGCGATGTCAGAATGGTCAATCTCGGGTGCTGCCCAGTCGGACGTGGGACTCGAAGTCAGTTTCAAAGTCGTACAGATGTCGTGACGAGTGATTGATACAGGTCCTGATTGCAAACTCATTAGAAGCGAAGAAGCACTGCCTCACCCCCCAGTGAGAACGTGATATCCGGACCACTTGCATCGGCTGCACGTGTCCCCCTAATGAACAGATCGCAACCCAACCCCAGCGGTGTATTGTAATATGAGATTTGCCTGCATATCCTGAAGATGTTTTCTTTCTTCTTCATATTTTTCCCATTTAATCCCTCCCAGGGGATGGCAGCTCTACTTGAAGATTAATAAGTATTCCTTGTTTCAGCTTCATTAGACCCGGTTACCAAGGTGAGTTGTTTACTCAGCGCGAGGGGGTGTAGCTATGGCGATGGAACCTTATGGCGCGCAACGGAACGAGTTGAACAAAAATTGCGAGAAAAGTTCAATCACTGCGACTAATGGAGTGTGTATCCTGGCAGATGGGGTCGAGCGGTTGTTCCTGTTTTCGCCCTGCGAAGGCTGTTGCATTGGCGAAGTCACTCCCATGGAGATAATGTACGCGGATAACTCTAGATGTGATGTTGCTAAGACACCCCGATGGAGGTATCTCACTCTAAGCGCATAACAACGAAATCCTTATGAAATGGGATTATTACCGGAAGACGCAAATTTAGTTGCTCTGGCAATGGGGGTGTAAATAACGGAAAAATTAAATTCACCTGCTATAGTTGCCATTTCGCTAGACAGGGATGGCAATGCCAGCCAGTGGAAGAATGTGTTAATTTAAATGTGATGGAGATGGTCCCAAAGTGGATTGTTAGTTTAGGACGGGTTGGGTATTCCAGTTTGGATAAGGTGTTGTTGTTTTTGTCATTTCTTTATTAAGTCTTAGTTTTCGACAGTCATTTGCAAGGTCGGTTCGTTGTAGATAGTTTACCTAAGTTTTAGGTCTGCTGAAATGAGCGTTTTTCTCAGTGAAGCTGATGTATGCAAAGCTATCTTCTGGGCTGATGAGGGTGGAACAGGGATCATCAAGTGTTCTCCACAGCTTCAGTAGATATAAGAATAAGAGTAATATCTACAGCTGCGCTGCGTCGACACCTTAGAGTGGTAGCTTCCTTCTTAAATAGTGTGAAATGCAACTCCACGCAAAAATACAAGAAAATTATGTAGCTCACTCAATGAAGACCTCTACAGCATGTTTTAGTGGGTGAAATTAAACTATGTCTTGTACATAAGTCTCATGTCCCGTCTTTTACGTATAAAAATGCATCGGCAGTGCCACAAATTTAAAAAGCCGACCAACCCAACCATTCCAAGGATCCCATTCACCTTTTTGAAGTCACTGGCCATTCGGAAATAACAAGGCATGATCACTTTTTCAATATTGCAAGATCAGCTATCGCAAAGTAAAGTTTACTTTTTGAGGCAAATACTTTATTACTTCAACCCGATGCAGTCACCCGATCTCTATACAGCACAAGTAAGACCCGGCCTCAAATATTGGGAGCGGGCCTCGGATATTGGAAGCCTCGAATATTGCTCCCACAATTCGAGGCTTCCAATATTCGAGGACTGGCCTTGGGAGCAATATTCGAGGAGTGTTGTATGATTTGCTACAGCCAGTAGCAATTTTTCGTGCGCTGGCTTGAGCCCTTCCAACCCTACCTACAATTATTCCACTATTGACTCTAGAAAAAGCAACTTAAGCGCCGTCTTGCAGACAGAAGTTCTGCATGTACTAAGGCGGCAGAGCTAATTCGGATGGAATCACATTTGGAAGGTGTATTACCAGTCAGGACTGGTAGGCTCTGAACGAACACGTTTTACTTTCTTACTTGTGCATCGCATACAGAAACGATTTAAAAAAAATTATGCTGCAAAGTTCCTTCCCCACATTCGTTGACTTACTTTTTTTAATTTTTTGTTGACGTGAGTTGTAGGTAGGCAGTGTGACCAATTTAGCATATTTCCTGCTAAATTTAGCAGAATTATATTATTTTTAGCCTCATTTCTTTTATTTGAAATTATGCCAGCATATTTTTTTTAAGCGGGAAAAATTAGCTGGATTTCGGTTTAGCCAAATTATGAATTCAAATAATAAAATAAAATCAAAGCAGACGAACCTTAGTGTGAACAAGTCAATTCAATTCTCATTTGACAGTAAATACTGAACACAGCCATTCAACG
Source organism: Cheilosia vulpina (assembly GCA_916610125.1). Taxonomy (NCBI): domain Eukaryota; kingdom Metazoa; phylum Arthropoda; class Insecta; order Diptera; family Syrphidae; genus Cheilosia; species Cheilosia vulpina. The sequence goes on from OU744279.1 coordinate 63,102,951, forward strand.
AATTCAGTTAATAATAATAATATTTATTTTTATTCAACAAACAGAGACTGAACTTAATCAAATGCATTAATTAAATTTTAATGATATTTTTGTGAAATATATCTTATTTTTCCTGAAAACAGTTTTTTGTAATTTTTTGGGTTTTCAGCAGGTTTTGATTTCAAAAAAAATATTTAGCACTTTTTTATACAAAAAAAAAACATACTATACCGCTGAACTTAGCATGATTTCAAATATTGAATTGGTCACACTGTATGTAGGTACCTAGTGCGCATCAATTTAAGTGAGTTGCAACACAGCTTTCAATCAAATAACTCGTCCAGGTTTCCTTGGCAATGCTGCTGTTATTCTTCTGATCGCTGTCTTACGCCATTTGAGGTCTACTATCGTCTATTATGTAGAAAGGTATCAACTTGTGCTTCAACTCTCCACACCGAGAACGCAGACACAAAAAAAAAAAAACAGTTGTACTCCGGGAGTGCCGACAGAAGTGAAAACTTGAACAATTACGTCTGTATTTGTTAAATCGTCAGGAAATATTTTTATTTTTTTATTCATTCACTACTACAAAAAAAAAAAGGATTTTTCATGGCTTTTAGGAATTTTTTCATTAGCTTAGGCCTTGAGGCTTGTTTTTTTTTCAAAAAGGCTTCTTTTTTTTATTTTAATATGTTAATAATAATTTTTTTGATGCAAAAATTAAAAACTCAGTATTTTGCGGTATTTTTATTTTTTTAAACATTCTTAAAAAATCTTTACCAACAAAAAATATATATATGTAACCTCGGTCTTAAAGAATGTGTTTCCACCTTCAAAAACTTGAACACTTTATCTGTCATTCTTTAAAAATAATTCCAGCTTCCACTTCCAGTAGTTGAAATGAAATTCGAAACAAATTTGAAAGCTGTGTATAAATAAAAATAGTTTTTGTTAATTTTTTTGTATATTTGTGTTTAGTTTTCGATTTATTGATCCACTTTACCAAAAATAAAATATTTTAGGCATTTTTTTCAAATTAGGCATTTTTGTCGTCAAAAGTGGTTGGCAACGCGAACACTGGTGCCGGAACATTGGTAACAGAACATTGGTTACCGAAAGTTCTCCCATAGGAGTATTATACTACTTTCAACACCGCCGTACTCCTCATTACACATTCGTACTCCTATTTTTTTTAACCTAAAATATCTTACACTTGCATCCTACAAAAAAGAAACAGTATATAGAAAGACATGAGAAATCAAAAATCAGAAAGATTTTTTATATTTATTTATATATAAACTGAATATGTGTGCCCACATTTTTAAATGCTAACAAATGTCTGTACTACTATTTTTTTTAAATACTACCCATTTTTGGCTGCAGTACTACCTTATAATATTTTTCTCCGGCAACACTGGTCGCGAGTTTAATGGTTTTATCCCATCTCAAAAATGCCCAACGCGTCAAGAGAAGTATTCACTTCAAAAAACACTTTCCCTTGCGAAAATCATAAAGGTTGAAAACGGACTATTCAGGACTATTCCACAATTTATCAGCTTGGTGCACGAGGTATAGTAAAATAAGTGAATCAGTTGATCAACTGTGTGTTCGAGGATCGCAACGCCTTCAGTACAAACATGTGCTGTGTTCTAAGTCGAAAGGCGATGCTCAACACGTGGATTTGAATTGAATTGAATTGTCGCACCAAATCTATGAAGAGCTAATGGCAGTCACAACTCAATGAAAAGATGCCGCGTTCTCAACAGAAGGCTCATTAGCTTCTCCCCATCTCTGTAGCTCTCCAACATGTGGCGATTTCTCTGCTGGACCTCAAAGCTGACTCATTCGGCAATCAATTACAAAGTAGCCAAACTATATCCAGTTTTAATGGCTGCGAATTTAATAGAAGTCAACTTCTGGCTGTCTGTAAAGTTCGCCGTTCAGTTTTGTTTTCCTTGATGTAACACACATGACACGCAATATAAATCATTTTTCCAAAGTGTGTGCAACAATACTAACAACACGAGCACAAAAGGAAACATAAGTGAAAATGGAAAACTATTGCCATAGTGCAGTATCCACACAGTGTGCATCGCCGTGGGATATTTCCCCATCAACGCCATATGATACATCGCAGTCGTCGCAGCCATCCACGAAGTATCTTTCCCATGCACAGCGCTGCTGCTGTTGCTACAGCTGCACCTATGGACGAGGTGATGCGGCATATGGTAGAGCGATGCACTCATTCGTATCTATCATCAAATTTTCCTAAGTGCAGCAATAGAACACCCCGAGTGTGAGTGTGTGTCGATTTTGCGCGCTCCCTCTCTACGAAAGTGTGCTAATGCATGCACATGCACATGTGTGTAGTACGGCGTCGTTCGCATATGTGAAATCTCACCCGTGAAACCACCTGAGGTTGAAACGTAAATCCGATAACACAAACGGATATGCTTGCGAGCGAAATGAGAAATGAGTGACAGAGCATAATTTGTATCTCCGCATTCCCCCCTTGATTTTGGTATCTGTTTTCTTTTCGAATGGCTGGGCCCCCTGGTCTTTCACCGCTTACCACAGAGAACGGCGAAAGCAATCGGTGGGTAGCTCAGCTCTTTGAGAACAATACTGTTTGTTACTTGGGAATGGCCTATGCGAGGCGGAGGCATCCCGGTGTACGAGTGCCTTGTCTGCCTTTGTGCGACTGCGATGAAGCAAAAGAGGGCTGTCGAGGGTAAACGACCTTCTCGCACGGCGTTATGGGTCGAAGTTGAAAGAAGTGTACGCACTTCTCTAAGAACGGTAGTTTCTTTTCATTCCGCCAAGCCAAGGGTGGACAAAGGCAGCAGCACACTCCGCACGCACAATGAGTCGCTGGGGAACAGCCATAGATAAAATTGTAATTATTTCATATTTCAGTGAGATGCAATCGGCAGGATGTGCATATACACACCGCATGAATAAGGCGATTACAATGCCGCATAAATTCCTATCTACTGTTCGACGGGGGACAACAGAATCCCAACCTATACTGTGAGAGGATTCCGTTCCACAGAAGATGTCGTTTAGGGTGCGTGACGAGTCCCAGCAATTACGCCATATTCAACCTGTCTAAGATGTAAACACATTGTTCGACCCTTCTCGGGAAGGATATTGCTCTGCCACCCCATGCCAACCTCCCACAAGGGACTCTGATTGTAATTAAGGGATGAACTGTTGCGAATATAATGTAATTGGATAGTCCTGGGTAGAGGAAGTTATAGTGATGAAAGAAATGCTTCGAATCGGGGGGAATGGGTGGTAATGTTTGCTGCACGTGACTTCCCTTTGAATTATGCTGTGTAATCCCCGAACTCATTACGCAAGCCTTTCGCGAGCTAGATAAGACAGACAGTGTGGGTGGTAGTTGTTGCGGACGCTTTCACTCTTTTTTTTCTAGCAGCACTAGCGGTGGCAAACGGCAAACACATATTTCCGATTTAATTATGTGCCCAATTGATTGGCGATACGCTTGCTTGATGCGTTTGTTTGGACCCTTCTTGTTGGGAAAGACAGCTGAAAGTGTGTTGAGTCTGAGTGAGTACAGATCTTAGTATGGAGCGGTTGTCGGGGTATGCAAACTGACCGTGAATTGCCTGCCAATATTCAAATGAATCATTGACAGTCTTTTTATACTTTGGTTATTGCTAAGAAGGCCAGAACACTTAGGCCAGTAATTACAGGTCCATTGTAAGATTTTCATGCGTATATACAGTAGGAAAAACCCAGCAGCTAAAATTTCACCACTAAGAATATTTCCAGACCTCCCTTCAGATGAGACGACATACAATCGAGAAATTGATTGATCTGCTGTTTCATTGTCCATTTCTTCATTTCCACAGACAACGCTCTGGTATTTCAGCAAGTCCATGGACTGTCGGGCAACTTTGATTCAATTCATAATAGGAACAGTTTTGTTCCAAGTGACTTGGCAAATGCCTTTTAAAATACATATTTAGACGATGAGGTAAGTAAAGATCAAGTCGAACTATTTTTCGCTGTGTATATTGCACAAAAAACTCAAACATGTGATATGCCAGGACCAACTTCAGTTGAAGCTACCGGCAGTCTTTTGAATTTCACCAATCGCAACCGATATTTTATTTCATATTTATCGTTTATGAAAGAAAATGAAATTCTACGAAGCTTTTCCTTTCTTTTGGTTCATACTTTGTAAAATCGGTTTTGAAATAAATACCGCGGCAATTTGTAGGACAAAATGGAACGTGTAGACGTATAATGACAGTATACTGAGTATGAATGTCATTTTGAAAAGAATCGTATTTGACAGTAGCTTCCCATGGGCAGAAATGAACTGTTCCCTTTTTAATGGGTTCAAGTCCGAGCTAGGTGCAAGGCTTTAATAGTAGCTCTTTGTACAAGTATTTATAGTAAATTCAGAGAGATTATGCTTCTTCCACCATCTGACGTCTGATTTTTCAAGACTTTTTTGTTGCAGCAATTTTGAAATTTTTACTGATCCTTATTTTTACGAGGGATGTTAGAAAGCCACTAACCGAATCTCGGGGTGTTAGCAACAAAGTGGCCAATACAACTCTCAGAATATTAACTTAGTTCTCGACATAAATTTGTCATCCAGATCCTACTCCAGAACTTCGACCACAACTCAGTTGTATAGCCAAAGACAACTTATAGTGCGAAAGCTCATTTTGGTCTCTATTTAATTTCTAAATAAGGGCAGGAGGAAATCGTCGATAGCTTGCAGTAAAAACGCAGCACAAAGTAGACTGAAGACGTTTTAATTTTTTTTCACATGCAATATCCATATTTCACGCAAAATATAAATTTTGCGCCATTTAATAGTGCAGTGATGCCAAATGAGAAAAATATAACCTTAACGACCTTCAAGCATATAGCTTAGTAAGTCTGACAGCTCTCTGACTAGATCTATATTGGTTTTCGGTTGGGAGAAATCAGCCATATGAGCAGCTGACGTTTATAGATAATTAGCCGACGAATCTAGTCAAGAAATTCGTGACTGAGTACTAAGTTGACAGTTCTCATATATGGATGACGTATAAAAAGTCACGTTCCCGACCAATCTAGTTTTTGCGTTCAGGTTACTTCTCATCCAGACCATTATAGTCGACTTAAGATAACTAGATTCTTGAATGTGCCCAATGTGACAGCTGACAGTTCGGGGTTAATAAAAATGGAGCGCTGTACGAAAGAACAACGCATTTTCATTGTTGAGCAATATTTTAAAAATATTGAAGGTTTGTCAGCTACAGTCGGCAATTTTCGTACAAAATATGGCCGTCGTAGTGATTTAAAACCATCAATTGTGAAGAGAATAATTGAAAAATTCAGGGAGACTGGATCAATTAGTTATCTTAAACACTCTTGGTGTCCTGTCAGGAGTCGTTCAACAGAAATCATTGAAGCAGTTCGAGAGAATATTGCTGACAGTCCAGGAACATCAATTCGGCAACGGACGGAGTCAAGACTTGGGCTCTCTTTCTCTACAGCGAACTCTCACGAAAGACTTGAAAGTTGAAACTTCATGCTTACAAAGTTCAGTTCACTCAAGAACTGAAGACTACTGACCATGTAGCGCGAAGTAATGTCGTTGAATGGATTTTGGAACAACAACAAGTGGATTCTGATTTTTCGAACAAAATAATTATCTTCAGTGATGAAGCTCATTTTCATCTCGATTAAAATTAAAGGCAATGAACTTTTTTCTTTTGGTTTTTTTTGAAGTAAAAGGTTTATGCAAAGAAGTCCACGACCGCCAACGCCTTGAAGAGGAAATTGGGAGGTGTATTCATGAACTTCAGCCACATTTATGCGAAACGGTCATAGAAAATTTCAGCACCCAACAAATTTTTGTCGTAGAAATGTTGAAAACCGCTGTTAAATCGACTGCATTCATTGTCATAATCGACCCGACATCCAATGCTTTCAATTTAACAGAGACATGGTTGTACTTTCCATAACCAAATTATGAAAATGGCAGCATTTCTTGCAGATTTTACAACTAGCAAAATTCTAAATAAAAGAGCATTCGTTGTTGAATGCACAGCAAACTTTGGTAACACACACAATACTCATGTGTATAAACTACGGATTTTGATTGTATTATTCACAACGTCTTGTAATTTCTGTTGTAAAATCTACAACTCGATTTTTGGAAACGATCACCCTTTGCTTTCATTTTTACAGCTCTTTGGCCTCAAAAACACAATTTTTTTCTGTAAAATCGACGCTCCAAAATAAAAAACATACACCAAATAATTACTTTAATAAAAAGAATTAATATTAATGAATCCATAAATAATTACAGTATGTTTGGTTATACAAAAAAAAAAAATTAAATACACTTATTTCTAAAAACTTTTGTATATCAATTAATTTATTTGAGTTCATTGGTGGACTTGAAAAATATTAATGATTACAGAAATATAATCATAGTTCTACAGCATTTTGTACGTACATTTTGCATATTGGTTGTAGATTTTACCAATTGATACATGTACATTTAACAACAACGCGTTGTCAATTTTACAATAGGAAATTGCGACCAATTTAACAATTTTATTGCTGAAATGAAAGCAAACGCTGTAAAAGTTACAATTAATTGTGAATATGAAAGCATTTGCTGTTAAATACACAAATATACAACTTATTGTAAATTTGTCTGCCACTGGCATGGCCATGTCGTAAAATTTACAGTGGAAATTGTTTTGGGTGAATATAAGAGTACGTACTTGCAGCAAAGCAGTGGCGGCCATTTATCCGATGTGCTATTCCATACATAACCCCAATCTGTATACTCTGTTTTAAACCTAGTATGACCAATGCAATTAAACCCTAAATTAGCCACAGCAGTGACATCTACTGGACGCCAGATGTCCAATACGATAACTATTTGTATTGCAGAAGCGGCGCGGCAGTTGGATACAAGCCGGAGTTGAGTGAGGTAGTTCTCGTTCCAATTTGGACGGGTCGCAATAAATAATATTGAATTTTTATCGTCTCGTGCTTTCTTTTAACACTATAAGAAATTCCTTATTAATAATCGGTATTTTCTATCAAAATTACATTTTGCGGGAATTCTGGGACACCTTTCATAAGCAAAATCCTCGCTCTTTAATTTCATACGACAAACTGTTGGAAAATTAAAAAAATTCGTCACCACCCCTCGACGCATACCACAGAAACAACCGACCCACCATTTTCCATGCAATCCATCTCATTTTTTGCTGTTTTGAGATTCTTCTTGAAGAAACGTTTTGAAATTATTTCAATAAATGTCAAAAGTCTCTGAGCCACATTTGTCCATCAATCAACTAGCTATACCATAACCATAACAGTCTTCCGCGGAATTCCACTTTACATTCAAATGTGAGTCAATGAATCACCATCAACATCAACAAAAACGCGATTCGTATATACTCCTACATGTGGTCCATCATCAAGTTGAATGTTTCTCAAGGGAAAGTTGCTGCTGCTGTACTTTCGTCAAATGAGAGTATGTCTATCTAACATACTCGTATAAACGAAATTATGTACACGCACTCGTAAAATATTGTATTTCATATTTTTACGGTCTCGGATCATCTCGTATAAAAAGATCTGTCTCTGTTTGGACGCTTTATTGCCTTTTTACCTACAAAGAAAACGAATGATAAAGACGAACGACCACATAAGTGGGCGACACTCCTATAAAAACGTTTCGAGTTATGTTTGAAGCATTTTGTAGAACGGACTTGCGTACGCCTCCGACTTGTAATTATTAACCCAGTTTCGACAGAATAATCATTAAATTAGTAATAATCCTTGGAGTCGGCCTGCGAGGTCGTTCGAAGGCAGCAATTTTTAACCATATCGAAAATAGTACACCCCAAGGAGAGTTCATAAATTGTGCATTACAGCCGCGCTGTGCCGATTTCCATCCAGCCGAAGCGGCACAGCGCGCACCTATACCAATCGATGGGGGGATCCAAAACGTTGGCCCTGCCGAATAGATATCCTTTTGTGGGTTTTTATCTCCATCTGCATAGACTCCCAGATCATTTTTAACTTTTAGCTCTCGGAGCTGTTTCGATTTTGCCCACCCCATGCGATGGTATCTGCGATGCGACGCGGCGGTGGAAGTAGGTTTATCTCAAGTTGAGGTTGGTTTGGAATGGGCTTGCTGTTATTGTGGTTTTCGGGATGTTTCATGCATTTATGAGCAAATCCCCGATGGCGAAAGATGAGGGAAGCAACCGAACAGACGTTGGCCACAGACTGTATAACAAACTGAAAACGAGGTATAAACGCAAGCGTATCAAAGTATCCTTCGAATTTCTCAAGGAGCAGTAGTCGAGCTATTTGTGTCTCAGTCGAGGTATTTGTGTTTGTTTCTGGTTCGGTTCGAGCTGGGGTTTTGCGAAGATAAATGTGAAATACTTTGGCAATGAGCATCAATCATGGACGGGTTGCAATTAGCGGTGTACCCGGGGGAGGCCATGAACGTTGATCTATCAAGGTGCAGTTTGAAATTGGGAGCGAACGCACTGGTAGCTCAGGTAAATAACCGTCAACAGAAGTAATTGATGCGGTATGGTTTGGGATGGACTTCCCGCGCAGAAGAAGAAAATAAATTGCAATTCAGAAGGTAGGTGGAATATACACGTAGCCACGCTCTTTATATAGAGAACCGGGCCTTTCACTTGCTGTCAAAATTTGTTGAACCTCAATTCGTTCGGCTATTTTCCACCAAATGATAGGATAGGTATAAACTTGCATACACCTACCCAGACTAAGGGTGCGGTGACTAGGTTTCACAAAATGGCTCAAAAATATATTCATAGCCAAGGGTACGGACTGCATCAGGTCTGTATACGGCAATCGAGGGAAGAGTTTAGTCAAGTATTATCAGGGATGGAAACCAATCTAAAGCTATAATCCCTATGTAGCTTCTTCGAAAATTTGTTTTCAAAACAGTAGCTATTTAACTTGTAATAAATATTGGCAAGTCCAAACGACATTGCTCCATCATTTGCAAAGCTATCGTATTGCTCTATCGTATAAAATGTTGAACTCTACTAGTTTGCGGGCCAATTATTCATTCTCAGTCAGTCACAAATGTTAAAATCACGTCTCTGTAATCAATGGATCAGATATTTCCACTGCTGGTACATTAAATGTAAATTTAAATACACACAACCCCTGAGCTCTGTCTAAATCTAATTGAAATCTTTTTTATCTTTCCTTTTCAGGTTTGTACCTAAACTCTTAACGAAGCCTTATATAAATTTTGGATGGCCATTATTTACGCAGCTCTTTGTGATTAATATACACAACTCAACCATCGGTACCTTTACTTTTAGTCAAATATTCCCCGACTTACGTATGAATGTAGGTACGTTTGCAAACATGACTTATTCGTCTCGACCGTCACCGAAATTAGAATCGCATTTGTTTTTATAATTCACCACGTACAAAGCTCTCATCGTGCGATCAACGACACGGAAATAAAAAAGAAATAAATTTCAAAGAAATTACCACTTAGCATGTCAGTTAACAATTTAGGAAACCAATTAATTTTGTTCTCCTCTTTGTATATAGTTTAAAAAAAAAAAAATGACGAGTGCGTATGACTTCACAAGGAGTTCTCGTTAAACACGAGATACTATAAAAAGAATATATCGCGTCTAGGTCAATTGCCTACTTTAGGAGTCAGAAAAGGGAGACTTCCCGTAATGAGATGTCGGTAGGGGCACGTAAAAAAAAATTCGAAAATCTTCTTTTTTTATTCGTCTCATCATTACAACAGTCAGAATGTAGCTGGCATTAATTGTAAGAAGCTACCGACATTAGTTTTAATTTTCCCAGAAGTACCTACAACCATCCACCATGGAATTGTTTTATTCGTCTAGCCGTTTACGAGTATAATTTGCGATTTTATCATTTGGCGGGTCTTGTAGATTGATGACGGTTTTCGCGGTTTAATGTTAACAAATTATGCGAAACGGAAAATATAACTATTAGTTGACGAGGCCAAATTAAATGGAATCAGGGTAAATTGTACACACAAATTGTGGTGCGCTTCTAACAGATAAATGCTTCTTGGTCATTAAATTCAAGGAAAACCTGAGACAGGATAATTGCTCTGAGTTTTGACATCCGTTTGGAAAATACGTAACATTTTGCTGCTGACTTGCAATTTATTTATTTAATTCGCACTCAAATCTGTATTCCTTGAGTGTACATACAGTGCCTTTAAAAAGAGGAGAACTGCCGTAATTTTTCAGACGATAAAGTATCAAAGTATCAAAAGTAGCAACCAAGTGCCAAAATTACGAGTTTGGAACTTAATCTAATTAATTTTTCACAAATGTAATAAAAGCTGACGATAGTGAAACAAATTCTGGCAGAATATAACTTCTTATGGTCATCAAAGTTTCTAACACGATATCGTCCCGACGATTATTGTTATACGGAATCTGCCCCCTCAGTCCATGAGTCTTCTTTAAAATTAGGACGACACCAAATTTGTACAAAAAGAGTGTCGGATCTATGACCGCTTAAACCGGGTTTAGGTCCGACAATTCTCAAACGCGTTAACGCTTAACCGTAATTTTGAAAAGCTTGACAAGATGTCTAAAGTTCCTATCTAAATTGAACCCTATCTGCGGAAATATTAAAATTTTCTATAAGCTTTACATAACTCTGGACTTTCTGATAGATTTTTTTCAATCGTTGTGCAGTTCTCTAAACAGCACTTATTACATTAAGAGCGATAAAAAATTAGAAACTATTTTTTAAAACACTCATGCATTCCAATTAAAATTTTGAAATGCGGTTTCATAAAAAGGCAAATTTTTAAAACTTCAAAAAATTCAACGAAGAAATAAAATAGTTTTTAGAGCTTAAATAACTTCTGTAAAATACTCGAAGACCTTTTTCTTTTCTTAGAGCTTCCTTAACTTCTGTAAAATACTCGAAGAACTCTAAATTTCTTAGAAGAAAATTAATTAAGCTCAAATCCAAAATAGTTCCAAAATTCTTCAACTGTCAAGATAAAAAATCCACTATCTCAGAAATAAAATGTTCATATTGTAAACACTAGGCAGATCTGGTGAGTGCTGAGTTATTATTGGAGTTTCGGAGAGATATCCAAAGAATTCTTCGTCACTCTTTATAAATAAAATCTTTTAAGCTGGCCTAAAAAATTTCGAGCAAGAGTTAATTTTTTTTCACTACCTTCCAATGAGTTTAAATAATTCTGTTTGGTTAGTTCTTTAAAATACAGTTTGAAAAAAATCTTCAAAGCAAAATGGAGCTTTGTTGTGAAAAGTACTCGAAGTACTCGAAGAACTCTTAATTTTTTCAAAGAAAAGTCTTAAAGACTTGAACTAAAAAGTCAAAAAATCCAGTTGATCAAAAATAAAAAGTTCACAATGTAAATAGTTCTGTTAAGTTCTTAGAGATTGATGCAAAAAATTCTACGACACTCTTCCGAATCTGTTAAGCAAATGAGTTAAAAAAAATTGTAACAAAAGTTTGAATAATTTTTCTTTTAGTAGGAGTTTTTCTATTCCATGGGAAGTCTCTGAAGTGTCTAAAATTTTTTTCGAAAAAATCGTCTAAACAAAAACAAATAGTTGGAGCTTCATACAAAATTAACACAAATTGTCTTATTTATTCGCCTGTGTTATTCTTTTCGAAAATGTTGGGCTAAATGTACATTTTCGATCTTTTGTTAACCCGGAGTGAATTTTCCGACAAAAAACTTGGTTTACCCCAGTCAATTAAAATAACCGATATTGAAAATACAATTATTCCGCAAAGTTTACGGTAACTATGTGCTTACTTACCTCCCTTATTAAGCAGTTCTACAGCTTGGAGTTAATCGTGCCTAAAGCTAACAGGGGCACTCATTCCGTAACTTCTCAGACGATTATCGTCGAAACGAAAGACCTCCATTATTATTGCAATTAGTTTTAAAATTACAAGTTTGAGAGCGCAATCCAGTTCGTTTTCCAAAAGTATAATGAAAGCTGACATTTGTCAAAAACATTCGAGCCGAATATGACTTATTTTGGTGATCAAAGTTTCGAAAACGGTGTCGTTTAGACGATCGTTGATATACGGAATCTGCCGCATGGCTCTTTAGTTAGACCGCTTGGCTCTTAGAACTCCAAGGACACTTACAATATTCAGTATTGGGTTTCGATTGATATTTCTTAGCTAACTTTTCATCGATTTTCGAAGGCACAATTCGTCTTTAGTTGATTGTCATTATAAGTAAATTCACTTAAGTAATTTCGAGTACAGGTAGACCCGGTCCTCTCAGGCCACTTTCGTTTCAACATCAAGACGTAAGAAACCTGAAAAGGAAGGAAAATTATATCTGCCTTTTAGGAATTTCCAATTCCATTGCAACTTCGAGCAAACCCCTGATGTCAATAACTTCCAAATAGACATACTCTCTCTATCCGATTGAAAGGCACCTCTGGTAGCCTGCAGGTTGTTTTAATAGCACTAAACCACTGCGCACCTAAGATACATACTTTTCTCCGCATAAATAAACCCAGCAACGCCCACGATATCCACTCGTCTATCAAGACGTGTCGTCTACACCCATGAGGTGAACAGCCATGCACATAATTCGCTGAAATGCGATATCCTCATAAACATTATGTGCATTAGGTGATTGCATCATTATTAATTCGATTCCAAGGGGTATTGTGTTACACGGAATGTTTACCAAAATCCGGTCTAATATGCGGCATGCCAGGCAAGTACCCGTACTAATTGTTGTATTTGACGGCGATGATTCTAGAATTTCTCAAGCCAGTGCATACGGGGGCATACTCATCGTAAGTACTCGTTTGCATACGCTGTGTGTGTTCTAGAGATGTCAATATTGTGAATGCACTTTGTAGCGTGTTCTGTAATTTCATCTCGGGTGATATGCATCAGCAGCAGTGTACTCAGTTGTAACCGCACTGCTGAGAGTTGGGGCAACTCAAACAAGTGCTTCAAGCTCAAGGTTAATTTCGCAAAGAACTCGGTTACGGCTGTGCTGTTGTAATCGGCATCGCCGACTCCGCTTGTTGAGGGAATATTGGTCAAGCACCTTGTTGACATTGCCGACGACGATGATGACGATGGCGATGACGACAGGGCTTTGCCGCGTGCGGGTTTACCTCGTTTGAGGGAGGACAAAAGTAGCTTGCTTACCGGAGGTAAAAGACAGTGAACTCTCGTAATTTTTATGAAGGATAAGAGAACATGGTGTGTTGTTTTGGTGACTCAACTTGTTGTTTTTTTTAAATGTAAATGCGGTCTGTCTTCTTTGTAGAATGTCGATCGAGACATTTTATTTTAATTTAATTTAATGCGATTTATGGCTTGGAGCTAAATTCTATATGTGTATCCTCCCTCAATGCATATCAAATGTCCTGCCACAAACACAACTTCTCAGAAGAAACGTAATAAAACATAGTTCGACCAGCACATCCGGGTTGTCAAGAGCAGCTGATAGAAACACACATCCTCCGGCCTTTTTACATGACAGGAGATGTCAAATCTTGTTCATACCTCCCCGTATTTATCGTTTTGTCTCCGCATCGAAAAACCTACGAAGGTTGATTGAATCAGCATTCACATGTCCTTCAAAGTTTATTTATCGCCAGGTGTCATCACGAATCCTAGGTTTGGTATTTAAAATGCGCTGCCGCTGCTTTCGGCATAAATTGTGAGAAAAGAAACCAAAAAAGTCGAAATCAATGACGAACTCAGTCACGCTCACCGATTCCATATCTGTCCGATTGAATTTTCTGCACACAACTCAATTTGCCACAAGAACTTTCCGCACCAACCAGATTTCCCAATCGCGCAGTTTATGAAAAATAAAAACAATAACATGACTCACCGGCGCACTACGTGCATTGCATAATCTTGCATAAGCTGAGCAATTGCTGTTTGTTCATCCAATTGTGTTATACGTCTTCGGCAGCAACTCCTATCGACTTTTATGAATTATTCCTTTGTTCATGCAGATGTATACTCAATCATATGCACTCGCATATGTTAGCATTTCGCGATGAAAGATACAATTTCTTGCAGAAATCCCGACCAACTCTGAAAGTGGTCAGTTGGATGGTTGTTGTTTTTTTTTTTTTGGTTGCACGATTTGACTACCGTATGAAAATAATGAACATGAGGCAACCCGTATACGAGTACGTTGCATGTATCCCAAACCAGATCTGAATAAACTCCACTCGACGTGGATTCGGTTACAATTTTGTCTTTACATTCGAACTCCAAAGTCCGAAGCCTTAAGGAAACGAACCGCTTTGGTAACCCTCTTGGTAGGTCACGCTCACGCAGTTTCGAGCCACTCATATCCCAGTCGAAAGGATAAACAAGAAAAAAGTTATACCCAACAACATAAACAAAAACCTACAGAGAAACTAAACAAAGCAAAGTGAAATCTTTCCATTTCCATTCAAGGGTAATATAAGAGCTTTATGCTTAATCCATCGGAAAACAGAGAAAGTACTTTCTTTCAGATGACCTCCTCCAGCAGATTGTACTCGTAGTCCCCTCGGCGGCGCAGCGGATCTAGCGATGGCTTTGAGTTGTTTTTTGCGCCACTCTCTGTTTTTCTGTTTTCTTCCACAGTGTTGTTAATTCTTCTGTTTTTTTTTTGTTTTGTTCCCCGATCCATTCGTCACAGGGAGGCGGTTGTGTTTTTCTTTATTTTTCCCCTCGACTTTTTTTTTCCCCCAACTTTATTAATTACTTTCTTTGAAGAGGTAGGTATAATATGACCCGCACTTCTGTATACTGTATGCCTCCCGCGTTGCCTTTGTGTTGCGCCCGGGGCTTGTATGCACAAGCGTCTATTGGCACGAATGTATATCCATTTTAGATCGTCAACAACCTCGGACCGATTAATTTGAATTTAATTTTGTGGAAGCACCAGCGAATACAATAACTACACGAAATCAAAATGAAAACAATTTGAATGTAAATGAGATGAAATGCTTCCGTTGTGTTCGACGGCAAAAAGGGAACACAACAAATAAAAAAGAAACAAATTATACAGTCAAGGTTTGGTCGAGTCCTTTCGGCTATTAGAATTAAGTTATGGAGGACATCGTGCAGATAAAATGAGACAGAGAATACGGGGTCAGTCGAGTGTAATTAATGTCGCGTTTTTGGTTTTAATCATTCGACTCATTTCGAGTCCTTTGCCCAGCGGGGGAGAAGCCAAATGGAACAGCAATTTGCAGAAGCCACACCTTCGGGACAGTTGATACGTTTAAGGGAAAATTGTTATTTATTACACCGTAAGATGCTTTGTATTAATTTGGAGACTCTTAGGTCTGTTTCTGTCTCCTCATTGTAGAAACCATCTTGATTTGCTTCACCGTTGCGAAGATTGTGTAAATTTGAGGTGAATTCAGATCTGAATATAAAAGATTATTTCATCTCAGAATCAATATGACGAGGGTCCCACGCAATATGATGATAATTCGAGCTATGTTTGGATTTTTGATAATCGCCGCAGTATTATTTGGCGTTAAAAAAATATATTGTTGGATCTTTCTGTACGCCGTCATTTAAAATTAAATTATTTTATCTAGAAGAGAACAAAAAATAATTGATTTATATCGTTCTTAAGACTTGTTTAATATTTATGGGACACCCTGTAGATTTTTAGACTGGTGCTAAAAACTTTTTAAATTTTATTTGAATAAAGAAAGAAAAGAATAGGTTTTCCATTTGAACTCAGATTTATATATTCAATTGTGTTGAACGGTTAATAATGAACTTTGGTAACCCTGTAAATGTTTGTGTTCATATAAAGTGGATATACAGTCGAGTCCGTGAAACACAAATTTGACAAAATAATTCTTACCATTTAACTGGTAGATATTTTCTCTTAAGCAAACTTCAGAAAATTCAAAAGAGATTTCTGTGTAGTTCAGATAAGCGGAGTCGACTGTATGGAGTATGGATTTAATTTTCGTATAATTTAAGCTTATTTTATTTTTCGACTGTGTACATTTTGTTGGCGGCTTTCCAACTCCTTGATAGGCAAATCTCATTGAATCTTCAAAGTAGGAATTTTTTTTTCCAAAAATTGTACGTCTATTTTTTTCTGTTGCGCTTAAAAAAATCTAGTACAATAGTTTTAATTCATATAAAAGAGTGCATAAATAAACTGGTGGTGGCGTGAACTAGTGGGTATTCTTAACCAAAACGTCTACATCATCCTTCTTAAGACGATGGGAGGAGAAAAGTTTTCGCTTGAATTAACCAGGTATAAAGAAAATTTTAAAGATACTACTACTAGATAGTCTAAAAGTGATATAAATTTGTTTCGACCTTTTTACCTCTCATGTCGTAATGCCGGTCGTCCACTCCGTTCGCAACTCATCAACCAATGTTTCCCATCAGTGTATTCAACACTTTAGTTGAACAAACAATTTTTAAACTGCAGAAACTCAAATTGTTATGCTAAGCAGCGCAATCTCAATACAAATTAAATATATTGGTGTTAAACGCGTTTGAGGACTGGTTGAATGAACCCCGTAAATTTATTTGAACAGGTCTGATTTTGTTAAAAAATATAAGTTCCCTGAGTTTGTCAACTGCGCTTTCGTTGTGGTTTCTCAAAGAGTTTATGGACGTGTGGGCACTTTTGTATACATTGAACCCAGCAAATTTTGTTGAGCAACCCGTTGATCACACATACGGACATGACATGACATTGACAGCATCATACACTATACTTGATTGTTGTGAATTCGAAATAAA
Organism: Cheilosia vulpina; assembly: GCA_916610125.1. Taxonomy (NCBI): domain Eukaryota; kingdom Metazoa; phylum Arthropoda; class Insecta; order Diptera; family Syrphidae; genus Cheilosia; species Cheilosia vulpina. Next base: position 63,119,757 of record OU744279.1, read on the forward strand.
TGCGTTGCTCTCTACGTGGACGAAAAACTTGCACAGATCTGTCACCTGGTCGGCAATCCTTCGGAACGGTAGTACTTTCTTTTATTTGTCTTTTCGTCTAAAGAAACTTCGAGAAAAGAAAGTCCACGGCTTGAACGTTTCCACCAGTGGTCCCAGATTGAGGGGAAAAGCGCCAATTTGAGCACTTTTCAATAAAAAAGAGGAAAACGAGGGGAAAGCTAAAAAAAGTTGAACAAATCAAAAATCTCTTTCAAACTTAAAAGTGAAATTTATACGCATTTTCATTACAAATAAAGTTTAAAGTTTACTCAGAATGAAATGTTCGCACTAAATATGAAAGAAATCGGCCCATCGAACGTAGAATTTTTTGTGATTAAATTTATGAATTTATTTTTATTATTTTTATTACAGGTTTTTATAGAATTATATAAATTTTATAGCTAGTTAATAAAGACGACTTAAATATAAAAATAAAGGCAAATTTCACTTAAGAGAAAAAGGGAAACTTTTTTCGAACTTAGGGGAAAATTATTGCCTTTGCTGATAAAAAAAGGGGAAAAGTCTGGAACCACTGTTTTCCACATACATAAACGTTTTTCGTAAGTACTTTTGACAAAATAAACAGAATCCGTTTAAAAACGCATTTTTTGTGCTGGACTTTTGATGTAACATATTATGGCCTCGACTGTATATGGTAGATCGATCTTCTTGATGTTAAACTCAAACCGTACTCGGCAGTAGCTACCTGCAAAATGGACCATTCCATGCGCTCACAAAATTATGGTTCAAGGTATAAAACATCGAGCTTCTGTAACACTGTCCAGCCTTCTTATATTTCCTGTCAACCTTTTGTAAAGGCTTAGAATCTACCATTGCCAATACGTATATAAAAAGTATGAATAGGTATTTGAATAATAATGTTATTATTTGTTACGATTTAATATCATACATGTATAGCAAATCAATAACTGACATTTGTGTTCAGCAGCTTCGCTGTTTGACTTACCACCTTTCACCTCGATATAACTTACTTGGTCGTAATTGGCGTTTGAACTATTCCATCAATTTTTTTAAATTTGTCGAATGCTTCAAGTTAAGTCACAACTGAGTAAGAACTAACACCAATTAATAAAGTCATGTTTAAAAATTTCAAACAAATTCAACAGAGAGGGGCTCGAGTAAAGTAATTCTGTTGACGAATTTTCAACACCTCATTTAGTGGGCCCAACAAAATTGATTTTAATCATCGTTTTTATAAACGATGCACTCTTACTTTCGACCACTCACTGCTCCCACTATGGTAATCTGAAGAGAGTGGCGCATTTAGCAAACCAAACAAAAGCTGACAAACCCCCTCCTGTCACTCTCTGACTCCCATTTCAGTTAACTAAAGCAATGCATTATTCTTCATCGTTTTTGTCAATAAATTCATTTTTTTGTGGTAACCCAAACCCAAAGCCAAATGCAAAAGAGCTGCGGCCTGACATGATTTCGCGAAAATGAAATTGAAAGTTTTTCCATAAAAATAAACCGCGTGAGTGTCGTGTATCCTTTCCATGCTTAGTTCGTCTAATTAATTCGATTTTTTTTCCTCTAAATGATTATCTTTTCGGTCTCATTCGTTTTGTCATTCATGTCGTTGGAAATTTGCATTCATATTTAATGAGCAAGTTTTTTATTTCACTCTTTTGTTTATATATGGGGTACTGTAGGTATAGAAATTCACGTTTTCACGTTCACTGGTTTCAAATGTGTATTTGCAATGCGATGTCGGTTTGTGTTTTGTTTATATCTGGATTTTTGTCTGTGTCATGCGAAAAGTAAAAGTATTTGTCTGCATGGGCGAGTGTGCCCAATTTTTGGTCGCAACTTTCCTGTGAGGTGTTTTTTTTTTTTTTTGATTGATGATGTTGAAATGTTTATAAATATGATGGAATTTGGATCGTTTCTTTCTTTGGCGGATGTTGGTCGTTGGTATAGGGATTACGTAATTTGTTGGCGGAAAAATTTGTTTAATGTTATCGGAGATTAGAGATTCTATTTAACTGAAGTCGTGGTCTTAAAGAAAGTGTAAATCATTAAAGCCAAAGCACAATGTAAGTTGTGTGTGTTGGTGTAGATTGGAAGGTAATGAGTGGCAGTGGATTCGTTACGATTCGGTTGTAGCAAATGGGTCTAGTTGCATGCATTCGATTTAATGATACGCCATTCGATCATTCGGACTTTATATGATTTTCTCCAATGAAAAAACATAATTTTGAAAAAGCAGCAGACTGAGTAGGGTGTCGGAGATCCGAATTACTGCCGCCGAAATGTTATTAAATCTGTATCCTATACCAATGGATGTGAAATGTCATTTGAAAATAAATGCTTAACGTTTCAAAACCTGAAATACTTTCAGCTTAAATAATACTGCCAAAACTGATCCCCTTTCGAGAACAAATAAAAACAGCTGTGTGGAGAAAGACAGTCGAAAATACACCTTTCATCTGGGCCTTGTTTCATTGAAATTGGTTTTGAAATTACATCAGACAGAAAACGAGCAGTTTATGAATATATTAGGCCATTTTTATTATGCTCACATGATCTGTATAGATCATTGATTTCCATGGTATACAACAAAAGTTGGATCTTGTGAAAATCAATGATCCATACAGATCATGTGAGCATAATAAAAAAGGCCTATTGATCAGAAATATGTCATAAAGTAAAAATTTTCTTTAGGAATTTTCATCTACTCTTTTAAACATGGGAGGGGGTATTTTGGCCTAATTACCTTTTTTGGGATATTCAGAGTCTGAGATCGATTAAATAAAAAAAAAAATAATTGGCGCAACAGGTCCGTATGGACCCAAGCCTAGCTTCTCACAACCATTCGTCTTGTGTGAGTTTTTTATTTTTGGGACGAATGGAAGGGATCTACAATTTTATGCCGAGTCCAAACGGCCAATTGAGAAGCTCTTTCATGACAGTTATACTCTCGAATGTTTGTCAGACGTTCGCGAGAGGTGGCGCAGCGAAAAAAACCTTAAGTTGGAATTTGGGTTTTTCTCGGGATTCGAACCTGGGACCCCTCGCTTAGTAGTCCAACACACTAACCACTAAGCCACTGCGCCAAAGAGATCGATTAATCTAGGCAGTTATTTAGAAACAAATCGCAGAGTGCTAAATTAGGAGAACGCGGATGACAATTGAAGGCCCCCAGAAATATGAATTACGACCGTTTATAGAGCTTTGCCAACCTCGCTGTGGCCCCATTTTGTCGAAGCTACGTAAACTCTTACTTTTATCTTTAAAGGCCGCCATATATATAAGTCTCTTGTTTTCTTATCGCAGACACAATTCCAAGGACGCACTTAAATCCTTCTACTCTCACACTTTCTCTCATTATCTATATGAACTCAATAAGTATTGACACCAGAATCGGTTTAAGAAATATTAATATAACCATTAAATGTCAAGCAGCAACAAATTTTAACAAGTCGTCATTTATGGTTGCAGTTCTTTTGTAAAATAAACTTCCCTTAGTTATGTACCCGTACTAAGGTTGTCCCAACAAATTATTGTGATCTTCCCTATCTACTTTTAATGGGATTCAGTCGTCATAAACGGTTGCAGTTTTTTTTTAATCAAACTTCATTTAGTTGTTTACCCGTTAAAAGCTGTTCCCGACAAATTTTTATGATCTTCCCTATCTACTTTTAATGGGATTTGCTTGCAAGGTTGTTTTTAGGTCTGTAACCAAGATAACGCTTTACCCTTAATATATCGAAAGATGTGGTGTTGGAGATAGACTCATAGGGAAAGTATTGTATAAACTCGAGATAAGGATTCTAGTCACATGAGAGATTGGAATACTGTACTCAACTTCTAATGTTACAATCGCCTCCAAAGCTCCCTGAATGGGACATTTTTACAGCTGCTTAGTGCAGGTTTGGTTAAATGCAACAAATCCATTTCCAAATTCTCACAAATGTAGTTACCCTTAAATTAATTGTTGCGGTTACAATTTTAGGCCTGCACCTATAAAATAGATTAATACAAAAGAATACGTAATACGTTTAAAAACAAAAATTTGGTAGTACATTGCAACATTTTACCCAGAAGATTATAATCGCATGATGAACAGTTACCTGAACCGATATAAATTGATATTCTACTCTTCCCTTGCAACTCCGAAGGAAATGTCAGACCTCTGTACCTCTAACTGTCAACAGTTGAAACAAAACTCCGTAGCTAGAGTAAATAAATTAGACTAAAATGGTAATTTTTCCTAACATTTACAAAAAGAACAAAAAAAACCAAGCAGAATGTAAAAAGAACTTCTCCAGTTAGGTGCTCTGCACCGCTTTAGATGAACAGAAGCACAATGTGATTGTTCATGCGAGAACACAGTAGACACTTGCATCACAAAAGCTTCACCAAACTGTCAACTGTTGTGTTGTCTGTTGTCTCCCCTACGCAAACAAATTAAATTAAATCACAAAAATTGGCGCTTGCTTCCTTAACGCGTTTCCTCAATTTGCATATTTAATAAACAAAACGAAGAAAGCCGTCAACAACAACTTACAACAAACAAAGTGTCCCCTTGTTATCATGAACTCGCATATCTGCGACAATTGAAGTGGACAATAGGCAAGGCCTAGTACAAATTCACCTCCAATTTAATTCCAAACAAGAAAGAAAACAAAATCAAAGAAAGCAATAACAATATTATAATTTTCTTTCTTTTGTGTTCTGTGACTGTGAGTGTGACATGTGCGAGCAATTTTCCTCGCCAATTTTCCACAATGAGAATAACTCTCAAACCGAGAGGGCGATCGTATTTCTCATTTCCAAATCCAATTCTTTGTAAATCATTGTCGTAACCAAGTCGAACGACAAAGACGGCAAATTTAAATATTAAACAAGGAGCCAGCTTCGTCTGCTTTCTTCGAAGTGGAAAACATGCAAAACGGAAAAGTTGATTCTTTTTCATGTTTTATTGGATGGCATCCCGGTTACATGGGCACATAACTAAGCGAACTTCAAATCATTGCAAACCCAGAAACACTTTGTTTCCGTCAAACCAGCACCCGCCTCTCAATGAAATCGGAAACCAATACCCCCACAAAAAAGGAACAGAGGAAAAATTACCTAGCCGAAAGAAAATAAAATTTCCAATTATTTCGCTTCGGGATTTTTCTCCTTAGGTAATTTTTTCAGTGCCGATGGATGGAATTGAATGTCAAGCGTCTTTAAAAAAAAAAAAATTGTGTGTCCAAAGCTACACACCATCCCAGATGGAAAACAGAGTATGAAGTTGTAAAGACGGGAGGAAAGGAATTTTTTCTCTTCTTTGGCTATTCACCCATCCATCAATTTATTGAGAGCTGGGTGGGTACCTTTTAGGATAGGATTCGCAGCGGCAATAGCAGTACGAGGCCATCAGGATCGAGGTGGATGTTATCCCAACTCCCTCAGAGCTCTTTACAATTTTCTTGCGACCAATAGATACTCGTAGCTTAGTAAGAAATTTGCTGTTTTTTTTCCAAATCGTCTTCGGCTTTTCTTTTTAGTGATTTGTTATAATTTTTTTTTGATTGAGGTTTTTCTTTTAGTGGTTTTGCACAGTTCGTCCAGACGTTCATTAACTTTCTTCTTTTAAATTGGAAAGGGGGATGTAGTTCCGTTTTTATAATTATGTACAAGGATATCTGTTTCCGTTAGGGGGTGGAGGTAGATACCTATGCAAATGGAATTCGAGCTCAACTGGGTTCAACTATTCTTCGTCCTGTACGGAAAAGAGAATTTTATTAATTTCTCCTTCGGTTTCCTTACAAACTGGATTTAATTAGCAGCTTTATAAATAATAGGCATGAGGTAAGGTCGAACTTATTATTCTTTTACTTTTGAATACAAAAATCGGAAAATTGCTTCTATTCAGACCGTGTTTAGATGTCGATTAAAATCACAGTCAACTCCAACTGCAATTGGTTATGATATTGACTTAATTTATTTAACTAAAATCCGGAGTTGTATAAACAATTAAATTAACCATAGAATTTTGTAATAGGTATGCGGATAAATTCAACTGATATTTTCCCTTAAAAATACCAACATTTTTCAACCCTTCTGCATTGCGTTGCCACCTTGATAAATTCGCAATTAAACAGCATACCATCAGGGGAATTATCACTCGCATTTTGTGGCCAAACCATTTGTACCTCACATGCATACAAAAAGCGCATTCCCATCCAAACGAATGCTAACTACAAATATTCATAAATGTAATAAATTAAAATTAAATCTCTCCATTTGGCGAGAGCCGCTTTATGATGCAACTTCCGCATCACTGCAACCGAGCACAACAAACAACGCGTGCATAAATGGATAAGTAACGTACCGATTGAGTTTTAATCAGATGAAAAACCATAACGCGGATTACGTTACTGCCAGTGGGAATTTTTGTAAATAACAATTTTGCACTATCCGCGAACATGTGCACAACGTATTTATAATTTCATAATTTCAAGAGACGTAGCTTTACATCATGGATATAGACACATTTGGGTCATTGCTTTCAATTCGGAATAGGCACTGCTGTTGCGTAAACCAATACTCTGTGTACAGTATCCTCCTTCTGTCATGACATTGCAACACATGCGGGATCTGTACACATAGGTTAAGGCTGTCTTTCGGTTCATAAGTGTTTCATCACTTACTTCATAAAGGCTGCTACGCACGGTTAATTCAGATAAGCTGCTCGGTCATATTTCATCGTCCGATATCAGAGTATTAATCAACTGCGAACTGCATATATGCTCTGGCTGAAAATCACTTACAAATTCAAGAGAGCTCCCTTTTAATCATTTGGATAACTTGCGTCATAGTACTGCCAACTGAAGCAGACTTATAGCACTCTCCCTCTATGTAGGACAAAGACTTTCCAAGACGCACCAGACGCACAACATGTGTACTCGTATCCGTATGAGATAAAAATGAGAACCAAAAATATCATCGCTTTATAAATGACACTCATAACTCAGTCACAATCATAAACAATGTGCAGAGTTGTCCAATAAGATATGATTCGCGCCCCTTTGTGGGCTAATCAAAATAAAAATAATCCTAGTCTTATTTTTGATGCTTCCTCGACGTTGTCGTGCTCTTTCGTGCGCGGCTGCCAGCTGATGCATCACGCGACCAAATGGCGACGACATACATTTTGGATGATTTTTTTTTTGGGATTTTGCCCAAAAGTGTTCCAGATTTCAGTTTAATTTGACTGGATGGACTCTTTTTTTAAGGCGATTAATGATGCGCCATAGAGTTGATCTGCCAGGAGGTATGTGGAGCGATAATTCCTGTCTCACCGAAAAATGCTTGGCCTGAATATTTTTGGTTTGCTCTGTGAAAAATGCGATATGTCATCATGAAACGTGACGATAGTTTTGTTTATCGCCGTTTCGAAAGGGAAACTGACGGTTTCTATAACAAACTGTAAGTTTAAATTGATTTACGGCTTTGAAACGAGTGCATCAGTTGACGAACTTTGTTATGGTTGACGAACTTTGTTATGGTTGAACTTCTGTGATTGAAAACGAAAGTTGTGCCTTGGGGGGGAGGTAAAAAGGTGGGACGGTGGGTCGGTGTGTGAAAAACTGTTTTCAGGAAGTGATGGGTGAGAGATTTATGTTGGAACGTGTCAATATTGAAATGAAAAACTATTTTAAAAAGATGCGTTGGGAGACTTATTTTCAAAAAGTGCTTCAACCGACTTAAAACGTTTTGCATTACGATTTCAAGAGCTGTATAGACTTAGCTGAACAAGGACGCCCTAAATAACAAGGCGAATCAAGCGATCCTCGCACATGACCTACCCAAGTAAGGTAGCCGTAGTAAGGGAGGCCTTTTCAGCAAGACCGAAGGGGGCTTCGCTTTTAATACTTCCGTAAACTGTTATGTAAGTCTGGGGTATGCAGATGCACCAATAGAGTGGCATTAGTGCACTTTCGGTTGATCCACAATTGCATTTTAAGTCAAAATAAACATATAAGCTATCTCTTCGCTGAGAGGGACCTGAACCTTTTTGGGAAGGCTGTTTGACGGATTAAGTATATAGTTGGTATCTACCTACTGAAAGAGCCAGAGGGGTTTAGGACATTAGACCTAGTGGATGCATTAAGACTCGTCAGGAGTAGCACCCGCTGTTCCGGTTGGAAATTATAAAGGAAGAATAGCATAAGTCGACTTATGTCAAAATTGAGTTACGATTGGATGCACAGTACCCTGTTGTCAGGTTCTGTAAGGCGAAACGATCAAACGTTTTCGTGCACACGAATGATTTGCCCTATGTTACACAAGCAAATTTCTTCGTGCACACGAAAACGTTTGAATGTTTCGTCTTACAGAATGCCGACCCAGTTCTATTATGTCAATTTTTTTCATTCAAATATCTCTTATGGTTGTTGTGTTATGGATCAGGAAAAAACGCATAAGTCATTTTCCCACGTTGAAAGTCAAACCTTTAGCCTGCGCTCCTGAAAAGTGGTTAAAAATTACTTATGCTGTTTTTCCTTATTGTTACAATCTTAAGGCTTAAGCTTAAGAGGTGAACTCTAGCCCAAGTGCAAATGTTTGGAGCGATGCTGGAAGCGTAGATTCAAAAATGGATTCATGTATATCGATGGGTAACTCCTGACGTGGGGCAGAGTTATTGGGAGAAATATGGTAGACAAGTCCATTATTACCACCTTAATTCCACACAAAAGGTATCTGTAAACGCGAATGGTATCTTGACAGATTTCTGTACCTAAATTATAAATAAAAGAAAGTTGCAGGTATTCGAAGGGAAGGCTTGTTTTAAATACAAAATGTTCAAAAAGCCATTAGACAGGTAAAAGACTCACGTGGAAGCTGGCCTTATTTTTAAAACAGGAAAATGGGGATATTTAGAAATGACAAATTGGCCGCCCGCCGTATTAGAAGTCGAAGAATAGCCCAACCGTAAAAGAAGTCATATGTAGCTACGACCAAATCGCTAAAAGCTAGTAAATCTGCCGATTCGCTGATCAAATCGATTCAGAAATGCTGAAAGCTTCAAGTGAAGGGGTTTAAGAGCATTCTGATCTCATAAAGTGAATACAGTGAGCTGTCAAACTGTTGTGATTCAGTTTCCTTTCGAGAAAGGGCACATGGTTTGCTCCAATTAAAAATTAAAAGAAAATTGAATGTTAAGTCACAGTCCAAGCTTAGAATTTGGAAACGCATTACAAAATAACACGGACCTGATAGGCCTGAAGCTTAACCGACCACCAGATACCTATACTTTGTCTCAGAATTGTACATAAAAAGGCTCGGGAGTATGGCAAATGGCACACCTTTCTTTACCTACTTAGACTTGTAAAAGTGAGCGATTTCTTTGAGGTCAAATTTGTATATAGAGCGTGGTCCTTACACAAATAGAACTAGCTGTGTACACGTAGAACTTGGTTAAATTAATACCTCTTACTAGTGTTCGGCGCAGTGGCTTAGTGGTTAGTGTGTTGGACTACTAAGCGAGGGGGATCCCGAAAAAAAAACCAATTTCCAACTCAAGTTTTTTTTTTTTTTCACTGCGCCAACGACTGACAAACATCCGAGAGTATAACTGTCATGAAAGAGCTTCTCAGTTGGCCGTTTGGACTCGGCATAAAATTGTAGATCCCTTCCATTTGCCTCAAAAATAAAAACTCACACAACTGTCCTTCACCTTCCTCGTATGCATGGTCAATCGGTCATAACATATATATTTGAAAGTCATCTCACTTACTGTAAACATCCCAGTTAAAGAATTAGTTCTCTCTGTGATATCTGGAGCAACTGCACTAAGAGCCCTACAAGCGAAAGTTGCACTTGATAAAGGAAAATCCAAAGAGAACGACAAAATTTCAATTTCATTCAATTTCTTACAATTTCCAAATTAGCACATGGACACGTACCGAAGAAAGGAAGACAGAAAAAAAAAGTATCAAGTCATCGTCTCATTAGAAACAGCTTCAGCATGGTTGCTTAACCTACAAACTAGATTTTCTCACATCAGCCGGCTTAGAATTAGCCCAGGTGAGAAACCACTAGACTACAGCAGCAGTGCCAATCTCACGTCGACCAGACGCACGTAGCTATTCAGTTATTCATGTTTCTTGAAAGTACTTCTTGGTGACTTCACTTCAATGGTAATAGGTGACCTAGAAAAGCAATACTTGCCCAGTCGCAGTCGTGTCTTGAGCTACTGCCGTCGTTTTCGTTTCCATCTGGAACTATTGATTTGGATTTTTCATTTTCCCTATACACAGCCGACCGAAAGCGTAGTTCTTCTTCTGCAATTAGGCATTTTCGTCTGTCTGTCTGGCTGTCTATTACACTGCTGTTTGTGTGTAGTATGTCGCTTTGTTTGGATTGGAAGTATCCGGGACTCGGTGAAATGGGCCGAGGCAATTGAGACTGCGTGCAAGAGGCTGTCGGGTGGGGGTGCCTTCTCCGAACAGCGCAATACTGTATGCATCCGGGAAGATCTTGAAGCGGTTCAAATGTGGGTCGTGGTCGCTGCATTATGATTAGCTGCGCGGCTGTAGTTTATGTTGCAATCAATCGAGAGAGTTGTCGGTTTGGATGCTTATTGCTTAGCATGTGGCAGACGATAAAGTGGGGGCACAATGGTACTTCTGACTGTGCATTGGTGTTTGGTTTCGAATTCTGTGAAATGTGTCTAATTATTTTGATTTTTTGATCGCGCACTTTGAAGCAATTTGGGGAGCCGGCTAATGATCTGTTAGATGAATTAACAAACATGAATGCAATTGAAGGGGGGAAACAATGGGGCGACAAGATCAAAGAGTTTCCTGTTTTGATTGTATCTGCGCGTTCACCCAATTGGTCTTGGTGGTGGAATGAGGTCAACTTTATCACTGCGTGCGATATTACGTTTCGAAATCTGGACGAGCGGCAGAGTATGGGTATTGTGGAGGAGTTGGCAGGGGTGTTTTTGTTTAAGATTTGTTGAATATGCTTTGAATTATAAATGAAAAATTGGCCAAGTCTATGACTTATTACGATGGTATTTTATTTGCTATTAATATAAGATTCAATGTGTTATTAGTCCAAGTGCTTCTCCTAAATCGAGTTCGTCTCAAGATGAACCATGTGACAGGTGCGGAAATTTACAAAATTCATGCGTTATTCATATGTAAAGGGTCATTCAGTTTTCGGTTTCGAAAGTGAAGGTAAATAAAACATGAAAATTTTATTTCATTATAAAGTTTGGACTTTGCCATTGAGTGTGTGAAAAAACATATCATTTAAATGGCCGTCTTTGAGGTAATTCTTAACCACTTTTTCGAGCATTTCGGCCATAGCTTGAGTAATGTTGGTTTTAATGGGTTAAACACGGTCTTTTGCGAAGCCCTACAGAAAAAAATCGAACGCATGATCTTTGCGGCCAATTAACGTCGCCAAAACGTTAAATTACGCGACCAGGAGACTTCCCACGCAATTAAGCCATAATTGGTCGTGTTGTGTGGTTTTTAGCTTGTTCAATAACCACTTTTGTAGTAAGTTTTAATTTTAGCGCCTTGTTCGATTGATTATCGTAAATGGGAAACATTCAACTAATATTATGACACTTCAAATGACAGCTATGTTTGACAGGTGTCAAATGCCAGTGCTACCAACTTGAAATGAATGACCCTGTATGTTCTTGACGAAGTGTTGAGTACAACTTGTGACAAACTAATGAAACGGATTGAAATCCCCCACACGGCGTCTTTTCATTACAGAGACTTCTCTTGACAATTCGTTTCAAAAATATAGGCATGCACTTGATCGAAAATTGGACATTAATGTGGTCTAACAAACTTCGCTGTACTAATAGCAAATTATAGTCTCGTCTTTAAAATTACGGAAGCTCAAAATTGCGAAATTTGTATGGAAAACGTAGCCACTGCGAACTACTAAAATAAGAGTCGAAACTAAAAATGTTTATTGGTAAGGCCCACTGTCAATAAGATACAAATTATTGTCCTACGATTACTTGCTTTATGTCACCTAAGCCGATATATCCTTTTGCTCAGATTTAAAATTTCCCTCTTAGAATAAGTACACTCCAACCAACTTTGTCAAATATTGTGGACAGCTCTAAAATGTAATGAACAAAGTCTTAGCACCGTTGACTTGTGCACAAGCTCACGTTACTTAAGTTGATCAGCCCCGTAGACTTGTACACAAGCTCACGCTACTTAAGTTGATCAGCCCCGTAGACTTGTACACAAGCTCACGCTACTTAAGTTGATCAGCGTATAGTTCGACTAAAAGTGGAACACATCCGAAAACTCCTTCTAAAATTGAATAACGTTGCATGAACACAGTTCATGAACTCGCAAGATTTTGGGAAAAAATGTGGGTCCGTCTATTGCGTTTTCCTTGTGGTTGCGCAAAGAGTAGATGCCTTCGGACGTTGAGCAACGCGTTGAACGCACTTGGTATATAAATGCAGTAGCACAGAATAGAACGACTTGATGGTGTGTGACGGAGGCATCGGCGAAAGCGATTACGTCAGCAGCAGTGGCAGTAGCAAGACAAATTGTTCATGAGGGCTTAGCTTGTAGAACTCACGCCAAAAGGAAATTCAGAAAGTTGAGCAACGCTGTGACAGAAAAATGTTCAGCCCATTGTTACACAACACCATGCGCAATTACGTCCATCGAGAAGCACGAGATCTTCAATGATCTCCAACCCTCTCCAACACAATGGTTGGAAAGGATTTGCGATCCTCGTGCTTTATAATACAATTCATTAAAAATTGGTGCATAGTGTGCGACGAGCATAATCCACTATGGGTGTAGGCATCATTAACCCAATCATCGCATACAAGATTCTGTTTGCATGACTGTTTGACTGAAATTATTTACTGACAAAGTTGTTGACCCATTCTATTACGCTCTTAGGCCTCATAAGCTCACAACTGACCAAGTATTCATGAGAGATCTGGACTTAAACGCAGGTAATCCCAAGATACCACCTTTTCATCGATGTTCAAACCACTGACATTAGATCCACATCCAGTTTGGGTATCCCTAGCAAGCTCGCATATTTAATACCATGATGACCGATAGGCCTTGAAATTGACGGTGACGATTTCCAATTAAGCAAAAAACTACCTCCCGTCCATATTTAGGTATTTTGTATTTCTATCGAAAAGATTGTGCTATTACAGAAACCCTGCACCTATTCAAATTTGAAAAGCAACTGAATCTCGTATCGAAAAAGATTTGCCACCTTTCTAAGCGCACACCTACTGTAAACAAACTGAACCGAAAATGTCGATCGCCCCACAGAAAGGCAACTTAACAACTGCTTATATAAGCTAACCATAACCACTCTTTGCGGATCCGACCATTTTAAACGACTTCCTGTATATATCTGCAAGACATCTCACGCTGATATAACTTACTCCATTACCCAAGTAAATCTCCACCTGAAATCACAACCAAACCCAACAACTCGAACAAAAGCAAAAGCTGAGCTGCACAAAGCGATAAAAAAGTACAATCCAACTCGACACCAGTCCAAAATGTCAAAACTGCATCAAGACTCGTTTATTTACGACCCATTAAATGTGTTTAAACTTTTTCCAAAATTAGCAACAAGAACACGGTGACTACACCGTCTCTCACGGTGTATCTGTGGCTTTGCTTGTTCATAACTCAAGTGGCTGTTCTCGCGAAGCCGGCAACCGGTTCGATTAGTAGCCAGTTCCGTATAAAAAAGTTAAACAAAATCTAAAAAAAAAGTAATACGACGACTTTATGGAAATTTAATTTCGCTTTCGTTGATCTCTGCAGTGAGGCAGCCGTGACACATTCGGAGGCTGTGCGCTGTGGTGAGCGTGCGTCCATATCGGGGGTTATACGATCGGCCATTGGTGAAAAGTAAAAGTTGTCGCATTTTTTTTTTCTCGCCGTTGTTGAACCGGCAAGAAGTTTCTTTTTCGTTTGGTTTTGGTTTCCTCTTTTTTTTTATTGTCGACTAATCAATTTGCTCTTGGGCTCGTATGCAATTAATAAAGATGCCAATCTGTTGCTAGACGCTACCGACTTTTTGACGCCAGATTTGGGAATACAGAAAAAAGAAACGAAACCAGTTTTGGCTGCAGGCGCATTCAACTGCAGCTGAGTTGTTCGAAAATTCGGATGTTGCAATGCCAGGCCCATTATTTATGTTGGTTCGCAACGTAGACAATGTTTAAGTTAATTAGCCCTTTCTGGCTGGATTGCTAAAGGTTGCCATCGGTGGGGTAAAAATGGTCTGCAATTTCGGATGACGAATGCACGGAATAATGAAGTCGTTCAACTGTCTGGCATTGTCATACCAGCAGGATAACAAAATAGAAATCAGTTTATTTGGTTTCAGTTAGGACGTTCCGGGTTTGAGTTATTGCTTAGAGGGGATCGCAGTGGTGACTAATGTAAGTCTTGTGTGAGGTTGTGCCCTGTTTCACCTAAGATATTGAGTTAACTTCACTTTAATCATTTGTCTCAGATTAGACGGGGGAGTCTTTACTTCTCTTACCAGCTCATCAACTTTTTCATTTTTCGACAGACATTTGTGGCCCAGCTAGAGTGCGCGCCAAGAATCCGTAGCTCTTGGGAAATAGCGATTCAAAAATGTATGTACGAGGTGGCGCAAAAATAACCTTCCAGTGTTTTTTGGCCATAATTTAAAAAAAAAATGAAAAACTTTGATTCTTCTTGTGGATTATTTTTATTTGGTCTTTTAATTTTTTTTACATCAAGTCGAGAATATTATGTCATGTAAATGGCCGCCGCCACATTTGATTGTCATTTGAGCCCTTTTTATGGCATTTTCCATCACTTTGGCCAAAACTTCCGGCGATAGGTCCTCACATTCTTGACGGATATTGTCTTTAAGAGCTGCAAGAGTCTGAGGCTTGTTGACATAAGCCCGCGACTTCAAAAAGCCCCACAAAAAGAAGTCTGGAGCGGTCAAATCAGGCGATCTTGCGGGCTAGTGCATATCGCCAAAAACTACCCGGGAACACCGCTTTCAGAATATCGGTTGTGGCTCGCACAGTGTGTGCCGTAGCTCCGTCCTGTTGGAACCACATGTCCTCCAGTCCTAAATCGTCCAATTGCGGTAGAAAAATATCGGTAAACATGGCCCTATAGCGCGCACCGTTCACTGTTGTCGTTTGACCAGCGGCGTTCTCGAAAAAAAAATGGCCGCATCAACAGAGGCGATATTCTCGGCACAACGGGCGCTCCGGGGACCGCCACTCTTGGCAACGTCTCGTGTTGTGACAGTCTCTTCGAGGCGAGCGGCAAAACGTCGCAGTGTTTCACCAGTAGGCGTTGGACGGCTAGGAAATCTGCGACGAAATTCACGTTGTGCCAAAGTCACCGACCGATTATTGCTCAAATAAATAGTCACCAATATTCCGCGTTCTGGAGCAGTGTAGCGTAACATTGTTTATTAACTTTGTATTTCGCATATGTTTACTAAACAAATGTCAAAACAGAACTGACATTAGGGGCCAATCGCAAAATTTATAGCATTTTCTGATAGGAGGATTACTTTTGCGCCACCTTGTATATATGGATGACATATTGTCAAAATTGAAACATGGTTAGCAAATTTTGTCACTGAATTTATATACCCCAGCTTGAAGCACGCTGCCGTCGAAAGGGATATTAATTGGTCCAAGCCCTTCAGAGTAAAATTCCGCACTTACGCACGTCCATATTGGATAAACCTGTAAAGCTCTGTATCGTGGATCCGCATCAGATGAATATTAGTCTTTACCATCCACCCCGAATGAGGAAACAACTGACAAAAGGCCTTACAAAATCTAGACGAGGAGTTGTGTGCACCCTTTTGTGGCGGCGTATTTATTTGTGATTAGACTTTGACCCGCACAGTCTTTATTTATAGTTTTAGTCTGGCTAAGACGGAGGGCCCAGTTTGCAGGAGATTATTGTTCGTAAAAGTTTTTCCTTTTAAAGCCTTCAACACTTCAAGTAATGCGGGTTCGGTGCTGCCAATAAAAGCCATAGTTTTAATTAAGTCGATTTGGATGGCTGCTGCCACAAAACAAGGTGCTACCTGATAAGGCTTTTGTCTTGTGGTTACAACGTTGAGTGTTTGCCGATGTAAGCGACACTTTAAGCAATCCTTGTCCAAACCATCCCGAACACCCAAAATATGCAGCTATTTTAATACCCTGCTGTATATTTATCGTTTTCTTTTTTCGTTCTAGTATTTAAATGTTTCTCTTCGCGTGAAGCATAGATGCAGAGAAATCGTTCTTGTACATCTGCAGCTGTTAGGTAACCCCCTTCATTTGACCTGAACCCTGCGGCGATAGTTTTTAAATCACTTAACTCGATAATATACGGAACACCTGAACCAGATGTGAAATTTTGGTTTTGGCGCGAGGTTCCACGGTACATGCCTACTCCGGTGCGAATTGCTAAAGATGAATGAACAGAAGACTCCCTTCCAGGTGTGGCCTATACAGTCTTAAATTATATGAATTTAAAATATTGATAGATACAGACCGACATTTAAAGAGACTAATGGCACTTTTGCATCCGCTCTCTAGCGTCGTCTCTAATGCGATGTGTGCTGTGGCATTTCAGCGGGCGGTCCTTTCATTGTCTGTGTTTCATAAATCACACAAAACATCCCAGCAGAACAGCGATGTGGAACAGAACGCGCGCCGCACACAGTATGAAAAATGACTAAACACAAACCGAGCACCAGCACCAGCCGCCTTGTGCACACCGTAAGGATGCTAAATAGGTGGCAAGCATCATTCATGGTTCAAGGAAATACACGGAATTGTTTAGGGAATTCCACATGGCTGAATGAGGAGAGAAAGAGACCTGCCAACCAAGTGAAAATGTTAATGGTGCTTTTCGGCTATACACAGACACACATTATAACGAGGATAATAAATTACCCATATTGTGTAGGCGCAGGCCAAAAGTGTCATGGGATCTGTCCCTGACAAAACTTGGAGCCGTGACGCAACATGCCATACAAAATATTTCTGAATTATAGAATTTTGTACAAACCGCCACAGCAACGAGTTTGAAACATTAAACACGCTTTTCCCATTAACATACGTCTGCATGGTCATTGCGGCGAAAAGTGGACCTTTCTGGCAAGCAACTTGACTTGCCAAATTTCACTCCTTCACGATTATGACCTATTCCGTCCGGGTGGCAATAAAAGTGGCCAGCCGTCAGGGGATCTGCGCTGTCGATATTTATTGCCCAAGTAAAACATGCTAACCAAGTAGACCACTAAATGTTAGATATTTATGTCCAGTCCAAACTATCAAATGTGCCAAAGAATTCAATTTAAAACTCGCTCGAATTCATATTTCAATACTGACAAAATGAATTGCGAAGAATGGAACAGATATTGGCAAAGAAGGGGGGAAGAGCATCCGTACAATTCTTCGCCTTTTGTTCGTTCGTTTGTGTGCGGTCTTCTAATGGGGCAGCTCCATTGTTTGCGAATTGTTTTCTATTTTTCTGTTCAAAAGAGAAAATTGCAAATCAATCGGGAGAAATTGATGGAAATAATTTATGTGTGAAATAGCGGGCTAACTATTAATGTGTTTATTCAAATTGTTTATATAACGGCGGGTAGTGCTGTTCTCTTCCAAAAATTGTGTACCCACGATCATGAGACGTGTTCCATCGATTAGATGCGATAATTCCGACCACGCAATCCGATTGTGTTTTGGCAGCAACTTGGAACAACGGGTTTTATTTTGTTTTCTTAGCAGGTGACAATTGGGCCTAAAAACGCTGAATTATTTTTTTTGTTTTTTATGGTTTGGTTCGAACTGACACACTCGTAGCAAAACAGCGTTGGTTGTCTGTTCACCTTCATGCCAAATGGCTGATAACTTTATTTTGGAAAACTGTCCTTAATTCGAACTGAAATGCCCACGAAAGCTGAATATTTGGAGATGCAGGAAAAGGAAGAGTAGTGTAGCTTGTTGCAAATTTTCGTTTGTGTGAACATTTTGAGATGAATGGAGGGGGCTTACAAAAATAAATAGTTGGGGCAACAGGTCGGTAGGGTCCCTATACTCACCTCCATTCGTTTTGTGTGTGATTTTCATTTTTGGGCTGAATGGAAGGCTTTTGCAATTTTATGCCGAGTCCAAACGGCTAACTGAGAAGCTCTTTCATGACAGTTATACTCTCGGATGGGGGAAAAAACCTTAAGTTGGAATTTAGACTTTCGGGAATCGAACCTGGGACCCCTCACTTAATTTTCCAAGACACTAACCGCTAAGCTGCAGCGCCAGTGGGAAGGGCCTTGCAATTTTAAAATGAAATCCAAACGGCTTGACCTTCCATTTCACTTCATAGGTGCCTACCACTTTCGCCAACGTCGCAAATTACTGAGTATATCAGAAAGGCAAGTTCATGTGGGTCCCTCGGGTCTTCTACACCTTTTCTATTAATTTATCTCAATCATCTTAGATTATCTTTATATAAATTCAGAGTACCAAAGGATTTTATGGACGACCCTTCCTCACTTTTTCTCTTTAACCTGGAGTATTTTATTGTTTTTGAAAGCACGATAAGTATAACAAACCGTAAGCTGCGTAAGGAACTTACCGTGTTTTTAGGTGAGTTTTTTCAGCACTTTTTTAGAATTACTCCTTTACTTACATCACAGCAGGGTTAGATGGTGACAAAAAGTAAGCTGAGCTAAGCCACTAGTGGGTGTCACTGTGTCGAGACTCTTAAGCTAAATTCGACAACGGGCAGATATCTGTGGCCACAAACCATAACTTCCTAATTAGACGAAAATAAGATTTTGATTCCATTAGATTCAGCATACTCAAATCTATTTTGTAAATTTTTTTCAGCTTTATACCTTTAAAAAAGTGACCAGAATTTCAAAAAAAAAACAACAGCTTAAGTCACTAGAGTCAATGGAGCAAAAAAACTTTAAACTGCTCTCCTGCACACTGAGTAAAACAGACTTTAGCCGTTTTTCCTTGTGACCACAGATGTATGTAAATCTAGAGCAGTTAAAGACTTTCTCCACCCGGGCTCCACCCTCCTAAAAATACATCTGCGTAGAGATCAAAGCCTTGATATCTCTTACCACTGCCTTTTTCTACGGACTTGTAAGGCATCTAAGAAGTGAAGCCCTCTTTTACATTGAGGAGAATATTATACAAGACCTTGATCATCTGAGTTCTGGTGTACGGTGGAAAGGAATTGACCTAAGAAGATGAAAAGCGCTTGGGACTCTTTGAGCAAAAGAGTCTTTGGTTAATAATCGGTTGGTATCGATAGAGTGTGAAAAGAAGCCTTAACCACGAACTTTATGGACTTTTCCGTCAAAAGGCTGAAAATACCAGGTACTTGAAATATATTGACAACCACGACTGACAAGTTTTTGAGTCCACGTCTTTGACTCGCCCAATTGAAAATCGAAGGATAGCAGATAACAAAACACGGATAGCTAGCTTAAGACTGGGCTATCTGAAGAGGCTTGGTGGTTTAGATCGTCGTCTGCATAGGACTGAACCTAAAGCAGGTAGATATGCCAAGACCAGGAACGACAACATAGATCTCAGTCTTATTTTCGTTATGGAGCTTGTCCTATACCGTACTCGCGGAGGTACACTTTATTTGTTGTCTGGTCCTGTCAAACATTTTTTTTTCACCTATAACAAGCAATCTTACGGAGGTGGCATACTTTCCTTATTCATTATCACAACGTTCGGGTATAGTCGTTTTTAATATTTCATCACCAGACAACAAATTTCCTGTATGCCGGCAGCAGGTTAAGTTTGGTTACAGTGCCAGCAGTGATGCCAACTGAGGCTTTTTCATGCCTCTTAGGCAATATTTCATTAGCAAAGGCTTGTTTTTTTTTCAAAAAGGTATTTTTTTTGTATTTCCGTTATTTTTCTAATTTTTGTTTTTGATTCAACACAGGTACCTACTGACTTTTTAGTTTTTTAAACATTCTTACAAAATCTTGGCCAAAAAGAATTTTGTATGTAGAGAATGTGTTTCCACCTTCAAACTCTGCCCATTTTCCGAACAATTTATCTGTCATTCTTTAAAAATAGTTCCAGCTTCCAAGTGAAATGAAATTTGAAATACTTTGTACCTACTTATGAAACTGAAAAGTCATGAATTTTGTTCCTATGAAGAATTTCTCCTGTGATTTCTAATTTAATTTTTGTTTGCACATAAAAATTGTTTATTTTTTTTTATTTGTGTTTAATTTTTGAATGATTGTCACAGTTTATCTAAAAAACATTATTTTATTAAAAAGGTATCTTTTATCCTCAAGTTAGGCATTTTTTCGTTAAAATTGGTTGGCAACACTGAGTGCAAGTCTCATGTGTAGTCGGCAGTTTCAGTGATCACCAGATCACCGCGTTGTTGGATAAAACACAGCAAAATTTCGGCTCTAAGACTGACGAACGGATTTGCAGGGGACTACAGCTTAAAACAATCTAAGTGAACGCTGTCATCAGCCTGTGCCTCGAATATCGGAAAAGCCAAACTATTTCGAAATCAGTCCCCTTCAACTTGCAGTTGGGCGGTTGGTTATTACATTTAGTTAGTTTCACGCAGAGTTCATCATATTCATAGTACTTTCCTGTCTTCACTCTCAAAAATCATCTCAACTTGATAACGCAAGCAACAACCTTTGCAATCATTTCTGACAATTATAGACGCAAGACTTATTTTTCGAGCAATACAAGGAGGCTACAATTTTAATGAGCCCCCAAATGGCTAAATCTAGAAACGATATATCATGAGTGATGTAAACGCAAGAAACTCTGCCTTCAGCAGTCGGCGTTACCAAGGTTATGTTTCATGACATTTATCAAGATTCTTACTTCACTCTGGTATTGCCGCTGCTGTATTACGTTTCTTATGTTTTTCATATACTTTTAGTTACCTAATACCGCTGAAAAGTGTGTCGGCCCAATTTGATCGTTTCCATACTTATTTCATAAAAAGTAATGCCTTGTCCAAGTTTATAGTTAACGTCCATAAAACTTCATTAGCATGGAAACGCGTCTACCTACGGCATAGATAACAATCAACAGCCGCATTCATTATCGTCGCAGTTTAACTGGATTTAAGTGTCAAATAAAAAATAAAGAACAACATCCTCACGTTTCAACTCTTTACACAAAAATTCCAACCGTCAACGGCCGGATAATAAAATTCACATTAAAATCTGTATACGTCCGTCTCAATTTAGATAGTGCGTCCATATCCAATGCCGCCGTGTACACAGTAGACAGAGGCACCCTCCCACACAATTTAACACCATCTACGCAGTGCTTCAGATGCACCAATGTGGGCATGGGCGATGAGGATCGCGTGTAATTGACGCGCTACCCTGATTTCCGTTCGAATTGCCAGTAGAACGGTGCCTACGTAACCTACTCGCTTGGGTAATTTAAAATATATTGTGCGGTAGTAATATACAAAGAAAGACCCAACAGATTCTCCCAAGGATGTTTCGGCTTTAATTACCACTTGTGCATGTGATAATTACCCGCAGTTAATTCATGAACAGCAAAACAACAGTAGTTGGCGTATATCTCGTTGTGCGCTAATAAACGAAGCGAAAATGTTAAAATTCGCTTAAGGACCTTGAACTAGTTCCTCGTATGTGGCCAGCAACAGTATATACGTTTTGCAAGTTTTTTTGTTTTCTCTGTCGTTGCTGAAGCACAGACTTGTGGTAACTTAAATTCAATACCAATGACGTAGTAATTGTTGCTAAGCTTGGCTAAATTTTGCTTAATTAATTTGACATATTCGTTATTGGAGTTATTAGTTGGGCAATAACTTGGTCAACGCCGGTGAATGTGTTGCCTTCCTGTCTGACAATTAGCCGACAAGTTGAATTTAATTTTTTCTCGTTTTGTGTGGAGGCTTACTCATTGGTACACAGTTGTGTTCGAAGTACTTTCTAATCGATGGATTTAAGTCGATTGGAGGCTCGTTTCTTATGAAACCAAGTTATTTTCAGACATCGTAGGTCCGACCTCTAGGGCACGGTATATTTTTATTTAAAAGTCCAGAAAAAAATAGATCCATATTAATTATTTCAATCAGATAGCCTTAGGGGAAAGGATCGTTGTGGCTTACCGGAAAGCCTTAAATATAACAGGTCTTTTAATTAAGTATTTTATCTTGTTTTGTTCATATTTTGCTTTTCAATCGCCACTAGGTCTATCGCAATCACTCCCGCTTCGATATTCACAAAAGAAACACTGATTGATCGCCGCCGCAGCGCTGCTTCCGGTTATGCTATATGGTGTAGGAATTGGGTTTCAAAATTTTACCTTACAACTTCGCACAATTCTTTTAAAAATAAATTTCAAAAGTCGGAAAGTAACACCTCATAGCTTATTTAGTATCCTCTCTGGCATCACCATGGTGCTGAGGTGTTCTTTCCTTATTTAGTACCCTCTCTGGCATGACGTGGTGTGGAGGTGTTCTTTCCTAGGGTTATCCCAGCGGCATTCCGAATACAAATGGACGGTTTTGGCAAGGATTCCAGAACTAAACATGGCCTTGTACAGCCCGTCTCTAAATGTGTTATGAAAGGCAACTTTAAAATCCATTTTTTTCTTTTACCACATCTGGCGAGGTGGAAATTTTTGGTCGATGATAGACTTTCCCAATCCTAAACCACACTTTTAGGTACCTACCAGGATCCTGACGGTCAGCGTTAGGCATTTACGGAATTTTGCAGACAGAATATTGTATTGAGGAGACTTATGCAATGCAGCTGCTGTTTTGCAGATCAAAGGGTTTTCTTTCTGAGACTCTATTCGTCGGGCATACCTACTTTGACCAAAATTTTCAGACAAGTTGGATCATTTCGGTTCTAATCATTATGTCAGTTCAGCGGCGAAGTCATCAGCTCCCGCGCAATTTTGTTAGATTTTTATTGCAGGTACCTTCATTTTGGTCAGCTTTATGGGATTCCTCTCTATTGTTGTCTATTTATCATGCTGCCTAACAGCGGGATCTTGGTTTAACAGCCTGCGCAAGTGATCCTTCTAAATTGTAAGCAATGGCAGTAAATCTTAATATAATATTCCTCTGTTTATTTTTGTACACTTGCATTCAGGCTTTTTGAAGAATAAGACAAAAATTCTTGTCAAATAATTGAATTGTAAAACAAAATAAAATGCACGACTGGGTCGAACGAAACTTTCTCGTTCATCAAAAGTTTGCTTGGTTGTTTTTTTTTTATTTTATTAGGTAGTAGGTAAGAGACTGAAAAACAATGCTAGATAAAAGAAACAGTACATAGATAGAATATAGGAAAAGGAATAGTGTTAAATAAAATTCTGGTAGTTCATCTGATATGGCTGTACGAATCAAACAACAATATAAGTTTTTAAAAGTTGAAGTTCTCAGTAAAAGGGAATTGTCACAAGTTCTGGTTATAAGTGCCACTGTACTATTTTATAAGCTCTTATGCTTTACAAGATTTTTGAGTACCAGGACAAGTGTTAGTTTTGTTTTCTGATCTGGTAGGTCATTTCTTTATTTTGATTAGTAACGCTTAACGCTAGTATAAGGTGTCTATGATTGGAAGCAGGGTTCGCGATAGATCTATATATTTACATAGATGTATATTTTGAGAATTCGGAGATTTGTTTTTAAATATGCGTTAGCAGTTATAAACTGAATATCCCAATTGACGTGTGTGGTGTGAAAATGAAGTCGGAGTTTCTGATTCCGGTTGGTATCATTTTAAGGTGCATACTCGATATGGTTAAAAAAAAGGTGTAGGTTATATTTGTTAAGAATAAGTTTTGCTTAGCTGTTATTGCATTTTTATTAGAAGTGGAAAATTGAGATTATTACAAAAATATACCGTAGATAAGTGAATGCAAATCGAGATTTGTGAAGTATTTTTTTAAAAATAAATAATCTGATTTATGCGAGTTTTTTGAGAAAAACTAAGCACGGAATCTTATTTAGAATACTTTTATTATCCTTTATAAGCATTTTGATTAAAATCGTTGCGGCGGTCTGTACCCAATATTGCAATGTTTAGTTTGACAAATACTTTTGCTTAACTAGTTAGCTGACAACCGAGTACAAGTTATTGTTCGGGATGTAAGCATTAGAAGGTTTTTAAAGTGTTTTTTTTTTAAATCGAAAATGGGGTTTTCGATATAAGAGCAGTTTTTGAAATTAGCATTTTCGGTGAATCGAATTGAAAATTAAGGACGCAATCATTTTGAAAACATCAATTTTACTCTAAGTTTACATTTTGGTCGAAATTGTTGTTGCCGTTTTCAAGTAAACTAAAGAAAATTAAATTTTTAAAAAATGCCTTTTTTCAAAAATCCATTTTACGATAAAATACAGAAAAACTGAGTTTTTAATTAAGCTGTAAATTACCTTATTACCTTAGAAATGAATTTTTGTTACAATTGAATAGACCGTTTTCGAGATATGTCCATTTGAAAAGTACCGTTAGTCGATTTTTGAGCGGAAAACTGAGTATACAGTAGAGGTAACCTCACCTACTTTAGCATAAATATCAATTCTAGTTGAAATCGTTAAAGCCGTTTTCGAACAAATGAAACTGGTATGAAAATTTCGTATGGGCAGTACCATTAATATTAAGGTTACCCCGAACTGTAAGCTCCAAACTCCGAATCCAAAGTTTGAACGAAATCCGGGTAGCCGTTTAGGTTGTAGACATCGGCATATAAAGACAGACAGACAGACAGAATTTCGCCAACCACTTTCTTGAGTTGGTCTATCATCGTATTGATTAACATCTCGAGTTCGAAATTTTGTACGAATACAATATCTTTCTCTTACTACGTAATCGAGAAAGTTAAAAAGAGTAACACTTATTTTCATCAGTTCGGTGAATTGCAGATCCCAAAAGAATGGATGGAACATCATAAACTAAATCGAAACCTAAAACTGCCTCCAAATCATACCCCCTATATCAATGTAAGGCAATAAAAATATATTCTCACCCTCTTAGCAAGTTATTTCGAGGGTCCCACACCATGGTACGAGTTCATATACTCATGCACACAGTACTGTATTCACACACTCCTCGCGTGGTCCTTCACTTTATATCATAAGAACTATAATGTTTCAGCACTTAATGGTTCCTTCGACGGGAAAGTTATTCCCCATTTGGTGTAATAAAATGCGTACGAAACAAGCCGACATATTCCCTGTGACACAAAATAGCGACAGCTTGTCGCTTAATACTTAATTGTTTAGTGGTTTTTGTTCCTTATATTTATTTGTGCGATGATGTGGTGTCATCTCGTAAAACTTCTTAGAGTCACTAAACACAGGCGAATGGCGGTTAAATTAACCTGATGGTATTTTGTTTTTGTCTCTTAACCACATGCCAGTTGTCTAATAAGTTTCTGACATAGACAGTTCGACTCATCCGAAGGTTTACTGGCAAGTCTTTAGTAGAGCTACTCTCAGTCACACATGTTAGCCCAGATATAAATTATGAAACCGCATACAGCCTTCTTCCATTGAAATGGCTGTCGTCTCACAATACCCACGCAGGTGCCAACACTCAACCATATTTGGACGCAACTATAAGCATTCAATCAGGTTTCACCCAGTATTTTTCGCACGCCAGTTGACATGTTTCTCTGTTCACCTATGAGCCGGCCGACTGCATAGAAAGTATATTCATTGTAACACAGTGACCACGATGTTCGCGAAAGTCGAAGAGCGGTGACAGCAGACATCACCAAAAATATGAGAACAAAGAACTGTGTAAATAGCTGATTTGTCAGCTGGGCAGCATAACTTTCCCCTTCTCCACTCTCAGGGCAACATGAATGTAGGTACCTGCGAAAACCCACAATGATTGATCGTGTCACTAAGCCGCTTGTCATGCATAAAATTATGTGTGCGCCAGCTAACAAAAAAAAAATTAAAAATTCGTATGCGATCAACGTAATGTGTTGAACGAGTCGCCGCGCTTTAAGGTGACAGAAAGTAGTTCAAAGCCATCTTGGCCGATGAAGAAAATATAAACAAATAGTAGAAACTGGATCACATTAGAATGGACTGTGACTTAATTTTTTTTTTGTATTTTACTCGTACTCCTATTTTTATTTATTTTTCGCTTGATTTTCTTTGCAGATCACCTTCGGAGCGATCGGGGAAAGGATGCTGTGGCCAATGGTTTGCCGGGCCGCCATTACGTGCATTAATTGCGGTTGTGGCACTGGGCGGTGTGGCATGTGCTCTGGGTGGTGCTGCATTGGGGGCGACAGGACTGGCGGGTCCGCCATCATCACATTTGACAGCAGCGTTGTTAATGATCGGTGAGTCTGAGTTGTTTGTGGTTGATTTTGAAAACCAATTTAGGAATGATTTAATGATTTGGCCGTGTAGGACTTATGCCGATCATTAGTCAACTGACAGCATAGTTTAAAATTTACACAGTTGGTAACGTAATGCAACGATACCAAATTACATTTTTCGCCTTTAGATCTGAAATGGTTCGAAATTATTGGCTTCAAGTCCTACAAGGGCAGTCATTGATTTAAATTATCCCTGTCCAGCAAGTGTCTCCATATATAATCAACAAGAGTCAGTGAGTTAAGCCTTTCGATTGAGATTACTTTAGCTTTATGCCCAGCATGGGCGTCGCTACAAAATTTAACACCATCAACTTAGACACTACAAAAGTCCCAGCGTCCCAGATGTAGGACACTCAAGTGAGCCTATACTCTTCCTAACTCTCGATTTTGCGACTCAAAATCCTCATTAAAAGCACCCATGGCGGTCCCCATACTTGATCCAACCATTTGTCAACCTATGAACCTACTTCCTGATGACATGCGTTCATGGTAATGAAACTACTGAGGTACCACTCCATCTGGAAAAGCTGCCGCTGGACATAGAGTTATTCATAAATTCGAGTGCTCCTTATATGAGCCCGGTGAACTATCCCACACCCCATCACAATAATGAAGGAATTTCATGTCGGAACCTTGAGCCCGAAATTGAAGTCTTTTGGTCAGAAAATAGTTTTTATGTCGCGAGTACCAAT
This sequence comes from Cheilosia vulpina, assembly GCA_916610125.1. Lineage (NCBI taxonomy): Eukaryota > Metazoa > Arthropoda > Insecta > Diptera > Syrphidae > Cheilosia > Cheilosia vulpina. The sequence goes on from OU744279.1 coordinate 63,146,901, forward strand.
AACTCAAGTTTGACACCAACTTCGGTCCTCCTCTAACCTGTGTCTCTTAAACCAACAGCTTTTGCTTGTCCGTCGAACTTAAATTCGTTCATAAAATTTTAAGCTGAAAACATTTTTGTCGGTTCCGCGTTACTCAACCCCATTTGCCATTTTCCGACGTGAAATTTACTAAATTCCTCCCGACACTCTTTTTTTCGAAACTCACTTGGCTAACGCATCACGTACGCCAACGAGTGTATCTTCCGTTGTTAGCGCGGCCTTCACTTTCCACTGCAACTGCACTACAGTCTCAGCCAAGCCAATAATGAACTTGAAAATTCCAATTGAATGGCGTCTACCAATCCGCAAAAATTCTAGTTCATTCAATTCTGCAAACAAATACAAACAAACTCTCTGCTCATTTGAGTCGCAACCCAAACAAACATCGACTGCAGATATAAACTCCGACTACCCACACTTGTGCCGTCCGTTTACCCTAGCAATAGGGAAAACAAATTCTAAGCCCTCCCTGCCATTGACCGATTTCAATTAAAAACCCCAACAAAAATGCAAAAAGAAAAAACTGCGCTAAACGATTATGTATTTTCGCTCTACCGGAAGAGAGCTGAAAGTTAATTGAGCCGTGCTGGGTAACCACAATGAAGTGTGCGATTTTTTTTTCGCGTTCAGCGTTCAGGACAAATAAATGTACATGAACCCCATATGCATAGTTCGCCGTGAAAAGCTGTTAAGCTTTTAAATTTGGAAAAAAGTCGACAGTGCCAATGAGACCGCCAGCCCCCTCAATCAATGGAGCAGTAAATTTAAATAACAGAAGCAAATATTTTCCCTCGACCCGTAAAATAATAATAATTGATAGCCGCCGTCTCTGACAAGTGACAGTCATTCAACTGCGACGCGGAATCAAAACGCAAATAGATGGCAAACTATATCAGCGACCGCGGTGTTTTCTGATTTCTCTGATCTGACGTTGATGCGGCGATTCATCGGCAAACTGTCATCCGCTTCAGTTTGCGCACTTCCCTCTTGAACCAGAGTGCAGAGTGATGAGTGACTCACGAAAATTACCACCCTCCCCATGGGAATAAAAGATGCGAAGTGCATCGGCACACTCCACCGTTGGCGTTGGTCGCCTCCTCAATAGCAAATTGGCGTGTAACAATAAAAGCTCACACAACAGACAGCACTCTTCCACGAGGGAGTGGCTGGGGGCGGCAAGAGCTGATTGTTTTCTTGCCATTACAATACATTTATGCAGGGTACACAATACACACATGTATGTACGTTTTTGTAGTGCAAATTACAAAGAGAAACTCTGTAGTAAAAAGCGAATATTGACTTTAGTGATTTTCCTTTGTGCTTGTCACTTTTGCACCGTAGTGATCTATAGTGCACTGAAGCAACACACGTAAACGTGGACTGAACACTGAAGTGAACAGCTCAATGGGTGTTAATGGCGCTAATTACTGTTGCACAATATTTGCTGTCAATAGTGGCCGCGAGAGGCAGAGAACGGACGCGACGATAATGAGTGGAAATTTGTAGAAAAAAAAAAACACGTTAAGTGACAGTTTAGCGGACTTTTCCTGTCTGTTTGACAATCATTGTCGTTTGTCACACCACCACAAGACGCGCGCTGGTGGAGATGCAGATGGCCGATGAAAGTGTTTTGTTTTTTTTTATGTTAAATTTTAGCAGTGTGCGTAAAAGAGACTTTTATTTTAATGGTATCTAATTGAATTGTGGTGTGTTAAGAATATACGAAAATTGAAATTACGTAAAGCCATAGGAGGCTTGAGGAGGCAGTTAGCGAAGCTATAAATCGTAAGATAATCGTTGAATAATCGTTGAACAATCGTTTTCAAGGGTATTTTGACTGTCCTTCTATTTTTATACCATCCACAGGAAGGTATATTCACTTTGTCATTACATTTGTAACGCCAAGAAGGAGTCACTGGAGACCTCATAAAGTAGGTACAGTCCGTATCATATGAATAGCCTCACAAAAAATTTATTTTTAAATTAAATTTAAATTTTAAACCGTTTTGTGTACCTTTTTGATTTGTAATTGTATATCGGGTTGAAAGGTAGGACTGAGTTCTTCAGACTAAGAAAAGTTTTAAATAGTTTCGAAAGCTAAAGGAATTTTCTGAGATTATTTCGTTTTGATTCACTAAAATTAGAATAGAATCTCCTTGTTTTTTTTTAGTTAAAATGAAATCCAAATAATATTTTTTTTTAAGAAAAGCATTTTTTTTATTTACTATAGCTTACGCAATTATTTTAGAACTTTTTATTTATTTTGAATTAATTCAAAAATACGATCTTTAAAGAATCATACAATGATTTTAAAAGATCAAGAGTAATACTGGCCCAGGCCACTTTGGTACCTTCATTAAGGTCGTCTTTGTTGGTATACAGCTTCCCACTTTCATACATTCAACCAACCCCACACATTTTCGATGGTATTCAAATCTGGGGAGTAGGGTGGCCAGGAAATTTGTTCTATATTTTGGTCATGTAACCAAGTCTTAACTATTCCAGCTGTGTGAATTGGCGCATTGTCCTACTGGAAAATGATTGGCAGTCAAGGGCGGATCTAGGGGGGGGGGGGGGCACAGGGGCACGTGCCCAGAGGGGACTGCATTATTACTGCTTGCTCAATCCATTATCAAAACAACACAGACAATTCGCCTATGTACGATAATAAAAAGTCACTTTTCTAACAAACGATGGAAATCAAGACGAAAAATTACCCAAATCTATGTCTGCATATGCTAGAACCTAGAAATATATGTGAATCTTGGGGCGCGTGCATGAAATTTCTAGCCTTACGCGCAAAGTCGTATAGACCACATTTTTAATCGTACAATTTTTGTGTTTCCGATGGCCGTAAAAAAAAAGAGTTACAAATTTGGCAACAGATGAAAGAAATATTCCTAAGTCACCACCAGAAGCTTATAAAAAAGCAACAGCTCTGCCAAACATAAGTACTCTTTGTCAATTATTGTGCACATTTCCTGTGACAACCAGCACTGCCGATCGATCTTTCTCCACCTTACGCCGGATAAGGACATATCTTCGCAGCAATATGAGAAAAGATCGCCTGAATGGACTAGCCCCAATGCATATCCATCAAGACATTGCTTCAAAGATGAACCCTGAAGAAGTGCTAGATATCTTCAGCAGAAAACATAAAAGAAAACTGTCATTATTAATCATATAATTTTTCATTATTAAACCTTTATAAAAAGTATTTTTTTATTCTTTGTTATTCTTCAATGTCATTGATAAAGAATGAATCCCAAAAACATATTGCAATGCAATACTATGGGGTACACTCTTCATCTATCTGACCTTTGTGCCCCTCCCAGAAATAAATCCTGGATCCGCCCTTGTTGGCAGTGGTCCGAAAATATCCTGGAACTGAGGTAGAGCCGTTTCCAGTATAATTTCGTAGTAAGGTGCTGTCAATCTGTAGTTCACAAAAATCAAACCGATCGTTCCATAATATGATATGGCGCTCTCTTCCTCTCTTACTCTTCCCTCACGGCTTTGTTGAAGGTCCAAAAACAATTTTTCTGTTCTTAAATCATGGTAGTAATAGTTGTATTCGTCGGGCCCGTCGAGGTTGAACTTCTTTTCATCAGAAAATACCACTTTCCGCCAATCGTTTGAGTGACTGCTACCATCAGTGTTCCAAGCCGTGTACGATATTGAAAAACTAAGCCGCTGTTGTTTTCGTGGTGTTTTTTTTTAGTTTCAGACGCTTCAGGTGTCCCGCACTCTTAATAATTCGGCGAACTTCTAGCCCAGCTTCGTGTCAAATGTTACTTAGAGAATGGGTTGAATTGGAAGCTAACCTTATAATTTGCCGTTTTTCTCGGCTTGCAAGTACAGTAGAAAAACGGGCTTTGTAATGTTTTCCGTAAAATAATGGATTTCTTAAATAACTGTTAACTAATTTTGGACTTCGATCAAGTGTTTTTAGCTATAGGGAGAATAGAGAGATTTTGCTCATGGTAAGCTTCTATTTTAGCAATTTCCTTTGCATTTAAAGATTTTTTTCTACCCATTTAAACTATTAAACCGATCATAAACACAAGTTTAAACCGTTTATCACGATAACTTTCCGATGATTACGCTGCTAAACTCTTGCTTACAACGAATAAGAAAGTTAGTTGGGGCTATTCTAATGTTACAAAAAAACAATGCATATTAAAATTAATGGATACAAAACTAACTAAAAAGCGCTCAAAACAGTTAGCTAGTTAAAAAAAAACAATATCTGAGGCTATCCAACTGTTACGGACTGTATACACTGAGGGAAAAGACTTTAAACTCCTGAACAAAACATTCAAAAATTAAAAGTCAACATGTATGAAAGACAACCATATTCAAACGCTTTCAATTTAAAAGTTACAATTTACATTTTTTACGTCAACGCAAATAATTTAAAACTTGAAAGAGAAATTATTTAAATTTTAAGTTTCTCACTTAAAAAAAAAGTTGTACTCTTAAATTCAAAGGTAACACTTTAAATTTAAAAATTCTGTTATTATTATTTTGTTTTTTAATTAAAAGCATTTTTTTTTACTTTTAAATGTAAAATTTTAAAAATGAAATATATTTCTTTTAACTTTCGCAAATATTTGTTTTTTTACATAAAACTTTAAATTTAAATATGCGAAATTTTGATTTCAAAATTCACTTTTTTCCTGTGTGTATATTCTGAATCAGGATCACATTCCGAATCCATTTAGCCATGTCCGTCTGTCTGTCTGTCCATCCTGTCTGTCTGTTGAAAGCACGATAGCGCCCAAAGGAATTGACATAGGCGATTGCAATTTGGTGAAATGACTTCTTTTTATCGTCGTCAGGTTGGTATTGAAAATGGGATATGTCGGTCAAGTAGTTCTGGTACCTCCCATACAAAACCAATTTTGCATGACTTGTATGAAGTGGAGGGTATCAAATCATCGGCCAGGCCGGTAATAACACTTTTACTTGTTGAATCTAAATTAAGGCGGCGAGGTACATTTGAGCTCTTCTTCGTACCTAAGGTGTTCAAGGTTACTCTAGCAAATAATAAGGAAAAGGCTAACAGTCGCAATGCCATATGGCTTTCAAATTGGGGAAGTATTTTCCAAGATCTTACATTCACTGTTACCTTGTTTCGCATGGCATATATTTTTATAAGAAATAAAGCGGGAGACAATTTTTTCCATGTCTGTTTGTTTCCAAATTTTTGTCGGAAGCGATTTGCGTTAAGATCATCTCGAAGGCCTCTAAAAAGTTCGCCTGCGGATCTGTTTGAGACCCTGTTTGCACCTTGTAAGAGGTAGGCGCTGTGTAGTTGATTCATTCAATCAATTTATCTCATCTTTTAATGTCCCGCTTACCCATTAATAGGTTCGCTGATGTAGGATGCATAAGTGACCCTCAATCTTCCGCCACCGACTCTATAAAAGGTATAACTTCAGGGGCTATCCCCATACGGGTAGTGGAGAGATTTAGGACTTGATCTAACCTTCGCATCCTGATGCCATGTACTCCATAGCACGCCTTGGAATCTGAGTTGGGGACATGCGTTAAAAACCCAAGGACCGTTTTGTCCGGGGTAATAGCTACTCGACATTGACTATCTCACATATCCTAGTGTTCTTTTTCCGATCTCTGCAAGTAACCACAGCGATACTTCGAAGAAATCACATTTCGGAAGCCTTTATATTGACCTAGCTGTCTCAAACTAGACTCAGTCTTACTAATTCTGCTTAAAAAATTATTACATCCAAATGGAGAAGGCCAATAGGAACTCACTAATGTCGTTTTCCATCCGGGATAGTCCGGACTCCGGAATCGAAAAAATCGCTTCTGAAACCGTTACATTGGCACAAAAAAAAATACTCTTCTGGTGATCCTGAGAAGAGAATTTCGCTTCTCGATTTGAAGTCAGAATACACTCAAGAAGCACTCACACAATTGTAATTTATGCATTTTATGCAAGTCAGCTGACAACAGCCGTAGATTATTTTTTTGGCATTTCACCAATACTTTTGTGGATTCAATCGGGTCATCCCCGACATAGGTAGTATTTAAGAGCACCCAAAGATCACCAAGTCATCTGCGGAAAGAAAATACTTGTTCCTTAGGTCTGTGTCAGTCCAATTCAATTCTTCTCTAAGGCGCCTTGACTTTAGTTCGAAAAAGAGAGGAGAGACAATCGAAGGAGTCCAACATCAACAGTGACAGTAGGTTTTATTTAAACGAAAAGACCGTCATCAGAGAATCTAATATTGTCTTCTAATATATTCGAAAATATGAAGCTCGGCCTATGATTTTAATAGATTCGATATAATTCTGGTTCTTAACCAAACCGATTTTTCTTGTATTTATACGTCACCCCTGTCACCATGAAAATTTGTTCTGCGTTGAACAAGTGTAACTAATAAATTGCGGCCGATAACACGCTGTCCTCTAAAGCCACTCAAAAATGCCAGAATAATTATTCAAATTATGAGGAGGTCGTTACTAAATTGCCAGATGTTCTCGAAGCGGTCCGACCTCTAACTCAAGAATTGCATCATCATCTGGCAGTAAAAATGTGCTTCTTAGCATTAGACCATCTGTTTACTAATCTGATGATCAGAAATTTAAATTCGTCCTAAGAAAAGCTTACACCCATCAAATGGTTTTGAGAAGCTATGCTGCATCTAACAAAAATGTTGCCCTTGGATCTGGGACTGGACTGCATTTAGTTGAATCGTTGGAGGGTATTTTTGAACTAGTGGGCTTGTGCGCCTACTAAAAAACCGTTTTCAAAGCTTAGTGGAAACTTGCAATCATCTACAAGTTCCACCTATAGAAACAGCTCTGACGATCCCTCAACTTCCGCCTAAGATTATAGATTCCCATCTCCGATGTCGTTTCAAACCAAGTGCTCACATTTCCTGATACTCCCATTTAAACATCGCTCAATGAAATTTATAAACTATTGCCTACCGGCCTTATAGCAACTGCTTTGACGAAAATCCCATTTCGAAGAAGAAGATAAAAAAAAACCGAATAAGCTGAAAATACGTGCAGAGCTTTCGTAATAAAATAGCAAACCAGAAATGAAAATTAATTTCCCTAAAGCGCACCGCCATGAAAATGGTTTGGCAGAGAACAGTCTCTGAAAATACACTACCTCCATTGACGTTTTCCAAACTCTAAACTAATTTGAGGATGCTTCGATGAGCACATAACTCTCGTCCAATTTGCATCTGCATTGGCAAAGCATCCTATATAATTTGAATGCACCACGATGCAGAAATAGGCAACGTTCTTCCTGTTTCCTGTTCTACGAAGAAGGGTTTCTTTTTTTTCCTCCATCCCAAGTCCCTCCTTCTGACATTTGGCTATGGCAAATTGAAGTTTTTCTTCCTCGCTTTTTGTCCGTACTCTATTTCACCGTTAATAAGGACTCTATCATTGAATAAAAGACGATGCAAGCAGGAAGCAAACGAGACCCAATGAACCAAAAAAGAAAACAGTATAACAAATGGAAAGTAGGGATGCTCTGGAACGAGCAGGAGCACTCAAACTTGAAATCAGTTATAGCTATTGTTGCATTGTTCAACATTAAGTTGAAATGGGCAAAGTTTTTGTGGCCGACTGGAAAATTATCATGATAATCGTGTTTTGTGACGTATACACCAGGAACGAGCACAGAGGGAGAGAGAGGGACGGACACCAGGCAAACCTCTTAACATTTAATCTAATTGGCAGAAGGAAATTAATTTTCCGTTGTCTGCAGCAGCAGCAATAACTTTCACTTTTGTTGTCCGGATTGTGTCTTCTTATAGTTTTGCTTAATTATTGCAATTGTGCAAGCGATTTAGGGCAAAACTTTTTTCGTATACTAACAAAGGGAATTATACGATAAAGTTTGATTCAATTTGCGAAAAAAAGAAACACAAAAATGGTTCACATCCCAGGCAGGCCTTACCCAATCTTCTTTTGTTTACAGATTTCGATATAATAATGGCGATGAATTTTAATGGTTGCATTTTTAAATGGGAATTTTGATTGTTCCCGATTAGTTAATTCACAAAGTCACTTTTCGCAACAAAAACGTTGATTGTGACAGCTGATTTAATAATAGCTATAATGGCTGACGATTTTGGTAGACATTTATTGGTGGGGTTTTGTATCAATCAGCGTACAACGGAAAGTTCCTCTGAAAAATTTTAATAATCAGAAAATCAATCAGACTCGAATGAGATATAAATTCATTAACGAATGTGAGAACACTCCCCAATCTGTCTAAGAAGGCAAAACTTGAACGGCAAAAAATAAAAGAGTTGTTGTTCTGTGTTTGCGATGAAAAATGCTCGAAAAGAACAAAAGCTAAGGCAAAGGTTTTTTTTTCACACGGATATAGAGTTGGTATGCCTGGGGCCCTACATTAAACGCTACTGTTGGGCTAGCAATTTTTATTTTCTCTTGTCTTATGGCTACGCTCACAATATCAATGTGTTTGCATTCAAAAATTTAAGTCTGTAATTTATTTTGGATTTCTTTTTTACAATGAACGACTGCTTAGCGTGCTGTACAACTTAAAGTGAAGATAGGAAGGGGGAAATTTAAATACTGGCCTGATACACATCAGTTATAAACAAAAGTGTCTTCAAAAGGCGAAGCTAGACAACGCATGTTTCGTTCTAGTTATTTGGCTAACAGAAAAGATTCGGTAGGTTGCCATTTCCCCCTCCTGTTCACAGTCTGGATAGGCTGATGTGCATTTGTTATTGCGAGAAAGCTGTTAAAGGGACAACATGTAGTTAGAGACTTGATGACAAGAAACATTCCTACGGCTCAATTAACAGCCGCATGTTTCTATCACCTATGAGCTTTACCGCACGCTTTTGATAGGTTTCCTATTGGTTTATGCAAAGAGTTTCCGTCGGAAGACAGATACAAGCGTTGAACATATAGGACCGATATATCTATGCTATAAATCGTTTGTGCTCTAAGATAGGTCGTCATAATTTTGCGGATGCAGGTGCCATTGATGGACGAAGGCGAAGTTTGTATGTTGAGGTGTCCAATTGGCGTAAAAAATAACAGAGTGGTTTGGATAGAAATTTTGCTTATATGACATTATGGTCCCGTGAAGTTATAGGCGGCTTTAGGTTAGTAACTAGATCCAAAAACGGCTAACACCGACATCTAAAATCCGAGATCGGAGTCGTTTACAAGTCGTATGACAAACATGGGTTCCTTGGAAGGCTGAATGAAATTAAAAAGAAGAACGGTAGGTTTTTCATAAATTGAATTGAAACTAAGTAGGTAAAGTTAAATTTTTAAAAATGGGAGAAGTAGCATTCAAAGCTGGAAGTGTAAGAAAGACTAAATTGTACAAGGGCCAAAAGAGATCACCCTTTTGGAAGATGCTCCTATTTTTGCAAATGGCCGCCAATGTCAAATCTGTTTCGAAATTTGTGGACTAGGCAGATGCAGATTACAAGTGAACAAGCCATGTAGCGATACACTCTACAAGAAAGCGGAATAATCGTGTCTATTTTTTGCGTAACAATTCGTCTGTAGTATTGGAGCAGCGCGAATTCCGTCGCCGATTCCACGGCCGCCCGACACCGACTGCGCAAACACTGCGCCGTTTGGCCACCAACCTTGAAGAGTATGGGACCACACGAGACGTTGCCAAGAGTGGCCGGCCCCGGAGCGCCCGTTGTGCCGAGAATATCGCCGCTGTTGACGAGGATGTCGAGCTGTCACCGGAAACATCGACCAAACGGCGTGCCTCGCAATTAGCCATCACCCGGTCGTCCCTAAGGCGAAGGTTGGTCAAAGACTTACAAGTCCAGTCCGTGCATCAGCTGCTGCCTGTCTACCGCCAAACGCGTGTAACCTACCCAAGCCACCCTCAATCTCGAGGACGAAGTGGACGATTTTTCAACCAAAATCAAAATGAGCGATGGGCTCATTTCCGCCTCAGCGGGTACGTGAACAAGCAAACCTATCGCTTCTGGGGCACCGAAAATCCACGAGTAATGCACGAGGAGCCATTACACCCGCTCAAAGTTACTGCAAGGTGAGCTGTTCACACTGGAGGAGTCATCGGGCCATTTTTTTTTCAAGAACGCCGCTGGTCAAACGACAACAGTGGACGGTGCGCGCTATATGTTATGTTAACCGATGTTTTTCTGCCGCAATTGGACGAATTAGGACTGGAGGACATGTTGTTCCAACAGGACGGAGCTACGGCACACACTGCGCGAGCCACAACCGATATTCTGAAGGCGGCGTTCCCGGTTCGCCTCATCTCTTGTTTTGGCGATTTGCTCTGGCCCGCAAGATCGCCCGATTTAACCGTTCCAGACTTTTTTTTGTGGGATTTTTTTAATTCTCGTGCTTACGTGAACCAGCCCGAGACCCTAGAAGCCCTCAAGGACAACATTCGACACGAGTGCGAGAATCTGTCGCCCGAAGCTCTCGCCGAAGTGATGAAAAATGCCATAAAACGAACCCGTATGGCAATCAATTGTGACGGCGTCCATTTGGCCGATCTTCTCGACTTTTCTAATAAAATTCTAAAGGTTCAAATAAACATAATCAAAAAACAGAACCGAAATTTTTCATTTAGAACAAAAAATGAGAGCCAAACAACATCATACCTCTTTTGGCCCACCTTGTATTTCCAACCCAGTTAAAAATCCACCTGGTCACTCTCAAAAGTCAATACGAATTACAGTTCTAATAGGAAGAGTCAGTAAAGTAAATTATTAAAAGCTTCAATGACGCCTAGAAAAACCAACAGAACATTACCTTAGATAAGACTAGATTATGAAGCGGAAGAGCCTTCAAGGCGTTTAGGCACTGCGGCCTATTGTGCCTTCCCTGGTAAATTCCTAGAGCCATCTTTTACCTCCAGAGGTAGTCAGGTAGACTAGAACCTCCTCTGGGTGTATGTCAGCAAGGGCTGCTGGATTAACAATTTCATCGCCAAGGATGTTCTTTCTAAGGCGACAAAGAGCCGGACATTCTGTTAGTATGTGAAGAGAGGATTCGTCACTCTCAAGGCAGAGTCTGATTATACCTTACAAAATATAGTTTTGGACGAGATATCATAAATGACAAAGAGGTATGGGCATAAGGATGTTACGCATAATGAATGAAGGTCGCTATAGAAAGGGGTAAAAAGTGTACGCGTTTTTGGCCCTGAAAACTAAAAGAACTCCGCTGATTAAGCTTGCAAGGCAGGTTGGTAATGAATACCTGAGTAGAACAAACCTACGCTGGATCAATCTACCTGCAGGCTCGCAAAAGAACTACGGCCAGAGTTAAAGACTTTTATTTCCGTGTTCGGACTCGTATATCGAGATATCAGCTATAGGATAACCCGCTGAAAAACTGGGCTGTTGAGAAGTCGAAAATGTTCAGTCCTTCAAAACAAGATATATTGAGTCGCTTCATTGATGAATTGGAGGCTCTAGTAAATGCGGGTCTTCAGAAGCTTCTGAGATTCAAACCAAAGCCTAAAGGCCTTTATTGGAAAAATTGCTTTCATCTGGATTGCTCCAAGTGGTCAAAGTGAAGCTGTGTTAACTGTAGCAAATATTTTCCCACCTACCTACTTGAAGCTCGATGACGACAAAAAAATAGGTAGGCAAAAGATAGAAGCCAGTAACAGCGACCATGTAACAAATACTAAACCGTACCAGTGCAAAGAAATCTTTCAGTCAGGATCTACGAATTTCTCAAAACGAAACGTGTTCCCATAGCACAGGCAATACGTTCCATTCACATTAACCAACGACTGACAAGTTCGCTCGGAATCCCCGGTTCGTTTTGCGCAATATTACTTCATGCGATCCGCTGTTATCATGTCCAGTCCTTAGGTAAAAAAAATTACGTCGAAAGCTAGCTCCTACGTAATTGCTGTCAATTATGCACAAAGTCCACGTACACCCTCACTCCGTCAGCGATGCAGGGTAATAACCTGCATCGCATGAGGTGCCTAAGTGCCTTGCCACATGCACTGCTGCCCATCCCGCCCTTGTAACTACAAGCAAACTGAGTTAACTGCGTACCGCATGACTAGTTTCGTTGAAAAATATCACTTCCGGTTGCCGCTCGCAACATTACTGTTTCCTGTAAAACACGAGCCTCTAAAGGGTTCGCCATCCCCAATAATTACTATCCTGACTGCGAACACACTTTTATTTGTTTCTATTTTCTGTTTATTTCCAGGTGTTGGTGTAGTCCTTGTAACAGTTAGTGGTGCAGCATGGCGTATGACAGCACCAGGTGGTCCACCCTGTTTGGGTTTAGGTTCTAGTGTTGACCTGGGACGTTGTGGTCGAAGGCCATGCAGTCGCGGTGGCGGTGCACCACACGGACTTTTGTATCCTGAATTTCAGCATCGACCACCACCGCCCTCGTACCAGGCCAGTATGCAGGAATATCGACTCAGGTGAGTGTGTGTGTGTGTGGTAATTACTCAATAGGTGGGCACTAACCAGTGACCACACCAAAGGATTTCCATATTCCGTGCTATACGTTGTGGTCATGCACAAAAACACAAAAAAAAATGTGTGTGCGTCCACCTTGAAAATCATAAGGGAAACAGGTGCTGCTGCAAACTTAAAACAATAAATTGTCTGGAATATTTCCACGTCATTAGTCAAGTTGCCTTTTTCCATTGCAGACTTCTACTCCTGGACCGTGACCGACAAAACGGTGTAGTACGAGGAAGTTCACCGCCACCGACATATCGATCTCATGCTGGCAGTTTGCTAAGGTAGGTAACTAATAGTAAAGCAATATCGGGGAGAGCCAGTAAAGCGAAATTGAATTACGACTTGGTCCCACAAATCATCGTTTCACCCAACCTCTCTCCGCATGTACCTGAGTGTACCCTTTTTAATGACAAGCCCTTTCGTAACCCCACAGAAAAACATTATTTGCCGGCAAACTTTAGTGTCCCCTCCAGAGAGGACCGTATCGCAACCTATCTAACCCTTTAGCCGGCTAGCAAAAGTTTACAACTTCCACCACCCTCTGTGTGTTTGTGCGAATACATGTTCGAATGTGTCACCATAAATTCCACAGGAAAAGTTTCCTGCACGGGCATAATGAATTATTCCGTCGAAAAGTGTTGCCTGCTACTCATTGGGGAGTGAAAAACATTTTCCCCGAATTACTTGTAATAACATAAAGCCTGGGTTCGGCAACAGATCATTTAGTTCCTTCTTCGTTTCCTTTCGTCTTAGAATTACGACGGTCCCGGTCAATGGATGATGCGACCAATAGCCACCTTCTTCACATTGTGGAGCATGCCACCTGCTGTGTGTTTGTTCTTATATTTTGTTAACTGTGCTGAGTGATGCTTGTGTCACATTCCTAAAAAAAATGTTGTTGCTCTACTTTAAGGACGCCTGGGAATCACTCCCGTGGGGTGCTCCTGCTGTAAACAAACTCACTCAAGTGAAAATTCGTACTCCTCAAAGTTGGGTACTTCAAAGTGACTTCTAATAAACTCACCCGCGGGTAACAAAGTTAGGGGAAGTTGCGAAACTCCATCAACACGACAACAACAACTGCCTGCAAACATGGAAATGCTGGAAGTCGAAACCCGCCATTATAATTGACCATTTAAAATTATTTCTCTGAAAGGCTGTTGGTCCTTTGTGAAGTCGTATCTCTGGGAAGAATTGCGTTTTGTCTCCCTCGCATAGGCTGGATGTTTTTATTCGCTCTAAATTGGCGCTTTGATCGTAATGGCTTCTAATTAGGCGGAGTCTGTTTTTCTCTATTGGCGGTGCAGCCGTATGACTACGAAGCCGGAAGCATTGAATTAAGGTACAAGTCGGCGCTTATCGGAGGAGAACAGTCGGCTGTTGTTTTTTCCATCAGTTCTCTTTGGGTTTGATGCCAGAGAGAGGTGGGAGTTGGGAGTTTTGATTTTGGGTTTATAACCCACTTAAGTTCTATTTGGCTGTTAATTTTTAACGACGCCAAAGGATTTGAGCATTTGACGTTTGAATTAGGGTGGCAATGCGAAAGGGGCAAAGTTGTTTGTTGCACTTTAAGCGTCTTTAAGTTGGGTATGATGGAAGTAGTGGCCGTTGACTATAGCGTGGTTTTCAGTTGAATAGTTAAGGACTTGTTATTTGAACATATACATTGGGGACATTAGGGAAACCATTATTTATGCTTTGGCGTAGTTTGTTTAAAATATTGTAGATCTACGTGAATTTCTATACATTTGCGACAACATTTCAATGAGCTTTGAGTGTCAAAATTATAAAAAATTGCAGTCCATTCATGATCAACAATTTGTAGGCTGTAGTCCGTAGTTCCTGTGCTGGGATACTGAATGAGGGTCCCAGGTTAAGCTGCAAAAAACCACAAGTAGCACTTTAAAGTGTTTTCCAATTCACTTACGTCAAACAAACAAAAGTACAACAGCAATTTGGATATGGCATCAAATTGTAGGTCCTTCTCATCAGGCACAAACATTTTTCAAGCTTCAGTGAGGTCTTGAGTCGTCGTTGCTCTATGTATGTTATGTTAAAGTGGCTCTCAGTGAGAGAAACACTTAGGCCGTTAATCGGCCCATTGTGCATACCGCTAGGCTGTCGTTGCTCTACATCTTATTATCGGGTTGCAAGGGATTTTCGAAGACCTTACCATGCGATACAGATACCTTGCTCCTTCCCTGAGTCACACAACATATAGTGCAAAGCCACCTGGATAGCTAAGCTTTCTGCTTTAAAACCGCGGCACAGGAGCTACGGAGTCTGATAAAAGCGCGAGCTAGCAACGCTCCTCTCTAAAATTTGGAAGCGGACTCGAACTCTTCGTTAACCAAACAAATTGCACTGCAGTTGTGTCATTTTATCTCTTATATTCAATAATTGGGGGCCTGGTTTTAAGCCACGATAGTTGACTTCGAAAACTGCTAGGCTGACTTTCTGGCAAGGGACATGAAAAAAGTCTTTCCAAGAGGATTTTTTGAATACAATAGATTGACTGTTGAAGCTGAAGTTTTTGAAAAATCACTTCTCCTTGGGTTTAATTGCTTCTATCGCTTAATCCGAGTCTAAAATGCTTCAACAGCGCACTGACATAACTGCGGATGGGTGCTAAAGCTGCATTAAAAATGTTGAAAGTTGTAGCTGTAACCCTCTGAGGGATTCTGGAAACACGTCTCAAGAAAGTGGAGTTCAAAATTTGCTTGTTATGCATCCAAGGAATTATGACAATTAAATTAATGGCGCAGTTGGAAAAAGCTGATGACGCTATATATTTTCTGTTTAAACTATGATTTTGTCAAACGTCAACCTCCTTGAAAGCACCTGCTGAACTCTGACTGAAACGACTCAACACTGGCCTAAAATTGTAAATGTAAAGTAAGAGCAAAAGGGCCTTTTTGTTAATGCGCAATAGTCCCGGACGCAATTTATCAGATGGCATATTATTCATCAGACACGCAGTTTTCATGAAAATTCCCAGCAGTGACTTTGAAGTTCCAATTGTGCGAAAGCCCTTTCCCACAGGAAGTCTCTTTCAAGGTCAGACCATCGATATAAGCATGAACAAGAGACATTTTTGCTATACTACTTCGTTCCGGCTGATTTTTGTTTCTGAAACTTTTTAGACTCACGCGCAGGGGGTATTTAATATTTCCCCACATAATGAATGCCTTACATGACAGCTTACTCTACTCAACAGCAGATGCCTATCGAGGGTTTATGCTGCCGCAAACTATTCAACGAAATGCAGAACGCACGAAAATATAATAAATCACCAGCGATTTGAAACCGCACCAAATATCAACCCCATAAGCTTTTCCCAATACGTTAAAATGGGAAACCCCTCATGAAACCCAAAGAAAGACATCTTTTTAATTAAAATGTTGCCTAAATCACACAAATGTCACGAACATAAATTTTCACATTTTCACCATCGGCGGCACAAAGCTGCCACCCACTGTGCGACAACAACGCCCGACGACAATACACAAACAAATGCCTTTATTCAATTTCCTTCGAAGCACCAGCCATCAGCCATGGGGCATAAATCAAAATATAAGACATTCTGGGATTTCGCATTCGCCACCGTGTTTTTACCAATTTATCTCGGAACTGTAGTCCCGCTCGGCCGGAATAAAGACAAAAACAATGTTAACAAGAGACGACGTGCTGGTGTCACAATCACGGCACTGAAGCGAAGAATAATCACCCCTTGAATAAATAATCAATCAAAATGCAAATTTATTCGCCTGCGACCCCACTGTGCCGCCCATTGCCTTCATAAGCACTTCATAAATCTTTAAATTAACCTCATTCCACTGTGCGAAATGCCAACGAACATGAGAATGTTCTTTGGCGAATTCCGCCCGTATAGTCCGGAATTCAGAAGGCGAGCGGTAACCCCTTGGTAAAAATAAAACAAACATCAGGTCCTCAGGAGGGGGTGTGTGAGGGGGTACCTGTTGGCTATGTTCCGCATTTCGGGCATAAGTCAAACATTAAACAAACTATCTACCTCTCTCTCTCTGTAATACAAGCGTCAGAACAGGGATATGTTCAGCGGTAGATTCGATATTCCTTCCTGCTGCCCGCAGGCCACCACTAAGTTGTCTACCATTCATTTAGTGTCCTTCTAAGGCAGTGCCGTCCGGGTTAAAGTGGGATTACGACTTCCTGTCCGAACGAGCAGCCCCATACTGCTTTCGTGTGCTCGACAGCCCTTCCGGATGAACGTATTACCGGTGGTTGGCTAATAAAATTAATAATAATAATTCCAAGCGCTGCAGCCGGGTCACAATGGCGAACTTCGCAAGGATGTTGAAAATCTGTCAAATGTCGATGTGTATCCTTGCTATGGAAATCCGTCTTCATTATCACGTCAGCTTTTGAAGGTGAGCTGCCCTATACAACAGCAGCCACCCTCCAAATGGGGGTTTTCAAAAACAAATGCCCAGGAACTTGGTTTCTATTCATGCCATTCATGTTTTACATACGGTCATGTGTGCATTCACTGAACAAAACACAACACGAGGAGTGGGCTGAATGTTACACCGAAGGACATTATGTACATTGTATGGAAATAGTAATCCATTTGTGTTTGCGTCCGAGGTAATGTGCACACTTAAATCAGAATTTCACATTCACCAGCGCGATGGTTCGGGTGTAGAGGAAGGACACATACAGTTTTTGTTTCTTATTTTTCTGTGTTTTTTTTTTGTTTCTGCATTGTTGACAATATATGGATAAAGGCTTTTGTTGTTGGTTTACCTATGTCATTTTGTGGATATTTATAAAGGGGAGGGGGGTTCGGCTTGCATGTTTTGTTCTCATCAGTTCCAAGTCGGAAGCTGTCGAAAATCAGAGCTTAGCATTAATGCAGATGGGAAGGTCGTCAGGCGTTATTCATTGGCCGTACCCATAGCTATACCTCTTGGTTGAAGTTTCATATTTGTGTGCCATAGAACAAAAGAAGCTATTTCCATACAATGTATTTTTTACTTTAAGTAAGCCGTTTTTGTCATTCTTCCCAGCATCAGATTTGCATGATTCCCTGAAATATTCGTACGCCTAAAATAAAGGTCCACTGTGCACCAACTACGATAAATTTTTGAACGGTGTTGTTCGAAACAGCTGCAGTTCCGACCAAAGTCTTTGGTTGCAAAAATAAAAAATAAAACTGTCAACAGCACCAACTAACAGTGAATGATCGAAGAATCATTTGAGAAAGTCGGATCAGATGACGCATTTGTTGTGGTGCAATTCGAAGTAGATGTAATTCCAATTATATTTTTTGGTTGCAAATAAAATTGGGATTCTCTCAACTTCATCAACTTCAAACTTCAATAATTTGACGGCGTCCGATGAGAAGACATATTCCTAGGTCGCTTTTCGAAATATCTGTAATTCCAACCATAGTATTTGTTTGTAAAAACCATATAATACTCGAAACAGATTTAAATTTAATTAATAGGAGACTTTGTTCCCTCAAATCCTAGGCTAGGATTCAAGTTGGCACGTCTTGAAATACAATGAAATAGTGCGCCTATTGTCAGTCAGTATACTCTGCTTATTCGGTGTTTTCTCCCTCCAATGTGTCGAAAAGTTCTTCACTAGCAGTCCTTTTGGGCATCTCTTTTTCACCATTAATCCCAGTCAAAAGTGCACCTTTAACATTTTTCAACGCTAATTTATTTGATGTGGACAAATGCGCCATTTTGTTGTGACAAACATTCTTTTGTGTCATTTCAGAGCACCTCTCACCACAACAGTTCGCGGCGGTGCCAGCAATATAGGTGGCCCCGGCTCGGAGTACAGCCTTCCGCCCAGCTACCGTTCTAGACACACCACCACGCCCGCGATGATAATATCCAGTGAGAGAAGCATCGAAACGACACCATCTGGTCGTCTCTTAGCTAACGAAGATATTCCCGAACCATCTATGTGTACAATATCGTCAAACCTCGACTCCTCACTGCCAGCATACAATGCAATTATCAGCGAGGATTTGCATCAGCAACCACAGCAAAATTCCTCATCAAGAAATTCCCAACAGAATTCAGCAACAGACAATGACAATCGCTCGCAGCACCATCACCAGAAGGACAACATTACCAGCAACAGCAAGATGGGTCCTCAAAAACAAATTACATCATCAACGCTCGGCGATGGCCGTCATTCATCGTCAACCTCCAAAGAATATCCTTCAACTGGGGACAGCACTTCATTATCACTCCACAATAGCAGCAGTGACACAACCCACCCACGGGAGCAGTTGCTGCATTTAAGTGAAAAGCTGAATCCCAGAGTTTTAGCGAACAACAGCGGCGTCGGTGCTCGCAGTGGTAACGGTGTTGGCAGCAACCGTACGATTGGATTCCTCAACATTCACTCATCGTCATCGTCGTCGCAAACAACAGACTCAATGACAACTGGCAAGGCAAAGGATCTTGTCACAATTGTCACCATCTCAGCACAGGACAACACAAATCAGCTACATATGCAGGCTGACCCGCCAAGTTCACCGAACGAAATGGAGATTCTAGCGCATTTGTAGCAAATGTTGAAATTTGCGTTTTAGTCCATCGCGAGGTCCTTCCGCATGGATGCCTATCTTTATGTTCTGTTGTTTGATTTTTCCCACATCTGCTGTCATGCTTGTGCAACTTTTCCAAGCTCTCCAAATATGAACAAACTTTTCTCATTTTATTTTGTAAATTGTATTATGCATTTATATAGTTTTGAAAGTGGTGTGTGGCTGCTCCCTTGGGCCTCCCCCACCACCGCCCAGCAGACATATCGCACTCACTGCTCTCGGTCGCCCAAAGGTATTTATATTTTATAATTTATGTTCATATATTTTCGATTCGATTGTAATATATTATTAACGCAAATTGTATATCATGCTGAATAAAATAAAAATAAAAAATTAAATTGTAAAAATGAAAATTAAACCTAAGTATAAATATTAATAATATACAATCATCGTATTACTAAACAGAATTATTATTATTCTGCCGAAAAGTGTGTAGATTTAAAAACAGATAACAAAAAATATCAACAAATAAAGTATATATTTTTTTTTTTGATTAACGACTAGTTACTAAGTTGATTTATTATTTTTTCCAAAAGATAATAAATTATTCTGTATAGAACTAAAGAACACACATATATATATATATATTACGTAATGATGATGTTTTCAGAATCAAGTTAGGGTCGGAGATACACGAGGGGTTTACTTTCGCTGTTTTCCACCTGCATAGTGAGCATGAATGTTATTAAATTAAAAAAAAAATCAGTTTCTCCCAACAGGAAAGACGAATAAAATTTGTTTAAAAAATTAAAATATGGAGTGTGTTTTTTATTTCAATTGGTTTTGACTAAGGATGCGTAATTACCAAAGGGATTTCCAAATATTTGAACAATTTGCAAAATGAAAGGTTTGATGGAGTTTTGAAAGCTTTTCAAAGCGCTTCGTTTTGTAATGGATCATTATTTGATTTCCCTGCTCCAAATGCTACAATTTGGGTTACAAACAAAGCTTCCCAAGAATGTCGCATCACTGGACAAAATTTGACGGTGAGCAAGTGGATCAACTTAAGACTTTTTGAGCGTACAATAACTGAGCTCACGGCGCCAACGAATAATCTGTTAATCAAATTAGCGGAGACCAGAACCAAGTTAGTTGGCCCGGCGCGTACAGGCCATGAACAAAGTAAAGCAAAGACCACAAGTTGACGTTAGTCAGAATTTAAGGAGGCAATAATACAAAAATTTCACCGCAGCATTTGACTCCATTAACAGAGGTTCGTTATTGTATAAACTGTATAATATTGGAATATCGATTAAATTTGGAAGATTGGTAGAAAGCCTTTATGGAAGTACCTTAGCAGCTGTATATGGGATGGAGAGGGACTTTCAGAGTGGTTCCGTACCTTGACCGGAGTAAGACAGGGATGTGCACTAAGTCCCAGCTTGTTTGCTCTATTTATTGAGGATCTAGTAGATTTTTTGCCAGGAGGAGTGGAGTTTGGGGTGTACCTACATTCTAAAACCCTAATATTCGCGGATAACGTAGTGCTGTTGGAGCTTACAGCTTACGATCAATAGACTACAGGATTATTCTCGATTGTGGTGCATAGAAGTCAAACTCAGTAGGTCCAAAATTATGATATTTAAAGAAGGTGGAGGTAGAAATGGTCGCAATGAAAAGTGGGAGTATAACCAGGAACCGATTGAAATTGTAAAGGTGTTCAAATACCTCGGAGTCTACATCACTTAAAATCTCAATATGGAGTACCATCTTAAGGAGAAGCTTGCTAAGTCCAAAACTGCCGTCAATACGGTATGAAGGAACTGCTCCAGCAATAGATACTTGACGTACGTAAGTATAGAGTCTTTGAAGCGGTGTCCAAGTGAATTATGTTCTATGTCGCTAGAGTGTAGGGTCGTCGAAAAAGGTTGGTTCAGTGTGTGCAATTTGGCTCTTGATACTGCCGGGCATTTGCAGAGAAAATGGGAGAGAGTTTCTTTTTCATTTATATTCCCGTCTGTATTCCGGTCTCCAAATGGCCAA
Source organism: Cheilosia vulpina (assembly GCA_916610125.1). Lineage (NCBI taxonomy): Eukaryota > Metazoa > Arthropoda > Insecta > Diptera > Syrphidae > Cheilosia > Cheilosia vulpina. The sequence goes on from OU744279.1 coordinate 63,168,018, forward strand.
TGGCCCGTGACTATTGCCGTGACTCTGGCGGGTTCTGTTTAGCAGGGGTCGTCGAATTACCACATCAGTTATCGAGTGAATGAAATGCATACGTTATCGAGTGATCGAATAACTACATTACGATGATCACATACGAATGGTCACGTATCGAATGCACATTTAAAATTGTACCAATTGTAAAGGGTTTTTCAACAGGGACGATACAAACGTAGAGCGACAGGGACAGCAAACGACGCCGAATTTCATGCCGCTTTTTTGACATTTCTCTTCAGTAAGGTTTGCCATTTCATGATGGAAAGATATACGAGCCAACAACGAGTCGAAATTATTAAAATTTACTACCGAAATTCGGAGTCAGTGGCTTCAACGTTAAGAGCGCTACGTCCAATTTATGGTCGTCATAATCGTCCTAGCAGATCAACAATTGAGCGTGTAGTGGAAAAATTGGAATCCACAGGCACAGTACAAAATGTTCCCATGCCAGTGAGACAAAGAAGTGCCCGTAGTGTCGAGAATATTGCTGCGGCTGAGACTTCAGTTGAAGAAAGCCCAAATGTGTCTCTCACACGTCGTTCTCAAGCGTTGGGCATCTCTGTGACGTCGTTGTGGCGAATTTTGCGAAAATATCTTGGCCTACATCCTTACAAGATTAAATTGACGCAAGAACTGAAGCCGCTTGACCACCAGAAGCGTCGTATGTTCGTGAATTGGGCTGAGCAACAACTTGAAAATGTTTCGGATTTTCATCGAAAAATCATCTTCAGCGATGAGGCTCATTTCTGGCTGAATGGCTTCGTCAATAAACAAAATATGCGGTATTGGTCAGGCAGCAATCCACACGTACTCCATGAGTCATCATTGCATCCCGAAAAAATTAAGGTTTGGTGTGGTTAATGGGCCGGCGGCGTCATTGGGCCGTAGTTCTTCCATGATGATCAAGACCGACACGTTACTGTGAATGGGAATCGCTACCGTTCAATGATAGCCGAATATTTTTGGCCCCAATTGAATGATATGGACTTGGAGGACATGTGGTTCCAACAGGACGACATAAGCCACACATCGAATGTCACAATCAATTTATTGGAAACCAAGTTTGAAGAACGTGTTATATCACGAAATGGTCCAGTCGCTTTGCCGCCTCGGTCGTGCGATTTGACGCCGTTAGACTATTTCCTGTGGGGCTACGTCAAGTCTATGGTCTATGCCAACAAGCCAGCGATGATTGATGACCTTCGTACGAATATCGAACGTGAAATTGGAGCAGTATCGGCCGATTTATGCCGTGGAATCGTCTCATGTAGAGTCTACTTTAGAGCTTTTCGCTTCTTTCTTTGAATCGGTTTATACTAATGGCAATTGTCATATTAGTAAAACAAATAATAGTGTTAATCTTGTCAGTATTGGATATTTGAACTAAGCTATGAAGAGGTTTTGTTAGGTCTTAAGTCTCTCCGACCAAACCCCTATTGTGGCGTGGATGGCATACCAGCAATTATACTGAAAAATTGTGCCATTGGTAATTGCACTCCACTATTAAATATTTTAAACCGTTCTCTTCAAGATGGAACATTTCTTAATGATTGGAAGGCTTCTTTCCTTGTCCCTATTCATAAGGCTGGTGACAAAAATAACGTCGAGGACTATCGCAGTATTTGTAAGCTCCCAGCTATCCCCAAGCTGTTTGAAAGCATCGTTAGAAATAAACTAGAGTTTTTAATGAAAGAATGCTTATCTGAAGCACGGCATGAATTTTAATCTAGTCCGTCTACTGTCACGAACTTGGCTTCATTTTCATCTTACGTTCAAAATGAGATGGAAAACAAAAGCCAAGTAGATGCGATATATACCGATTTTAGTAAAGCCTTCGACTCGGTCAATCACTCAATTCTTCTTAAAAAAAGTAAAATCCACTCTAAAATGCTTCTTTGGATTTCATCGTTCCTAATTGGGCGCTTTCAACCAGTAAAAATTGGAACTTCGCTCTCGAAAAGTATTAGGTGTACCTCGGGTGTTCCGCAAGGAAGTCATTTAGGTCCAGTGCTCTTCATTATTTTTATTAATTATATCGTTTCAACAGGCAAAAGTAGGCATTGCTTACTATACGCAGATGATTTAAAACTGTTTTCATGTATCAACAATATTGGTGACTGTTCTTTGATCCATCTGACTTGGATAGTACAATTGGTGCAACGTTAATAGGTTAAACCTAAATAAAGGGGTTTCCAATGAGAGGTGTTATTTTGAATGACCCTCTATTTCGGTAGCTGTCACTTTGGAAGCTTTTATTCTTTGACATTTGACAAGTAGAAACTACGCCATTACTAAAAATGGAACGAACACGCTTCAACAACGCATTGAAATTATTAAAATTCACTACAAAAATGGTGAAAATCTTGCAGTAAAACTAAAGCATTTTTTGGTCGTCGTGAAGCACCTTGTCGGACCGCAATACAGAAATTGGTGGAAAAATTCGAGCTGTTGGGACAAGTTAGTGATGTGAAGAATGAAACCCGTGCACGTTGCTCAAGAACAACTGAGAATATTGCTGCTGTAGCCCAAAGTGTTCAAGAAGACCCAGGTTTGTCCATTCCTCGTCGTTCTTTGGAATTGGGCATTCCACAAACGTCATTACACCGACGATTAATGTTTTTTTATGGTCGGAATTGGATGGTATTGATCTGGACAACGTTTACTTTCAACAAGACGGCGCTACGTGCCACACAAGCAACGAAGCCATTGATCTGTTACGGGAAAAGTTTCCGGACCGTGTTATCTCTCGAAGAGGTGATCACAATTGGCCACCGAGATCTTGTGACTTAACATCTTGCAACTTCTTCCTTTGGGGCCACGTGAAAGATAAGGTCTACGCCAACAGCCCAGCGTCGATTCAAGACCTCAAAGATAAAATTCGTGGGGCTTTCGAGGACATATAGGGCAGCCACTTTGCGATCTGGTTATGAAAAATTTCATGAAAAGGATATGGTCCTGTATGCGTGCTCGTAAGTGGCCATTTGGCTGATGTTGTTTTTCATTATTAACGGCATAATTTCCTCTTTATTATGAAATAAACATCCGATCATTTATCTCAAAAAATGGCATTTTTCTTTGAATACCAAAATAACACCTCTTATTCGAAAACCCTTTATTACGAAATGCAATGTGATTTCTTTTAATAGATCTGCATCAACATTTGAATATGATTACTCTACTAATTCAATGCGAGTTATGAAAATCAAAGATTTGGGAGTCATGTTCGATACGACATTTTCCTTTAAATGTCATATTGATTATACTGTCGCTAATGTCGTTTTCCATTGGGACCAGCAAAAATCTTTTTCAGATTTTATGCGGCTCATGGAACATGTAATCAAATTGATCTGCCTTTGTAAATGGATTAGATTTGACAACAATTGAATTTTCTTTTTGGTAAAATCAACCATGGAAATCGGCTTGAAAAATATTTCCTCTGTTGTAGCTACAAATGGAGTAGTTTTGGTGATTCGTAGTTTCCAGATGATGAGGAAGACAATGAAGATAATAATTCCGCCAAAACTATGTCCATTGCTGTTTATGTATTTCTTTATTTTGGTTTTCACGAAACTTTGCACATCTGTTTTAAAACAAACTTCTTTGAATGACGCAAAACAGCTGTGCTCTATTTGTGGTAGTATGTGTAAATCTGAAAAAATATCGAGATCTGCAAAAAGTGATCCGAATCAAAAAAAAGATTGATTTTTTCCCCCAATGGAACGCGAAAAGTGATTTAGATCAAAAAAAAAAGATTGATTTTTTGTCCCCATGGAAAACGACATAAGGCCAACTCTAGTTGTTGGCTTCATAAAGTGTAATGGAAAAGAATTTAGAGATCTTTTTGCTTTGCTTTCGGTATTTACTGCATTAGTTCGATTCCTGATTGAATATGCTGACGTGATTTGGAATCCACTATTTTTAACTGACTCTTATCGCCTAGAAAAGATTCAAAAGCGTTTTACTAAATAGGTTTTTTTATAAAACGCATTGGGAATTTTCTCCTAATTATAAAGCCAGATGCTTACTTCTTGATATTAAATCTTTGAAATCCCGGCGTCAAGTACACAATATAATGTTTGTAAGAGACATCCTTTGTTTCCATATAAGATGTTCTAGTTTGCTCTCGATGATATCAATATATGCACCCACGCTTTCCTTGAGAATTGGTAATCTTCTTTTTCAAAAAAATCATAGAACAAACTTCGGCCTACATGAGCCCTTGACAAGAGCCATTCAATCTTTAAACAGCGTTTATTCAAAAATGAATTTATCTGTGTCAAGAGTTCAATTTAGAAACCAATTATTGTACATTTTTGCTTTTTAAATAAAATATTGTATACTTTAATCATTCCTAGTTTTCAAACATCGGTTAGTTGTAAGTTGTAGATGAATTAAAATAATAAAAATAATAAACAAACAGAATTGAGTTTGTTCGATTTTAATTTAAATTCACTACCCCTTCACCTATAGGTTATTTCAATGCCATACCGACGTACGATGTATTTATAGAACCAAAGTAGTTACCTTTAAATATCAAAAAAGGATGTCGTCTCATTTGTAAACAGGTGGCATTCGAATCACCATCCAGAGCCAAAAAGAGCCATCCATACGCACGTCGCAATTCAATGTAGATACCAACAATTTAACATATATTTTTTTTGTAATAACCCATCGAAATTAATTCAAACACTTGATGGGCCCAAGTGCAAGTATGTATCAAAGTGCGTGGTTTCAGCTATTGTTGATATGTTAATTGCCTGTCTAATTCAATTGTTCAATTGCGTAACGCAATACGGCCAATAACAAACAGGCAAAAAAAAAAATAAGAAATCGTACAAACGCTGCCAACCATATTCTGTGACTGACATATGCATAAATTGCCTGTCTGCCCTAAGCAAGACATTTGAGTTGCGCCCATGTACTCGAACTCGAAGGAAATTACTATTCGTACATGTAACCACGTTGATTATTTAAAAGTTCATTATGAAGCGTGCGTTGGAGTAGAATTTAAACACTTGACCCACTTGAAGGTCGTTTGATATGTCTGAAGTTGGACAGTCCCGGAGTGTATTGAGCTGCAGAAATTCTTCTTTTTTGGAGGAACAATTTTCAGTGAGTAATAGAAGCGAATTATTACTGAAGGGACAAATACTCGGATTGTTTCGTTAAACGAATAATATTCTCTGCTCAGCTGGGGGAAAAATGTATATTATCCGAAAATTGTCCATTAAATGAGCTGGAGAGTCAATTGCTAAAGAGGGGACATCAGACCCTCGAAAAGGTTGCCATAAAAGCCGATGTACCCGAACCGAGAAGTAAACTTAACCAATCGAATTTTACTTAAATGTAAGTTCTGCCAAAGGGATGAACCCGATAAAACAATGGTTCAATGAAGTAGGTAGTGATTCGTATCCAATTCAGAGTAAATTACCCAAAAAGTATTTAACACTTTGGGCCTTACCGAAGGAAGTGATTTCGTCCAATAGAAGGCGGACGTACAAATTAAAGTCGAAGCTTTACAATTTTTAATGGGCGCTTTGGAATGACGCATTAGGTGGGCTTGGGGTAAAACGTGAATTTTAAGGAGCAATAAGTTTAAAAAAAAAAGTTTATTACATTCGATATTGAGTAAACCCTCCTCCTGTTTATTGTGACGTTTTTTCCTGACTGGCACCATCTTACTTTAAGTGGTTTTCGATTGGGATTCTTCAGATTTGCTCTCAGATTTCAGATTTCGTGAGTCTAATCGAACATAAAAACGTCACTTGCTCTCTTTTTTTGTTGATATTCGTGCGGTTCGAATATGTGTAGCCTTCGACACTTTTCTAAGCGTATTGCATTCACTGGTTAAAATTTATATTAAAAAAATCTAAATTTTCGCCTAGATTGATTTGTAAACATTTGTACATAAATAATTAACACAAATAGATACACCCGGTGCAATGCATTTCTTTGTAGTTGAAAAATTTCATGAAAACGTAAACAAACTCCACTAATTGTCAAACTCAAACGTACTTGTATTGGTAAATCTGAAGCAAATCTGAGAAAAAATCAAGATTCGCAAAAGTGCCCTGAAATCTGAAAAAGATTTGTACGAAACAAATATAAAAAGTGCTCTGAGAGCGCCCAATAGAGAACATTTAGCGATTTTATTCAAAATTACGAATCTTTAGATGTCCATACTTGGTCATATAAGTATTTCACATTTTTATAAGCAATCAAGACAACATTTTGTGAGATCTGGAAGTAGGTACCTACCAACTGCTTATTTTAGATCTGGGATATATCGATACTTTCTCAAACCATATCATACATTTGAAGGAAATCTGTCAAATGATTTGGGCTTTCCAATAAGAAAAGAACGAGGGACAAAGATTCAGAACTTTTACAAAGAATAAGTTCTGATCTTTGAGAGCTGTACTGATTGCTCAGTCAAGTTCAGTTCCTTTCAAATGTAAAACTAAATAAAATAAGGATCCACTTCAACAGTGGGTACCTTAATATTTTCCGAACTGAACTTTTTTCATAAAAGCGTAAATATTTGGACGCAAGATTCAATGCGTGATTCGAAGCAGTTATTTACATTTCGACATTTTTGTCAAACAAAATTATGCTCTCTATCTTAATTTAAGAAGACGTTATTTTTTATCGCTATCGAAGTCGCTGGCATATGTGTTTTTTGTGCATTTCCGTTTCCTCAAATAATACTTCAAAAAGCTTTTTTAATTCCTTGAACAAGAAGCAGTATCCACATACCCACCTCAAAATATAAAAATTTAATCAGTTGCTCATTTTTGTGCAGCTCAAAGACACTAAACAAACAGCTTATGACATGAATACACTTACACCAGAGCGAGAGGGCAGATATCATACGAGTAAGAGTATCCATTAAACCAGTAGAGAGACGAAAAAAGACCCGACAATGGTGGTCTGATTCGAATATCTCTCGAAATCTGTATATATCCAATAAACCATCTGAAAACTCAAGGTCGTGCGATTTGTGGGCATGCTTATGTAGTAACTAGCAAGCCGTTATTTATTATTTCCTTTGTAGAGCTCTTCAAGTTTTCCCGAGAAAACCCAAATTCCAACTTAAGCTTTTTTCACTGCGCCACCTCTCGCGAACGTCTGACAAACACCCGAGAGCATAACTGTCATGAAAGAGCTTCTCATTTGGCCGTTTGGACTCGGCATAAAATTGTAGGTCCCTTCCATTCGTCCCAAAATTAAAAAACTCACACAAGACTAATGGTTGTGAGAAGCTAGGCCTAGGGTCCCTGCAGACCTGTTGCGCCAATTATTTTTTTTTTTGTACAGCTCTTCAAATGCATCTCAATATGTCTTGAAGAAATAATGAGCAGAACGTGGGCGATGTCTTCGAAAGCATAAACACTTTTGGCAGCGGTCCAAAAAAGTGATTTTCTAGAAAACTTCATTGTATGCGAAGAACTATTCAGTTTAGCGCTGCCCTTATCAGTTTTCCTACAGAACAAATCCTTATATTTCGTTTCTGCAATCGAGCGCACAAAGCAAGATCTGGACATCAGAGAAAATGCCGACGATTTTTTCAGAGAGGCTTTTCAATCCGCATCCCAACTTTTCGAGGACTTATTTGAAGTTGAATTAAGAGCTCCAAGAAGTTCATTGAAACAAACAACGCTTTCCAATCCAGAAACCTCTTCTACTGAAGCCTATTTTAGAGTGGCTATACTGATTCCTTGCATAGATTCATGGTCAACGAAGAAGTTCTACCATCATTTCAAGCTCTTCTCCCAGGTTTTGACGCAGTTGAGCGAGCGAGATAATGCAATTTCGTGTCAGCTGTGAAAGCTGAGTACATTCTTTGGTGCGAAAAAATATAGCCGAGTGATCCTTCTTCCGAAGTTTTGAAATTGCTTTATATATATGTGACTAGACTTACTTTAGAAGTATAAACTTCTTGCTTACGGTATTGGCCACGCTTCCAGTGACCACAGCTAGTGTTGCAAGAACAATTTCAACTATGAAAAAGGATTAAAACAGTGTCCCGAAGCGTTATGGGGAATGCAAGGTTAAGTTCAATTGCTATGATATCTGTTAATTCGGATATTAATGTGGTGATTGATTGATTTAAAGTGATTGACCTCGTATCAAAAAAAAAACTTCTTCTGCTTTGAAAAACAGTTTAAGTATGTTGGGTTAAGTACATACGATTTAAAACTAATAAAAATCAACGAATTGGAATATATATAGTTTTTTTGTTTAAAGAATTCCTCGTAAGATTTGGAAGCAAGTCCCCCGGGAAACAAAATCCTGGCTACGGCACTGGGTCTTGGCATAGACAGGTCCCCAACAACGCCTTGAAAGAGGAAATTGTGAGGTGTGTTAATGAAATTGAGCGACATTTAGGTAGGCAACTTTAGAAAATTTCAATAAAAGAGTACGTACTTGCCAGCAAAGGTGGCGGCCATTTGTATGTGCTATTCCATATATAACCCCAATCTGCATACTCTTAGGGCCGTGTGCTGATACAACTCATAGCGAATTAAGTGCCACATAAACTCTTATGTGACAGTTTACGCCCTAAAAAAAGTAGCCTATAAGTATTTAAGTAGAACTTAAATCCTTAAGAGTCGTATGAGCAAACGGCCCTCAAAAATGTAAGATTTCTAATTGAAAATCTGTATTTTCTATCAAAATTACATTTTGCGGGACACCTTTTATTATGAAAGCTGCAATTTTCTACCTTTTGCTTAACCTTGGTTTCCAATCCTTTTTTGTATAAACAACCGAGATTGGACAATCCTTTTTTTCACTTTATGTAGGTATTAATTTGTGCGTTTTAGTGCATGCTCTTTCCGTGTTTTATCCGTATCACCTTTCAAAAGACAGCAAAATAAAATCTGACTAACTGCCATGCCCAGGATGGAGGTAGATTCTCTAACAAGATCAGCCTAATGTAAAATCTAGTAAAACGATTCACCACGACAAGAATAATATTAGGCGGACAAAATTGCAATTGTTTTATTTGTCGAAAAATTAACAATCTCCATTTTATTCTAAATATATATTACAAATGACAAATCAAGCAGATAAAATTCGTGTTCATAGAATATTAGTTTTTGTTTTTGTTTAAAATACAACAAGTAGATTTCTTCAAGTATACTTTACGTTCGTTTCAACAATGTTTTCCCTTTTAATTCTACAAACTCGTAAGCATATAATCGTTTTACAAATCAAGTTACTTGAATTCTGTTTTCTTTTCTGTTTAAACATAAGCGGTAAAGTAATAGAAACAAAATGTTTTTATCAATTTTCAAACAAAATTCAAATTGAGTAGCGACAGCAAATCAATATGTGTTTGAGTGCAACTGCATAGTTTTAGGGGCTTTTCAGATCGCATACTCAAGTAGGAAATTGAATCATTCTTTGCATAGCACCAGCCAGCTCTGATGGTTTGCATCTTTGCTGATATTCACAGTAGCCGGCAAAATCAGACGATCACTACTCCAAATTGACGTATTTTTTTTTTCTTTACAAAAATATATAATTACATATTAGATATCCTCCCTTTCTCTCTCCATCGACTAAAATGACATTATTCTTTTTTCTTTATAATAAAAAACATAAAATTGTTTAAATAAGAAGGAATAAAATAATAAGCTAAGCAATAGGTAAAATGTAATAACATTGTGTTACTTTTATTAGATTTTTTTTTGTTTGTTTTTAAATATGCACATTCCCTGAAGTGGTATACACACAATATTAGAGTGGGGGCTTTTAACGCGCGTGATTCTTACAGAATGGACGACCGCCCTTGTTGTAGAAGCTCTGTCCTTCGAGGTTCTTCTTGCAGAACTGCAAAGGGAGGACGCAAATGATGGGCTGAAGTTTGGTAATTTTTGATATATACTTACGGTGCAATTGAAGCATTGACTGTGGTAGTTGTTGTTCAAGGCCTCGACCCATCTGTCGCCGGCTTCAACGGGGAATCCGCATGCGAAGCATTTCGTTGTGAAGAGCTCGTTCCAGTCGGCTTCGCAGTATGCCAGACCCTCTTCTAGGAAGAACGGAGTGTTGCCAAAGTGTTTGCCGCAGTGCGCACAAGTGAAGCACTCTGGATGGAAGTGCCTTCCGATGGCGTTCAAGCAATCACCCTACAACCAGATATAGATTTTATTTAGAATAGGTATGTAAAAAACTAAAAGCCTTGCTCACCTTGATCTTGCCACTGCATTTACTGCAAGTCGGAGCCAAGTACTTTTCGAAGCAGTACTCGCAGTACAGGTCTCCCTTCTCCTCGACGAATCCAATGTCCTGCAATGGACGACGGCAATTGGCATTTACGCACATGAAATGGTCTGGGCACCAGATACGACCTAGAGCGGTGATGAATGGTCCCCTAGAGATCGGAAACAAAAAAATAAAGTCAGTTACACCCCTTAAACCCAATTGGTAAAAAACAAAGACTCATCATGCAACACGAGAGCAAGCAAAACCGGGATTGTGGTACCTACCTGCTGATCTCCTTATCACACTGACAGCAAATGGGACGCTTACCATCCTTGAGCAGTTGACTTACTACCGCCTTTGTCTCGTCGACTCCTGCCTCGCCCTCGGGGGTGCTGGCCCCCATTGCCTTGACTGAGATCTCAAAGACGGGAACGGGTTCCGCGGGCCCATCTCTTTCTATGTACGACCGGCGATCGGTGGCATGCGTGGAGAGCTCTCCGCTTTTGTTAGCACTCCTGTTTTTATTGCGGAAGATCACAGTTTCAAGCGGTGCCAGTTCCGTGGGCGACACGTGTGCCGTTGTCTGTGATGGTGGCTGTGGTGGCGGCACTGGAGCTACAACTGCGGCCACTACCGGAACTTTTCCGCTCGGGTTTAAAGCCGCCTTATTGCCATTCGCTACGGGACTAAGCAGACGCTTGGCATCACAAATGTCAATCAAATTTTTCATGTGATGGTTTTGTTGCGGCAGCACATCACTGTTTGCCACTGGCGTTGTAGTCTTCGGCTGTGAAGGCTGGTGTACCTTCTGCTCAGCCGGCATCACCACCTGCGTGGGCTTGAGTTCTGCCGGGGCTGTAGGATCGATATTTTTGAAGTCTTCCAACTCGAAACGTCTTCGCACGACCATTGGACTCCTGGTCACAGTGTTGACGTTGCTGGCCGGCGCAATGGCGGTGAGATCACTGTTGCTGTTGTTTTTCGAGTTGCTCGCCAGCCTGGCTTCCAGCATGCTCGAGATGATTTTGCCAGCCTCCGCCATAAAGTTGTTTTTATTGCCAATGTTGATTTTGCCAATCGAGTCTGTCAGCATGTGTGTGGGCTCCGAGGCTTGGCTTGCGTTCGGGTTAGCTTTAGCAATGGCAGGCTTCACACGGGGTAGGGTCGACGATGTCATTGGAAGTGGGGGCTTGTTCGAGCTGTTGCTGTTAGTATTGGACTCTGGAAAAGCGCACACAAGAATAGGAAACAAAACACAAATAACAACAAGTCATGCAAACGTCAAAATAAGTTTTTAAAAAGCAAAATTAGTTAACAGCTGACTGCACTTAAAAAGTTGATGTTCGAAAGACAGCTTTCGGATAGGTCGGCGCAACAAGTTAGGGTTAGTCATGGCAACCAAGTCAGGGGTGGGCAAGACCAGATACAGTCTTGGATTCAGGGCTGTTATGAGCGTGCAAATTACAGTAAAGCTTCAAACAGTCGTAGAGAGGTGCTTTCGAATTATACCAAGGACTCTCCGACTTTTCGTATTTCGAACGCTCAAGTCTATGAGAGAAGGAGTCACGAAGCTGTAGAGAGTGAGTGTGGCCCCGAAATCTAAGACATGATACCAAACACTTTCAGCTAATGGCACCGATGCCACATTAGAGCCAAAATCTTGCCAAGGGGTTTCCCTTCTATCTCTGAGTCCATTTCAGCACAGAAACGTGCCAAAAATTCACCATCTGCCACGTAGAGTGGGACCAACACTCCCACCTAAAGAAACAGAAACGCGTTGCTTACATCTAGGTTAAAAACAGAACACAAATAAGCCGACATGCAAATAACAACAAAATCAAACCACACTTGCAACACAATTGCATCACCTGATCTGCATGTTGCAACTGCTGCACAATGGCACACGTACACCGGGTCCAACTGCCTTGTTGATGATGCCGCGACCGCGTTTCGGTGCGGAAGTTGCTCCGAAAGCTCCACCCTTGCTTACGTTACCGGGACCTGCTGATGGAGCGGCCGAAGTAGAGTTTTGTGAATCACTAACATTTTTAACCGAAGCGCAAGTATTAGTAGCACCCGAGTGCTGTTGCTGCGATTGCTGTTGTTGCTGCTGTTGCGGCAGGGGTAATTGCGGCGGAGCTTGTGCTTGCGGTGGCTTAAAACCAGCCGGACCTGTGGAAGCGGTCGGCTTGTATGTGTTATTATTGCTACTTGGCTGCGATTGCATTTGAGAACATGGTGCAGGACAAACATTGCCGCCAGCAGCACCTCCAGCACCGGCACATACCTTGCCAGACATTGGACAACGTCCGCCACCAGAGGCGGCGGATGTTGGCGCTGGTGGCGGCTTGTAGGCCGGCACCGGGATGGCACTGGCGCGATTCTGTTGTTGGTTAGTTAGAGAACTAGTAGCAGAAGCGTTTGTTAAGGAGCAGCTTGAGCTGGCTGCTGCTGTTAATGACGATGATGATTGCGCGCTATATGATTGTTGTTGCTGTTGTTGTTTTTGGGAAACCGATGATTGTGCATAAGTAGAAGATAGTTGCTGTTGGAAGCCTGGCGGCGGACCAACCATCTGGTTACCAGAGGACGCAGAAACGATGTATTTCGGCCGCTGAGGTTCATCGTATGAAGGAAGAACAGGCTTAATGGGGAACTTAGAGACGGAGTCCGTCGGTGAATGTAGCTGTGGAAATGTGGTTTCGGTGAGTGTGGCGGCGCGTGCGCTGATGGCCTGCGACTGACTGGTGAGGTTTGTGATTTCCTGTTCGAGGCCGGACAGTCGTCGAGCTTGATTGGCGACGAAGCCGGTTTTGCCGTAAGAGCTGCGTACGTCGGCCTTGGTGCTGGCAACGGCATTGGTACTGGTGGTGGAGCTGCCAGTACGTATTTCGATGGTCTTGGCGCTTTGTGTGTGTTCGTACTCCTCGACGACCTTGCGTCGGCGTTCGATTTGCGTGTTGCCCACCTGAGATGTGGTTTTGCTTTCCAATTGCGATTTCTTCTCCTCGGCGAGGCGAGACTCCTTCTCGCGCTTTTGGATGGTAAGGTCGCCGATGCGGCGCTGTTCCACGACCTCGGGCTTATCGACAAAACTCTGGGAGCCAGACTGGCTGGCGGTTTGATAGTGGGAGATCACCTGTCCCTGTTGCTGTTGCTGCATCTGTTGAGCGCCCAAATACGATTGGCCAGTGGTGATGGAACCAACCTGAAGGGTTCTGGGTGAAGCCGAGGGCAAATCGCTGTCTCTAAGCCTTGGGGCGCGGATCGCACTGAGTGGATTTGGTGGTGGGCCGGGGGCCGGGGACTTGGCCCGATCTGGACACGGGGACACCGATCGACGGTCGAACAGATGCCCGGTGGTAGCGGGACACTCTTCGAAGCAGAGTTTCTCCGGGGTTTGGTAGAACGGGATGATCGGAGCCGGCTTGTTGATCTGCGATGGAGTATATGGCCTCGACGGCGGATAGGACTCGTCCTGCTGCTGGTGCTCATCTAACGATTGGAAAGCCATTGTTACTGGACCGGAGCGGTCCTCGACAATAATCGGAACTGTGGGAATAGGTTTGAGTTGCTGTTGTTGTTGTTGTTGTTGATGTTGCTGCTGCTGTCGTTGCTCGCTGCCTCTCGTCATAGTCCTGGAGGCAGTTGCGCTCGAACTAGCAGCGGTAGATGTCGTCAGTGACGATCTGACTGACGTCGAGCTTGTATGCTGGGTGTTAATGGTCTGCTGTTGCTGTTGTTGAGCATTTGAGCAAATCACACTTGTGGCAGCGGCGGTGGGCTGAGGTGATGGTGGCGTATCTACGAAAGCAAGCGGTACATTCTCTCTAAGCTCGATCGGTTCCGGGGTACGAACAGGTCTCTGTGTTGGCAGTACTGTCCAATTTCTCTGATATTGTGGTATTGTATCGGGTCTGTGTAAGCCAGATTGGGCGGGACGTTGTTTCAAATGGCTTAATGGGGATGGTGGAGGGAAGACGACCTTATGCTCATCGAACATCTCATCGATTTCGTGAGTGTCGAGATGGCACTCGGCCTTAGACTGGGTCGACAGAGATGTGGTTTTGGTCTGTTGTTGTTGGTATTGCTGGAAGGACTTGCAGGAGGTAGAACAAGTGGAAGACACTTGAGATGTGGTGTTGCGTTGCGATGCCTGACGAATGGATTCGTATTGGGCATCAGCAGCGGCATCGGAACGTAGGGAGACAATGGAATTACGGGGAGCACTGGGAGAGAGGGGATCTTTGGACGGTTGGAATGGTTGTAGAGAGGATATGCTGGTCATATTGGCAAAGGCGGACGACTTTCTCTCCGAAGTGTGACGTTGTTCATCTCGCCGCTCGAATACCGATGAACTGGTTTGAGCAGATGTATCACAGAGCTCGTCGTCTTGCAGAATTTGGAACTGATAGGGTTTCTTCTGTTCGGCCTTCTTTTGCTCTTCAATCAGTTGGGTTGCCTTTTCGGGATTCAGAGGAGTGTAGGGGCGGTCCGAGGCCGTGATGAGGGCATCCACCATTGAAAGTTTCTCCGTTGGCGTTGGTAGGTCAAGCAACTGGGAGCACACATCGTGACCGAAGGGGTTGTACGGTGTGTCGGGAGCGGTTATGAGTGCCTTGAGGAACGGCGACTTGGGACGGTAGTCCTCGCGTTCGTAGGGCTTCATGTCGATCGGGGGAGGCAAGTACGGCTCGGTTTCTTCGGGCAGAGTAATCAGGTCATTGGGATTGGGCGCGAATTGAACTGTGTAATCTGGAGCGGTGGTCATGGCCGTTGCGATGAACGATCCTTTTGGAGGTGATTCCCTCAGAACTTTCGGCTCTGGCGTAGGTTCCGGCTGTGGCTCAGGAACTGGCTCTGGTTCGGGCACTCTCTGCGGTTGGATCTGTTGCTCTCTCTTGCACGACTCTGGATCACACTGACACGCGAAGTCACATGGTTTCGGGCAGGGACATTCCACCATGTGGACTGGAGTATCCGGAGCTGTGGTCAGAGCACGCACCATTGGGCTGATCCATTCCTTTGGGACAGGGTTGGGTATATTCGTTGGTGGGATCGGTTTCACCGGCGGGATCTGGATCTTAATCTCAGGGGTCGGCTGGAATATCCGCTGACTTTCCAGAATCTCGGTGCGGTCCTCAAGCACCAGCTTATCCTCTTTGGTCTCTCCACACACCTGATAGACCTCTTTCACTATTTCAGGTTCCTCTACCGATTCTTGCTGTTTCGGTGCCTCCTCTTTCTTTTGGGGTACTTCCCTCTTAGGAGGTGCCTCCTTCTTCGGTGGATCTTCCTGCTTCGGGATACTTTGTACCTGAGGCTCGTCGGCGAACTCCACATGCCGCGGGCCCTTCGACGGTGGTGGAACCGGGCTCGGAGTCACCTCGCGGACCATATCAACCAACCGGTAGGTGCTCAAGGTGCCAGCCAGCGACTCAACACACTCCTGGGCACTACGCCGTCCGGAAAGATACTCCGACGAACTCAGATAGCACTGATCGCCCTGTTGCTGCATAGCAGCGACCTCCATGTCCATGTGGTAGTCCAACTCCGAGCCGGACTGTTCATAGCCCTGCGACTGGTAGGCCTGCGCCTGAGCCGCATACATCCGCTGATACTCCTCCGAGGTCGTTGTCGTAGTAGTACAAGTCGACGTGTAACTATCGGAACTCGACTCGATTTCGGGCGCATGCATGCCCTGCAAGCCAGTCAGCTGCGGTGCGGACCTACTTTGCCACTGCATCTGCTGTTGCTCCTGCTCCAGGCGTACTTCCTCCTCCTCCTCCTCCGTCGCAACATGTTTCTGCTGAATGGGTTTCGCGACCACATGTTGCGTCTCCGGAGGGGCTATGTACAGAGGAGCGGCAGTTGGTGCATCGTGCGAGTCGTCATGTGGTGGGGGCCAGTTGAACGACGCACGCGACTCGCGATTGGATTCACAAATCTCGTGATCCTCCTCGAAGTAGGACGCGGCACGATGCTCTTCCGTGCACCGGCTCTCGTATTCGTAGTACTGATGCTGTTCACACTCTGCTCCCAGGCAATGTCCCGCGAGGGGGTGACAAAACGGGATGCATGTATACACAGACATGCGGCATAGACAACAACAGATTCGTCGATGAGGAGGGGCAGGTATGGACAGTGTTTTGCGGATGAACATGAGTATAATGTGCGTGACAAGAGATGAGAAATTTTTGCATATGGACGAATTATTGTGCGTTTTTGCAAAAGTTTTTTTTATTTTTTTTTTTATTTTTTTTATTATTTCAAAAATCAAAAAGAAAGAAAAATAAAAATGTATTGTGTTAAAGAAGCGATATTAACAAAGGCGCTCAAAGCTAAGCTAAGCAAAAAAGGAATGTTAACACAGAGTTGAGAAATGCAGACGCTAGGGGACAGCAGCTGTATATAAGCGAGCGAGAGATGAATGTGATGAACTGTGTGATGTGTTGGTGAATTTGTATGAGTCCCGGACCCGCTTCTATTACGAGTATATAGGATGTTAACAACCAAAACCAAGCATTGAAGAACGACATACCAATCATACCAAATATTTTTTTAATTATCAGCAACAGTATAGTTTGCAGGCGCAGATTCGAGATGTGAAATAAAAGGAACTGGGAAGTTGCCAAAGCAGTTGGATGGCCTCACTTCTCACAGTAACTTAGTTGGGTTGATGTTGTATGTTTGTGTTGAGTGGCAGGAACCTACAGTTTTGTGCCGTATCCGAGCGACTTCATTGGGAAGCTTCCTCAGGGCAGCTCTGCAAATTTTTTTATGTCAGAGGTTCGCAAAAGGCGTTTAGATATGGATGCATTAACTAAAAATTGGCGGGAAGAGCATAAATCACAATTTTTACCGAGTATTATGACCCATCCGTGGATAGCGGTTAACTTTAGGCTTGAGGAAAATCTAAAATCAGAGCATGGACTGTTTATGCTACGAACTTTAAAAGCTAATAGCCTACTTTTGTAATAACAAGGGTGGTAATGAGAAAGCTATACCCAAAATTTAAAAAAAATTATTAAAAAAACTCGAACACTGTCGAAGACTGATTTAAAACGTTAGGTCAGTGAGTATATACAGAGATGGCTGCAATACTACATTTATGCTTTTCGTAGCCATTTACTCAGTAAAAACCTACAAAATTGAGACATAAGTCCTTTTTTCCGGGACTACAATTTTGAATTTCCAGACAGTTTTCATGTTGTACATAATTTTAAGAGTGAAGCATGAAATCAGTCTTTTTTTCACTAGGAACCTTAAAGCCCTACATTTAAGAAAAAAGGGGGAAGCTTTTTCAAACGACTATGTAACTCGAGTCAATCACCCTCACCGCAATGCCGTTCCACTGCCTAATGTAGTGTCACAAGTTGTTGAAAGGGATGCAAACCCATCTCGCGAATTGTCCTATTTTCAATATTCCTTTCATAGAAAAATAAGCAATAATATCATCTCTCTGCAGGCTCACTTCGACGAGCATGCCTTTTGTTTAAAGTCTAAACAGTTTTCCGACAGCGAAGACCTAAATCAACTTATGCATACGGCACACCGCATGCCCCACGCGAAGCAATTGAACCCATAAAATACATGGCGACATACACACAACATTACCTATTCTCTTGCATAAGAGACAGATAGAACAGCATCGAGGGTATATCCTTGCTTTTACCCAGGGGGTTAAGGGAAATTTTTGTTTTTCCCGTTTCGCGTGGATGCTTCGCTGAACAGCTTACTAAACTGGAAATGGAAAGCAGTATATACCTAGACCTACTCGCTGCTCCTTCTTATCTGCTCTTAAGGACGTGTTATATCTCCTCTTTCATCGCTCTGTCGTATTGTTTGAGGATGATGAAAGAGTTCTATCAGCGAGTTTTCATTTATTTATTTACCACAGAGGTAAGTAGTTTGTTTACAGTCAATGCGAGGTAGACCGGAAAATTGTTTTCGGTTTCCCCCCTTCCCATCCTTTTAGGTTTTATTCCGAATAACATATGAGTTTGAAACTTTGTTATAGGAAAGAGCCATAGATTGTTGCTTTTTGCCATTAAAAGGATTATTGTGTTGACGTAATTGTTAATAAAGATTAATATTTCAACAAACGCCGACGTTCATCGTTTGGAACGAGCGTTGCCGAACAAAGTTGTACTCAGGTTGAGTGGGAGGATTAATATGATAGAAATATGGTCACAACATCAAAAGCACTCCAAATGTATTTGTATGAAGAAAAGTATACATTTTTGTTTTTAAAACACATTCAGTTACGTGTTAAACGTAAATAGTTTGCACCGTAGTGCATTTAGTAAAATATAGGAAAAAAAAGCCAACAGTGTGAGCAAAATTAGTCGGATTAGAATTTTTAAATATTTTAATATTTGTGTGTATAACGTACCTGAGAGATTAGGTTTTGTTTTAAGAAATACAGTGTTTTGTTTTTTTTTTTTTTCAAACTTTATATTTTAATGCAAATTTCAGTTTTTATTGTAGGATCAATAGGAACAAGTAAACAAATTACATTTCTTTGTGTGTAACGAAAAATGAATGTTTCTTAAATAAATGAGTTATAAGGTTTTACGGTTCTATTTTGTTGTTCTTGAACTTATCCTTTTGTGAACGTTTTGTTCAAACTCCACTCTTTAGTAATATTGGTATCCTGCTGGTCAATTTAAAAAGAATGAAATTAGTTAGAATGCGAGGCAATCGGAGGTCGGTTTTAGTTTAAATTATAGGGCTCTTAAATTAACACAAGTAGAATCTAAAAAATGAATTTCGAAGAACTGTTGGTACAATTTTTAATTTTTGTATGGACTCAGGACTCATTTTCATATACTGATATCTACGGTGAACCAGTGCTTAAAATTGTAAGGTTAAATTTCGCTAGTTTTCTCTAATGCCTGAATATATTTATATTTACTATTCTCCAATTTTTGCAACTATTTGCTTTTGATTGAAAGTGGAACAGATAAGAGCGACAGAAAGTATGGTGTTTTTTTTTCACCAATATCTATGGAAGAGCTATTATTTTTTTTTTGACGAGTCACCTATAAGTCACAGAGTCTTGTTCGTAAGGTTATGTCGCTCCTGGCCTCCACTAGGAATTTTTATTATTATTTTTTTTATTCATAGGAAATGGTATGCGTCAAGATCTTGAGAAAGAAAGTAGTCCATCAGATTTCCTGTTTGTTACTTTGTATTTTGAAGGTGTGACATTTTTGACATGAACTGTCAACTGTGGCGATCATATTGTTGAAGAAGAGGCGAATATCTTCAAGAACGAAACAAGTCATTTGGAACATTTTTTGATTTGAATCTAAATCCGGTCCGTCCGAAACTAGGGGACGTGTTTTGGTCAATCATTGCAAAGTTTTTTTTAATATTCCAACCAGTTCAGTTGTCTCCTAAAAAGACTGGTTAAATGGTTGAACGGGCCAACGATAGTATTTTCTCAATGTGGTTTAGGAACTTACGGACGGATTTCGAAATGGAGTTTACCCAAGGCGAACGTATGCAATATGCGCCAACAAAAAAACTGATCTCAAGATTTCCCATGTACGATTTTGTGGTTCCCTCAAATGCAAATGGGTAGCCAGGTCACTTTGGAAAATGGTAAGACACGCACCTAGAACTTTGTCCTTTTCCAATTAAGCACAAAATTTCAAAATAATACGACTGGCAGCTCGTGAGCTAAGTGTCCTTAAAAATTAAATAAAAGGCCGTCAAACTGTTTGTACATAAACATCTACTTGTTTTTTGGGTTTTACAATAAGAGCTGTTATTGTGAATGAACCGCTATTTCGGTAGCTGTCACTTTTAAAGCTTTTATTCCTTGACATTTGACAAGTAGAAACTACGCGATTACTTAAAATGGAACGATACACGCTTCAACAACGCATTGAAATTACTACAAAAATTGTGAAAATCTTGCAGTAAAACTAAAGCATTTTTTGGTCGTCGTGAAGCACCTTATCGGACCGCAATACAGAAATTGGTGGAATAATTCGAGCTGTTGGGACAAGTTAGTCTTAGTGATGTGAAGAATAAAACCCGTGCACGTCGCTCAAGAACAACTGAGAATATTGCTGCTGTAGCCCAAAGTGTTGAAGAAGACCCAGGTTTGTCCATTCTTCGTCGTTCTATGGAATTGGGCATTCCACAAACGTCATTACACCGACGATTAATGTTTTTTTATGGTCGGAATTGGATGGTATTGATCTGGACAACGTTTACTTTGAACAAGACGGCGCTACGTGCCACACAAGTAACGCAGCCATTGATCTGTTACGGGAAAAGTTTCCGGACCGTGTTATCTCTCGAAGAGGTGATCACAATTGGCCACCGAGATCTTGTGACTTACCATCTTGCGACTTCTTCCTTTGGGGCCACATGAAAGATAAGGTCTACGCCAACAGCCCAGCGTCGATTCAAGACCTCAACGATAAAATTCGTGAGGCTATCGAGGACATAGGGCAGGCACTTTGCGATTTGGTTATGGAAAATTTCATGAAAAGGATATGGTCCTGTACGCGTGCTCGTGGTGGCCATTTGGCTGATGTTGTTTTTCATTACATCCGATCATTTATCTCAAAAAATGGCATTTTTCTTTGAATACCAAAATAACACCTCTTATTGAAAAACCCTTTACTAGCATTTTTATTAAAATTATAATTAAAGTCCTTGCAAACTGGTAAAAATCAGCCGCCGAAATTTGCATACCGATGTTGATCAATTAATATGGACAATAATTAATCAAAATTGTATGCAACTCTGGTTTAAGAAATATAATAATAAAAATTGGTGTACTTTTTGGTGGAGCTCAGTGGTGGGGGTGGTACTTCATTGATAAATGGTTTTAAGTTGTATTTAGTTTCAATCCCAAAAAGCAATGTCGTTCCCACTTCTCGAAAAGATATAACAGATACTCGTAACACGTCTTGCAAAATATTAAGCCGTCAGAAACTGTAATAAAATTGACTGGAGTTCCTTTTAAAAATCAAATGCAAATCATATATTCTCCTTAGTAGTTTGAACTAAGGAGAAAATATCATACAACCCGTTGAAAGTCCCCTTGTTAAATATTTTCCAAAGATGGGTGTACTCCTCTTTGAATCAATACATCGAACCAAGTCCTCTTACATTTTATTCTCGCAGCAACCAAAACATACTCCACAATCACACATTTTGTGTACCCAATTTCCTTGAATTGGACCCGTAACGAGGAAAATAATAACAAAGTTCCCATTCGCTATAAACTAGCCTCATCATACGCTATTCATTTATTGTGATTACGAGAGGACATAGCGTGTGCACAACATCGTGCAATTCTGGACCAAAGGGATGAAATTCCCATTCACGGAGTATTATCTCAGCAATTTTCAGAGCTCATCATTCAATTGACCCAATTCATGTTGAAGTCATTTATTTTTGCCGAAACGGTGTCATTTTCTTCTTCTTTTTTTTTCCTGATATTGTATGGCGCATAACCATCCAGTCCCAATCCCAAAGCCATCCTATTTAGTTTTCAATTTAATTTATTAAAATTGGGGAAAAAATGATGTGGATTTCAAAAAACTACTTCATAAAATGCCCGCATTTCAGAATATATTTAGGTTGAGATGTGACCCATAAAAGAGACGGAAAAAGTATATGGATATGATGTGTGTGTGTGGTAGAGACATGTCATTTGGAGGTATCAAACCCTGTGTGCCACGACATTTACGACGTGACCAGTAATGACGTGAGAAGGGGACGAAATTCAAATTTTCTGGGGCTTACTATATTTTTCAATGACGATGTGTATTTTGTTTTTTTTTTTTGAGGATGTCCTGTGGTAGATGTAAGGATGGTAATTTATTTCATTGAATATTTAACGTGATTGAATTTTTCTTTGCGACTAGTGGATGCGGATGATTAATGACAAGTGGCTTCAGTGAAGAAATGTGAATTATTTAAAAGGGATATATCATATTTTGAGTTTATGCATTTTAGTTGTAGGCAGAATGGTTCCCATTGCCGACGTCCTACCAAGAAGATTCGGCAGTAAAATCGAATCGAATTTAAAGTGTTTTTTTTTTTTCAACTATTTTTCCACCGACAAAATGTGTTCACATCATTTTGTCGGTGGAAAAATAGTTGAAATTGAAATTGACATTGAGTCGTAAGTGGGGATATCGAGGGAAGTTGGTGGTTCAAACATTTTCCAAACGGCCAACTGGAAGAGTTAGCAGTGATACCTCTGTCAGATCTAAGAATATTCATCAACAGATCCGAATGGTTTTCTTAGTTTCATGTCCTCCCATGTACTGTATAAGGAAAATCACAATGGGCCTCAAAGGCTTCTGGGTCAAATTGCATATAATGCAAACTGATGGAGGAGGATCACCCAAAAATTAATTGTTAGACAAGAGAATTTGACTTGTCTCTGTCTAAAATAACATAGCTACAGTAGGTACAAGGTACATGTTGCTTATTAAATTATTTATTTTCAAAACGGAACATTTTCAGTTTAATGACAATTTTCGAAAACAAAATTTCGTATCCGAGCCTGTATACATCGATGACGAGGAGTAGAACAAAATAAAAACTATCCCACAAATTAATATGCGTCTACCGCGTTTATGATCAGCTTAATACAAATTAAAAATAATATTAAAAACAATTCGTTTACAAAATTTGCCTCGTGATGTGGCAAGTGCGTTCTGCGAATGCGGGAAGATATTAATTTACTAATTAATGCGCTTAAATATTATTACCATGACCATAACCGCCCAATAGTAGTCATGTTGTTGTTGTGTTTTTTTAATGATGCTTTAAAATGAAACTCCAGATGGTGCTTATTATTGTTCGGTATAAGCACCGCAACAATTCAGTATAGTATGCAAAACAGCAACAATTTCTGATTTATAATTTGCCGCATCAATGTTTAAAAACAAGCCCGAGGGGCAAGGACTCATACCCACGCGCACATAATTCATTTTTATCAATTTGCGCTCAAAAAAGTGCATATATACAACTTTTATCCATATTAATTCCGTTAATTGTTAAGCCAATAAACTGCAACACAAGGCAAACACAAAATATATACCTACTGGATACACAAAATGCGAAATCAAGAGCCTCATCATCAGCATCATCTCGCAGCGATGCATGAACGGAAAAACGATAATTTGTTTAACAAATTCAATAAATCAACAATATTGACGGATGTACGCTCGATCTGAATAAAGAAATTGAGAAAGAGGGCGGACGGAGGACGATAATTGAAAAATGTCCGCTTCTTCTCTGTGTATTGATTTTTGGATTTTTTTTTTTTATACGTATAAATTGGTATTCTGCTCGCAACTCCAAGCGATATACATTACATTTACATGATTTAACGAATGATCTAAAGCAATTAATGGAGGTGTGATAATTTATACTACTGGCACTATACTGTTGCAATAAACCGAGGAACAGGGAAACGTAAATATTTTTTTTGTATGTATGATTGGTGCGGATCCACAAATTGATTATGCATTCGCTGTGTTGGTAGTGCGCTACTGCAAATTCAAATCGTTGCCATGTTGGTACTGGGACAATATAAAACCAGCCAAGATAAGTGTTGTGGGGAATAGTTGCGATATAACTCGAAAAGCAAGCAATTAAACAAAGCCTGCGGTTTTTATTTTTGGTTTTTGTTTGGTTGTGAGTCTTTTTTGTTTTGAGGATATTTTTTTTACATAGCATACCTCGGCAGAAATTGTTTTGGGGTCCGGTGGGCTTTCTGTATTGTGTTGCATAGACAGAGTGAGGACGCCCTATGTACAACATATATTACAGATTGGATATGTTATTCTGTGTGTTGAATTGTTTTTATGTTAGCTGTATTGTGTCCTTGTTATTGAGGACATGTGATTCTATTGAATATTGTTTTGTTTTTTTTTTACTGTGGGCTGCAGTAAGTTTTTTGATTTACCAAATGAGTTTGGGGAAAGTGAATCAAATGCCGGTTTGGAGAGAGCACTAAGAGAGTTTCCTACTTCTTGTCTTTTGTCATGGAAATTTCTTCAAACTAATTTTGGAAGGTAGATGCAAGCCAACCTTGGGTAAAGATACATCGATTGTCGGATCGAATATACCAAGTTTGTGTCACAATCATGTCATGTTTATGTCAAAATCATTCGCCTCTTCGTTCGACTTTTGTATAGACACAAGTGCCAGAAGCGACAGTTCAGGACTATGCCATCAAGGATGACAATAGATATTAGAAAAGCTGCCAAGAATCTAATGTCGTTTTCCATTGGGACCAACAAAAATCTTTTTCAGATCTCCGATTTTATGCGGCTCATGGAACATGCAATCAAATTGATCTGCCTTTGTAAATGGATTAGATTTGACAACAATTGAATTTTCTTTTTGGTAAAATCAACCATGGAAATCGGCTTGAAAAATATTTCCTCTGTTGTAGCTACAAATGGAGTAGTTTTGGTGATTCGTAGTTTCCAGATAATGAGGAAGACAATGAAGATAATAATTCCGCCAAAACTATGTCCATTGCTGTTTATGTATTTCTTTATTTTGGTTTTCACGAAACTTTGCACATCTGTTTTAAAACAAACTTCTTTGAATGACGTAAAACAGCTGTGCTGTATTTGTGGTAGTATGTGTAAATCTGAAAAAATATCGAGATCTGCAAAAAGTGATCCGAATCAAAAAAAAGATTGATTTTTTTCCCAATGGAACGCCGAAAGTGATTTAGATCAAAAAAAAGATTGATTTTTTGTCCCAATGGAAAACGACATAAATGTAGTTTCAGTCGGAATCAATGTTCTGTTTCTTACAGTGGTAAGAATAGCACAGGTTTGAACCTCTGCTACGGTTTCTGAAATTAGTTTCCGCCTAAAAACGAAGCGTCAGTTCTTAAGGTAGGTAAGGTCTCCTGTTCGTCAGTTTTACAGCCTTTTGAATGTTAAAAAGAGTCAATTTATGAATACAACTACATACATATTATGTTAACTTTCCGCAACAGTATATTGCTGTGCTTCCTACGACTATTGTTGGTGACTGCTGAACGAGGCAGGAGTCGAATTACCGCATCCCGCTAGCAATCACGTAACTGAATTTTGTGGATTGTGCAAAATAAATAACAACAATTTCAGTCATGTAGTTAGTACTCGATCACGTATTCGATAATTCAGATCTTTAAGAAGATTCTTAAAATAATTCCCATCGTAGACGACAAAAGACAAGACGTCACTGTAACATTTGCAAGCGAATTGCCCCAAAGTTGAGCACAGCATTTATTGACAAGTCGAACAGAACTCTCCAAAGGAATGTGCACGTCATAAACTAGAAACAATTTCATTTCTAAAATGCAATAGATACGATAACTCTCTCTCTCAGCCCGAGGGAGCAACATTTCATTCACTTTCCATAAAATTTAGTTCCCAATTTAACACGAAACCTATTTAATCCAATTCCAATTCAATATTGACACTACTGGTCGGTACATACCTCCTTGGGGAGCAGCGTTGCTCCTTGGCAAAGTAGCATACGGATTGTTTGCCGGCTGTTGGTATTGGACTGGTTTAGGCTGTCCCCAGTTGCCTCCTGCTTGGGTTGGTGGTGGGTATGAGGTTGGTGACTTTGGAGCAGCTGCTGGGGCCGGAGCACCATATGGTCGAGCGAAACCCTGGTTCACCTGTTGGATAGTGAAGTAAGGTATAAATTTTCAATGCAATTCCGAAATTCGAAAGCACAACAGAGTTAACTTTAGTGTGTAAGTAGTCGCATAATGTGCATCACAACATTAAACAGAGAGTAAACACTGTTATTTGGAGCAGAATAATTGCTACTTACCTTGTAGTTGACCGAGACCCCCTTACCGGGTGGAATAACACTTCTTATGACGTTACCGTGCAAAGTTACGTATTGGAACTGGTCATTGCCCTGCCCGGTGCGTGAGTCTGCCGTGCTGTCTGATCCTTGACCGGCGACATTGTCAGCACCCTGGGGGAAGTGACACATATTAATCCCGTCAGAGGAGCTTGTTGTTGTACAGTGTTCAGTGTTGTTGTTGTTGTTGTTGTTTAATATTTTGTTTGAATACTCTTTTAAAAATTTATTATATACATTTGCTTGTGAACTGCTCCCGTTCGTCGTACTGTTGTTGCTGGGCGCTGCATATCGATTGTTCGAGTTCATATCGTTTTCGTTCTGTTTGCCACTTTGATTAATTGTCATTGGGTTTGGGTGTTGTTGTTGTTGTTGTTGTTGTACTGAGCTGTACGTCTGTGGTAAAGGAGGTGGTGGAGGTGGCGGCAACTGAAAGTCCGTAGCGTTACCACTTCCAGTCGATGACGATGTTGACTGTTGTCTTGAATGGTCTGGTGACGATGCAGACGGTGATGCGAATCGATCTAATGACAGAGTGGATGATGAATTGTTTGTGTTGTTGTTATTATTGTATCCGTTGTGATTATTTAAGGAAATTTCAATGCTGCTGATAGCAGTATTAACCGGACTGCAACTGCTGTTGTTGATTCCATTTGTCGAGGAGTAGGGAGACAATGACAAGGACGACGATGACGCTGTCGATAGGCTACTGTTTGTGCGCGAATGATTGTTAATGGCAGTGGTGTTTTGATTGCCGTTGTAGAATGTATCTTGCATTTGGAATTGCTGGAGTTGTGTTGGTGACGGAGGAGGTGGCAGTGGCAGATCGGAGATGCTTGTGATGTCGGTTTGTTGCTAAGTTTTTTGTTATAACGTTTTAATAGGCAAATGCGGCACACAGGATTAATACAGAAAAAAAAAATAAAACAAAATTATCAAGTGTTAGTTAGTTTGTTGGCAGAGCTTGGTAGGTAGTTTGCATGATTTGTATGTATATGTGTTTTGTTTGCATCGACAATATTTGTTTAAATTTGCATTTTGTAAAAATAGGCAAAGCGAATGTGTAGCCTAAGTTTTATCAACCAATTGGATTGGCAAAGCTCATAAGGTGAAGGACTGGTTTGCTCTTTCATTTAGTTACTTTCATAATCAATGAAAAATTAAGACACAAATGTATTTGGTGGAGTTTAGCCATCAAATATTTTTACAACCTACAACTAAGCCACACCTCATACAAAAAATACAATTAGCCTGGGAGAAAGTCCTATAAAAAAAGGAACCTGCCTGCGAGCGACGCTTGGAGTGGTTAATCAATTTTTAGGAAGTGCAAGTTGACTTATAAGATGTACTGTCAATAGAAAGAACTTTTTACTGTGTAATTCCAAACAAGTTTTGAAACTGATTTTGGTTATGTGATTTTGAACCTGTGGGAGTAGAGTTCTTGGTCTACCCCTCTGTCATGCCTTGGAGCCTGAAATTTCCATCCGAAGAGCGGTTGGGAGTTACTTGAACATGCTGAATGATTTTGATTTTCAAAAGCTACGCCTAAAAGAAGACTTGTGTGGTTTTTCAAATCACTCGAATTCTCTATAAATCCGACGGCAATATAGAGAATCTGGAATTTGTACGTGCAGTATAAAACTTCGTTTTCACGTTCAGAACACATTTTTCAGTCTGCTTTGACAGGAAGGACACGCTTCTTTAATTAAAGCACTTAACTATAATAATACAGGTTTTTTTTAGCTGCAATCTTTTCTATTTTGAAGTGTTTTTTAAATTGTAATATGAGGAGAATGAAACAAATAAACAAATAAATAATAATAGGGCTGCTATGGCGCACATTTTTGGGCATCTGAGTAATTGGAAAAATTGCGTTTGCCCTGTCGCTTTGTTTTCTGGATTCCAATGGAAAACAGTTTGCGGTAAACAAACTTTTTAGATGTTCAAATGACTCTGTCGGGACAGTGCGGTGTAAATTGTTATAAATGAATCATGAGAAAGAACTTCTCGCATTTAATATACCAAACAATTTAAGAAATAATATTTTAACAGCTAAGCTTACATATAGTATAATAAATTACAAAATCAGTTCCGGAGAAATGAATTTTTCTGCACTTTAAACACAAGTAGGCGCATTCGAAGAGGTATCAGGCAAATATGACAAAAATTTTGGGTTTTTTCTCGAAAAGTTTGCTCTAAGAAGTACCAACAAAAGTACCAAAATCTATGCAGTTGTTAATTTGCTTGTGAAATTGCTGGAAAGAATTGTTTTAAAATCTCATTGAGATCGAACAACTAATTTTCTTAAAAAGGGCTTTTTAGTAGCAGAATTTTAAAATCAGCTTCTCCAAACCTGAATGAATAATAATAAGAACTGCATTGAGATTGAGTGAGTATTTCAGAAGAACGGACGTTCCATTCTCGCTGTTCCTGCAGCTAAGTATATTTTAATTTATATATCACAAACAATTAAATAAATCTGTGGTCACAAGGCAAAACCGCTTAAGTCTGTTTTACTCATTGTTCAGGAGAGCAGTTTAAAGTTTTTTTACTCCATTGACTCTAGTGACTTAAGCAGTTTTTTTTTTGAAATTATGGACATGTTTTTAAAGATATAAAGCTGAAAAAAATTTACAAAATAGATTTGGATACGCTGAATCTAATGGCATCAAAATCTCAATTTCGTCTTAAGTCGACTTAAGCGGTTATGGCTTGTGGCCACTGAAATAATTTAGGACGCCTTTGGCTCCAGAAAATAAAAAAAAATGGAATTTGGACTCATCAGTAGATGACCACGCTTCGTTCGGTTGATAAATACCGAATCTATGCATGCATCTTCAGAGCACTGCCACTATGAATCACGACATTCAATTTAAAGTAAATTTATAGTAAAAGCATATTAGACCTTTCTGTGTTCGTAAAAAGAACAATTTTGAGTTTGGAAAGTGCGCAAATTAACGACATCCTTTTTTTTCTAGTTCAAATAATACTTCCAAATGCTTTTTTTTTTGTCGAAATTATTTGGCATTCCAGTTGTCTGCTTAGCAGAAGCTTGGTCATAATATGGTCGTGATTTCCAAGTATGATTCATTTTTGGCATATCCGATCAGGGCAACAATTCATGGGTCGTGGTTTTACTGTAAAAATTACACTTTGTTGATCTTTGCATCCTTTCAAAGGATCATTTTATTTCTATTGGAGGGTATCACAATGATTTTATATTTTTGTTTTTTTTTTTTTTTAACATGCGCGTACTTGATGTAAATGCTGCACTTTTATAACATTACTCAATGATATTGTTAATTATAATAAAAATTAATGTTCCCACTGTCAGGCGATTAAAATTCCGTTTGAACACAAGTTCGTATTAGGTCAAGGTCAATGACTAAATTCCAGCTATGTTAGTCCTACAGCCATATTTAGGGCACACAAAATATCCCCAAAATGAAATCAATCAACGTGCGTCGGAGCTGCAGCCGCTCAAACTTTGAAAATTCCTTATGGACACTTGGTGATTCATTGAAATAATGATTATGTAACTGACTCTGTATTCGATCTTATATATTTTGTCGTTACTACAAGTAGCACTTTGAGAAATTTCTTTTCATTCGTTATATGACAAAAATTAAATTTAGTGTCCGGTTACACGGACACCATCCGTACGCGTTGAAATGTCGAACTAAAAAACCGCAGATATTTTACGATTTCATTCTGGGATCTAGGAGTTGGAAAGACAATTTTTTTATAGGTTCTCGCATACAAATCGATGGCGGAAAGGTGTGTTGGTGTGTCGACAAATGCATATTGTGTGCACAGATGCACACCTTTGATTTTCACTAGGAAGCAGAGTTGTTGCATCTGCAGAGCAATGCGACTCATTACACAAGTATTGCACGGTAAATAGGGATGAGCTAAATTTAAATCTAAGTTTCATGCCAGCGAAAATGTTCTTTTAATCTTTTCTCATGTTGTGGGTTTATTTTAATCCTTGTTGGTTTTATTTTCAGCTGAGTATTTATTTTTTAGTAAGTCGAAATGGACTCTATTGTAGTGGTGAATTCACATTTCAAATAAATTGTATTCAGTTGGCATTTGAAGTATTTTCTCTGTCACACAACAGAGACAGAGTCAAGTGATTATTACTTCGAGTCCTTCAAGCAGCCACTTTGAGTAGCTGCATTATGTACGTATTTAGATAGCAAGAAAAAAACAAAATCAGATAGAAATCAGAACACAAACAACATACACATCAGTCAAACGATTTTGGGGTGTATTCGTCACACCTGCATTCTATGCATTTAACAAGTAGCAAGGTGCACGTGGCTTTTGCTTTATTTTTATTTTTATTTTTATTTTTACAACACACACTTGCATAAACGGACATTCACTTAATCAACTGTGTTAGAATGCACTCTGATTTTAAAATACAAAATTGGAGGTTCTACTTACATTGCTGGGTGGTGCAGAGTACGATGGGGTGCTGTTTCCATTAGTTGGAGCACCATTGTATCCGACGCTATTTAAAGCGGCGGAAATGGTTGTAGCACTCAGTTTGGCATTTCTAAAGTGGAATAAAAAAGAAAATAGATCAATACTAAATTGGGTGCCGTCGTCGAAAGTGATTTAAAAACAATTAAAGGCTTGTGGAGGGTGGATTCTTGTCCGCAACCGAAATAGATTGGTGTTTCGGGTCATAAGGGAAAGACGTAGAAGGAGAAGTGCCTTCTTTATTGCCGAAGTCGCAATTTCCAACGGACAATAGGCATGGCATTGTTTATTGGAATGCTTTAAGGGTCATGGTTATTTTTGGCACCATTTATACGACTACGACTTACTTTGGTGAATAATGGGCTGCTAATTTCGTCATCTCGCAGAAAATTCAGTAAGTTTAGCCAGGTTGGTGGATTGGGAAAGGATATTCTAATCTAAGTAACTTTTTCACTGTCACATGCTGGATTGAACATCAGAATTGTCGAAGACGAGTTCGCAGGAGTTGGAGCTGTTTGAACTACTAAATTTGTGTAGTTGCTCAGAGGGTGGCGTTTAACTACGAAGAATTTCCAGGTTAAACCTCCGGTAAAACACAAATTACGTTATTTTATCAACAGCTCCAACTCCTGCGAACTCCTAATAATTGTTCTGAGCAATGTTCCTAACTCAGCCGTAATCAGCATACAGTAATCATTTATGATCTACTACAACTTTTTTAAATTCAGTTTTCACTTTTTCACAGGTAAGTTAAGAAAAACTTCGATTAATTGACCTCCGTCATCACAAAAACTTGAATTAAATTGACATCCTGTCAATCAATTTTTTGTTTAACTTAGGTACGTAAAAAAGTTGCTGGAACCATTAAATGGTTAAACTGAAAACAGTGTCTTCTTTCAATCGGTTGCATCTTTGTAGTCGTGTCACCCACTCTGCTCTTTTGAATGCAACAATGAGTGGTACCAGGAAATGTAGTTCTATTTTCGAAGTGATGCGTTATCTGAAATAACGTAGTAGTATGAAATGTTGACAAGTGCCAAGGGTTGCATTTCTTCGATTCCGATAATACCTTCGATGTACATGAGGAAAAGCGTAAAATAAATAAATTCAGCAGGCGGTACTGTGTAGAAAATGCTCGAAACTACAGGGTGGCCGAACATCTAGTTTGTACAAAAAGCGCTTGAATTTCTACTCGCTCAATTGGAGGTGGAAATTTGCTTGATATGCGCTTGGGAAATAGAACCTTCTAAATTGCCCTTTCGACACAAGGTACTGAATTTTGTTATAGGTGTTCGAACTCTACCCATATTTCAGTCAAAAAATAAAAAAAATATTCTATCTACTTACGGCTTGATTGGTACGGGAACATAGCCATCGGTTCCGTTGGGTGGGTTCTGCATAGCAGCCATCCTAGCATGGATATCACAATACAGCTTGTTGTTGAAATTGTAGTATCCTTGATTTTTCAACGAAGAGCCACACGTGGCGCACTTGAAGCACTCGACGTGGAGGTTCTTATCCTTGATGCGGACGAAAACACCACTATTGTACAGAAATTTCAATTATTATCAATTCGCATGTGGTTGTATACAAAATAGGAAGAGGGATTGAAGGGGAACCTAGCACACACACACACTCTCTCATTAATTTCATTTTTCAACAAAAAAAAAAAAAAACAAGGATCCACTTTAGCTGCAACAGCAGAAACAATAAAAACGCATTCATAAGTTATATTTCTTACACAATTCCTACGCCACAAATGGCACAATGTGGCAGTGCGGTTGATGGCGGCCGTTCGCTAGGCGCTACCGATGCAGCAGCAGCAGCTGCATCCAATTCCGCTTTGTATTCGGGCGACTGTAGTGCTGGACAAACGGGCATTATAATTAACCTAGGATCTACGGTCGGCGTTGCTGGGGCTGGCTGCTCGTCGGTATCACCTCTGGACTCTGGGTGGTGTGCTGGGAGGCTGGGCCGGTGCGAGGCACCCGGGGCCAAAGTGTTCTGCTGCAATGGAGTTCCGATACGTTCATCCTGTGATTTCACTGATGGTGTTACAGGTCGCGACGCACGCTGTCCTCCAATGGCATGGCTGTGAGTCCAGTAGAAGTTCGACGGACTTCGGGGCTCTTTAAATTGTTTTTTTTTTTGCATTTGATTAACAACGGTTTTATTTTCTTAATTAATTTCAACTGGATTAGAGTACAGGCTCACATATAGGTAACATACACGCATTCACGAAAAGTGTTCTTAGCTTAGAGGAGGGGAGTGTGGGTGTGCTGTTTTGTGTTAGTTGGTATAGTGGTGGATAACTTTAAGGATAAAGTGTATACACACAGTGTGGTGTGTGTATGTTTGGCAACACTTACACAATGAGACGTTCACATTCTGTGCAAATGTTCTGTCCAGATGGTAGTCCGCCAGTGCTTGGGGGTTTTGGACGATCGATTGGGGCACTCACATGCCGAGTAGCATTTGACTGGTTCTGAATCTGACTTGGGATGTGGTTGTTGATTATTTGTGGTGGATTGTGGTGGTGTTGCTGTTGAGCTGATTGTGTGAACATAAATTTGTGTAGGAAGAAAAACACACGAGAATAAACAAGAAATTAGACACAAGAAACAGTCACATAGAATTTAGTTGAAATTGTTGTTAAAAAAGGAGTTTTTTGCTTGGTAATTTAATAGGCAAAGTCAGTTTAATATATTACGATAATCTCAGATTTTATTGTTATAAGTTATCAGAGCTTGAAAGTCCTTATTCTAATGAAACTATTGCAGCAGCTTTCTAACAAAAAGCTGAGGAATTTTTATCAGAATACGTAACTCAACAAAGTACTGCGAAAAGGATCAATGAAATTTAAACAGAGCTGGTCTTTGTAGATGACCGCCGCACTACCTTCTTAGTTAGTAGACTAGTGCGGTGTCAAACGATTTTGATATATTTGTGAAAAAAAGTGGTACGGAATTTCAAAGAGAAGTCAGTGTACTCTTTACTTCACGTTAGAGCAACAATTCTACTATGACTTCTCGTAAAGAAAATTTATAGCACGCATGCCAATTATTCCGATCATGGCGTCTGCAGCTATAGAGTCATCGGTGAAGAATAAATGGTCCTTAAGACAATTAAACAATTTTAATCACACTTCTTTCAAGGTCTTGTCCTTGTGTTTTAAAAAAAAAAACCAAATTCTTTTGGCACTAGGCCAGGGCAATAAAATTAACTAGTACTACATAATGGCCCACCTTGAACTCTGACAATTCTTCACTTTAAACCGAAATACATAAATCTGTACACATACAAATATTTTCCTTTGCAATGTTACAGTGCATGCACACAAGTTAGTATCAACAAAGGACTGCCTCTTCATCGCGCAGAATTTTCAATCCAACAACTGGTCAACAGTGAAAGGGTTAACATTGTCGTTTATCAAATATAAAATCTTTGCCAATTCATAACAGTGTTCGAGTATTTCATTTCGATTACCTGGCTCATGGGGATCACCGGACTCTTCTTCGTGTAAGAATTTCAATACCTCAGACTTGTCGCCTGAGTATTGTTTCTCGTTCTTCTTGAAGTTGATTCTGTGGAAAAAAAAAATAAAAAATATGTTAAAAAGTGAGCTACATTTGCATAAGTGCTATTTAAGCCTTGTCCCCTATCATTCCAGATAGAAGATTGAGGAATACAGATAGGTGCTCTCCAGGCGAAAATAATTCAACCAGACATCAAATAAATTTCAGCTCAAATATGCGCTACGTGCATTCACATGCTCTTTCCATTGGCTTTTTTGTTAAACTATTTAGGGATGTGTATACCTACGTGGTAGCGTGTGAATGGGAGTATGACATTAAGCAGCTAAATTCTGTAGATGCAACAGAAGAACCTTCCAAACCCGCATGTCATGTGAATAGAGAAATGTACGCGAGTATAGATTTTTTCTGAGTCCGCTGTAGGTAGGGCTTTTCTGTACCATTTCAAGAGACTAAACAGAAACATATCGAGGTATTTGGGTAATCATTTAAAGAGAGTTACTGTATTTAACGGGTTGAAAAATGATTTAACTTTTAAATTGTAATTGGGATTTTGGTCCACCTTCGGATTCGGATGAGGAAAACAGAGGGCAGTGTCCTTTTTTTCACTATGTCCGCTTTCAGACAATCCCGGTATAATAGACCTTCTAGGTAGACGTGCGTATTTTTCGCCTTTGCGAGTCAGAAGCTTAAAACAAAAAACGATTATCTTACAAAAGTCCTTTAATTTATAACACAAAAAAATAGTCAGCAGTAATTCAAATCTGTAAATCTGTATCTAATAAGTAAAACAGTTGTGTATCCCTTTTTTCGAACTATGCAATTCACTAGCCCAATTCAGGAAATTAAAATGTTCAACTCATTGCTTGCAACACCAAAATTCGCCACCTTCTCTCAAAATATACACACTCAATAGATAAATAAAAAATACTGGGTATTGGATAACATTCAGTTTTTTATTTCTATTTAAATTAGAAAGGCACACATTTTCCAAATGAAATTATATAAGAAAAGGAAAACCGTTTCTACCAATTTGGCTCGGCCACAATTAAATTAGCATAGAAAAAAAAATGTCTCCTATTAGTCTCCGTGTTTTTCTAAAGTAGCATTCCATTATCATCATGCAGCTATTTCGACGTTAAGAACAAGTCCTTTGTCCTATCCTTTTGATATAATATGAGTACTATACGCTCATTACATTCATGTCGTGTTTGTAACCACGCCAACTAACACCAACTCGTGTTCGGTATAATTACATTACAGTGAAATGTCAGAGATTTGTAGACACGTTATTGAAATTAATTTGATTATGCAGTGAAATTACATTTTACGGCATATCCTTGTACCCGTATGAGTAACTACATTGTGTCATGAAATGTATAGCTATTAGAAAGCATTCTCTGAAAGTTCATTGCTGAGATCTTAAGTAATTTATCAAAATGTAAGAGGGATTAGTTACCTACCATGAAGATGGTGATAGCTTTAAACAAAAAATAAATAAATTGAGGAAATCATTCAGATTTTACTTGAGAGTGGCGAACTTAGAAAGAGGTTAGGTAATTTTGAAATATTTACTATATTTATTTCAGTCGAAAAGTTAACATGTATTGAGACTACTGATTTAAATATACAACTACTGGTACGAAAGGACCAGAAGGAGATCATTTTCGACTTGTGGTGTTAAATATTTTGTGCTATAAGTAGGCGATTGCTCCGCTTGCATTTCTATCACCATACAAACAATGCAATTTTCACCGAATGTGTAACAAATGAATTTCGATGTTCCGACGCCGAAATGGCGACATGACAGCTCACACACTCCATTGGACTTCTCCTTGATTTGGGAAATGACCGTTGAATTTTAGCAACAAACTGACAAGTTTGATTTCTACACTTCACACTTTCTCTGTATTTGCAAGGTTCTCTCCTAAAAAAACGGAAGCATTTACCTATAACGATTTAATAAGAAAATCTAAGTCTCTTAGGGCTCATTAGAAGATCATCAAATTGGCGCAGCGAGTGGGGGACAATGATGTCCTAGATTCATGTGGCTTGCTTTAGCTTCAACCTAACCTAACTTAACTTTTGTTATACATTATCCATCGCTAGATTGAAACCGAACAGTCCATAGTTCAGTATTGTAGCGTGGAACACAAAATGTAAACAAGCCATTAGTTACCAAACAAGTTCCACTTCCAATTGGAGACTCGAATCTGTCAAATAAGTGGAGATTTAAGTGAGCTAATTCTAGAACCATGGAGTTTGTTCGAGAGGAACAGGAATTCACTAGAAAGTTCCCGACAGATGTCGGAGCGGATATAAAAGGGCAGATTTAAGAACAAGGAGAACGGTTGACTTTTAAACAGAGATTGGTAAAGTTCGAAATAGTAATCGGTTATGAAGATAAAGAAGTGTAGGGGAGAGTGGGGCACTTTTGAACCCTTTTTGTTTCCAAGTCTCATAAAAACTTATGTTTTCGGGTTTTTGATCTGTAACCTCTTTTTTTCTATTAGAAATGGAACTCAGCTTTAGTTTAAACGAATAATTGTGAAGATTACGATTTATTATTATTTTTTGAATGAAGCAAGTTTTTATGTTCAAAGGTGGAGTTTTGAACTAGGCTGGGGCACCTTTTAGCGACAGTTTATATAATTAAATATTAACCTGAAATAAGACATTACACTTCATTTAAATTATAAATAGGTTTTGATTTTTAAATTAGAGACACAAAAACTTAACATAAACAAAAACATAACTTAAAATATATACACAAACTAGAATTCACCGATAACTCTATTTATATAGATACCTACACCACATATAACGAAACAAACGAGTTTTTACATAAACGAGGTGTAGCCTTATTAACCTAACTGAAATTTAGAGAGGTCAAAACCAAAATTCATTATTTTAAACACGTTCAAACCTGCCCCAACGTGTGTTGTCACGAACAATTTAGCTTTAATAATTTGTTTGTACCCATAGATAAGAAAAAAATAGCTTATTATGGTTCTAAATTAAACTTCGCCTTTGAGAAAAAGTTTTCACATATAAAAAAGCTCACCAACAAATTTGTATACTCTTACAAAGAAAAAAAAAAAAGTTGGAAGTGCAGCATAAAAACATTCAAAACGAGCTAGTTTCAAGCGGCTACTGAAAAGATGACCGAAAGCCGTTGACGTTTAAAAAACAACAATACTGCCAATGCTGTAAAATTTAGTTTACGCTCTCAAATATTTTTTAAATAGGGTTTTATTATTGATGTTTAAAAGTATCCCACGTTCGAAGGTGCCCCACTCTCCCCTAAAGTATGCAGTGAATTAAGTGGTTGGTTTAAGTCGGATCAGAATTGTTTAAAGAAATATTGTTTTGAAGTGAATTACTAGAATAATGTAATAAAAATTAGAAAAGTTCATCAGAATAGCGTTTTATCTTTTCGAGTCCCAGCTCGGATATAATAGTATGTTTTGCTGTGGAACTTGTTTCATTAAACAAGTATTTTCAGCCGATATTTTCAATTAAGAAACATGCAAATGTGTACACCATATACCAATGTCAACATCGAGAAACAAAGAAAATGAAACCAACGTATGCAAGCGAAACTAAATCAGAATATGTTCGAATGCATATTGGTGTAGAGAGAAAATAGGTAGCCAACTAACCTTGTACATATTTTGAAACTGATATGGAAGAATCTTTTCACGAGCAGAATTCCAACACAAATGCTATCTCTCTCTCATTTTCCATAACAAAAGATTACGGGTTACGGCTCACTGGTACACGGCACACGATGTAAATGTAACTACGTTGGGTTCCTCAATCATGCAATTGTGATACCATACAAAATATATGCTTGCAAAGTTTGTTTATTGAAAAACATTTTAAGCCCTAGTCCAATATTGCATCTTTTCATGTTTTATTTATTTGATTTTGTTTTGAGATCTATGCAAATTGCACACGCACAAAAGTTAGGTAGAACTAGCATATTATTGGGAATGTTCACTTTACAGTATTTATATATTAGCGTTTATAAATCCCCATTTCCCAGTGTATCGAATTGTTTTAATTTTTTTCTTTTAGAAATAAAACAATGATGTCCTTAAACTGCGCCTTTTTATAAAAACAAGTTCCACTGTATGTATATCGGCTCTAAAACTAAGCTGCGGATCTGAGCTGAGCTGGGGTTGCCAATTATAAACATTTAATTGGGCTTGGGCTGTGATGATGTGCGTTCCAATATGACCAACAGCTTTTTTAGGCGAAGATTCTGGTAAAACTGATTACGTTTCCCTGAACCTTAGTTAGTCAGCTATTTACAGCGATTTACAAGAGCACTGTTGTCGCAATAGTAATACTGTTATGCCCCAAAAACACATATGTAGGAGCCGCGGCTAACTGAGTCGTGGTTGCGTCAGTGAAACGGTTTCACAGTGGAATTGTAATAACATGATAACACAATTCCACTGCACGAAACAAACGGTCGTGTGTACTTAAAACCCGCACTTAACAATAGCATTCGTGGGAACAGGAAAACACGTTTAGTACTAGGTAGTATTACTTCAAAACGCCGATGCTTTCGCGGGATGTATATCCGGCTGCCGCTGGTTTAAAACGTTTCAAGAAACATCCTTAGAAATAGCTGCATTCAAGACGCCTTAATTATATTTTAATTTAGTACTATTATTATTCCAAAAATTGGAAAAAGTGCAGTCCCAGTTTAGGAGCTTATCGCGGCGGTTTCAACTATGGGTATAAGTGTATACAATTTCTGTAGCGCCATAGGTTTCAATATGGAGGGACCAGAACCATTCTCTTCAATTGGCAGATGAATGGTAGAACAGCTGATTCACAAATAGATCACGGCACAACACCTGAGAAGGTGGTCAACCGTGGAACAATGTAGACAGGCTAAAATGGCAATAAACCTGCTCCAATCAAAGAAGGGTTCTAAGCATGAGCCGAGGAACATTGAAATGGGTGGTGGCTTTGTCTACGGGACATGAAAAATGGGCCTTAGAGAGGATGATACTTGTAGAATATGCCTGGAGGAATCTGAGACAGCGGCACTGTGTCAATGTCCGGCGTTGGCTGGCAGAAGAATGAGGATCTTGGGACATCATTGGGTCGAGGCCCAGTCGATGAAACAGATCTCCCATAAACAGATGCTAGCGTTAACACTAGGAATTGAGCCCAGAGATGAACTGTGGAGAAATCCAGAGAGTCTCTCTGAGTAAGATTTACAGTGGTAGAGAAACAACGAGAGACCCGACAATGGTGGTCTGATACGAATATCTCTCGAAATCTATATATATATGGAGGAATCTGGTTCAATACAAAATTTGCGAATAAATGAGCTTTGGAAATACATAGCTTTTTCAATGGCGGATTTGATTCGCTTGAAGCGACCTAACTCAAGGATGAATGAAGAACTTCTCCATAATGTTAGCATATCTTGCACTCTCTGTCCTTGAGCCATTAAATAAGTTTCTCTGAACCTTCGAGATATCGCAAAATTACATATCAAATAAGTTACAAGCAGCTTTTAGGTCTGTTTATTTTTTTATGCAAAAACTGGGTAAGCAGGGCGTATACGTAACATTTGTTATTGACTCCTGATTCAAACCAAACAATTGCTTATTTACTTACTATTTCCTTTACACGGTATTTAGTAAAAGAACCGCTGATTTTAATGATCGCTATAGTGAATCCCCTCAGCAACAAGGAGCAATACCAGCAATACATAGAAAAATCGAAACTAATACCTGCCCTCATGCAAGAGCTCCTTGCTGTTTTAATGTTACCTTCAACTACAACCCTAGAAACCGGATACGACACAATTCAATCCTTCTGTCGCTTCCTCTATGAATATCCTTGTGGAAGTGAAATCGCTTAAGAACATGCAAAGTACACAACAACTTCCTTCGCATTATCTCTACACCCGTATCCTGATTCTGTTTCCCACGGAGCATCTATCATTTTCTCTAGTGTGCATTTCTGCGTGCTGTATACCTACCCAAGAACACCGCCAGCAAGAACCTCAGCCTGAGCGGAAAGGGTTTCCGCAATAGTTTCATCACTGTAAATGCCAACTGGGGTATTGTACTGCTTATTGACAATGCTCTTCACTTGACCATCGTTTCCATTAACCTAAATAGAAAGAAAAGAAAACGTAAATCGTTGTGCGTTAGTCCACCACAAGAAATCTCTTTCTCGTTCTTGTTTGCCTCGTGGATCCGCCAGAGTGCAATGAAAGAATAATAACGGTAATGATGATGATGATGCCGGTAGCTCACCACCATCACGAAACTTCATAATATCTTCTCTCAATCTCGATGATTGCGGTCCATTTGTAAAACAAGAAAAAGAAATACTCCATCCTTACCGAGTTGAAGGGGCGAGCAGAGTTATTGTATCCACTGCCAATATGATGAACCTCTTGGGGTTGGTGAGCTAGAGAAGTTTTCGTCACTGTTGGAATATGATGTGTATGTTGGTTGGGTGACGGCACTTGACCAGTTGGGGTAACGGCTGGACGCCATGTCAAGCCTCCCCTATAATTATATGAGTGCAATGTCGGGGATTACTTACACCATCAATTAAATATTCATTGTATGTATACCTCTGGACTGTGACGACGAAATTGTTGCCAGACCTTACGACCAGGTCCTGAGCATCTTTGTGTCGCAGATTGAAGACATCGAAGTCGTTAATTTTAATGACAGCATCGCCTGGCAATAGACCAGCTTGTTCAGCTAAGCTGCCACCATTTATCTGAAACGAACGAAGGAACAGAACATTAATTTGTTGTTTGTAACTCTCTCCCTCTCTGTCTCTCTGTCTCTCTTTCTCTTTGTCTCTGCTCTTCCTGCTGCAGTGAGTAATTAATTTTTTCTTAAAAAAAATGAACAAAAAAATAATATTTCCCCGTCATAATAAGGACAGAGTTACTGCAATTAAAACTCCAATTAAGGACACAAAGGATATTTAAACTTGCTGCTGCATCACTTCGATACTGTTTACTATATGTGCAAGTGCGAGACATGATACCTTGACGATGATAAGGGGTGTTCATTAAAGGCAGAAAAGAATTCCTTCGTCACTGTCTTCCGTTTACCGGCGCATTGCTTTTAAAATTGGATCCAATTAGACTACCTCATCGCTCCAATTTAGCGCATATAGGTTAGTACGGATATGTCACATACAGCAGCTCCGTCGTCTTTAAAGTAATTTCTCCCAACATTTGTGTACGTTGACTTAATGGGGTAACTTTATCTAATTTAAATATTATTACCATACCATTGCTCGAATAATAGACCATTTAATTGGAGAAGCATCCATTTATGACTGTGGGAGGGAACGGTATCGTTTGAGACAGGCAAGCAGCCATTGTTTACACGCCTAATGAATAGGATAGGAAGTGTGCCACATGTGCGAGAACACATTGTATATGTATGCTCAACGCAAGTGTGTCGGATTGCCTAAAAAATGATAAGCTGACAGAGGGAAGGATAATGAATATGTCCCTCTTCTAATAGTTCCGGGAACGGGGGGCAATTAATAAGGAACAGTGTCACATCTGGTATCATTTTATGGGGCTGAATATGTGATTAGCAGCACTGATGGGATGGGTCCGGAAGGCTTATAAACTTTCTGTGACCCAAAATTGTAATAAATATTAGATTAAGCGGGTTGTGGTGGTTGATAATAAATATACATTTTTAAAATGGAACCCAGTGCACAATGATTGAGTGCTAAAGTTTGTGTCTGCCGTAGATGGACAGTATCTCTGATTAGATTGGAATGGGCGCAGGGACTTTGTTCGAATTGATGGGGTAATTTCTGATGAATTCCATTCTCGGCTGGCGGAGATAATGAGAAAATGTAACAAATTGACAGGCGACAGCAGGACTACCTTCAAAGGGTTGATGCTTTGGAAAGTTGATGGCAGCAGCAATTGGCCTTTCTGAATATTTGAACAATTTGTCTTCGCCTGCCTGATAGGATTGCGGGCTGCAAAAGCTGCAAAAAAGTACTGCCACTAAAAGGTACGTGTCGTTTTAAGTTCGATCAACTAGCCCTATCAAATTGGAACACAAAATCACCTGTCATTCTTGCATTTTTCAAAACTGAATGCGTTTTGATTTTGCCTACTTTTTTACTACTGCTTTTGCCGAACGACATTTAACCTACGGAGATTTCAGATATTCACCGCGCAAGGTGTGTCTTCATAGAGTTGACTTAAAGGACCTTAACAAATCATTAAAATTTTGTAAAAGACATATACCCTCCTAGGGAATAAATGCCAGCTAAGTATGGTAAGGCTACTCGATGAATAATTATTTTTTTTATAATTACACCCACATTTGATTCAATTCTATCTCCTTGGGCAAATTATTCACCACATGCCGCAAGTGAGAGCATATTGTAACAAAACGCAAACAAAACACATTAAATCAGAGCGTGTTGCAAACTAACCAATTATTTATTTGTTTCCATAAATAAACTAAAACTATTTGTTTTTACATTACTCCAATTGCAAATGCACTCTTTTATTTCAATCAATTTAATTTTCGTTATCCTATTATCCTTTCAAATTGAATTGAGAGAGCCTGTTATAAAAATTGATCCCATGGCTATTCTATTGTGAATTTACTTTCATTTTTTTTCTACTTGTATGCTGTATATTGCAAATAGAAAACAAAAACGGAAACAACTTTTGTAAATTGCTCGTCTGTGTCGGTGATGAATTATAATGACTGAAGCAGACTTTGAAACGCTCCATCAGGCGCATGGCGGGCGTGAACAGCTTTATTTCCCGACGTCAAACGCAGTGAGAAATAAACGTTTATATCACACACACACACATATGCACAAGGCAAAAGCGTAAAGGATATGTCTCCTCAGCGATAGACCAAATGGGGTTACGATGGTTGTGTTGCCATCGCAATATATATTTTTTTTTGCTTGTTTGTATACCAGGACACAGCACCTTTTGTGTAATCCTTGGATATTGTTTTAGCTAAACCTATTTGCTGTTTTGTTTATGCAATTTTTCCACAGTTGTGAATAAATCTTTCTCAGTTTTTCTTTTGTGTTTTGTGACTGGGTATATACTGTGTGCGCATGGAAATTTGGAATTTCACCTTAGACCAGATGCTATTTTTTGGGGGTTATGTCTGCTAGGAGGAATGTTCGCTCTTTATCTGGCTGTGCTGTTGATTTTTATGGGGCAGATATGTCTTTTTAGCTTTTCGCATCTTTTTTCGCATACTGTGAGCCACTGAATTGTTTTGTATTGTTTCACGTGGCAGGTAGGTATTTGCATTTAATTTGCCATGCAAAGTCTGGATAAGGCTTCGTAATTTGTGGCGGAGGAGTTCATTTTTGCGATCAGATATGTATTTATTTGAATTGCTTCCCTTTACGTTTGGTTTTTTTTTTTTAATGTACAAAAATGCATGTTTACATCAGCATTTAATGGAGACTGGAAATATATCCACAACTGTTCTACATCTCCTGACGATATGCCCAATAGAGGTTAGCCCAAGTGTTTTTCAAAACCTAAATAGGATATGTAATGTACCTACCGTCGAATTATTGCGACAGTTTGCAGTCACAGTTGCCCCCTTGTTTGTCTGATTGACTGCGAATGAAATCAAAACTTGGGTACCAACCGAATCCCACCTACAAAATTCCAGTATTACACTTCAAGCTCAAAGTAGGTATGCACCTGGTTAATCTGTAGGTCTCCTTTCTAATTCGAATTCAATACACGCCTTGGTTTATTGAACATCTATCTCATGAAACCAAATTAAAGTAGGTCATTGACAAATGCCTAGTAAAACCGTGCCGGGTCACCAATGGCTGTCAGCCTAAAAGTCTGCAAGTATTTATGACTTAATTGGCATACACTAGTATATTGGGTGTATGTCTTAAATATTTGATTTCGGAATTGTGGAACATTGGTGTGTGCATTAAATTTTAGCAATAAACTGCAAAGCTTGCTCAACTATCTAACACCTTACAAAATTTCCAATTACCATGGCCAATAATCTCCATATTTGTGAGAGAATTGAACAGATGAACGCTATTAGTAATCCATTACTGGAACGACTGTGGTAGTTCCCAAACTAACTCCTAAATAATAATGAACCCAACCATCCACAGACATATTCGCACACCCACCCACCCCGCACAGCAACGCCTAAGGTCTAACGCCTGTGTGGTCGATATTTTCTGCCTCCCATGGCGTGTGCACTGACAACAATATTAATTGGCTGTGATTTATGAAATCGTAATTTGTTCTTATTACAACTCAATTACTACCACGATTAATCAACA
Source organism: Cheilosia vulpina (assembly GCA_916610125.1). Taxonomy (NCBI): domain Eukaryota; kingdom Metazoa; phylum Arthropoda; class Insecta; order Diptera; family Syrphidae; genus Cheilosia; species Cheilosia vulpina. The sequence continues at coordinate 63,212,498 of OU744279.1, forward strand.
TGCGCACACAGTGCACGGACGTGTCGGCTTAGGCTTTATACTTCCTTAAAAGCTACCCCCACAAGCGCGCACCGCACCAAAAGCGGATACGTGCATTAGGTACAAGTATGTGCCACAAGAAAAACACAAAAGTGAATCAGCCAGCCACTGGGCAATGGCTTGGGGCAGTGTCCACTTAATATGGGTCAGAACTCATTTATGGTTCGAATTCAAATTTTCTGTCCCCAGTGCCAATACACAACAAAGAGAATAAAATTCGCATAAATTTTCAGATTGAAATCATAAAGTTTCTGGCGTATATAGCCCAGGTGGGCAATTTCATATTACCCACCATGGTGATCGTTGTGCTTGTCCAGATGTTGCCGCTGTTGCTGCTACTACTTCTTCCAATTCCAGGCCACTAAATCATTTTCCTCTCAACCACTCTGTGAGTTATTGCGTGGTGTAAGGATATTGCGATTGGGACCGAAAATTCATTTATACGTTTTGTTTATGGCCCACCTGGGGGTAAACGCAGGCAGACACAATGGGGAGGAGAGAACCTGTCTGTACTATTTGTGTAGGGTCAGTTAGCTATACATGTTGTTCCAGATCCTTGTCTCGGCTAAATGCCATTGCGAATTATCGCAGAGAATTATTATTGATTGCCAATAAGTGTTATGATTTTGTCATGGGTGGTTGTGTTAATAGAGGCGTGTTCATTGGGACATGATAAGAGTGTTGTAAGTGCGCGCAGTAGAAATATTGACATTTCGGACAAGCTTTCAAGGCGCAAAGTCAAAATTCACATTGGAGTCGATTGAACACGGGTTGGTTTGAAGTGAACGCTATGGTATTAGGTTGTAATTTGAATGCGGTTGTACTACATTCGACAAGGTACAAGTACATGCTGTGCCAATAAATTATTCAAACAAATTGTAGCACCTTATTGAACGATGGGGATACGTTTAAGACGAGTTAGACGAGATAATCAATTTATTCAAGTGAAAACTGCAGTAACCTCTCAATTTCTTATCCTATCGTTCTATAGGTTGTGTCATCCTATAACCGTTTTGAAAGTGTCATTACGATGATTCACACTTTCAGATGTGATGATTTCATAAATATATTTTAAAAGTAGTGTAAGTCGTGTTCGAGACTTCTTCAACATCAGAAGTCGAAGTTCAAAAGGATTTTCAGCCTTCGTGGTTGAGTATACATTTTTGCGATTGGTGGTGGCTGAATCGATTTCATCGAGAGCGTCAAGGTGGCGTTTACCAAATTGAAACAGTTTTTGAATTTAAACTTTACAGGTCTCCTAAAATATTTTTCTTTTTGGTTTGCGACGCTCTGATGCTAATACAATAGACTGTTGAAACTGCCGAATAAATTCGACTCTATTTTTGACGAAAAACGGATAAGAAAATTGCTTAACTCAGCTTATGCTATTTTTTACAAAAAGTTGCAACAATTCAAACAGCCCTAAGGATGAAAAGATATTATTTGAACTAATTTTCATTTCATTTCATTTGATTGTATTTATCTACAAATTTACACACATAAAAAGAATCCTTAAAAAAAAGACCAAAAAATGTCCACTGCCAAATTGTTGTCAAGCTTGTGCAATTCACAGAAACTATTTAGTGAATGTGTCTTTTGCCACATTGCAAATGTTTTTTTTGTTCACTTTTCCTAGTACAGCTGATCCGCAGAATCCCTGAAAAGTCAATTTATTTAAATCATTTCCACCCTATGCTAGTGTCATACAATTAATCCTGTCAAAAACAGCATTTATATTCCGCACCCACGCGCATACCATCAGTTTTTATTCATATTTCACATGTTGTTACAAAATGCAGCAGCTAACAAAAAATAAAATATGCACCGAACCTATTATTCTTCTCGCCACCCCACTGTGTGGGAATACGTTCAACCGATTTATTCACAACGCCAGCAAATATGCAATACTAAATGGCATTTGATTAATCTTCACTGTTTGGTTGCAGGTGACGGCGCTCAAAGTTGCCCACCAGCGCGCTGTGCGTGCAAAGTGCAGTGCATGCTGCGAATTCCCCTGTCATAAACAGATTTTAAAATCTTTAATCATCGTAAAAAACGGAGAAAAATAAATGTCCTTTTTGTTCTCGTGCCCCACACCCGTCACTTGCACCATTGTCGGCATGAGAAAATACCAACTGAGATGGAAATAACCTGATTTTCGTGCTCCAAATGGAACAAGAGACACATAATTTCTATTCTCTAGGAATATGAAATGCAAGGGCTTACAAAATGCGAATGAAGGAATGAGTTAACCCAGAGCATCAACAACATAAAAAAAGCGATTCTATCAAACGTTTGTGACGCGTTTTTATTCAACCAGTTTATTCCGTATTTTTCCGACGTTCAACACTCTTCTTCCTCGGTCGTACCTACATTCGAAAAACTTTAAAGCCAATTCCCCCGAATAAACAACTCCTAGGGGAATACCATGTCAAATTGAAATTACCAAATGCAATTCCTGCAATTGCCAGACCAAACCACAACCCTCATCCGAGGACCACAACAATACACTCCGGAGAGATGATGCATAACAATTGCAGAACCCAGCCCTCCCCAACAGAACGGAATAGTGTGGAAATGTAAGCTTTTTACACGTATAACTCGACGAGTCTCGCTAGATCGCAGTCGTACGGTTGTAAACAATAAAATTTACGACCGAAATTTTATGGTACACTTTTCAAGTTATGGTTTTGTGAATTTGCTCCTTCGTTGCCAACAAAAACTCACCTCCCAAGCCAAATGGAAAACACTACGAGGTAGGTATACCTACTCCCAAACGACAAGGGAATTCCGCGTGAACTCAATTTTTTGGTCCTCCCTCTGACACAGAAATACGGATACGGATAGTAGGAGCTAGGAGTACAAGCGAAAACAAAAATGTTTGCGAAATTTACGTAATGTAAGAAATAGGTGCCTTAAACGCAAACTTCGCCAACTGAATACCAATGGAAATAATTAAGGTACGTAATTCAATTTTCATCGTCGGAGGGGTCTCGGATAGATGGATAGAATGTACTGACAGGCTGAAACTCGAAAACGTCAGAATAATGATGAAACCCGATGTATTCAAAGTTTGCCAAGAACTATCATTAATTTTAATTGACGTAGTCGCAATGTATTGAAATGTGTCTCTTGGCGTTGACGTCTTGGGTATTTGAGGGAAATTTAACGTTTTGAGTTGGGTGTAAATTTACAGGGACTAGCCCGATGCGGGTGGCAGTTTAAGGATACATGTCAACGGTGTATTAATGATGTGTGCCTTCTTTACGAGCAACAAGAAAATGACAGTTTATGAACAATTTGTTAGCTTTTATGTCGTAGCTGACAACCTTTGGGTGCATCGCGTGTTTATGGTTGGGAAATAACTCAGCATTCGTTGAACCCGCGGTTTTTAAAAGTGGCTAGAATGGAATCCTGATGAAAAGAACTGAACACGAACGAAAATCACTTGCAATTTGCAGCGACTGATTTGGAAGTAGAGAACTTGTGAAGTTACGGATGGACTTAGCGAAGGCGCCTGCTGCAATCGTATCAAGTCAAATAGGTTAGTATTTCGATGAAGAATGACCATCGCCTATTGTTTTAAGCGTCCCTTATGACGAGGAGTAGGATATCATTCTAAGGGCTAAGTATGCAACGCCCTTCTTTAAAACTTAATATTGCGGAAGCAGTCAATTCGACAACCTCGTAGATTCGGCAAGCGCACTGACTCCAAAAAGGCCTAAGTATATAATTAGCACCAAAATGGTTTTTTTGAACCCCAGACCTTGGCTTGACTTTGCAGCGTCTTTTGACTCGTTTATGTCAAAAAAAAAATCTGAAAATGTATTTCTTGGTGCAGCTTCTCAAGCCAATCTTTTATTATACAACAAAAATGTCGGTGGATAATTATTAAAAATATGTAGTTTGAACTATAACACATGCGAACTTGACATTTTATTAGGGGATTTTCTACGTCACACGTGCACTCGTATATTAGCCACCCACATCTGAAGTAGAGCAATGAACCAAACTCTCCAATGTTCGCTGGACATTCACAGGACTTTTGGAGATCGAATCTTCGCTAATCGCGAGGCCACTTCGCTGGGATGAAAACAAAAATTTGTAAGACAAACTTCATTTTTGATTTTAATGTCAAATTCGAACACTCGTTGTATCACCAAACTTTCTCAGTTCACATACTTCGAACTCGGTAGGTATTTGGTTGTTTTCTAAACAAACAGAGCTTAGAGAAGGCACCGTATTATCTGGTTCTTCTTCGATAGTTTAACATTTTTAAGACTGCTTAGTTAAAAACTGTGATGCGCCAAGAAAATGCTATTGATCTCACAGCCTTTGGCTCCCTATCCTGATTAAAAATTCAGTATCAAAGAGGTCTTACTGATAGTAATTTCAAATCCTCGTAGATCCTAAAATGCAGAAGTATATAGACAAATCTGACATTTCCCTTCGAGTTACTCACTGCAAAGCGTGTCATTAAACAAATCAATTACCTGCAAGTAAAAAATAAAATAAAATGAGTTAATAAATTTTCTGTCCTGCTGTATTTTTGTACATTCATTTTAAGAACACCAAACAGAAAAGACAAACACAGTCCACCATTACAAGTGGTTGCAAACAATAAGAGACAAAAAATAAACATAAGCAAATTTCTGCATGAAGGGACAATCTGGAGAGAAGGCCTTGCCTTTCCCCCTTTTTTTGTGTGACGGCACAAAATTCAAACCAAAAAGGTATTCCCCAATGATCAGAACGTTCTGGTTCGACTCCTTTCTACCTTCTCACTTCTTTCTGCTCAAGTACACCTCCGCTCAACCGCAGCGCATCCACAATGCATTCCAAAGGCACAACCATGAACCATCCTTCAGCCGCCAAACAAACAACATGCAATTCTGCAAGAGGATTCAATAACAACAAAAAATAACTAACAAGAACCTCGAAAATAAAACCGAATACCAAACAGACACGCGAATGGTTTTATAACCCCGTCGCAAACTGCTCTTCGTCTTCGGCAGCAAAATACAAGAAAAATGCTGCATCACAATTGCGCGCCAAGCCAGGACAACGAGCTCGATGCCAATGCGAATGAGAATGCGAATGCAAACCCAGCCCAACTTCATCTTACCAAAAAGGAAAACGCGACTACAACGACAATGAAAACACATCTCGCCTCACCGCAGCCAGTGTGCTCGTATACTCGTATTTCGTATATAGTAAAGGATTCTTACAAGGAAATTTTTAAGTGCATCATAAATAAAATCGCATTAGCATCCGAAAATGTTATAATGAAAAACGAATGAGAAAAAAAAAATTAAAACGAAAAAGAAAGTGAATTAAGGCGAAAACCTAGCAGTGGGCATAAAATCAGGAGAGGAAAATGCTGGCAATTCTTTTATTGTTGTTCTCAATTGTTTTTTTTTTTTTGTTTTCTTTTCGCTGCTCTTCATTGTCGTTCTCCTTGAACCTGATGGCGAGAATAGTGTTTATTCCCTTATGTACGCTTACAACCAGTTGGCGTATAAACGGCTCAAAGTGTACACAAGTGGAGGGCTTGAATGAGGATGTGCAACGAGAGCTCTGTGTGGATGTGGATGCGGGAACCTTTTAACCGAACAGACTCTAGATGGCCTAATTACGGGACCACTGCGGTGAAGTAGCACGCTGAAGGGTATTTTTTTGTCCGCGAAAGTGGAAAGGTACAAGTACAAGTGTGTAATTAGTGCAACTTTCTTCAATGAAGGTATGCCTAAGTGGGCTGTTTGGAGGGCAATCACTGAATGTAGGTACCTACAGTATTTAGAGGGAAAGTCGATGAATTCATGGTGTCACACTTGATTTACATGTCGTGGTGAATAGTTTGGGTTTTTGAGGAATCCTTGAAGAGTCGATGTACTTTATGGCAGAACTGGGTATTTTTTTATGTAGGAATGACTGAAAAACCATCGAATTTTCAAGGAAAATATTCTGTGCACTGGCAGTATATGTTTTTGGCCATTTTATTTGTCAGAAATGAGAATTTCACGTTTGAATTGAATTTTTTCACTCAAAATGGAAGTATATTCCTAGCCAAGGATGCCATACACCATATTTTCAATGCGGAGGTGAGAGAAACATTTTTTTAGAGGGATAATGTTCCTCGTCAGCGAGATTGAAATACTGTGAAGTGCTGTGGCCTGTGTCAGTCTGTGTTCTGTTTACGAAGTGAAATACCTGGGGGACGCTAGAAGAACCTAAAGTGACATATGAATGGTTTTAACTCACATATTGGCGATTCATTCTTGGGCTGTTTCAACTCCCTACCAGAAATAAGTTCTAACCAGGTTACCGAATTATGGTGTTTTCGAGGACATGAGGACTTTAAGGCAACAAGAAGGCCGATGAAAAGATTTTCGAAAGCCCCCTTTAAAAAAATAGTTGGAGCAACAAGCCCGTAGTGACCCTAGGCCTAGCTTCTCACAACCATTCGACTTGTGTGAGTTTTTATTTTTGGGGCGAATGGAAGGGATCCACAATTTTATGCCGAGTCCAAACGGCCAATTGAGAAGCCCTTTCATGACAGTTATACTTTCGGATGTTTGTCAGACTTTCGCGAGTGAAAAAAAAACATAAGTTGGAATTTGCGTTTTTTTTCGGGATGCGAACCTGGGACCCCTCGCTTAGTAGTCCAACATACTAACCACTAAGCCACCTCCTTTTACATGACATAAATCTCTCAGCAGCACCCCTTAATCGACACAGAATTTTAATCTTCGAGGATGGAAACACAGGAACTGCATCTCAAAGTGGGTGTGGACACACCAGGCAAACCCCTAAGGAACACCAAACGAGCCAGTCGGCTCTTCACAAATGCTGCCAAAAAATCTCTGAATTTCTGTGGGCATGACATGAAAAGACTAGGGTGTTAAGGACGTCACAGTTTATATTTCACCTTCACCAAATGAAACCCTTTGACATTGAGTGCCGAATGTGTCGCGGATAAGGCCGATCAACGATCGTCTAAACGATATCGTTTTTGAAACTTTGATCACCAAATAAGTCTTTTCTGCTCCAATGTTTTTGACAAACGTCAGCTTTCATTATACTTTTGGAAAATGATCTGAATTTAGGTCTCAAACTTGTAATTTTAGCACTTGGTTGCTAATTTTAAATGTCTATCGTTTCGACGATAATCGTTTGAAAAGTTACGGAATTGGCGCCCAGTACTGAACGAATATCCGCAGCTCTTTGTGGAACCTTCTTCAGCCAACAACTAGAGCCAGATGAAATTTCAAAATTATATAGTGGTTGTAGTGGTTGAACATTGAACAATTAGAGGGAGGATCTACAAAAAAATATAACAGAAACATTTTCTATCAAATAGAGCACAAAAAAGGCTTTCAGATCGACGTGCCTTAAAACGAATAGGCCAGTCTAAAGTTAAATAAAAAATTGTGAACTCATATAAACCTTTTGGGGCAATATTTTTGATTCATGACTTTCTGCGGCTCGACTTTGCCCGACACAGCAAATCCTTTCCGATGCTGACATCTACCACATATTACATAACACAATATCCCAGTGTATCAGCTTTAATGCTGACATAATGATCTAGTCAAACAATTGGAACTACAATATGGAACCAGTTCAAGTTTATTGCATTTTTAAAACGAAACTTTCATTTGGCCCACCCTCTGTATATGTGTTTGGCATGCGCCCAAAGCAAGACCGAATTTATATCTGTTGTGGATGAAGGCGAAGGATGACTCAAACCTCCAACGATTTTTTTTCGGATCGCGTTGTCTCCAATATCATACTTTGCCCATTAAGTTACATACAAAATGTTTTCATATTTCAAATAATGTTGAAAATAGTTTCGAAAGTTATTTCACAGTACTTACAAATGTTGTATAATTTTGTTCTGCCATCAAATGCTTTTTGACACCTTTCAATGTAGGAAAGAGTCGAAACCATAAGCTCACCACTCTGAGACTGCCTTTCCAAAAATAAGATACAGTAGAAGTCAGTTATAACGACGGTGAAGGGACAGAGGAAATAAGGTCGTTATAACCGGCGGTCGCTTTATCCGACTGCCTTCCACAAATATATATATATAACGAAACTAACCAAATAAAAGGAAAGTGGACGTTATATATAGCGACCGGTCGTTATAAGCGACTCCCACTGTAACACTATTTCGCATGTTTCTGTCCCTGCTTTCTTATTTCGTCAGGAGTCCTTTGCCTTTGTATATTTTTATTCCCTTTATTTCAGATTGTTTTTATCACTAAAGTCTTCTGCGAAATTTACCTGCCAAAACCCCTCAAAAAATAAGTGCAAAGAAATTTGAGAATTGCTTCAGTTGTGGTTACCTTTTATGTCAATTTTAATGGGCATTTCACATGCAATCTGCATGCAGGCACCTAAAAATCCCACCTCATCCATTTGGTCCCAAATCTCCCACCATACAGTATCTTTTGTTTTTTTTTTTCCTTTTGTAATCCATCCCTGGATCGTTATGCAAAGAAATTGGGATTTGCATCACGATATGCGTGTTCCAACTCAATTTCCTGGGATTATAGTGAAAGAAGCGGGAAAAAAAGAAACACCGGATGAACAATGTAGGTGCTCTTAGTGAAAAGGCGAAAAACAAATTCGTCTGTTCGAGGGTTGGAATTTCCCTTTAAACAAAATTAATAATCTAAGTTATAAAAAATGCGTTGGGCATGACTTCATCCCGAGCCAATATTATCTGTTTCTGGAATTCGCTATCGTCTAGGGTGTATTGATTTTGAAAATCATATGCAACGCAAATAAATATTTAGCAAAACAAAGATCTACTGCTTTGAACTTTTAAGTTGATTCATTTGAAGCCAGCGACCTCCCTGACTAAATGTGCCTCCTCAACTCCAAACTAGGGCCATAAACACCAAAATGTGTTTAAAGCGAAGTGTTTTTGTAGACTCGTTATGACAAACAACTGATAAGAAGGCTTTTCAATTCAGCGGTTTGCATGGGACAAACACGAATTGAGAAAAAAAAGAAGTTCGGATTGGTATACACAAATGTGACGAGGTGACCAGTTGTACTTAGAAAAATGGCGCCCAATGGAGGAAGTCCTAGTAACGCTATTGTAGCGTAATAGTAACGCAATAAATGGAGCGCCATTGATAAAGTCATTCACGAGTCTTTAAAAACAAAAATACGAACTTACGTATACGTTGCGATTAGTATTTCCAATATTTAAAAATATGTTTGCTGTCTAAAACTAAGTTCCCATAGGTTGACCCTTCTTTATTTCGACTAAAAGAGTCCTTTATGTACATAGTTTAAATTTATACAAGATATTCATTTGGGCTCCATGAAATTATGCCCCAATTAAAAAATGCCCCGAAAAAATATCAAAAAAGGATCCACAAAATTATATAGTAAGCAACAACAACGTTTTGGGGTGATTTTTCATTATTTTGGGGCCTTTTGTCATTGATAATTTGGGGTAAAATTTCATTTTTATTTGCGAGATTATACGATTATTCCCCAAATTAACATTATTGGGGACTTTTTTAGAATGAACGAACAAAATAATTTGCAATAGATGAAATATCACCCCAAAGTAAAGAAAAATGGCCCAAATTCAAAAGAGCCCCAAATTACAACGAATCATATAAATAAAATTGGTGTAGTTCTGTTCGACTAAGATTGAATTTGACTGCATGTATTTAAATGTAAAAATCGTAGAAACTGCTCAGTATATTCTGGTGCATTTTTCACAGGCCTGTAGAGGACACCTAGGGCTACAATATCTACTTTGTCTTAACTCTATATCTCTATAAATTCCGGAAAAAATTGGACAAGAGTTTTGCTTTTTTGTTTGTCACGCTTTGCGTTCCAACTTACTGGGAGCATTTAAATATAGTTAACAGCAGCTTATAGAGGACATCTGGAGGTACAACTTAGGATATCCAATAACTTGAAAGGTTTTTGAATGAAAAGGCAAAATTTGAAACATTTCTACGATTTTCACCTGCATGAGTAGATATGCACTTCATTCTCAAATCAAACATACTAACTGCGCAATATTATATTGACATCTCTTTTAACCCTATTTTACTCCTGTGACGGAGAGGGAGACAGACAGAGGCAGTACGCTGTGTGTTTGCTAAGAAAAAAAAACAAAAGAAATAAAGTGTGTAGAAAGAAATGTCAAATAGGTATTGGTGCCAGTGGTACCAGATCGTGGTATTATTACATTAGGGAAAATTCCTGATGATATACGTCGTACCTGCTTATAAATGCTATTTGCAATCAAGATTGAGGCAGTAAATTACCCGGTCGAGTTTTTAAATAGAATTACAGTCTATGGCCTGGAACTAAAAATTGGAGTTCCCATTATGTTGCTTCGCAATTTAAATCCCCTAAGATTTGTAATAGAACCAGATTGATAGTGATTTGGTTGCAGAAAAACGTTATTAAGGCGTTAATTTTAACTGGATACGGTGTTTATACCAAGAATACAAATAATTCCCAGCAATTATCCATTTCAGTTTAAACGGATTCAATTTCATATTAATGTTTGTTCTGCCATGACAATCAATAAGTTAGAGGGTCAAACTTTAAGAAAAGCGGGAGTTGAATTAATGAATATTATAAAATTATTTTCTTATTGTCCAAAGAATATTAAATTACTGACGATTAGTCCAACGAGCATATGCAATGCCATGAAGATAAAGGCAGAGTGGGCCCAGTCTATGGAAGGTTTTTTAGTACGGGTTCAAGTCCCTCACTTTTGCAGAAGGCTCTTTCTGAAATTTTGTTCCATCAATTGTTCTGAAACCAGCAGGGCGGGTACAGCTAGTATTCAATAAAAAGAAACAAATTGTTTGTAACGTTTTTTATTATTTTATTTATTTATTTATTTACTTATTTCGTCTTACAAGTTTATCTTATTTTAGACTACTTCTAATATCAATACAGAAATTCATATTTTATACATACATATTTAATCATTAGATTACAGTGAATTCATTATAGCAGTTTTACAAAGTATTCTACTCATATTGAAGTCAATTGAATTATTATATAAATTATAATTGACACAAGCTTTAGTTATGGGATCATTTTGACCATAATTAGTTCTGTGCCGAGAAACATAAAAAAAATACAGTTCTCTAGGCCGAAGAATGCGAAAAGGAGTGTATATACTAAACAATGATAATAAAAGCGAACAATCAATATGAGCGGTAATTACATCATGTGCAAAAAGTACTGAGTAATAGGTTCTTCTTTTTGCCAGAGGTTTCAAACTCATAAGCGCACATCTTGCTTCATAAGGAGGAATATCATTATTCCAGTTTATTTTTCTGAGAGCATATTTTGTGAATCGTTTCTGAATTTTTTCAATCCGAGCTTCAGCATTGTGGTAGTAGGGATTCCAAACAACGCAACCATATTCTAATATAGAACGAATTAATGAATTAAAAAGTGATTTAAGAGTGTAGGGATCGTTAAAGTCTTTAGAATTTCGACACAGAAAACCCAGCATACAATTAGCCTTGCTTATTATGTAATCTATGTGTAATGCAAAGCGTAATTCAGGATCAAATATAACACCTAGATCTTTTTGATCAGTAACTCTTTTAAGTAAATTTCCTTGTATACTATAATCAAATATGAACGGAGATTTGATTCTATTGAAAGTCATAACAGAGCATTTTGTTATGTTAAAATATAACCCATTCATAGTACACCAGGCATTAACTTGGTTAAGATCTGTTTGCAATTGAATCGCATCAGAAAGCGAGTTAACAGATTTAAATAATTTTAAATCATCAGCATATAAAAGGGAATTGGATTCAGATATAAAAGATGGTAAGTCGTTTATGAAAAGAAGGAAGAGGAGCGGACCAATATGGCTTCCCTGGGGGACACCTGAGAAATTTAAAATTTCATTAGACAAAGCGGATCCTATCTTAACATATTGTTTCCGATTTTGCAGATAACTTCCGATCCAATTTAAAATACTAGAATGGAATCCAAACATCCCAAGTTTCTTTAACAGAACATTGTGTTGGACCCTGTCAAAAGCCTTCGAAAAATCTGTATAAATACAATCAACCTGGTGACGATTTTCAATTTTATGAAGACAGTAATTAGTGAAAATCACTAAGTTGGTAGTAGTTGATCTACCAGACACAAAACCGTGCTGATTTTGCGAGATTTGATTACACACAGCGGCATATATCCGTTTCTTCACAACAGCTTCAAATATTTTCGGAACTAGTTGCAATTTAGCTATGGGTCTGTAATTGTCAATAATTCTTTTAGACCCAGATTTATGAATTGGAGTTATAAAAGAATGCTTCCAGCAATCAAGAAAAATACCTGCCTTTAGCGACTTGTTAAATATAATCTGAAGCGGTTGAACTAAACTACATTTGCATGCCTTAAAAAACAAGGGGGGGAAGTTGTCAGGCGCAATACTCGTACTCGAATCAAGCGATGATAATTCAAGAAGAATATCATCCTCAGTAAGAGAAATAGAGCCTATGTTAGTGATACGATCACAATTGGGTAATGAACTACAATCAATTACCTCATTCACGAAATTTGATTGGAAAAATGATGCAAACATGTTACATATTTCACTAAGATTATCACTATTGACTCCGTTATACGACATAATTGATGGTATACCAATTGATTTTCGCTTTGTGTTTATAAATGACCAAAAGGCTTTAGCATCACGTTTAATGCTAGTTTCCATTGATGAAACATATTGCTTATAAACAAATTTCTTTAAAAATTCATACTCCTTTCGCAGTCGCAAAAAATCATTGCGCGCATTTAAATTTAATTTACTCAACTTATAGGCTTTATTCATAGCATTCTTCAGTCTCGATAAACTGTTGTTATACCAAAGAGGTTTATTAGAACAGATTATTCGTTTAGTCGGCACAAATGTAGAAATCGTATGATCAATTATTTTTCTAAATTCTGTAAAAGCAGTGTTTAAATTAGCAGAGCCAAGACTGCTTTGCCAGTTAATAGAGCATAAAAAACTGTTTATAGCATTATAATCTGCTTTAGCGAAATCCAACTTATCACTTTTAATACCAACAAACAATGATTTTAAAACCGACAAGTCAAATGAAACTTCCAACGCATCATGGAAAATACTATTATTCAGTAATGGAAAATCAACTCGGCTTACAGAAGCTTCGATCTCTTCGTTTATAAAAATTAAATCCAACACATTACCAATAGCGTTGGGAAATCCATTCAATTGACGGAAATTCGTGGCAAGCATTGTGTCAATTACTTGAATTTCCTTCTCTTTTGAGACATTAAATGGAAGAACATATTTGTCATTATCAGAAAAAACCCAATCAACATCAGTTAAATTAAAATCACCTAATACAATTGCATATGATGATCTATCTAAGCAGTTAACAATATTAGTTATATTTTTAATATGAGCTATGTAAATTCCATTATCTGCATTCGGAGGTATATAAGAAACGAAAAAATATACATGAATTAGATCAGCATATCCAGACAAATAGAAATCTACGCGCACACAAATTTGTTCAATCAGACCAGAAGAATCAGATAATGGAATTTCAATACTCTTGTAACACTTTCGAACAGCAAATAATACACCACCGCCTCTTTCAAAGCCAGTTTGAATAGAACATCTATCGTTCCGGTACACCTCAAAGTTGTTGACGTCGTTGTTGTCGGCAAATAATTCGATAGAATCAATTTTCTTATGCAACCAGGTCTCTGTCAATGCGATAATGTCATACGAACAATCAGCAGCAGCAAAGAAGAAATCAGCGATTTTGGTTCTCATTCCCCCAACATTTTGATAGTATAGAGAGAGAGAGCGAAAATCACAAGACAGCGAACAATTGATAGCATCAGCGGCATCAGCATCAGCAACAGCGTGTATTACGTGGGTATGTTTAGGCTTGGAATGCGCATTTCGTTTTTTGGAAGAAATTTAAATAAGCGAACTCGAACACCATTTAGCCACATATTGGAGTTAAGAAATATGTCAATCAAATCATCCGGCACACCCAGTTTAAAGTTAATATGATTAAGAGCGTTTTCATCAATACCTTCTTTAAGCAGCTTGTGGCATTTCAATTTAGATATGTCCACATTAAATGCAGTCGAAACGTACGTAAGTATGGACTGACATGTTGTAGAAGGTTTGAATGACGACAAGTGCAACCATTTGAATTGAGTAACAATCGCCAGATCTAGGCCTGTTGTAGAGTTGTTGTTGTTAGTTCCAACTATTGCTCTATCACGCTTATGAGAATGTTTGGGTTTTATTGTTTGCCAAACATTTGGATTATTTTCCAAAGAATTAGCCGATGAGGGTATATATTTGGCAGCAACACAAGTAGCAGAAGACGTTCCAGCAGACGTAACAGGATCAGCAGCAGCAGTTGTTGAATTTATTGTAGCAGCATTAGTAACAATAGCCGAGGCTACAGCCTCAGCCCGAGCAGAGTCATTGATGATCGAGAAGATCGCGTCTGAGTCTGGCGGTAGAGCAGAGGCAGTATTGGCAGAGGATGATGAGTTTTTTATATTTAACTTATTAGCAGCAGCCGCAACAGTTCGGGGAGTGCGCGGACTATTACGAGATGTTGAAAGTTGCGCGTTGGATACTTTGGTTCGAGAGGGTGCATTGACCCTACCGGTTGTTTGCGAACGCGTAACCACTTGAGACTTCGTGCAATTGATAATATTTGATGAAGAGCGTAAAACAAAATCTTTCAATTCAATAATTTCTTTATGCATTTGATCAATTTTGGCAATTAAAAAGTCATTGTCAACTAAATTTACGCGACAACTAGGGCACTGTAGTGTAACCATAGTGGGACACTTAGAAATAAAATAGCAAAACTGTAAGATTTTACACAGTAGCAGGTAAACACGTCCGATCACTCTTGTAGTAGTGGGAGAAATAAAATCTTGAATTGTATTTTCGACGTTTTGCCTGCAATATGGACACTTATAGCTTTGTCTGGTTTCCACCGCTACTGCCTCGGCCATCAATTTTAAGTCGGCACTCAGAGAAAACTTTTAATTGCTGACAAGGCAAAAAAAAGAATATTTTCCCGCAAGTCCCGGCAAACTACACAAAGTTAAAATTGGCCTTTTCTATTATGCTAACATGATCTGTATTGATCATTGATTTCCATGGTAAACAACAAAAGTTGGAGCATAATAAAAAAGGCCTAATAAAAAATGTTCTATTTGAAAACCTGCGATGGCTCTTAGTTTTGTAAAGCTTAAATTCAGGTTTTAAAATATAACTTTTAATTTTAAAATTTGAGAAAATTTTCTAAAGTTAAAATTAAAAGTTATATTTGAAAACCTAAACTGACTCCTGATTTTTTTTCTTTAATTTTCATAACTTTAAAGTAAATTCATGCGAATTTTTAACTTTTATTTTCTCAAATTTTCTAAACTTAAAATTCGCAAGTTATATTTGAAAACCCTTGATTTTTTTTTTTCTTTAATTTTCTAAACCTTCAAGTAAGTTCAGGTTTTCAAATATAACTTGTAATTTTAACTTTAGAAAATTTGAGGAAATAAAAGTTAAAAATTCGCGCCAATTTCTAATAATGGGCCCAAATTGTAAGCATAAAAAATGAAAAATTGCCCCAAAATAATGCATGGCAAGCAACAACAAAAATAATTACGAAATTGGGGAGTATTTCATTGTTTTGGGGTCTTCCTGGGATATTTTTGGGGCCTTTTTTTCATTTTCTTATTTAGGTATCAAAACAAAATTCTACGAAAAAAACGCGAAGTAAAACGATGATTCAACGGCGTCAATCGTTTCAATAACAAAATAACTTCCTGAGAATTGAATTTTTGAGTACAAATCGATCAGTTTAATGACGAAAGTGCAGTGATCACAACGTGTTGACAAAAAAAAATTGAAGCAATAAAAGTTAGAAATTCGCGCGGATTCGAGCGAATCTTCGATTACAATTTGTAAAACTTGTTTTTCAGGTTTTCCCAAAGTGGGAACAATAATAGGGCAACATATAATCCACTCTCTGCCAATTTGAACTCTCCAATATTCCCATTAGTCGGTGGATTGTCTAAGCGTCCCTTGTGCACTTTCGAATTTGTACACCGTATGCCTCACCTGACCAAAATAATATCGATGGAAAAAAAAAATCTGTTAAAAGGCTTTTTCTTCTGATTGCGCCTTTGCCAATCTTCCAACAAAGGGGGGAGGGGTGGATTGTACCCTGTACTGTATAGTGGAAGAGTTCATAAACTCGTTGCCCGACAACCACACGCACAGTTGAGCGCATCCAATTTGGATTAAAGTGATAAAAATAATGAAATCGGCTTTTGTTATACTCAGTTATAGGTTTGGCAGAAGGCTGCCTCAGCTTAGGTAGGTAAGAAAATGATGAGGGTCTCCCCTTGAGCTGCGAAGAAGCGATATGTAACAAAGCCCCCCGAAGGAAATTAGTCGAAATTCGATTTGATTCCAACGCCACGCGCAGGGGGTTTTGTTTTGTTGCCCTAACGATGGCAGTAAGTGGAGTAGGTGGTATGTGTTAATGGGCGGCTTATGATTCTTTTTCTCGGTCTTTTATTTTGAGAGGCTTTGTGAAATCGGATGGAATTACATACGGTTCTTGAGTGAATATGGTTCATGGGAAGTAGGTTAGGAACAGAGTGCCATGTCATTTTGTAGGCTGTTACGATTGAATTTAGAGTGTTTTGGGTGATGTTAAGGTTATTTTTAAATGCGTGGATCCCTTGGGAAGAATTGGAAATTATGTAGGTGTAAGGTACACTCTGTCAAGAAACTGAGTCATGCTAAGACGTATGAACGGGCTAAGGGAACGCTATAAAACGGAATGGCAAAATGGTGTGTCTAACAAACTACTGCACCGATTTGCAAATTTCTTTTTATACAATGTAGGAAATACATACATGCACGTTTTAGGCCGCTTTTGTTTAAAAAAACAGAATTTTTATTTTTTGTTTTAAACGCCTATCACAGCAGGCGGGTTTCCGCTAGTTCCTTCTAGATTCAGGAGCCTCCGCTCCGGACTAAAATTTCCATCCTATGGGCCGAAAAGGGACAACGACAGCCTAGTCTGATTCGAATATCTTTCACCATCCACTGCACTCCTTATGAGAAATATCATTTTACAGCAGGACCTGAAGCGTCGCTCATCTGCTCAGAAGTAAAGTTTTTCTCTCAGAAAACAGTTTTCGAAGCCAACTCCAACGACTGTAATATGAGATACTTATCCCCACATCTATCACAATATTTTTCGAGCAGCAAGTGATGGAAAAGTTCCTTTAAATCTCATTAATGGCATTACTCCATGTCCTGTGCGACTCCACAGGGATGGTAGATACCACGTCGCCCTTAAAATGGTTAGAAACCCCTTTTCGAATCATTCATCTTCAGCAAAACATCCAATCCGAAAAAAGCGGACCGATAACAGATGTCATTCATTCCTCCGTTTGAAAGACGTTACAAGAGCCTCTAATCTAATGAAGGCCTTATCGTATACATGTCTCGAATGATCCTCAAGTTAATGCCAGCAAACCCTTCTACATATCGTTGCCCAAATTTTAATCCCTAAATCTACATTTCGTGTCATGCTCAGTAAGTATCACAAATTTTCGTCTTAATCCTCGTCCTCGCCGCTCATTCATTTGCAATGGAATTTTCGGGGGAAATCCAGAACACACGACCAGTTGGATAAAAAATGTGGGTCATCACACTTCAACAAAGAACGATGTATTCTCCAAACTCCAATAGTCCTACAACAACACAGTGAGAGCACACAAAAGTCCCTTAAACGGTCATGTACTGTTTAAATGGGTATCACAATTATTCTACCCTCTCAACTTGGTGCCGAGGATTTTCATTTTCAGTCGAGTACTTTTTGTCAGTTTAAAGTGCTTTCAACTATTAGTCTCGTACATTGAGGTGAACTTCTGTTTCTCTATCAATGCCAAAGTGTATACGCCGACTTAACAAACCGTAAAGGCATCAAGTATAAGGAGAATAGAAATGCTTCTTCTTCCCAAGGATAACGGAAGTCCAGTCATTAATTTTAACTATTATTTAGGTTCGCTTCTCTCTCGACTATTTTCTTAAAGGGCTAGAAGTCCCTTCAAGGACCTGACATAACAAGTCTCCTTTATTTTTCTCCTCTGTTCGAATAGGAACAACATGCTCTTTGTTCACAGTTTGAATTACATTTATCCTGGCTGAAGTTTCTCCTTGCCTGCCATCGATTTTCAACTTTGCAACATATACATTGCAGACGACAGAGCTAAAAAAAAATGATAGTCTACATGAGAGAAAGAGAGGGAGTAAGAAAAAAAAACACAAACATTTGTTCCAGATCCAAGTTCTATAGTTTTATATGAAATAGCATTCCACTTCCTTCACGGGTGGCTTATGGCATAATGGAACTAAGCGTACCATAAAACACCGAGATAAGCCACCAACCATTGAGAAGCGGGAGACGAAAAAAAAAGGTATACACAATCCAGGATAGCTCCTTTTTCGGTGCTCTCACTAAGGATTTGACAAAGTGCCACATCAATTTGGGCTATACTATGAGGCTGCAGGGATATGGGGAATGATGGGAGAAGTGGTCAGCGTTAAATCTGATACCGCTTTGGATTCATGTGAGTACAATTCTTTTCGGTGGATAAGACTTGTCTTAGTTTTTTTGTTCCTCCTCTGGTTTCCGTAGGTATTTCAAATGACAAACGAAAAAAAAAAAAACGAAAAGCTTAAAAACTCTTTAAAGAACAAATCGAGATCGAAGGAATTAAGGTAATCCTTTTAGAAGGGCGGCTGGAAAAATAGCATTCGATTGTTGTGGGTTGTCGCATGGCATTATAAGTCCATTCGACTTGATATCGTCTGGGGTCTATAAATTAGGCACAGAGGAAGATGATGATTGGCAGAAACTCTTATATGGTGGAGCTGGAGGTCTTTTGAATACGACGGATAAATGTACTTTCGGAAGTTGCTTGATGCGCAAAAACACCATCATATGATTCTGTTTGGGAGGTCAGAAGTCTCAAAAGCAGACACTACATTTTCAGTTTTCTTCAAAAAGCCTAGGTACACCTCGAAATCATATGATCACCCTTAAGGACAAATCGAAACAAATTTAAGAACAACCAACTCGAACCCGACGACAAAAGATTGTCCCTCCCATTGCTTTTCCCAAATCGCTTCAAGATTGAAGATTGATGACGAAAAATCGTTTGGTTTTTTTTGTCCCCCCAATTTTCAAAGATTACAACCTTTGGGATTGGTTCAGAGAGACATTAGACGGATGCACAAGTGAAATTATATTTTTTTACCATCGTCCATTGTGAGAAGGGAAACGTAGATTTGTCCCAATGTCCTTTTTTCCGTTTTATCCTCTATGAATATATATGTTTATGTATGTGTAGAAACTAGTTTGGTGGCAACAGAAACCCATATAAAAGGAAATCGAAGAAATCACCGACAGGATAACAAAAACTGAACCACAGTTAAAATACATACACAATCGGATGTGGAGGATGTGTGCTCGTTTCCTCTCCTTTCCACAGTGAATCGATTTATACTGAAAAATTGACTATCCCCTGTTTCCGATATTGCGCTGCATCCGATGGTAAGCTCTCGCAGTGTACTCTGATGTAGTTCGCTTCTTTATCCTTGTTATCCTTTGCGCTCAGAAAATCGAGGGAAAAAAACAACCATCAAACAATAAAGGTTAGCAAAAGAGATTGTAGTCTGTGGACGGAAGTTTATTTGATGTTCTTATTTATTTTTCGACACTCAAGTATATCCCGAGTTAAGTGAACAAAATGAACTAACAATACCGTTGAAAAGAGCAATGACGGTAGCAGTGCCACTATAGTGCGCTATTTGAACAAATAAACACGTGAGCCAACGGAATTATTGACGGTGTACAGAAGCGGGTTGGGATAATCCAATTTGTTGTTGATCAAAGGGGTTAGAACGAAGAAAATGTTGGTTTATATTTCACGTAGCTCGTAATTTAGAAAGAAAATATATATTAAAAAGGTGTCCCATCTTTTCGAATGAAGGAAGTAAATTTGTTTTGATAAATTGAATCAGATTTCAAGTGAACAGATGACAGTTACGTGACGACTTTGTTGAGTCACAGGTCACAGACTGTATCAGCTGATTGATTTTTCGGTGAATTTTTGTTACTACTTATTTTAAACTGCAGATATCTAGCCTTCAACTCTTTCGATGAATGTGATGGCTTCCACTTGAAAGTCTGGGATTATTATTGCACGGTACCAGTTACCAATTTTTAGTATACTTGTTCAAGTTTACGAAGTCACAATAGCGAAACATTTTTTACACAATTATTTGTTAGGACATGTTCAAGTGGAAGCTTTAAAAGGATAGGGCTAAAGTTAAAATTGCTCAGTTGGGGGAATTGCCTTGGCAATAAAATGTATATTGTTTCATCTAGTGCCAATTTAGGATTCTCAAAAAGAAGAATCCGATTTTTTTTCGATGTAATGTAATATGTAAATGGTTATGAAAATATTGAAGGTAGACTTTGAACTCCTTTTTTCATACTCAAGTCTCTATCGGACGTAATAAAGTCCGGAACCCTTTCCGCATATTTTTTTCGTATTGGTTACATTGTAAAAATAAATACGTCTATTGTGACCTACAAAATAAAGAGTAAAGATCAAAAATACAAATTTCTGACATACGATTTTTAGGCACACCCAATAAATGGTTATGAAAATATTGAAGGTAGACTTTTAACTCCTTTTTTCATACTCAAGTCTCTATCGGACGTAATAAAGTCCGGAACCCTTTCCGCATATTTTTTCGTAGTGGTTACATTGTAAAAATAAATACGTCTATTGTGACCTACAAAATAAAGAGTAAAGATCAAAAATACAAATTTCTGACATACGATTTTTAGGCACACCCAATAAATGGTTATGAAAATATTGAAGGTAGACTTTTAACTCCTTTTTTCATACTCAAGTCTCTATCGGACGTAATAAAGTCCGGAACCCTTTCCGCATATTTTTTCGTAGTGGTTACATTGTAAAAATAAATACGTCTATTGTGACCTACAAAATAAAGAGTAAAGATCAAAAATACAAATTTCTGACATACGATTTTTAGGCACACCCAATAAATGGTTATGAAAATATTGAAGGTAGACTTTGAACTCCTTTTTTCATACTCAAGTCTCTATCGGACGTAATAAAGTCCGGAACCCTTTCCGCATATTTTTTTCGTATTGGTTACATTGTAAAAATAAATACGTCTATTGTGACCTACAAAATAAAGAGTAAAGATCAAAAATACAAATTTCTGACATACGATTTTTAGGCACACCCAATAAATGGTTATGAAAATATTGAAGGTAGACTTTTAACTCCTTTTTTCATACTCAAGTCTCTATCGGACGTAATAAAGTCCGGAACCCTTTCCGCATATTTTTTCGTAGTGGTTACATTGTAAAAATAAATACGTCTATTGTGACCTACAAAATAAAGAGTAAAGATCAAAAATACAAATTTCTGACATACGATTTTTAGGCACACCCAATAAATGGTTATGAAAATATTGAAGGTAGACTTTTAACTCCTTTTTTCATACTCAAGTCTCTATCGGACGTAATAAAGTCCGGAACCCTTTCCGCATATTTTTTTCGTAGTGGTTATATTTTAGAAATAAATACGTCTATTGTGACCTACAAAATAAAGAGTAAAGATCAAAAATACAAATTTCTGACATACGATTTTTAGGCACACCCAATAAATGGTTATGAAAATATTGAAGGTAGACTTTGAACTCCTTTTTTCATACTCAAGTCTCTATCGGACGTAATAAAGTCCGGAACCCTTTCCGCATATTTTTTTCGTAGTGGTTACATTGTAAAAATAAATACGTCTATTGTGACCTACAAAATAAAGAGTAAAGATCAAAAATACAAATTTCTGACATACGATTTTTAGGCACACCCAATAAACGGTTATGAAAATATTGAAGGTAGACTTTTAACTCCTTTTTTCATACTCAAGTCTCTATCGGACGTAATAAAGTCCGGAACCCTTTCCGCATATTTTTTCGTAGTGGTTACATTGTAAAAATAAATACGTCTATTGTGACCTACAAAATAAAGAGTAAAGATCAAAAATACAAATTTCTGACATACGATTTTTAGGCACACCCAATAAACGGTTATGAAAATATTGAAGGTAGACTTTTAACTCCTTTTTTCATACTCAAGTCTCTATCGGACGTAATAAAGTCCGGAACCCTCTCCGCATATTTTTTTTTCCAAGCCTGCAGTTGTTATACATATACCAAAACGGTAGTCCAAATTTGATAAAATTCTGAGGCAAATTTTGCAAATACTTTTGAAAGAACTGTATATACCAAAACCCACTTTAGGTAGGACGAGTCCACTCCGCGGTAGGTATTATAATTGATCGTCGAAACATTTACCTAAACGAAGGTGTGGAACTGGCATTTGGTCAATGCCATACATCTTTACTACCCATACCCATAGGTAGTTACGAATTTGTGTGCCCTTGAAAGTGACAAACAGGGGCCCTACTCTATATCTCGTTTTGAAAGTAACATTTTTCGAAAATGAACTTTTTGTACTCTCTATTGCGAAAGCCGAATGAAATATACTACTACTCCTATTCAGAATTCCGAAAGTATGGCAGTGTACCAACTTAAAAACGGAACGGAAGGCAATTTCGAATAGGATTTACTTTCGGAACGAAAAAGAGAGTAGGGCCCCAGACGTTTCTTGTCCTTGCGCGGTACTAATAACCAATTTTGGCTTCGACTTTAAATTTACGGAAGCTCATAATTGCGAAATTTTGTATGGAAAATATAGCCACGGTGAACTACCTACTTAAATTTAAAGTCCAAAAATGTTTATTGGTAAGGCCCATTAACTAAAACTTTCCGCAAATTGGAGGTACAAAAAATCCATTCAGATCACAAAGCTGCCATGAAGCCAAAGAGCCTTTTAACACGATTCCAACAAAGAGACCTACAATAATTATCTCCTCGAAAAAAATCGCCCTGTTAATCTGCGATCTACAAACAAGCAAAACATCCGAGAATAACCTCCATTTCCCGAGACCCAATTAAACTAATGGCTCCTTCTATTGCGAAGATGATAGCAAACATTACTCCGAAAAGGCAAAGGGTCATGCCAACAACAGGTACACGTCTAGCCCTAACTCTTTCGACTCCCTTTAATGCTGATGGGATTGCCATTAATCAGAGCCATCAAAAGGAGAGATGGGACAACGCGTACAACGACCATGACTGTCATGAGTCATTTCCTGGGGTTGTCCTCAGATATGCGAAGAAATTCGTTGTGCTCCTTCTCATTTCTAAATTTAGAAATGACTAATACCACGACGAACATCAGTTTGAGGATTTGCCATATAAGGCGTGACGTTGACTACCTGCAGAGGTCCACAATTAAAGAAGACACATTCCGTGTGCCTTTTAAAGAAGAAGAAAAATGTTTCTCTTGAATGCGTGATCGTAAATTCAGCTCTGATGATTCATTTTTATCAGATGGACCACATGCCATGGCATAGTTCATTATCCTTGGGGGATTGGTATGGTATTTCGACCCAAGATGTATTTCGAAGATGATCGGAAAAATCCGCAGTGGAATTAATGATGCACCCATTTCCTTTTTCAAACTCGATAAACCACATCCACCATTTATCGCTACCGAAAAAATGAAAATGGAGAAAACCGTTTTACTCCGTTAGCATCCCTCGTTGTGATTAGCAGCTCAGGTCTATCAAAGTTTATCGTATACACAGGATATAAAATAATAACGGAAAAGGGTTCGCAGTTGCACACGTAGGCTATCTAAACTTCCGTCCCAAACTCGTACACAAAATACACACATTTAACGCACATGACCATAAAATAAAGTGCTTACCAACAGCAGTAGCAGCCAGCACTCCCCCCGCCCCCGGCAGCCAACTTGATGAGGACGACCGCAGTTCAGCCCTGTCGAACGTGCTGAATCGTTTCAATTGCGGATATTTATTTGGTAATTTTCTCGAAAATATCTTTATGGATGACTGTGCGTGTGTATCGATTGTGATGTGTGTTTTAGTCGGGTCCTTTCCGTGCGAACAAAAAATATGTAGGTATTCCTTTGTGTGTAGGTAGCGCATAAACTTTAACAAGGCGCCTTAAGCAACCCAGCCGAAGCCTTTGTCTTTGCCGGGATGATTTCTAAGGATTATGTCGATTGTATTGGAGTGCGAATGATTACTGTTGATTGTGTTTGTTTTGGAAATCATAAACCGACTGTTTCCCGATTGTCTCTTGCTTTCCAAAAACGGACAGGGGATACGGTGACAAATTCTATTAATAGTAATTTGTTTCCTGTTACAGTGGGCGGCCAAATGAGCCATGAACGTCTGGAACGGGTGTGGGAAGTTCTGCAGATGGTTTCATTGTTCCCTTCGATGGGATTTATGTATGTGATGTACCTACTTGCGAGTTAATGGTGTGATGTTGTTCTGATGGTATGCTGTCATGATACGGGATTATGCGAATCAATTACCAAAAGGGATTTGAAATATGCACGCTCGTTAGATGAAACTGACGATCGGACTGTTTAAGGCATGTAATCCTCTGCTCAAGGCACGGCAAGGATATGCTTCTTAATTATTGTGTTTAACTAACTTTGACTATACGTGCAGTATTGAGCGTAAGGGGGTACCAATGGGGTTACTGATAGACACTGACAATGGATGTGCCGGATTGATTGTAACTCTAGCAAAGACAAATGGGATCGTGCATCGTATCGGTCGAAATTGAATAGAGCGGAGAGCTGTATAGTAGACTTCGGTTTATTGCCGAAATTCAATATGCATAGGTAGGTACCTACATGAAGGGTCTTTGAATCTGGGTGGTAGGTGTCTTAATAAATATTTTTCGCTCTCTAATGGGCAGCTTTGACTGGTTTATCAGAGTCGCGACTAACGCACAGTGAGAACCACAGCGAATCACAGTGGATTAGCATTGCTCTAAGTGAGATAAGTACGCAATACGCATTTACCTAGCACAACCTACGTAGGAATATTTACGGCTCTAGTAAAATCCATTCATTTCCATCTACTTTGGGTAATTATTTTCACCCAAAGAAGCCGCAACAAAATGTGTCTCCCCCAATGCAATATTCCACCATTCGTACGTCATCCCTTAGCTCTTGAAAAATTCTCTCTGCCTCTATGGATAGTGTCACTCTGGTGGCGGCAGTTTTTTCTTTCTCGCCTTCCTTTCAATGCTCAAAGCCACGATATTGTCAATAGCTAAGCACACATGGTATGCGAATGTGAGTCTCAGGGAATATGAGCCCACACAGTTTCTTTCACTTTCTGTGTGATGCACAAAAAAAAAACCGACCAAAGGCACTCACATACTTAGCAAAGAATTATTTAGTGCCACCACCGGTTGTACCAATTGTCCGACACTTTAACGCTAATTGAAGGTGACATAATACACACCGGCACATACCCGGTATAAGTGCATTTTTCTGTTCTACGGTAGCCAGACTG
Source organism: Cheilosia vulpina (assembly GCA_916610125.1). Lineage (NCBI taxonomy): Eukaryota > Metazoa > Arthropoda > Insecta > Diptera > Syrphidae > Cheilosia > Cheilosia vulpina. Next base: position 63,238,166 of record OU744279.1, read on the forward strand.
GGATTAGTTTCTTGATCTGCCTGCACTCACTTGTGGACTCGGTTTTTCCTTGTGCAATTTGCATACAAATCCGAAAACATTTGCTTCCCCTTTGGTATACTCAATTTCAAATTGAAAGAGTGCTGCATGAATGGCCGCATACCCAAAAAAACAATGCAATTGGGTTGACTGCATACAGCGCTTTTGTATTCGCGCTCGGCCCAGGAAGTGAATCCGCTAATTTGTTATCGCACATTCGTTTGTTGTTTTTAACGATATTTTGTTGCAAGAGAAGTGGGCCACTTAAGGGAAAACAAAAGCAAAATCGCAAACGAAAAACAAGAGTTTCTAATTTCAACGCAAACTCGGCCATCAGAGGCACAGGCACAGTGGTCTCGTTTGGTTAGGGGGTGTTTCAAGTCCTGGCTGGCACACTAATTGCAACATACTATACTGCGCGCGTACACACAAAATACAAACACACAAAACAGAAAAACACACAAGTGTCCACTCGTTTCGGCTGATCCAATGTGACAATGCATTCAAATCAATTTAGTGTACGGTTCGTTACGTTTAGTGTATGGAAATTTGTGTGTTTGTTCCCGGTGTTCAATGTTCATACTGTTTCTAATAAATAAAATTGCATAATGAATATTGTCTGCATTGCAGTGCGCACTCGGCACCCGTGTTTTTAAATCTTGTAACTAAAAATGCTTTACTAACGATGTCGTCTATGGCTGCAATTAGCGATGCGATTTTTGTACAACAATGGCGAGTGTTTTAACTCGTAATTGAATAAATTGGGAACATTCAAATATACATTCACAATTAGTGGATGCCTAATTCGAATTTGAGTCGTAAAAACTGATTTTACTCAATGTTACAATATTTTTCGGTGTAATATCGACCAATGCAAAAAGTGGTCTTACAAAAAAAGCGGAGGAGAATCTGCTGCAGTAGTTCAATAAATGTGAATTTGCAACTCTCTATATTAGTGTTCTCTGCAGAAGGGATGTCGTACTTGGTGATTGGTTTCACGAAACTGTTCGATTATACATTATGTACCTAGGTACGACAGTGATACGGTTATAGTCATATATCATTGCAAGATTGGCTATTTTTAAAAATTGTTTACTAATGCGAGAGGGTGAAAATAGCTGGCAACAAATTCGGAGCAAGGTCTGCATTGCTTTTTAAAAGTTTAAAATGGGATTGAAAACCTAAAACAACTCACACTCGACTGGTCATTACATCTCCAAGCAGCAACCTAGTCTCCGCTTTAGACAATTCAGCATTAATTTCATTTGTCTGCTAAGAATGATTTAAAAAAAAAACGTTGCTGCTGCCTCAAAGTAGACACCTCCGAACTATTTGATGCCGAAATATTTTTAAGACAAGGAGTCCCGTGACCGTTGTCAAGTAACTTGTTTAAAGTATTTTTGAAGTACGAAAGTGATAAGCAGAAGCTGTCTTGATCTTGACGAGGAGGAGGAAGAAACTATTCTCCATCTTCTCCGAACCTAACCAATGCACGAAACTGATAAGTGAACAATAAATATGCGACGCAAGTTGGTGCGTGTTCTGGTGTTGATAAATTGGTTGGTAATACGCGCTGAGTTGTCACTTGTCAGCTGTTGAGGTTTTCTTTTTTTTAATAAATGTTTTTTTTTTTTGAAAAAAGAATCCACCGCTTCAACACTGCACCGAGATAGGTAGGCAGATAGATAAAGGTGGCGGCTTAGCATGAACCCAAGTAGCACTATGAGCCGCACCGAGATACAGACAGATAGGTGTTAATTCTGTTGGGAAGTTTGAGTAGAATTATTCGGGTGACAAGTCAACAACGAACTTTACTAGCTAGCGACTATGACAAATGATGAAAATACTACAGTTGAGTTGGTAGGGCATATAGACCCAACAAACATATAACAGAACGATGACTTTTCAAGCCCACTCATGGAACATAGAAGGGAAGGACCCCACTTTAGTTCGCGCGCCAACTCAGTCGCCGTTCGGGTCGAAGAATTAATATTTGTGCAGCCAAAGTTCACCTGCACTAATTCAGAACGGCAATTTTCTGTTTGTGTTATCAGTCAGTCGGCGCAGTGGCTTAGTGGTTAGTGTGTTGGACTACTAAGCGAGGGGTCCCAGGTTCGAATCCCGAGAAAAACCCAAATTCCAACTTAAGGTTTTTTTCACTGCGCCACCTCTCGCGAACGTCTGACAAACATCCGAGAGTATAACTGTCATGAAAGAGCTTCTCAATTGGCCGTTTGGACTCGGCATAAAATTGTAGATCCCTTCCATTCGTCCCAAAAATAAAAACTCACACAAGACGAATGGTTGTGAGAAGCTTGGCTTGGGTCCATACGGACCTGTTGCGCCAATTATTTATTATTTTTTTGTTATCAGTCAGTGGAATGCCTTACCCCTAGATATACGAAAATATATTTCGAAAACGTTTTATTATATTTATATAACATCTAGTCAATAATACATAATTATTATTATATGCTAATTTATTTATTTTTGTTTTTCTCTGCTCATAAATTGTTAATATTGAATTTTAATAATATAAATTTTTCATCGTTATAATTGAATATGCATTCACTATTTTGCTTATCTCTAATTGTTTAATGTAATTCATATTTATTTAGCTTAATTAATTAATTAAAAAATTGTATCAACTTCTGCTACAAATGGATTTCAAGTCTAATGTAAAAGATATTTTCTAGGTCAATAATATAATATAATAAAATTTATGTCGTTACAAAAATTTACAAAGGCTAGCCACCGTACAATTTACAGTATAGAGATATGATATAGGAGTACATTTATATCTTTCAGCTGAAATATTTTACATCTATTTAATAAATATTGATTAATTAAGTTTTATTTATTTTGAAGGAAAAGAACGAAAAATATCTCCATTTGACAATCTAAATCAATAAATTTCCAAAACCAAAGCTTCTTCCTTCCAATCTCAATGATTAAAATCTGCAAAGCTGATGATGCATGTATACGAGTAGCTACGTTTGTATATTTGTGATTTAAGGAAAGTCATTGTTCAGTTGTGTTTCCACCCATAAGCTATATCCACCTTAAAGTGGAGCTAGTTTTAATCAGTATACTATTACCCCATAGAGGGCGCTTTACTTTTTTTTGGTCATCACATCTTTTGTCTCTGGGTGCGAGAGACCCTATATATAGGTCGACTTTGACACTTTGAGATTATTATCTTGGCATCTTCGTAGTAGTTCAATGGTGGACACTCCACCCTTTCCTTTTTAAAATTGAAATTTCCTGGCGGCATCTACCGCCAGCACCATTTTATATTAAATTAATAAAGTGTAATTCATGTGGCGGCGTATAACGCCAGCACCACCGTAAAGCTTGTTTTGTTTTCAATAATTGCTCGAGACGGACTCGTACATTTTTGGTCCAAACGAACCGGATTTTTTTTACTATTGGAAAAAATTCTCCGCCATTACGGATATTCTTTTTCACGTGGTTTTTCCATGGGGATAAATCGCAAAAATATCCACGCCATCGCCCTCATCAAATTGAAGTGTTTTTCGGGATTTCTCGGAAAATAGTTACGCCGTCGCCCACGCCACGTGAATGCAGACAGTTTTCGCCATTTTCGACGAACAATCAATTACACCATGCGCTCTCGGGACGCCATCATGCAGTTTTCTCGAATCTTCGTTGCGATAAGTGAACAGTGACACTATCGCCCCCAATCTCATCGTAGAAAATCTGCGCCATCCCGTGGGTTTTTCTGGATTCCTCAGTGATAGGCGAGTAATTGCGCCGTTGCCCCCCAATTTCTTCGAGATCGTCGCCATCACGTGTGCTCTCGGGACGCCATCACGCATTTTCTCGACTCTGCGTTGCGACTAGTGAACAGTGACACTATCGCCCCCAATCTTATCGCAGAAAATCGTGGCCATCCCGTGAATTTTTTTCTGGATTCTTCAGTGAGAGGCGCGCAATTACGCCATTGCCCCATCCAATTCTTTCAAGATCGTCGCCATCACGTGTGCTCGATTCTTCGTTGCGATAAGTGAACTGTGACACTATCGCCCCCAATCTCATTGCAAAAAACTCCTCGCCATCCCGTGGTCGTTTCTGGATTCTGCAACCCCACATCGAAAGCGCAACGTCTTCGTTTCTGCGGCATCATCTTCACCGTCATCATCAGCTCATATCGTCACCATCATCATTCATCAACGCATCATCCCGTCGCCTTGCTCATCGTCCAGTAGTCAGTGCCGAATTCGACGACTACGTCATCAACTGCACCCAGTCTTCATCTCGCCAACAATCATCACCGCAACATACATCTATAATCATCAAATTTTTGTTCAAGCTGCACAAGTACATGCATTAGTAAGTAAGCGCATCCTATACATTCTGTAGATTTGTAGTTAATCGTATACATCTTAGAAGTAGCAAACTTTATATCTATCTAATATTGTACAGATTCTCAGTATCCCTGTGGTAGTACGTGTGTGGGATAATTCGATTGTTTTCGGTTTCGCGCGGTCTTGATTTCGAGTAGCAAATTGTTCCCAAACTCGCGGTTGTTTTTTAGTTTTCTTTGCCATGGGTTACCTGGAGAATGTGATTTTGGCCAGTGATACGTTGGTTGAGTTTCATGCAGCCTTCAAGGAAAAACCGTCCACCTCATTTACGCTCTCCCTTTTGGAAGCACATAGCTCAGAGCTCCGTGAATTATGGCATGAAGTAAAAAAATTCTACACCCTCTTTGTAAGTCAAGCATCTAGCGATAACGAACTCAGGGAGTCTCTGAGCGTAGTCAAAGCAAAATACCAAAATTCTTCAGACACCTATCTCACATGCTTCAGTGAGATCCTCGATCTCAAGAAATCTCTTCAACTATGCGTTAAACCAACTACCGATCCTTCTTTCCCGGAGGAAAAATCTGAAGCAAACTACTCTGTGAATAGCCTCAAGCTCCCACCGTGCGACACGGAAGTTTTCCACGGAAGTTATTTAGACTGGCCCGCGTTTCGGGATATGTTTACCGCGGTTTACCTCAACCACGGGAAAATTAGTCCGGTGCAGAAATTATTCCACTTACGTGCAAAAACCCAAGGTGATGCATTCAAGATAGTTAACAAGTTTTCATTAACGAATGAAAATTTTACTCTCGCGTGGAATGCCCTTCGTGATCATTACGAAAACAAGCGTATTTTGGTCAACACCCATTTAAAGATTCTGCTCAACCAACCCCAATGCTCTTTCGAATCGGCAAAAGCTATAAAGGAACTACAAGGGAGCATCAATGACGCCTTGTTGGCGTTACAGTCTCATGGTATATCCACCGCAGGATGGGACGCCTTCATAACTTATTGGTGTTCCACCCGTCTCCCGGATCGAACTCTTGCACTTTGGGAAGAATCCTTACTTAAGCCCACTGAAATTCCTACGTGGGAAAGCATGAACGTTTACCTCTCCAATCGACACCGCGTATTAGAAAGCGTTTCGGAAATGTATCCCGAAGGTCACCCCATACGCCCTAATGCAACTAAAGGGCAATCCTCAATCGCTTCCCGTGTCCGCACCCATCATACTAAATCCACCACTCCGCAGTGTAAAATTTGTAAAGGACAACATGTCTTACGGCTTTGTCCTACGTTTCTCAATATGGACGTTGCGATACGTCGCGAGTCTGTGCGCAAGCATAAGTATTGCTATAACTGCTTAGCAGTCACGCATCATGTATCGACATGTCGAAGCAGCAACACGTGCCTCAAGTGCAAAGGCAAACATCACACACTTCTGCATGTGACATCACACCCCCCAGCTTCAGCGCCCCCCCTCCCTCAAGACCCATCAGGCTCTGCTCTACAGTCCACTAGCTCGGAGATTGTTTCGCAATCCCATTTCTCTATGACATACTCTCAGGCGCTTTTAGCTACATCTATAGTTAGTATACGATATCAAAACTGTAACTTTGATGTACGTGCTCTGCTAGATCCGGGCTCCGAAGTCTCCTTCATCTCGGAGGACATCCAAACACGTTTAAACCTACCGACTAAAGCGGTGCACGCGCAAGTCACTGGCATGAGCTCAACGCTTACTGCCACTTCATCTAAGCTGTGTTCGTTTACGCTTAGCTCTCGAACCGATCCGACTTTCAGTCTACCAGTACGGGCCCTAGTACTTAAAAGGGTAACTGGGAATTTACCCTCTGTCTCCATTACCGGGACTGACATGCAATCGAAGATTCATTTACCACTTGCCGATCCCTTTTTCAATCAAAGCTCGAAGATTGATATGCTTATCGGCGCCGACATATACCCCTTCGTTATTCGCGATGGGATCAAAACTAACGTTTTGACCTCCTTGATGGCCCAGAATACCGTTTTCGGGTGGGTTTTACTCGGGCCTCTCTGTCAGCCTGAGACCACTCACCGCTCAATGTTTACTACCGTCGTCTCCCATTTCAATGAGGTCACCCTGGAACAGGATTTACAGCGTTTTTGGCGACTGGAGGAACTCCCCCCCAAAGCCTTTCCTACTGCCGCGGATCAATTCTGTGAAGCTGTATACAAAGAATCTACGTTCCGAGATTCCACCGGTCGATATGTAGTCCGTATGCCTTTCAAAGAGGACTTTCCTCAAAAGATCTCGCTTGGTCATTCGAGAGCGAATGCTATGCGACAATTTATGCGAAATGAGGCACGCCTTCTTAACAAACCTGACCTCAAAAGGGAATACGACTCCGTCTTAGCCGAATATGCATCGTTAGGCCATATGGTACCCACTCTCCCCAAAGAAGACGTTTTCGAAGAAAAGGTGAAGTCCTATTATTTGCCCCACCACGCGGTTATTAAACCCGACAATCTGACTACTAAAGTCCGCGTAGTATTCAATGCTTCGCAGGCATCCTCGAACGGTACCAGCTTAAATGACGTACTTTATCCCGGCCCCACACTCCAAGCCGATATTACTTTGCTCCTTCTAAACTGGCGCTTTTACAAATACGTTTTTAATAGTGATATGGAGAAAATGTACCGACAGATTCTCATCCACCCCGATCAGACCCCGTTTCAGCGTATTTTATTCCGCCCCCGTCCCACAGATACCCTCACTGATTTCGAGCTAAAAACGGTAACGTTCGGAATAAATTGTGCGCCCTATTTAGCAATTCGCACTCTCCACCAATTAGCCGACGACGTGCACTCCTCTCACCCCCTTGCCTCGAGAATTCTTAAGGAAGAATTCTACGTAGATGACGTACTTTCCGGGGCTCATGACCTGTCTACTGCTCTTAAGTCCCAGCAGGAACTTGTAGCGGTCCTGCTCTCTGCAGGTTTTAAGTTAAGGAAATGGACCTCGAACACATCGGAGTTACTGGATCATCTTCCTAAAGATTGTCTTCTGAATGAAGACTTCTTAAAGTTACCCGATAATAGCACTCTCAAAATGCTCGGGATCCGTTGGAATGCGTCTTCTGACACATTCTCATTTTCAGTCCAAGAACTTCCTCACTCAGAACCGACCACCAAGAGATCAGTCTTATCGCGAATCGCTAAACTCTACGATCCTGCAGGCTGGCTTGCGCCGATCGTGGTAACAGCCAAAATTCTCATGCAGCAAAATTGGAAAGATCGTACCGAGTGGGATGGAAACCTGTTAGCCAGCACCGAAGCAAGGTGGAAAATCTTTACTTCAACTCTTTCCAATGTCCAATTCATCCGCATTCCTCGATGGTTGGACTATTCTCCGTGGAACACAGCCCAGCTTCACGGGTTTTGCGATTCCTCGGAAAAGGCTTATGCTGCTTGCATGTATCTGCGTGTACAACAGGGACCCCATGCCTTTACCTCCCGGCTGTTATGGGCCAAATCTAAAGTGGCTCCAGTCAATCCCATTACACTACCTCGGTTAGAGCTCCAAGGAGCGGTACTTTTATCAAAGATGGTACGGGTGATATCCGAAAGTCTCTCGTTTTTAAGCCCCTCTGATATTCATTTGTGGACTGATTCTACAATCGTTCTGGCCTGGCTGGGCAAACACCCCAGTGCGTGGAAGACATTTGTCGCCAACAGGACTTCCGAAATTCTGCGGAATGCTCCTACCGCCCATTGGGTGCATGTTTGCTCGTCGGACAACCCGGCCGATCTGGCCACCCGCGGAGTCACTCCGGCAGAATTGCAAACCAGTCGATTGTGGTGGGAAGGCCCTTCCTGGCTGCAGGAAACCCCACACAGCTGGCCTTCGTCAACCCCGGGCGCTCCGGACGAAGCAAATTTAGAGAGCAAGTCCCCACAAACCTTATCGAATCAAGTGGTATCCGATTTCGAAACCATCGTTGGTAGGTTCTCTTCCTGGCATAAGGCCATATGTGTTATCGCCTACATATACCGTTTTTTCAATGCAACTCGCAACCGACCACTACGTACCACGTATGTGACTCGTATCCTTTCCCACCAGGAAATCCGTGACACCAAGGATAAGCTCATTCTACTCACCCAGATCAAATATTTCCCCTCGGATTATAAGTCACTCGCTCGTGGACGTACCCTTTCGCCTAAGAGCTGGCTATTAACCTTTAACGCCTTTTTAGATACTAAAGGAATCGTGAGGTCAAACGGAAGGTTGTCCGCATCGACTCTCCCCATTTCGGAACGATTTCCGATTCTTCTTCCCTACAAGAGTTTATTTGTTCAACTCTACGTTACCTATATCCACCAACTGTCGCTCCATGGTGAATTACAGCTGATGATCCGCTTGATACGCTCCGAATATTGGATACCCAAACTTAAAAATTTGGTCAAGAAACGTATACGAGAGTGTCATGTCTGTACACGCTTCAAAAATAAAATCCTCACCCAGCTGATGGGAACATTGCCCCGTGAGCGAACCACGCTAAGTCGTCCCTTTTTTAATACGGGGATCGATTTCGCTGGACCCTTTATGTTAAAAACCTACTATGGTCGAAAATGTCGTCTTGACAAAGGATATGTGTGCCTTTGCGTCTGCTTTGCGACTCGAGCCATACATTTGGAGGCCGTCAGTAACCTATCCACCGAAGCTTTTCTGGCGGCATTCACCCGCTTCGTCTCTCGTCGTGGTACCCCCTCACAAATATTCTCGGATCACGGCACCAACTTCGTCGGTGCAGCCCGGTTACTCACGCATGATTTATATCGAGCACTGCGCAACTCTCGACAAAATGCACATAACCTTTCCCAAATAAAGTGGAACTTTATCCCCCCTGGCTCTCCCCATGTAGGAGGCCTGTGGGAAGCGGGTGTCAAAAGCTTCAAGTTGCACTTCCGAAAACTAGCTGGAAACGAAAAATTCACTTTTGAAGAATTTTGCACTCTACTCGCGCGCATCGAATCAAACCTCAACTCTCGTCCCATCTCACCGATGTCTGAAAACGCCCAAGACATGATCGCCCTCACTCCGGGTCATTTTCTAACCGGCGATTTGCTGCAAAGCCCCCCGGAACCCTCTTATTGTGACCAATCCCTGAGCGTCATGAACCGCTGGAGAAAGTTGAAGATACTCCATCATCAATTTGCCATACGTTGGAAAGAGGAATACTTGAAGGAATTGCATCGGCGGTATAAATGGCGCAGTCCTCAGCGCAATCTCCAAGTTGATGACTTGGTTGTAATTCGCAACGAGAATTTACCTCCCAATGAGTGGAGATTAGGTCGTATACTGAAGGTATACCCTGGGGCTGACCAGAAAGTGAGAGTGGCGGACATCCGAACGCAAAATGGAACCATAACACGTTCCGTGGCCAAGATTTGCGTCCTCCTCCCCCGGTAAGAACTAAAATCATCCGATTTTTTTCCGCAACTTCCCGTATCAGTTATCTTCCCCTCAACCTATTAAAGCGGTGGGAAACTAGTAACATCTATCAAGTCATCGTTAAACGCGGAAACCCTTGGAAACTGAGAATCTTTAAAAAAAAAAAAAAAAAAAAAAATTTTTTATGAATTTATTCTAAATATTATCAAAACAAATTTTTGTGAAATCCGATTCAAAATACTCGTATTTATCTATCTCAACAAAAAGAATTAGCCTGTACTTGTTGCACAAATAATGTATTATACTATAATTTATATTGAATTAAACTATTCCCGTTTGTTAAATTTATCAAAAAAGGACTATTATACATTGGATGCAATTTATTACAAATCACTACAAATTATTTATTGTCCTAACTAGATGTACTTGTCTCGCAACTATGATCAACATTTATAATTTAATTCAACTGCTGTTCAAATTAATTCTTAGTTATATCGTATCTAAATTTCGTCTCTCGCCCCTGGGGGTTGTACTCTCCAGTGTATAAATTTTGCCGCAGTCGCTGCAAGGCGGGCGGTAATGTTCAGTTGTGTTTCCACCCATAAGCTATATCCACCTTAAAGTGGAGCTAGTTTTAATCAGTATACTATTACCCCATAGAGGGCGCTTTACTTTTTTTTGGTCATCACATCTTTTGTCTCTGGGTGCGAGAGACCCTATATATAGGTCGACTTTGACACTTTGAGATTATTATCTTGGCATCTTCGTAGTAGTTCAATGGTGGACACTCCACCCTTTCCTTTTTAAAATTGAAATTTCCTGGCGGCATCTACCGCCAGCACCATTTTATATTAAATTAATAAAGTGTAATTCATGTGGCGGCGTATAACGCCAGCACCACCGTAAAGCTTGTTTTGTTTTCAATAATTGCTCGAGACGGACTCGTACAGTCATATTGAATTGTTTTAATGTCAAAAAGATTAAAGTGTGTTACCGCCTGAATATTTGCATTTTTCTTAAACTACAACTTGGTCCTTCACCTTTTGAGAACTATCAAAAATGCAAGTTCCCGTCTAAAGTGACATCTTAGTTCAGTTCACAATTTTAATGTATAGTTCACTTCATCTGCAGTCAATATACACGGAAGCTCAAAATACATTTCATGCTCAACAAAATCTGGTATTTATAAGAGAGATTCTTTATCAATTTATTCCAGAAACGCATTATGCACTTGATACCTGCTTATATAATATTTTGTAGAGATCAAAGCAAGATATAAGTCGGAACTTAAACGTTGTTTGAAGACTACACACGTGCGTGTATTTAATTTTGACAGCGCGACCGACTTAATTGTGAATCAGAAGTTCCTCGAGTATGATAATGAACTTAATTATTTCATACCTATCACACAGTTTAGCTAGCATACCTACAAACAAGTCGATTGTAAAACCTGCACATCAAACTGCTTTATTTTTGGGTTTATGTTGCTCTTTAGTTTGCCATTAGTAGGTACCTTTTAAAAAGTAGGTATGTGGTAAACCAGACTAGTGGAACGAGCTTGTTTATTGTTCTTCTTCACAACTGGACGTGAGCCCCATTAAACGAAACCTGTTTCCATATCTCTGCTGCAATTGAGAAAATAAACCATAATTATGACAACTGAATGTCAATGACTTTGGCCAAAAATCAACACTTCGAGTTGAAAAAATATATGCAGGTAGGTACCTTTATGCACCTCTATAGTTTGTTTCTGGTTTGATGCACTTGCTTCTTCAAGTTCGGTGGATTCCCGATTATTGTGCTCACAAAAGCGTCAACTAGTTCGGTATAAACTTGCCTTGTCACACATTTGACTACTACCTTCGAGTCAAAGTAAGAAATTTTGAGCTCTAAAGTGCTTTAGGTTTGAAAACAGCGTTACCTTTGTGCCGAAACGTCCGACAGGGCGAAATTCATTGGAAAATAAAATTGCTCGACACGAGTATTTTTTACAAAATTTGGAAATTGCACAAAGTCCTTTCCCTAACGACACAGTATAATGCATTGCATGTGAGTGTCGCTGCCTTGCGTGACTAGGATAAATTCAAACTCTCTCGGGTATACGATATACGTGCATTGTGCATTTTCGAAACCGTCACGTTGTCATAGTACTTTCAAGAAAGTCTTTGTTCGAGTTCTGCTTTGTTGTGCTTTTTCCCTATTTTTCAAACGGACTTCCTTAAAAACGAACACAGTAATTGGTACCAGTTCTTTTTTTTTTTTGTATTTTTTTTAAACCACTCTGTGGCAGACAGTAACAGAACTTGACCCTGTCTATGCGATCTAGTTCCGAAAATAGAATTTTTAAAAATATGTTTGTAGTTTGTTCTTTATTTTTTGATGAGTGGGAGCAACAAATTATATATTTTGCACACGTTCCCCGCGCATAATGCTCTCGGTTCCAAACAGTTTTTAGCACATCCACGGATGATATTATTACTTGGACTTTTCAATTTAGAATTTAAATTTCGGAAAATAGCACAACTCCCACGGTAGGTGTTTGCTTTTTTTTCACATTTGTGATAAAATATATAAATAAGTCTAATTATAGATGGTTGACCGAAATAGGTTTACAAACGTTTGACCCTTGAGTTTCTTTGCGTCTGGAATTTCCCCAGAATTATTGGAGGCTTTCACTTGAAAGAAAAAACCTTCACCTGAGCAAACAACAAATATTGAACAATCTCCCGCATTTTTCGTGATCGATGGCAATCTATCTTGTTTTATCTTCGACCCGTCCATCTGTCAGATTGAAGTGTACATGCACATCTATTCCGTGTAGTCTATTAAGAAGATGCTGTATGGGGATATCTTACCGCATCATTTCTCTACCGTTGAAGGTGTAGGTACCAAGTACGACATACGAGCATAGGAAGTTAGTGGTGGACTTTTGGTCAACAGAATGAGGGCCGAAATGTGTTTTTGTTTATCATTCAATCTGTCCATCACGTGTCTGTTTCGCTGTCGGTGTGTTTGTCGTCATTTATGCTAATTGTTCCACACACCACCCCAAGAGAGAGAGACAGACAGTGACAGCCGGATAGAAGCACAAACACACACAGATACAGATGAGTGGACAGAAGATATCAATTTATGATATTAGTTATTATGCATTCGATTTGAGCTTGGCGCATTGGACACAATATATGTACAGCATGGTTTGACGGTTCTCGTGAGAGCCATTGACTAGGAACAATCACGCATTAGTTTACTTTGATTGGTGGCACAATTGACGGAGAAATGAAGGTCTGTGTTCAATGAATAAATTTATACGTTAATGGCAATGACATTTGCAAAGAGGAAACCTCTATCCTCAACAATGTCTGTCAATCTTAATGATAGTGTTTTTGGAGACACCGTATATTCCTATTTTTATACCTACTTTGCGTTTTTTTTGCTGACGAATGTCCTAGTATGTGAAGCGTGTCCAATGTATATAAGCGAGTCGACTTAGAGCCGCTTAAATTATAACAACGAGGGGACACAGAAAATGTTAAAATACGTCAGTCTAAATAAAGACACCAGACACCTTTTTCGAGAGACTTCTGACTCTCATATTAAATGGCAGTCAGGTTTGCAATCCATTTTCAAATAACGTTCAAGTAGTATACGCTAAAAACTTATATACGAGGTTGAAATTATCGGGAGATAGACATTTTGATTGAAGACAACTTTAAGAAGGTGTTATTATATTGTTCGGGGGCGTTTCCGACTAAGACCCTTTATCGCGTATCGGAGTTAAGACCTCTGGACCGTAGTACAGTCTGTAGCCTTTTTGAACGGAGCAAGAACATGAGCGTAGCTATTTAGAGAACCTTCATAAACTTTAAAACCGGCGAAGATTCTTTCTCAAAACGCTGTCCATTTATAGATATACCTCAAGTCCTAACCTTCGATTTTGTTGGGTTTTCTTCAACAGCTTTATAAATCTTATTTGTTTTCGTTGGCCTCGTATAAAAGTTTGTTTAATATATATCCAGTTCCACATTTGATAAACTAATTTGATATTATCGTTTAATTTTTTGGGTACACGTTTCTCTGTCCTGTCGTTTACGGCGTTTTTTCGAAAACAGATTTTTTGAAATATGCAGTTATAGAAGCATTTCCGAATGCATTGTTTTTTGTTAGAATTTTCAATTCAAATGAGATGAGGTTTGGTGCGAACAATCGCTAAGACTGTAGGTACGAGGAAGACCATCATGCCAGTGATAACTCTGTTTTCGAAGTAACTTGCGTAAATGTTGTTTTTGTTGCTTAACAGAAAAATAAATACAATATTTTACAACTCGTTAATGTTAGTAAAATATGCCAGACCTTATTCCACAACAGAAAGACGCGCCATCTGCATGAATGATGAATTAAAAACCTGCCATCTCACTGGACAGCAAATAATTAAGTTCCTCAAAGAATTAAGCTGCATCAATAAACTCATCAGGAATCATATCCAAGCGGGGCATTCTGTAGTCTGTACACGTCATACACACCCACCTACCTGCATATATAATTAACACAAAAAAAAAACACGCAATGTTCGTGTCACAAACGCAGACAGCCGAAAACTTTTCAACTTTTCATAATGAACCTACCCCTGGGTAATTTCATCAATTACCTGCACTTTTGGGTATAATTTAACAAAAAATCAAAAACAAAAGTTCAAAAAGTTGTCACTGCAAAACATTGTAATCATCGGAAATGTCAAAAACGCGTCGTTTACTCATCATTTATTCCATTGCGGACGGGTAGAATTTGCCTTTATTTGCAGCCAAAAAAAAATATATAATTTTTTAACGAAATTATACTCCTCCTTCCGACGAAAATATAATCATAATGAAGTCCAGGCTACGGATGGAGGAACAGAAAATTCTGATTTAATTTCCCGACTCAACCCCATCACTGGCATTTTTTTTTATATGTATTTTTGTTTGTCTGCCAAAAACGAAGAGAAATGAAAACGGAAGTCATCCTCTGAAATCGGGTAGTTAAAAAGGATTCAACTACTTTTGAAGATAACAACCCTTATATTGGGTATAACCCAGTGTGGAAAAAAAATCTGCAATACGCACACAGAGACACACCATTGCAGTGCGACGGCTTATAGATATTAATTCATATTTCAAGCATAAACACAACTGCAAATGGGGCTTTCGACTTCCTATCAGCCACCCCCCTTCACAGCATAATAAATGGTGCTTAACTCATTGTGTACGCAACAAAGAACAACAAAATAAAAAACACAAATTACGTGAATGGGGTTGTGGACTTAAAACAAGAGGACGGTTTGCTTAGCACTTTGTTTTGACTTTGTGTTGGTGGTGCCATTTGAACATTATAAGCTCCCAGCTCATTCTCTATTTTCTGCGTCCTTAAATTCAATTATCGCACACGCATTTGTCGGCGTTCGTCCTGGTAACAATGCCGTTGGGTTATAAACAAGGACACCCAAATGAATCATGAATTAATCCGACTTTATACGGCTGAGCTGTTTATGGAGTCTCGGACATACACACAAACAGGTTTGCATCCTTTGTGCTTGTCAACCCTTGCTGGTGGCAGATGGGTGGTGATGATAACTGCAAGGAATTATAGGTGGTTCGTCAGTCTGCTATTTCAAAGCCAATTATCTGAAGGGATGGAAACAGGCTGAGGTTTTATTTTCCCATTCGAAAGAGTATTTTTTGTTGAAAAATACCTTCAAAGTTACATCGTCTGAGGATTTTTCGAAAGCCGATTGCATTTCGGTCGTATACTTATGTGTGGAAAACATAGATTTATCAGAGCATGTAATCTCTTTCGCAATGGTTTTGTACCAAAGACTTCAAAACTGTTTTCAATAGAAGAAGCATTTACTTTACTTGACATGCACTGCATAGGAAAACTATATTCATTGAGATATATCGGGTGAGTATGCAAAATGAATGAATGTACAGGGTGGGCCAAATACAAGTTTCTTTATAAAAATGCAATTAAATGAACAAAATTGAATTTTTTTTCATGTGTTATGGCTTTATAAGTAAGAGCAAACATTCCCATTAATTATGGAACACAACGTCATTCAAGTGACTGCCTTGGCTGAATTCGCAGCAGCACACCCTGTCACTCCAATTTTCCAAGACCTTACTGATGGTTTCGGGCTGTAGCTCACGGATTGCTTGGATGATATTGGCTTTAAGTGCTTGAATCGTTTCCGGATTGTTGGCATAACATCGGTCCTTCACGGTTCCCCGCAAAAAAAAAAAGTCCAAGGCGGCCAATTGACATCGCCAAGACGGCTGATAACACGATTTGGGAATTTGGTGCGCAAAAGATCGATTGTGGCATGGGCTGTGTGGTATGACGTGACATCCTGCATGAACCGGAGGTCATTCAAATCCATGATTTGAATTGCAGTAGAAAAAAGTCGGTTAACATGGCTCTGTAACGCCCATCGTTAACTGAAACGTTGTTCCCAGCCTCATTGAAGTGAGTCTCACACTCTCGGCTACAGCAGCCAGATTCTAGTCGGCGCTCACCGTACGACGCCGGGGACTATAAGTGTTGTCCACAAGCATACCAGTCTCAAGAAATTTGTGCACAAACTTGCATACAGCAGGCGCGGTGGGTGCTTCATATCGGCCAAAACTTCTTTTCAAAAAAACGCTTTGTTTGGGCTGCACAGCTACTGAAATACGTTTTCATATTTCCCAAAGTTGTTCAAGCGTAAAACGACTCATTTCGTTCCGCGGAGGTATGATACTGACTTTCTGCCAAGATTTCGAGCGGGAAACAGCTGTCAATGTCAAAATAACCTTGGATTTGAAAATAAACCACTAGATGGCCCACCCTTCATAAGTATTCAAAGAGCTTCCGATTCAAAAAGTATTAAATATGTCCGGCTACATACACTTTTAGTAAGATTTTTTTGAATGCAATGAAAGGGGAATGCACTTTAAGCTAACAAGATGCTCAGTAATCTGGAGAGAAGCAATTTCGGAAACTCAAGACAATTGAGCCCAGAAACCGGACAGTATGATTTTTCGTAGTTATGGGAAACGATATTATAATATCCAGCTATTCCTATGGGGAGTTAAGTTTCTTGATAGGCGTCATGTGGCCGATGGCTAAAAACTATTTCGTTTTTGATTACAATGAGTTTTTTTTTGGTCAGTCCCAGTAAAGTTGTTAGGTATTTATATTTTTTCAAATGAGTGGCAGGTTAATGTCCTTTCAAACACTACAAAAGCGTATTTCGTTAAATGATGCTAAAAATAAAAACAAAACTTTGGAGGCTTGATATTGGCCAGAATCTTTTTTGTGCAGGCTCGCAGTTAGGGCGTTGGAATCGAACTGAAATCCCCCGCTTAGTAGTCCAGCGTAAAATAAATTATCAAATATCAAGACACAATATTTTTGCCAGTGGCTCAGTAATTTGTGAACTGATCTTCTCAGCTCAGGGTCTCAGGTTCGATCGAAAAGTTTTGTCCCCTTTTAACAACTGACAAACGATAGTATTACCGCCATAATCTCTTCTGACGATCTCACAACCCCTATCAACCTATCCTAACCATTACTGCCATTGAGAATGGCTATATGAATTGTAGGTCCCTTCGATTTGTCCGAAAAATAGAAACTCACACAAAGTGAATTAATATTTTGTTGTCTAAACCAACTCAGTTCTATCTTCCACATTTTCTCTAATCGTATCAACCAATTCGCATAACTAACCCAATCAGCATATTATTTCAGGTATAAAAGGTTCAAGTTATACAATACGGCGAAACGAGCGTCTGCTTAAACGAAATCCCTTGAATAAATTAATATTTTAAACGTATTCGCCATTGGTGGGGCTTTCACTTTCACACATTTTTTAACAGCCAAATATCATCCCAAGATGTGTGCGGTTTAAAAAAAAATAATTCGCCGTCCTAACTTATCGCTTTTAAGTCGTAAACCAGCTTTCTGGCTGGCCAAAGACAATAATAAATCAAAAAGTAATAAATTTACGTCATTTTGAAAATGTATGCTAATTAACTAAACACGCTAAGGGGTTTTTAAACTTAAATCTTATTCAACTGAAGAATTTAACGATTTGTGCCACCGATGAGTCACAAGCCAATAATATTCATAAATAACTTATAGAGACTTTGCACATTGTGCGTCATTAACGTTCCGGTAAAATCAACAAGGCAACCACTTAATTGATTTGAGATGTGTGCGAAAATGTGTTAAACAGAAAAAAAAATAATAATAATCTACAAAGCAATTAAACGAAATATAATGTAGCTCCGATTTAATTGCGTTTTTTTTTTTTGTATACACCACGATCTGTAATATGTTTAACAAATTAAAAACGGCAGGTACACCGAGTCAGATAAATTGAGAATGAGATTCATCTGACCACAAAGTGATGTTCAGTTTCAAGTTACTTCGGTTGCAATGACTACACAAAATGTAGACATCTTGTTGCGGTTTTATGGGATTGTCGGACAACAATTAAATAAACACATTATGCAATCCATTTCCAATATATAATGACTGGTGCCTAGTAATGAGATAGTACGGGGATGTATTTTTAGCCTGACAGTTTCAACGGCGTGTTTTAAATGAGGAATTTTTGCAGCCGTATGGATGACTTCACTTTCCGGTAAGAAAATAAGGAACTACCTTATTTTGTGAAAAAATAAAATAAAAATAATTTGCAATCATTTTTGGAGGTGGGCAGCGATGAGAGTGCACTTACGAGTTCCAGAAAAGAAAAACTCACGATTGGTTAACATCCGGGTGTGTAATTGTTAAGAGAAACAGAACTTGCTATCTGATTTGTTATCATACTGTCGGTATCCCATGCAAATTTTGAAATAAAGTCCATTTTTCGAAACTAAATTTGCAATATTAAGTGAAGTAAGTAAGACGTTTACAAACCGTCAAAGTTATTTGGTGGAATTCGACCTGATCGCGAATAGATTTGGAGTGTCGAGTGCCGAAAATCGAAACCTAGATCAAGTTTCAAGAAACTTGTCTTGAACTTGTATATTATTAAACGAAATTTGATTAAAATGTTGGGCCTTACCAATAAACGTTTTTAGTTTCGACTTTAAATTTTGGTTGTTCGCATTCAGAGGAGTTTTATTTTCTATACAAATTTCGTGAGCTTCCTCAAATTTAAAGTCGAGACCAAAATTTGTTATTAATTCGACGCGTTGCCAATTATTGTCTTTTTTTTTCATTCTAGTTCAGTTAATTAGCAATGTATACCTGACGGACAAGATTGACTCTCGCCTGGTACCTACTGCCGTAAAAGATTTACACATCTTCACAGATGGATTAAAAGCAAAGAAGAACTAAGTAGCGAACAGCAATACCTACTAAAAGATTGCTGCAACATTTTCCAGGCTAAGACAGTTTAAACCTTGAGGAGGAAATAAGCCCTCACACAGTTCTGCACTTTGAAATTCCTGGACATGTTGGTGTGGAAAGGAACAAGACAACAGAAAAGTTGGCCAGATGTGGATCTAATTTTCTAAAATAAGACTATTATTTCTATCAATTTTGCACACAGCACAAGAGCTGCAATGGATATTGATAGGGTAGGATAGGGTTGAATAAAAAGAAAAGTTACTCTTGGTTATGGCCCCAATCGATGTTAAAGAGGGAAGGATCCCAATGTTCTGTGACGGAAACCAAATCCGGTGTCAAAATTACTTCATCAGTGGCACCTATAAAAATTACTGCTGCAAAAAATGCGGGGCACAGACAGAACACAGAACCATTGGAACATCTCTTATAGCAATTTCCAGCCCTCGGCTGCTTTTCTCTCCTGGTAGCACGGTTCTTCAATAGTTTGGGCGGCCGAAAAAAGATACCTCTATCAGGTTAAAATCCATTTGAATGGTTCTGCCGCTTGTCCCGACATATACCATAAAAAGTAACCGCAATGAACCAACTACCCAGACGGAAAAGTCTTCTTTGAAATTGCACCAGGTCACCATCTTCTTCTATGTATACCATTTGCTCTTTAGAAAATATTTTATTTATGAAATTTAAAAATCATAAGCTACTTTAAAAACAGGAAATTTCTCAGATAATTTTTGGTACAACTATAATCAGGCTTTGCAACAGTCCATTGCCATAAGAGAGGTAGGTAAAGCACGAGAGGAATATTTGCAAAAAATTACTTCTTATCATTTCCCTGCAGTACAACCAGTGATGTCAAAAAATATATATACACACATGTGCATGCAGGTCACAGTATTTCTCCCCACCGCGAAAATAAATTCCACAACCGTCTCGGGACTCGTGTATGAACCTTAATAAACAACAGCATGAGCATGACCCACGGACCCAGTTCTTCATTTTCTTGTTTTTTTTAATCACTTTCTTTAGCACGTCTACGACGATGTTCTATAATTAAAACGTCACAAACATTGCTACACTATTGCGAACATGATATCACAGTACGTGCACACACATGAGTATAAGCTATAAACATACCTTCTGGACGACAAGTGGTGCAGCAAAATCCTTTCCACCTTGAAGACGGAATCCCCACGGCTGGGCGTCGTATCTTTGAAGTCGAATTTGCATTAGTTGGGCCATGGCTTTAATTTATCTGCAACAAAAAAAGTCAAAAACAAAAACAACTGTGAAATAGTCAATTTAAGTCATGTCCTTCCCATAGGGAAGATAACGCTAAGAGATATATAAGCTGGAGCCGATCGCATTACAAATGAGGTTAATTGGATGTGTGCTAAAATAGAGTCGTGGTACTGGAGCTCGTGGTGTGCCTTAAGGTAGCCCATGTAAGTCGTATGTGGATTGTAGTGCAGCAGAATATATACATAAACACATTAGCATAAGTGACACGATTTGGCGTTCACGATGAAATCATTTGCAGGTTATTTGAGTTTATTTTTGTTTCCCTATATAGCACTCAATGAAGAGGCATTGTTCTGGCAGGCAATTAAGTGATGCTGCGGTTGAGTATAATTCGAGAATTTTCTGGAGCTCCTCCTATATGTGCACGGTATATGGAGTTGGATCATGGCTTAGAGTGGCAGCTCAATTATGCACATTTTAACGCGTACCATCCGTGTATGGTGGAGAATAAATGCGCATTTCATGGATACGCGGATGTGTAGTAGATGCACACGTATTCGTATCTATCGAGACTGGGAGAAGTTTCACGCTAATGACTTCATATAGTTGTTGAGTTTTAATGGAAACTACTATCCAAACTTGGATTGGTTTTTAACTGACAACTTCTGGGGATTTTCACTGTGCGAGTGCAGAATGAAAAAGATTTTGCATAAGCTTGGGCGAATGATGTGACAGATAGAGTACTTGCAGAGAATGTTTTACAATTTAAGGAGTATCGCGGAAAGGTGTAGTACATTGTTTCATTTTTAAGGGGCTTATCAGCGCTTTAGAGAATTTAATGGTACTGGGTAGTTAAGGCATAAGTTTGTTGAGTTGAAACGATATTTTTTACAGTCTTTATACATTTTTTGTTGGAAGGATCATGGGTACAAAGAAGAATGCATAAATGCGCATAAAAATCTTTGAATTTTAAATATATCGTCTCAACGAACTGAGCCTTTCATTGGAATTTTAATACCAGTTGAGCTTTTTTGCCAAGTGCTAGAGTACAAGATTTGGAGCGATGCACATCATATCTTCGAAATGGTACCGACAATTCCGAGATGCACTTAACAAAATTTATTATAATTACGTGTTTGAACTACCCTGATAGTCCTTGCTATACTAACACAGTAACTATTTTGTGACTGTAAGGTGTTTGACTGGAAAAAAATTAAAAATAGCTACTTGAAATGGACTCCGCTTTACACAAATGCATTGCAAAATGTCCCGATTAAAATACAGGATATGTTTTATACATATCAGCATACTAACATAGTAACTATTTTGTGACTGTAAGGTGTTTGACTGGAAAAAAATTAAAAATAGCTACTTGAAATGGACTCCGCTTTACACAAATGCATTGCAAAATGTCCCGATTAAAATACAGGATATGTTTTATGCATATCAGTTGGCACTACTCTTAGCTTTCGAGTGAATTGGCGAATTTAGGAGTTTGTGAGGCTATAAAACTAAGTTGCTGTTTCTTTTATTTCTGGCTACACCTGTAGTGCCTAAATGGATCTGTTTTATTAGAAAATTTCGCGAAATGGAATAATGTATATTCTTTATAGTCGAAAACTGTATGTATGCGTGATTCTCTCAATAGCAGAGAGACATCTGTGGCTGTGCACGATTCTTATGCGAGGAGGAGAGGTCAACGTAGAAGCGAGACTCCCGCATAACCAGCGTGTTTTAGAAGGAGTACTAGTCACTTGCGGTCAATCCTTGGACAATATCACCTCATACTACTAGTAACCGCACTAGGACACTGTTTTGCCAACAACGATCCTGACTCTCAAGGGTGGTCTGAAGTGGCGCTCAATTTATGAACAGTTTTGCAAAGGACCAGGCGAATTGAGGAGGTAGTACCTAAAGTATTTGCATTTAAAAAAACCAAAAGGCTTCAATTGTCATGAGAAAAAAGGAGAAATGATTTTACAACATATCTACAAACCAAAACCTCTCAGTTCAAAAACAGTCGGTGACGTTTAGTTTAATTTTTCTTATATACGAGTATTCGACTTATCATCGACTATTAATAAACTTTGGTAAAAGCAGCTAGTCATCGACAGTATTCAAGTGACTTTAGTCACAAAATATTTGAATTTTTTTACCGAAATCTGTGGTCGCGGTGTCATATTTTAAATGAGTCATGAATGTGGAACTTTAATTTGTTGAGCCACAATAGGCCTTTTTTATTATGCTCACATGATCTGTATAGATCATTGATTTCCATGGTATACAACAAAAGTTGGATCTTGTACTGTTGTTGTAAACCGTAAAAATCTATGATCTATACAGATCATGTGAGCATACTAAAAAAGGCCTAATTTTGCTTTTGTAAATTATCAAGCAGCTTCAATGAATCTCACTAACAGACCTCTAAAACACAAATTTACAAAACAAATTCCAAGTAGCTGTTCTCCAACAGAACGCGATTTTTTTTTAAATTAATTTCGATATTTCTTTCATTTGACTAGCAACAACGAAACAGAGAAATAAAGTCAAATATGCCAATGCCAATAACGCCTCTTTTATTTTAGCTTCGCTTTTCTCGGTCAAGATAAAGATTTGAGTCACATTCCTCGGAACGCATTCACTTAGCCCACTCATTTATTTTGTTACAATATTTTTAACCTCGACTTCCGATTACATTTCCCTTTCACCGTCACGTAGCGTCAATCAAACGGTAATCAAATGATTCATGCCCACAAAAGATGACTCAAATTGATTGAATGCAAATTTAAAAGCTAAAAATGACGACAAACAGCTTAAGAGAAAACTGCACAACCACGTCGCAGACGCATAACAAAACTGCGCACTTAGGTTCGCCTCTACACATTTATTTATAACTCACATTAGTGGATGTCAATTGCAGTAATTCCTTTATTGAAATGACTACCGTTGGTACAGAGGAGAATCTTACTAACACACCAACACCAGCAGCACCGCCATGCATATAGCCATAACGAGGTGCTAAACTGCTAATGAGCACCATGAGGCGTAGGTCTATCGCCGTCGTTGTCACTTCTGTGAAGAACTCATTGCGAGGATCAAGCATGTCTTTTAGGTGACTACTTATGTCAATTCGAATATGCGGCAGAAACCCAAATGGCTAAAAAGTGGTGTTGCTGGTGGTGAGCGTAATGCTGCTGCTGTTGTTGATAATGATGACGATAATAGACTTAACTGCACTTCCCGTGATATCTTTCGTCTTCGTCGTCGTCATCGTCATCACAACGCACCGAACTCGTATGCTACCTATATACTCGAAGCGGTGTTTACGTGTTTCTGAAGTGACAGATGGAAAATTCTTGAAAGGGGTTCCATAGGTATCCTCAGTTTTCTTTGAAGTTCCATAAAAATGTTTTCACAAGCGTTGTAAAAAAATATTTTTGCGTATTTTCCCGTCTCATGTGGCGCATTGTGCACGGAGAACAGGATGGGAATTTTAATGGGTATTTTTACGATGGGAATCCATAAGGGCTCTTTCGAATCGCTATATGAATTTATGAGGAACAAGACTTTGTGACAGGTGCTGGAGTAGGTCAGAGTCAACTTTATGTACGTAGCCCTGACCCTGTTGGGATGATGTGTCGTAAAACGTGAGTTCCGAAGAATAATCGAGTGTTTTGACCATTATGGAAAATGGTGATGCGCAAACTGTTTTTCAAACATGTTATGAGTGGTGTGCCTGTCAGTTGTGACTTCCTTATTGTCTTCGAAGAATATTCAACGTTTTTCAGCGATTGTGCCGTTCACACCCATGCAACTGTTTTTGTTTTATGTATCGTTGTACAGCATTCGAGTACAAAAACGAGTGACGTGTTTCTAAAGACCAGAAATGATTCTGTAAATTTGCACAAATACGAATATGTAAGTAAATTATGGAAAATAAAAATTAAGAGGTAAGCCTAGGGCCAACCAACCAAGCCTAGGGCTCTACCTTTTGTGAGTAAAAATCAGAATTTTTTCTGAAGAGACATTTGAACGTAGTGCTTTAAAAAGTAGCTTAGCATTTTTTCAACGGTGTCAAAAATTATTGGTAAAAATAGATTGTCTGATGCCCATTTGTCTCACTCTTAGGTCCTGATACGACACATAGCGAATTAAGTGCCACAAAAAGTAGCCTATAAGTATTTAAGTAGAACTTAAATCATTAAGAGTCGTATGAGCAAACGGCTCTTAGATTTGGGTCCAAAATTGGTCCTTCATGAGACTACCGTAGTTAAGTTCATACGTAGACAAACGAATCAAATTTATATTTGGAACTATCTACAAAAAATCTGATTTGTAACGACTTAGCAACTTGCGATTCGCACGTTAAGTTTGTGGTGCAGAAAGTGAAGAAATTTATAGTTCTGTAAAATGTTGAGGTCTGCTTGCGCAGTATTAAATACGCTCATAGGTAGTTTTCTGCTGCAAAAACTTTTGTTAGTTGTTAAAATTTGGCTTGTAGCTTCTATGCAAACCTGTGCAACAATTTTGTCGAAACCGTTGTCATCAGTTCTGTGTCATCTCAATCAGAAACCAATATCTCACATTATTTACGTCAACAAAATTGCAAAGAGAGCAAAATGTTTATCCTCAAATCCAAGACCAGTATTTTTTTTTTTTTTGAAATAAATAATATCATGTCCATCGACAACATCTCCCCTCGTGCCATATACAGCCATGAGGTCACTGACCAGACAATCGCCTCAGGTGGCATTTCACAGAAACGTTCTCAAGATCGAGCGCCGGCAATTTAATTGTCTACCAATGTCGGTTAATAAATTGCTCCGTTTGTTCGCTTTCCGAACCCACTACACTCAATTACGAGGCGAAAACATTCCTCTTCGTAAACATGCAGTAAATTCTGTTAATTACGTTTGCGTGTAAATTATTCTTGCACCAAATAAAAAAAAAAAAAAAAAGAGTTTCTTCTACCAATACCAACTGTGCAACCACAGTCACAAACTGGTTACAAATCTGATTTATTGCGAAACGGAAATGAACAACTACTACCAACCACCACTCGCTGCTGCTGCTCAGCGCACTAAGTCTGTCACAATGGAATATACACAAATGTGGCCTGCATTTCCACCTCTCACGCCCACTTACTGAGTCGCATTTCCTGGAATCGATAATATGGCCAAGACCAGACAAAAGAGGCTTTTCTTCGCTCCACAAAAACAAATAATACAACATACCGAGTGACAATGCCTAAAGGTCTCACCTTAAGAACGCCTTCGGCGCAACAAAAACAAGCCAACCGGCTTAACAATGAAACAACCGGCCGTGTTTTAAGTTCATTACCGCGTTCGACCCTGGGGACAGCCGTTGAAAAACGCAAATGCAGAAATGCATCGTGAGCGAGGAAGCATAAATGTCGACTGCCTATGAGAACACCACGAAACTGCTGCCAACAGAAAGTAGTTACACTGAAGCTTTGCAAAACAATTTTCTTTCCAGTCGGTTGATTCCACTTCTGCCAGGCGACAGAGGGGCGGCGGTCCATGCTTTACCCCATATATACACCAAATTTGCGGACCAAGTCCGGCAACTATTTTGCACAGCTAGCTAAAAGACGAAAAACTCATTCTGCAGTTGGCATTTAAAATATGCAAGTAAACAGCAAGGCGACACTCGGCCACATGCAATTCCACAAATGGACCAGGAGCTATTTGCATGCCGCTGTTAGTCATGCAACTAAAAACCACACCGAGGCAAAAAACAGAGCGCACAATATTCTGATATAATAATTTTTATGTTTTGAATGAACGATGTTCCTGAGAGGTGTAGGTATCTCTGCCGGACTGACGTCGACACGGGGGGTCAAAAATTCAATGGAAGACGACGATGACATCAGCAGTGGAGTGGAATCGATGATTAAATGCCTCGCTCCACGTTCTTTTTACCTTTTTTTTTTTGCCGGACTATTGTTTTGAGTGGTTTTCGCGGAAATAAATTGATTAAGCATAACATTTTGAAGGTACTTTCATTTTGGCCTGATTGTTCTCTATCAATATCAACACGATTGTGTGTAGAGAAATTTGCGGGACGTGTTTTCAGTGTTGTGCTCGAAAACACCTTAATCGGATTTTAACCTCAAATTTGAATGGGTAGCCAGCGGGTGTGTGAGAATAGCAGCACAAAAAAACAACATTGCTTGTATTGTTTGGCGAAGTTCGATTGGCCGATCTCAATTTTTCACCTGAAGCGCGGATGTCTGTGGTATGTTGTTTTATAATCTCAAAGCACAGTAATTTGGTTCAAAAGACGACCTTAGGGTATAGTGACTTTGTAGTGACTCAAGGGGGGCAAAAGTCATTGCGTATAGATGGAGACAGCTTGATATAAATATTTTCTTACAGTGATTTGAATCATACAATACCATGTCTGATAGTACATGATGGTAATGGCATAATAATTAAATTAAATTCAAATTCTCAAATTAATTTAAAGGCTTTCAAAAATTTACAAGACTCTTGTCTTACTTTGTAAGCGATTCTGAAATAAATAAATAAATAAATAGTAGGTCTTTTGCGAGACTGCCGAGGGTCAAAGGCGACCATTCGGAAATTTTCAACGGCATCCAGAGACGCTGCAGTGGCGTAGTGGTTAGTGTGTTGGACTTCTAAGCGAGGGGTCCCAGGTTCGAATCCCGAGAAAACCCAAATTCCAACTTTAGGGTTTTTTTTTGACTGCGCCACATCTCGCGAAAGTCTGACAAACATCCGAGAGTATAACTGTCATGAAAGAGCTTCTCATTTGGCCGTTTGGACTCGGCATAAAATTGTAGATCCCTTCCATTTGTCCCAAAAAAAAAATCTCACACAAGACGAATGGTTGTGAGAAGCTAGGCCCTACGGACCTGTTGCGCCAATTATTTATTTATTTTATCCAGAGATATGCTTAAAGTGATTTGTCATGGTGGAAATCAATCAAAATCGCCTTTCTAACACTGATAGACAACGCAATTTGCATATTTTGCTTGTCCACAAAATTTAAATCACGACTTTTGGTCCAAGAACTGTCTTAAGACTGTCTTAAGCTGTGTATACGTAAATGAAGTAGAGACTACACTGAAACTAACGAGTAACATTGGAGAAGAAATTCGAGCGATCGTTACTGAAATTTTGCATAAAGTCATGGAAAATGTCTCAGAAAGAGAGCAATATTGCGAAGCTGAAAATAGACACCACCAACGCGACGTTAATTTCTATGTTTGAATTAAAAAAGTTCCCTATTGTGTATTTAAAAAGAAAAACTGAAAACTTAATAGACCCTGAAAAAAAAATACTTAATAAGGACTGTAGACCATTCAAACCCTGTTCCACTTTTGACTGAAAGATCTGCAGCCTGCTCAGCATATTTTTAAAAATTAATCGTTGATTAAAGTCCTAATAAGTCGATAGTAAGAACAGTGATTTTTCAGTGATTTTTAAAGTCGTTCCGAAAAAATGCCAGCATATTACAATGAATATCCCTAAGTTTGATTCACAACGTTTCCACAAATGCTACAGGGGAAAATATTTATTTAGTGTCTTTTTAAAAATTACGTAAAATTTAACACTCTAAAGTGTTACACATCTTTTTTCACATTTCTTAAAGACAACACCCCAACAACAATGTTGACAGTACAAAATAATTAATTACGCTCTCACTGACTTTTCAAATAAATTCGAAAACATAATTAGAAGCAACGACAACCAATGACATTATTCGCTCGTTGAAATTGGCAGCCATTAATAATGAAATGTATTTGTAAATATTTCTGAGAGTTCTTTACCCCACCCATCAGTAAAATACGACTGTCTTTTTGTACTTTTATTAATTTAAAATAATTTCCCATTCACATTTATAGATTCAGATTGTTACCTAATCGATGCCGCACAATACACTCAAACTAATTCAATTTATTTTCTGATCTAGTTTTCGCAAATGAAACAAAATAATATTTTGATTGAAGACCAGAACCAGCAGCAAAGATATAGACAAATTTGTGCAGCTGTTTGGTTGTTGTTTTCATTCAAAAACTGTATCAGATAAATCAAATAAATCCAAATGTACTAAATGGGTCAGCAAAGTACTCATCTTGTGGCAAGTCCTTTCAATAGATACAAATTGTCTATTAATCATTATAAATGCGTGGTGTTCTTTGAAGATTTATAGAAACCACATGGAAACTAGTACTTCTGCTTGTTGAATAGATTTGCATCGCAATAAAACAGATATATATATTTTTATATAATGTTTCGCTTTCAAAATTAGCGGACAGTAAGATAATTGAAATATTTTTTGCAATTTCGTTGCGAAAGAGGGACGTCTGCCATTCAGTTGGGTGGGTATCATATTCTTCTAAAGACATGCTTGGAGTTTTGCCAGTTGTTTATAAAATAAAAAAAACAAAAGATTGCCCAAGTCTATTTATTGCGTTGTGAGAAAAAAATCCATTATGATGTACACAAATTAAACAAGCAAATAAACAAACGAGGAATTTTAGTTTAAATCATTATTTTTCATAAACGATTCTCTTTTTAATTTTCAGCATTGTTCTTGTGAAATTGTTTACCGAATTGTTTTGCGCGGCACCTGTTAAATGCAGGATGTCTGAGGAATTGTTTTTTTTTTCGCAAGGGATAAACCGTACCGGTCGATGTTCGAATTTAGTTGCACATTTTGGTACCGACAAAAATATGTTTAAATTATTTTGAGCTTGCGGAAGAAAACCCCGAAACTTGGGAGAAGTGGAATATTTTTTAGCCCCAAAATTCTAGAAGAAACCTGCGGTCAGATTCTGTAAGGTGAAACGATCAAACGTTTTCGTGCGCACGAATAAATTTGAACGTTTCGCATTACAGAATGCCGACCCTGCCTACAGAAGAGTTTCGATTTCGATACATACATATAATGTATATTTCAGAAATATATTTTAGTCCTTAGAGTCAGTTACGAGGATAATAGACTGCTTGGCAGTACTCGTACATAGCTAGTGCACTCCTGTTTATTATTATTCGAGACTTCATTCCTCTGAACTTAATATAATTATTACCATTTTGCGCTTTATTGGCAACGCTATATTATTGCTTGATATAAATATTTTCTTCCACTGATTTGAATTATACAAAACCATGTCTGGTCTTTTGCGGGACTGCCGAGGATCAAAGGCGACCATTCGAAGATTTTCAACGGGATTCAGAGTTCTGCTTAAAAGGCGGAAATCAATCAAAATCGCCTTTCGGACTCTGAAAGAGAACACAATTTTCATTATTTAGCTTGTCCACAATATTTAAATCACGACTTTTGGTCCAAGAACTGTCTTAAGCTACGTAAATTAAGTACAGACCACACTCCATTCCTCTGAACTTAAAATAATTATTACCATTTTGCGCTTTATTGGCAACTCTATATTATTCCTTATATTATTTCCCTATATTCTTTTCTACTCCTCTTTGATAACTCATTATTTTCCACCTTTAACTGGGTGCTGAAAGCAAAAGTAAGTTCACTTATTTTGTGTAACGACTACCACCAAGACTGATCTAGCTCAAGCATTTTTTTAAATTAAAGTTATATATTGACTAATTCGAATTCCTAGGCTTTTCCTCACACTTGTTTTACTGTCGAACATGTTGGTGGTCCTTCGAGCCGGAAACTTTAAGAAAAAAAAAAAACAAAAAACCATTTGAGGTGGGCTTTTGTAAGGCTTCATAATTTTTAAAACTTTGAAAATATAAATCCATCCGCATTTTTAGATAAGCACTATTCTCCAACAAATCCCTGTAAACAAAAAATGACTAGTCGGTCCGATACGAGTCACAAACATCTGAACATGGGAGTGATTCTGCATATCAGTCTCAAGCCAAAGAACTTGAACAACACTTTTCACATTACGAATTTTAAATTCGTTAATATTTACCAAAAAATGTGTCCAAGAAACGATATCCAAACAATTACAAGTTCATCCGGTTACTTGTATTCCCACCTACCCGACTCTTAAATTCCAATAATAACTCCAGCGACTTTTTCATGTCAACAGACTTATTTTGGTCGATGATCCGGAGTCCATTAAACGGACTGCGCCCATTCCATTTTACACACCGCAAGATGCAAGCGATAAATTCGAGGTAGCGGTAGAACCAAAGTCATTTCCCCGAACAGACCCAGACGATATCTAAATTAGCTATCTCGATATTTTATTCGCGACTCACAAGAGATCAGTCAAAACTTATTGTCCCAACTTCGAATGTAGTTCGGTTGCATTTAAATTCGTGCGAATGCAGAAGATTGATTGTTTGCGTGCTGTGTCACAACGCGTTCAAATTGAAGCCTTTCATCTCCTTGGCGGTGCACAATTCAAACCACGTATGATTGGACACTGTAATCGCCCCTTTCAAATGAGATGTGTGTAATTTTATGAGTTTAGTAACGCCGCCGACGCCGCTTTGTGCAAAGCTTTGCTGGCATATCCGTCATATCGGTTTGCGAAAAGTCATTAATTGGTATTTCGATAATATTGCCTGCGTCTGCTTTGTTGTAAGAAAGCGACGCAGTTTACTTTTCATATGATTGATGATGTTTACTGACTCATCAATATGGCATATAGATATGGATCGGGGGGGGACTTCGAGCTGAGCTTTGTACAACGAACGTGCATTGTTGTATTTTCGCAGAAGATTTCCTTAATATGTACTTTACTTTTGTTTCCTTTTTAGAGACAGTTAATCATAACCTTTTGACGGATGGTGGAGTAACGAGCGTTTGTAATTTTTAAGCTCAAATGTGGAACAAATTCTATCATTAGTCGAATGTACATTTGGATGAATATTTCCTTTGTTCAGGGATTCTCAAGTCATTTCCTATGACACTCGTTTTAAACAGCTTTAGTGGTGCATATTCAGTCGAATTTTTGTTTTGTTCAATATAAATAAGTTACATCTGATTCAGGGTGGGTATGGAGCCTGTATTTACGCACCACCTCACTTTATTCTCACTAAACTTACCATTTTTGGCTGGACAGTATACAAGTCTTCACTATTAAAGACACAGCCGACGGAAGTCGTGTCCTGAATGTTTTTCATTGTTAGTTGAGAGGATCGGTTACCGATCGAAAATCGTATCAGTTAGTCAAATAAATCGGTTGATATTTAAAGATAAGCGGCATTTGTGTTTGGGGAAGTATTTGCCCTTAAAGGAGCGATACATTTAAGCGGGTTCGATTTGTAAGAAACGAAAATCAAGACATGGGGATTGGAATTTTTGTGTAAGACTGTGACAAACGATTTGATTGATTTCTTATGAAGTAGTAAAAGTGGTTGGTTGTGTTTTTCTTTCGGGTATATTTTGTAGCGCTTGGCTGTAGGATAATGAGCAAGTTTGCATATCCACTTATGCCCAGTCGATTGGTGTTCAAGTTGAGCGGTAACTAAACGCTGTTGTCGGCTTCAGGTTAAGAAATATTAGTGAAACTGTTGTGGCCGGGGAAGAGTCCGAAAGCTGAAATTGAATCAGCAAAACTAGAGTCACAACCAAATAGATTGCGTTGCCTTGACTTGATTTCCTGTGGCTGTGGTGAAAAAAGGACCCTACAAAACGCTGTAACAGGTAAAAGGCCATTCAAACTTATGCCCAAGTAAACACCAAATTCTTAGGGTTAATTTTTAAATATCGACCGTCTCATTCCTTCGATTAAAATGAGGTGCCGTTCGATGTTGTAGTATTGCTCGTTGAATTCCTCTATGTTCACTATTGTGTCAAAACTTGGGAGCCGCCTTGATGTTAAAGAAAATTCAAATCCCTTCTATAGCCATAAAATAGTCACTGAAAAAGATCATTATATTAATACGTGAACATCAAAAGTTTCGGTACACTTTTAACGATTTATTATGAAATGAGAAGAATAAAACTTATACCATTCGAAAGGTGCTGTGCCATAGATGTGCAGAGTATATGTCGCCATTAAGGCTGTCAAAATTAAATTATGTCCCCATACAAAACAGGTAACTGAAAGGATCTTGGCGACATTCAATTTGTCGCCGACATTATTACCACAGTAATGTATTCAAATATTAATCATCTTAGATTGGAAACTGTTCCCAATGGCGCAGCTCATTTACGTATTTTTTCGATATCTAGATGTCGCTCTTTTCGTTAATAAAAAATAAACATAAATAACGAAAATAATTGTAGTACGTTTTTTAGTATCACATTTTAAAAAAAACTTATAAAAGGAATGGTCGATTTTCGACCACAAGCGATACTAGTTTTTTTTAAAACTATGAAGACGAAACTCAAAAATCTGTTTGGTATACAAAAATGGTAAGCTTACCTATAAAGCTTCGGAGTTTTACACAAATTGAATAAGGATATCGATAACAGGGAGCAACTGTGTCTAAAATTGGTTATGGTATGCATATTGAAAAGGCTAGCTAAAACAGCGGAAGCCGAACCGAAGTTCAGTTACACCTATTACGTTTTTTTTAGAAAAAAAGTACTAGGAACCTAAGTTAAGGCGAGCTCATTGCACAGAATTTGTGATGGCTAAGAGCCCTTATCAATCTTTCGAGACAGCGAGCAAACAGGATTCCTATTACTATGCTCAAGTTTGTCAACACATTGATCACTTAAACAAATAAAATATTTTTCCAGCGGTTTTTTTCCCGTTTATTTTTGCTCCAATAGTTTGGGATTAACTTTGTCTAAAATGTCACGACAAATTTTTTTTCTGATCGCTACAATGGGCGGTTTCTTACATGAGTGAAGCCAAGAATGCTTCTTGGGTGATTTATTGATAGAATCTGAATATGCAAGCCCTTGGAAATAGACAATATACCAAACAAGACCCTCAAATGAGTCACGTTTAACAAGTGAATTGTTTCCCCACTATGAATCATTTCACAATTCTCCACTTCGATTGATTAAATTGGAAAATATTTAATACTTGGAGAGTTGTAACTCGATTTCTTAATTTCTTTTAAAATCGCAGCGTTTCTTTCTATAAGTTTAGAGTTAGAAGTGAATGTAAGCAGAAGGTCGTCTCCAAATTTGTTTCGCAAAATATTTCCTCCTGTTGGAAATTCAATAAAAAAATCATTGAAGGGTAATGGAATTGTTAAATCACCACCAACTTGACTTCTAATCTTCATTTTACACGATATCACGAAAATGTTTCAAATTGTAACCGAACGTGCTTGTGTATTATTATTAGGTCTGAAATCATTCGAAATTGTAATCTCTGCGTACATTCACCTAAGACAGACAAATTGCTTCGTGCAGGTTAAATAATTAAGCATTCTTAATTTCTCGACACTATCTTATCTAACTGAATCTTGAGTGTGTATCTGTACTCGCAACAAACTTGAAAATAACTATGGAATTATTTTCTCTCATTGTTTACATAGATATACCACTGGGTACATCAGTGTTTGGTGTACGAAAATAGACGAAGGAAAATTGATAAATAAATAAATACACGTTCGAATATTTAGACTTTTTTTTTCAGCTTTAAAGAAAGATTTTCGTTTGGCGTCGAAAATTAAACACGCAAACGGATTTCCGAAAAAACATCAATACTGTGCCATTGAAATATTTTTTACGTAACCGCGGGGCTCTCTTCTGCCTTAAGTGCTATCCTAAGATTAGAAACTTATTGATTTCTGACATATAACTTTGGACTTTCTGAAAGTAAGTCTGACGTTATAGACGAATGATGACAGTAACCCAATTCGGGATTGGAAAATACTAATTTATTTTGGGAAGGAAGCTCTTTTTTGCAAGATTCTCCAATTAGTTTATCTTATCAATACGGGAGAGAAACAGAAATTCATATCTTCGTCGTTTTGAAAATGAAAAGCACTTAACTACAAAATTATGTTCACACACCCGCCAGACATTCAAAGTATCGTTAACGATTAAAATCCAATTAAGATCAACCAAGTAGGTGAGTGGAAATGACAACAGATTCGTGTTGACACTTGGTCACATTTGTCATTCTGTAAGAGATTTCCACTGAATTTTCCAAAAATAGGACGGTTTTTTATTGCCCAGCATTTTGTTTTGCCACCGAAATTCACTAGGTAGGTATTGTCAGCGGAATAATTTGATCGCTAATTGTTGACTGCTCCAAATCGTACTCCAAAACTGTTTTCTGATTAAACAAATAAATATTTATTTTTCGAAAAATGTAAAAGACATTCCGAGTAAACAAGCATTTAAATAAGACGCGTTAATTGGACCCATAAACTTTACACTCACTCGTGAGCAGATGATTAATTCAATTTATTTTAGCTTCGTCTCCGAAAATCGAATTAAAATGATCATCCCCCGAACACTTGTACATCGCATCGAATTTAATGCAACCATATTGTTAACACATACTCACAGAATGTTTAACTTTGTGCAATAATTTAACACATTATTTGTGTTGCGAAAATTTGAGGTAGAATTTTTGTTGTTGTTGTTGTCGCTTTTGTGCGCCAAAAGCTGAAACTGCAACGACTTTGTTTTTAAAAGAATTTTGCATTCGACATCATATTTCGTCTTTTTGTAGGTTCGTGAGGTTAGCACGTAGTTTTGGGTTTCCGAAATACCACTCAACACACAGGCGGTGACAACATTTTCATTTTCACACCAAAGGGTACCTACTTTATTAACTGTGCCTGAAATAAATGACTATGAGTGTGTGTTTGTACAAATCGCTTACTTTAGCGGGTTTTGCGTTTCATTTTATTGTTGTTGTTTTTTGTTCGAATGGATACCTAGCACAGAGTGAGTAATTTAATTGTTATGAATGGAGTTATGCGTAGCATTGAATTTTTGTAAGTGTCAGCAGTTTAAATAAAATCGTTTGCACACCTGTGAGAAACAAGAAAAAAAAAAGCACAGCGCACTACTTTGGGTTATTTTTAAATCAATGAGTGGAATTGGCTGTACATTTTCGGAAAATAGTTGAATTCGGACCGGGTGTGACCTGGACAACGTGCAGTGGAATATTATTTAGCTTGCACACTCATAGGAGTAGAGGGGGAAGATTATCGGTAATATTTTCAACGAAGTTTTGATATCAAAAGCAACCCCCAGTACAGCCAGGGAGGAGACGCGAATTTCACGCTTCACATGGACCAAATGAAACTTCTGACTCTTCTTTAAAAAATGTTGGCTCCAACCTTATTGAATTAAATCAGCCCTGCACTGCTTCATGACTTATCTAAAATTTCACACTACTCCATGGAAATGTAGCAAACATAATAGCTCCCCGAACCAGCAATGAAAGGTCTGTACTGGACCAGGGTCACCCAAAACTGAACAGTAAATAAAGCATTTAAATTGCTGGACACCAATTTTGATTTTTCTTTTTCTATTAGTTAAAAAGACTAAGTGAGCCTTAAGACCCTTCCACAATAAATCAGTAGAAACCCAAACCTTTAAAAGAGATTTTAATAGACGGGTGTCTGCACGGATTATGAAAGTAAAAAGGACTCATTTTTTGGAAGAAATTTACTGCCAGAGAAATAAGTCTTATACCATGTTCCCACCAACGTAATTTAGCTAAAGTGATTTATAAATCACGAAAGGCGTCTCCAGCGAACTTTATGTTATTTAGTTTGACATTTTTGTCGACTTTGACATTAGGTGTTATTGTTATGTTATTCTTTCTGTTTTTTTTTTGTCATTCCTGCCAAGAATAAAACAATTTTTCATTGCATGAATTTAATAAAAATATCAAAAACTCACCGAAACACGAACAAAATTAGAAAATTGAATTTGAAATAATTTTTTTGACAGTTTTTCGTTCTTTTTTGTTTGCTGAATGAAGTGCTGAAGTTAAGAACAGGTATGTTCGATTTTATTTTGTGTGGATTTGCGATGACAGATACGTAATTAAAATTTAAACACGTATAAATCACGAAAATGTAATCTAATCAAATTGATTTAGCTAAATCACGTTGGTGGGAACATGGTATTAGTCTCCACCAGAAAGATTCTAAAATTAAACAAGAGAAATTTCCCCAAATTTTCACCCAAAACCAAATCTTTTCGAGGTCTTCAGAAAGTTCAGAAAGGCTTCTGTTTTAGCCCTTTGCTTTAATTTTCACTTTCCTTCTTATGAAATAAAAACACCAACTTTTTAACGCTATAATGGATACTTTAATTTATTTTGCAAATCGCTCCGTACGATTAGAAGTTCAACTCTCTACTACTTTTTCAACTTATTTTAATTTAAAAGGACAGGTAGACCTTGGGTGTGTGGTGAGTATGGGCAATGGTTTATGTAGTGAGACAATAAACATCTTTAATGTTTGGGACAATTTAAATCTTATGCGCCTATATTAAAATCTAGGGCGCCAACAGCTTCCATTAAGACATTTTTTCAGGAGGTTATAAACTGCCACAGAAGAATGTAGGTACTGCTTAAGTTTTTTTTCCATGTTCTTCTATGAAGTTCCTACAAAATACAATACGTAGTGCAGCAATTTCTTCATAGAGCTGTAGGGTTTGTCGGCTTATAGACGGCCGTTTACTGACAAACAGACCTTAGATGGCATCTCAAATTTGGTGAAAATACACTCTCAGTTTACGCAATGATCTTTGTGTAGAAGTCCGTCGAAATATCAACGCCGAAAAGGCTAGATAAAGCATCTTCTATACTACACAGCAATCGCATAGGAAAACTCATCTTTTTGAGACTGATAAGAGCTTT
This sequence comes from Cheilosia vulpina, assembly GCA_916610125.1. Taxonomy (NCBI): domain Eukaryota; kingdom Metazoa; phylum Arthropoda; class Insecta; order Diptera; family Syrphidae; genus Cheilosia; species Cheilosia vulpina. The sequence continues at coordinate 63,275,283 of OU744279.1, forward strand.
ACACAAGAAGACATATTTTTAGAGTCCGGCTCTTTTTCCAAAAATGCATACGATTTCTTTGATTAACCAAACAACGAAGCTTGAAACAAAATGGTTTGTAAGAAGCACTCGTTCGATGTCTCACATCATTACGTAGCTAACTCCCACATTGTCATGCAGGGCACCCTACTACCTCTTTGATCTTGTTCAAAACCCCCGTCCAATTGAAAATTCCTACCTGAACAAAACCTCAACTTGAAATTTTATATGCAAATTTGGCTTTCCTTCGAAAGATTTCTCCTTACCAGCTCATAAGACAAAAAGCTTGGCCAAGAGCTCTTTTTTGCCTATTGCTCCCCAATTAATCATGTCACGTCTTTCTTTCGTCATTTCGAAGCAAATTGCTTGCAGGCGATAACCAAATGTAGGTATACGTATGTAAAACCGAAATTTTGAGATGGACATCTCGTGTCACAAAAACTCAATTGAAAGTATAGTGAAATGGCAACTTGAAAAGACTACGCTAAAACAATTAAAAAAGTGAAACCAATTGCAGCCAATCCAGACGACAGCACCTACGTCGCGTCGGTCGGTCGTTGGGATCTATTTACATGTTTTTGTTTTTATTTTTTGCGTAGAAAAGGTGTGTAGGCTTTCGCTTAGGAAAACAAAAGTAAATTCTCAAACAGGTAGATGATACAGTCATTTCTAATGTACGGGCATGCTTTCAAAGAGGTCTACTTTCGATTTCTTTGAAGAGAGATGTAATCTTGTTTGCGCTCAACTACTGTGTCATTCGTACTTTTATTTGCTGAGCAATTCGGAAATCCGAAGGTGTTGCTCAGATATCACGTAATCACTCCGTTTTACTTGTATACCCTTATGTCATTTTTGGGAATGTTTATCGATTCTTTTTTTCGATTTTGCTGTGCAAGCGTAAGAAGAACGCTACACGCGTTGTGAAAAACAAATTCCGGATAAGGCAATAATTCGCATGAAGCAAGTAAAAACATTTTTACGACCCGTCGCGTTGGTAATTAAAATCTGAGTCAAGTGTAATTAGGTTGGCTTTTTATTTTGTGAAACACGTCTAGCGAGAATAAGTAGGTTGTAAGGGATTTGTGCCACCATAGCGGTTTTATGCTATTTTTACCTTGTGCAGCCTCGATTGGGTGCAATTTGTATGTCAATGGAACATGAATGCTTGATAGAGTGGGGGACTTTTTACATGAGTTATGAAAACTATCAACAGTAGTAATAGAGGTACCTACATATATATTGATCGGTATCTGTGGCCAAATATGCGAAGAGAGTGAAATTTTGTAGAAAGTCCATATCCAGGTGGCACTGGCGTATGATATCGAATGGCGATCATCTTCAAGTTTCCGAAAACCACTTAAACAAAATTCCTAAAAACATGTAGACGCACAATCCCTGTTGTTCTTTGCTAAACCACTTTTAACGACTGCGGAAAATGTTTGAATTTGGAAAATAACTTGTTGGAACTCAATGGTGATTCAACAACCTTAACTCACTCCAGTGAATTAGGGGTTTTCCTCAAGATCGAACCATTTTAAGGTATTCGTGACATATCTAGCCCATGAAGCTTTGAGTAGTAGATATTATTGTACACGAAACTGAACTATCAACCGATAACATTATCAACGAGCGCTTTATTGAGATGGCCCTAGAACTGGAGGACTTCGTAGGCTTGAGGCAATTAACTTGCTATGATCCAAACCGAACTGTAAGCGGCATCTATAGCAAATCCATCCGCATAACCCTAACCAATCAGCCCTTCACAAAGCCCTACCTTGCTGAGAGGAAGAAGCGGCAAACGCGTTGGTGGATTAAGGATATTTACGAAAGGAAAAACTCTCTCTATATTTCATAGATATAGGAAATAAATAAATAAGTCTTTGGTGTATATTTTGGCCAAATATTGACACCACAACTGAGTCTTAAGATTATAAATTGAATTGAAATTGAAAAAAATCTCTGAAAACCCAGCTAATAGTTATAGACTTGCAAAAAAGTCTATAAAAACTAGACGTTCATTTTTTCTCTTTTGAATAATCTATAATTATATCGTCATGCCATATTTTGTAGCATTAGCCTTTACCACGAGTAATGCACCTTCAATGCTCAAGCTGAAAGTTACACTTTAGGGCTGAATATCAAAATGGCCAAGATGGCACTCATTAGCTTTTAAAAATCAATTTAACTGACCGTAACACAGTATGTCCGGGAGGCTGTTTTCCCACCTCAGAGAGACAACATGCTATAGAGTTTACTTAATTAGTTGACCAACAAAAGTAGACCCTTGTTTCTAAAGTATTGACAAGTTTGTTGCTCTCACTCGAGTATAGCGAGCTCAACTTGAGCAGCAGAGTAAGGACCAAAGAAATTTTTTTTGGCACACTACGAGTTGGTGCTGAAATAAAAGAATTAAATCTCTCAGAAAATTCGGCCGTCATTACAAGTACTCGTATGCATGCATTTTGTTCACCTCTACCGCCTTCGAAAGAGTCTAAGGAAATACCGCCAAATTGAACCCCACAAAGTGGCGTGCATCAAAGCTAAACACACTGATATCTAATTTATTTAGAGCTCAATTTAATGACTGAGTCACAATATGGCGCACTTAAAATCTGTATTATTAAATATCAACGAGTTTGAAAACAAACAAATGCATACACATTACCAAGCATGTAAAACCCGAAGAAGAAGAAGAATATCTGTCCTAACAAGTGACGTTGATATACACATCCTATTAGCGCAAATGGCCCCGTTTCACATTGAAGAATGCTCAGATCGTTTATTTTTCTTCGTTTAATTTTCTGTGATTAATTCCCCAACATTGTACGTCGGTCGCTGCGACCGATCGATTCGATTCACTTGTTCGAGCAGAGTTCTATGTTCTATAGTGATAAATTAAATTACGCAATGCGTGAGATATCTCAATGCCAGCCAACAATTTCTTCTCTCAGATGTAGTTCATTAGCGAGAATCTGTGCATTTTTATTAATATAATATTTAGCGATTCGAATTTAAGCAAAGAGCTGACAAAAACGAAGAAGCCGCTATTTTTAAATGTACACACACGTACCCCATTGGCGTGGGAGAATAGCTTCACGAGTAATGGCTCCAATTGTAGGATCTCCTTTTTGCAAATAGTTCGTCAAGTTTCTTTATTTAGTAAACCTTTTTAAATAGTTCCAGCTTTAATGTGCTGCAACCCCACAGCTGCCACAATTAATTACTCGCCATCAAGCGAAACATTTTCATCCAAAAATCATTCGTCAACCCCTCCGAGACCAAAATCAGGTCAAATCGGCAAGTCAAATAAATTATTTTCGCGTCAATTCGCAACCGAAGGCAACATTAATTAACGCTGATTTTGGAGAAACCCTACCGTGACAGACATGTTGCAAAAGAAAAATGTTTTTATATTTTTAATAACCCGCGTCAATTCTGATCTGTGATCGAATTCATTTTTGCGAAAAAAGGACCAACATCGCCGACTAATTCTTTCGCTGTTATCCGTCGCGGACGGAGTCAATGTTTGCTGGACTGAAGACTGAACTGCTGCAAGACAGCCATCGTTAAAGGGCCTAAATATAGAACTCGCCTGTCGGTTTTTGGTTTCTTTTTTTATCTTCCTCTCCTTTGTACGATGGGTACCTATATTACTCCTTTTTTTCGCTGTCGTGGGCAAACGAGTAGAGAGGGAAAGAGGAGGGGAAAAAAAGTTTCTTAACAAGTATTTTTGACATGAAAACAAATTGAAATGTGTCCAAAGTTATAAATGTGCTATTAAATTGCATTAAATCACTCCTCGGTCGATAGTCACTTGTGTCTTGTGTGAATACGCTGCACTATACCGCTAAGGATGCATATATTTATGAGAGTTTTGTTCCCTGTTGCTTAACTCAAAAGTAATGAATAGTCGTGTGACAATTGAATGGGAAGCTATTTCTTTTCAAAAAAAGAAACAAACTGTTGCTGTGGATGAAATGAAAATTATTGTATCTGCTGGTGATAGATGAAAATAGAATTAGATTCGTTTTGTGTGCTGGAACACTGTGTACTGTGAGTCGACAGGTTTTCCATTCTATAAAGATGTGTATTTATGGCACCATGCAACATGAGAACACATTATGGTCTGCACAAGTGGTCAGCAGAATATGATGAAAGACTTCAAGACGGTTTAAGTGCAGCGCTGAAATATCGACGGTTGCTGAAATTTGAAACGAATCTTTTGTGCACATATTTTTGAAAATATTGGGGATTGTAAAAGAATTGCACTCAGTCGGTTGATTTTGAAGATATTTGTTTGCTATAGTGTTTCATTGCGAAACGAAAGCTTCTTTAAAAAAAACTCGCAACGAAATTTCATTAGGAACTCAATGAAAGATGAATTCAGTTATATGTGGCAGGCACGACTCCTTATGGGCCCGACTATAATCGTCTTGTTCTCACTAAAGGTCGTATAAGCGACGCAAGATAAACACCGGAGACTTTGTTCTTTACAATAACAACAAATGCAAAGATCACGAGGTAAAATGCATAAAACACGGTCCCTCGAACCTGATCACGTTACCCAAATGAATTTTTGTGATATTGAAAGTTGTACCCACTTAAGGGCGAACAACAAACCCATGATCCATATAGATGTAGATGAAAATTTACCACAAGTTTTGCTGCTGGAGGTGTAAGCGATGCACCCGAATTTTTATACAATGCCATCGGGTCAAGAGTGTTCTAAAATTTCTTTGCCACAGTGGCCCGTGATAGGAGAGACCCTTAGTTTTAATTTTACCGAGTTCCAATTAGATCTTCCTGCAAATAAGTGGACTTATGAAGGCGCTATAATTCCCACTAAAAATGGTTGAAATCATCGACTTAGATTAGGGTCTAGGGCAGCGATGGCGAACCAACAGCACGAGTGCCATTGGTGGCACGCGACGAAATGCTATTGGCACGTCACTAATTGAGAAATCAAGTTGCATCAAGTTTGCAACAACAGAAGTCACACTAAAATAGTTCGTTCCTAGTTTTTTGTTAATCTGAAATTTATTTCTTTTATTTAAAACTATCTGTACCCGCCCGACTTCGCACGTGCAAAATGTGGTTTCATGGAAAAAAATTTCAGAAAGAACCTTCTGCAAAAGTGAGGGACTTGATCCCGTACTAAAAAACCTTGCACATGCTCGTTGGACTAATCGACAATAATTTAATATTCTTTGGACAATGAAAATAATTTTATAATATTTAACTCACTTTTTTTTATTAATGTTACGCTTCTTTGTATACTATATTAGCGGTTTCTATTGACTATGATAGTGATATTTGCTGCATAACTTACCCTGGAGCACGCTACGTATAAGATATAACTGCCCGTGGCTGAAGCAATTCTTGATTAATTCAACTCCCGCTTTTCTTAAAGTTTGACCCTCTAACTTATTGATTGTCATGGCAGAACAAACATTAATAGGAAATTGTATCGGTTTAAACTGAAATGGATAATTGCTGGGAATTATTTGTATTCTTGGTATAAACACCGTATTCAGTTAAAATTAACGCCTTAATAACGTTTTTCTGCGACCAAGTCACTCTCAATCTGGTTCTATTACAAATCTTAGGGGATTCAAATTGCGAAGCAACATAATTGGAACTCCAACTTTAAATTCCAGGCCATGGACCGTAATTCTATTTAAAAACTCGACCGGGTAATTTACCTGTCTCAATCTTGATTGCAAATAGCATCTATAAACAGGTACGACGTATATCATCAGGAATTTTCCCTAATGTAATAATACCACGATCTGTTATCACTGATACCTATACCTATTTGACATTCCTTTCCTACATATTTGACATTTCTTTTATGGCTTTTTTTGTTCTTAACACACCAAACAGCATACTGCCTCTGTCTGTCTCCCTCTCCGTCACAAGAGTGAAATAAGGTTAAAAGCGATGTCAAAATATTGCGCGGTTAGTATGTTTGATTTGAGAATGAAGTGCATATCTATTCACTCATGTAAAAATAGTAGAAATGTTTCAAATTTTGCCTATTTATTTAAAAACCGTTTTAGTTATCAAGTTATTGGATATCCTAAGTTGTACCTGCAGATGTCCTCTATAAGCTGCTGTTAACTATATTTAAATGCTCCCAGTATTTTCGAACGGAAAGCGTGACAAAGAAAAAAGCAAAACGAAACGAAAAAATAAGTTACACTTGTCCAATTTTTTCCGGAATTTATAGGGATATAGAGTTGAGACAAAGTAGATTTTGTAGGCCTAGGTATCCTCTACAGGCCTGTGAAAAATACACCAGAATATACTGAGCAGTTTCTAAGATTTTTGCATTTAAAAACACGCAGTCAAATTCAATCTTAGTCGAACAGAACTACACCAATTTTATTTATATGATGAATTAAAAACTGTTAATTTCAAAACTGAATTTATATGTTTACAAATAAAATGCTGCGCAGTGTAAAATTATGTATTTTTGTTTTTAGTAGTCACTAAAAAACTAGATCAAGACTGTGGCACGCCAAAGCCACTTCAAATAATTAATTTTTTTTAAAAATGGCTCTAAAAAGGTTCGCCATCCCTGGTCTAGGGTATCTAGAGCAGTTTGGCGAAATCGAGCGAGGAAAATAGTCAGCCTGCTCGGTGTCACGAATTTTAGTCTTTTAGGTTTTTAAGTGTCACTTTCGCGCATGTATCCAGGTTATTATATGTATAATGTATATTCAGTTCGAGTGGTTGTCGGTTCTCAATAAGATATCAATAGGGTTACCTTAAGGATGCAAATGCGGTAAATTTAGTTTGGCATTTTATTTGCCGTTGATGATTTTTTTGCAACATTGATCTCAAAATGTATGGATACACAAATAAATGTCGTGTCAGCGCCCACATATTGCGATATAAATAAGAAAACCCTATTCATTCTTGCACAGGGATAGAATCAGTATGACAATTCTGTGCAGACACCCATCGTTATGCCTTATGAGAAGCTGTTCTTGCGATCCTGTTGCGTATAATACTTATCCATGCAGTTGTTCTTGAATATGTTGTCTTTTTTATCGGATGAGTTGGAGGACTTCCTATCAACAAACTCATTGCAAACCACTCTTATCCTGGAGGGTGAAAAATTACCATGGCAGTCTGATGTCCTTACTAATAATCATTTTAAACCTTCACCTTATATATTTTGTAGGTCACAATATGCAGTTTTGTTTTTGAGTTCGAAAAATTAAGCCTGGACAGTTAAAATGATTTATAGTATCGCGTCTTGCAAGTTCTCGATATATAGCCTTCACAGGCAATCACACAATACACTTTCAGTCAAAAGCGGAAATGATGGAAAATTGTTCCACAAATCACAGACATTTTATTTGCTCACTTCAAAGTTCAGATATATGTGCGTTTTTCTAACCGATTTATCAACTTAGAAGGGAAATGTGGATAAGAAACTACAAAGGAATGGGTTCGTTCCCCAAGCCAAGAACTGGGCAAAGTAAATCTTTCGTCAGATAACACAACCAAATATCAATGGTTCCGTATGAACTCTACTGGAATAAAAGCTTGTAATTCATTTTGTTGTTATTTTTTTTTTATTTATATTAGTCAGATAAGAAATGTGCGGTTGCTGATGAGAAGCGAACATTTGTTGTATTTCTACCGAATTGAAAATGATGTAAGCGTCGATGTTATTTTTATTTAACACCTATAACGTCGCAGTCTGGCACTTTGTGTAGTATTTATTGGGAATAATATCTCATACATATCGGTAAAAAAAAAAAGATAAGCGATGTCGAGATATCTACCGAAACACAAATGAGTCATATGCGTGAGGGGCTCACATCGGCTTATCAATTTATTCAAAAGAGACACACACATACGACAGACTGAAACGAGTTGCGCTTAAATTGATATGAGCCGGTGGATGAGGTAAGATGTGATGTTATCTGCATATCGCTTTTAAAGAGTCTCTTGTTTATAATTAAAAAAAAAACACGAGAGAACTTTAGTTGAATTTGTCATTTTGGCAGTTTTTGCGCAGCACCCTTTTTACTTTCGCGTGCGGTTATTTATTTAATGCACGAAGTTGGTTTTTCTGCTGAAGGACCAGTGTCCCATTCCAAGCCCACAGAGTTGTAAGCCCCATTTATAGAAGAAATACAGTCGGTTATTCTTTCCTTAAAATACGATCTTGTTAGCACTCCCCGTCTTTTAATTATTACAACTGCAGCTTGTTTGTCGACAAGTTTATTTACATAAGTCCCCACGCATGAAGTCAGCACCTCTCCAGACACCCTCATACATCAAGCCAAAACTATCCGCCACTATATTATTGGCGCCAAATAAAATGCATCTTTTTGCATGCGCCTCTATCAAATATGACCACGTTTTTGCATCATAAATCCCATATAATACAAACAAAGAGGGGAAAACCGCACCAATGTGGGAAATATGAAAAATCAACCCAGACGAGAATACACAGGAATGCACCAGAGCAAAAGCAAACTCTTCAGACGAATGTCAGTCAAACGATTCTCAAGAATCGCACAAATAAATACATGGGATCTGTATGCACAAGTGCACGGACAAGGATTGTTGTGTTGAATAAATATAGTTTGTGGTTTTTTTTTTGTTGTTTATTTTATGTTAATCGGTCATGGGTAATTAATATGCATAATATGTTTCATGCATCTCCAGAGTTCATACTAATAAGGAGTCTAAGTGATGGTTCTACGGTATACGGTAGCGTGTGCGAAGCCGACTTCGTTGTGCATCCATTCCAAGAGGGGAATAAAAACAAGGTTTATGAGAATTGTTCTGTAGTCGAAGATAATGAGGAGTTTGTGTTTTCTTTGTAAACTACAGCTTTCTAATTGTTGCTATATGGAGAGGCCTATTTCCATCACCCAACAGCAATTGGCAAATGTGTTTATGCTTATGAGGGTGCCCTAAAGTTAAATGAATTTACATGCATTTTTTACACAATTTCGGATGCTAGCCGGGTTTCCTTTCGATACCTATAGGTACGCGGGAAAGTTTAAGACCTACAAACAAACTTACAATTGAATCGGTGAGTGTTAAAACAACATAAGTAACAGATTTTTCGAAATCGGTTTTATTATGTGTAGATATTTCGCTGTGAACAAAACCAACACAATTTGATACCTAAAACAGACAGAAATTCGATCGCAAAATCGGCATTTTGTACTAAGCCAACCTGACACTTCTACCATTTTTGTTATTCTCCTGTAAATAAGAAAAATAACGCTTATGTGGTTTTAGCAATCACCGATTCAATTGACGGTATAGGAACCGACAACAAAGTTTCTATATAAAGGGTCCGCCAAATAACTTTTTTTTTTGAAAATGGTATAAAAAAAAAACTGCTAAACATTTTCTCAAATTTCTTTTTTTATTTGAAAGTACAATCCTTACGGTTGATAATGGAAAATAATTTCATTCAAATGGCTGCCTCGGCTGGCCATGCAGTAGCCTACACGATCGGTCCAATTTTTAAGCACATTATCGATTGTGTGCAGCTGTATTTCACCAATGGCTTCACGAATATTGTCCTTTAAAGCGTCAATTGTCTCTGGCATGTCGGCGTAACACTTATCTTTTACGGCACCCCACAAATAATAGTCCAACCGTGTGAAATCGCAGCTCTGCGGTGGCCAAACGACATCAGCTCTGCGGCTGATAATGCGATCTTCAAAAACAGGGCGCAAAACATCGGGTTTAGCTTCGGCTGTGTGGCACGTAGCGCCGTCCTGTTGAAACCAAATGTTGCCAAAATCCTCCTCTTCAATTTTTGTGAACAAAAATTCGTTCAACATGGCCCGATAACGATCGCCATTGACTGTAACGGCCACTCCTTGCTCATTTTCGAAGAAAAATGGCCCAATTATGCCTCTGGACCAAAATTTCAATTTTCTCGGGTGTACGCACTGTTGTTGGCTTTTCACGCTTTGGATTATCGATGAGGATGCCAGTTTCTTTCACTTTTATCACAAGATAACGAACATACGGAACTGACGGTGCTTCTCTTCTTCCAAAATCCGTACGCAATTTTCGCACACATTCTGCAACATTACCATGATTTTCAAAGTAATGCCGCAATATTTCCCAGCGTTGTTCAAGCGTATACCCAACCATATTCATTCAGCGGAAGGATAAAACTAATTATCTGTCAAATCAGACATGAGCTAAGTGTTACCATTCGCGAAATAAGCACTAGTTGAAAAAAAAAAAGTTAGATGGCGGACCCTTTAGTTATAGGGAACCAAATTTGGCTGCAGATAAGTCCAAATTTAAACTTTGAGTTAAAACTAGATGGAGCTATGTAAAAGCTCAGTTAATTCCTACTATGCAGGTTGGCGCATAAATTAGATATTTGTTTAAAAACAATTATACATAATTTTGTATTTAAATATTTTTTGCTTGTCTTGTGGCACGGTGCACTCAGTGAACACAGCCGAAAATATGAATACCTCTATATTTTAAGCCGACACTGGCCGAAAGTCACTTCAAAAGTTTATATCTACATCAGAAACCAGTCTTCAATCATCGATCAGCCAGATGACTGCACAGATTTTCAAGAAACACAATATTGATATTTAGGACTTTACGGAGCTACTAGAGTTCAGCTTTTGATGAAATCAGCCATCCAAATTTTGATTCAACAGAAAGAATGTTGAACACGGTTTATAGTCAAGAATTAATGTTGCTTACATTTTTTTTTAATTTTGGTTCTGTAGATGTTTTCAATCCTTGAGGTCCAAGTGCATTTCATTTTTAAAACCCAGATAAAAGACCTAATTTTCCCTGCTGAATGTATCTGTCTGACTGCTAAAAACGTGTTCAAAGTTATATTCAAAAAATTGAAAAAAAAAAACAGATATCTTGAAAATAATGAAATACGGACGAGCTGAGCTTAGTAACTCATCAGTAAACAACTGAACAAATTATTTTTATCTGTTTACAAATTATTTGTCTGTTTTTTTTTTTAAATACACAGATTTTATGACAAAATACTTTAAAAGACTCTTGTAATGTAACGTCTGTAGTGGCTATGTTCGTATTGTGGAAGATCTTCGGTTGGGTGGTAGATAGGGTGGGTAGGTATGTGTGGCGGTTAATATGGTAAACCCAGCACTAAGGTGCCGTTTTGTTACCACAACTCAAAAACTCGGTTGGGTGAGTTCAGTAATTTTCCATGTCTCATTTTTGCATGCAATAAAAAATGCACTTCCCTTATTTCCATCAGTACTTTCTACAATATTTCAGGAAATATCCACATTTAAGTTCGCCGATAAATTCCTGCCGCAGTTATATGAGCGCCACTCTACTATACAGCCCGATGTACAAACATTTCTCCTCAGTTTCCAATAGGCACTACCCATCGATACGTTAAATTATTATCTAATTTTGGCAGGAATATTAAATGACGTCAGGTCGAACAGCGAAATGCGTCACTAAAACCACCGAAAACAAATATTGTTGCAAAAAAAAAACAGAATAAAAATTATTCAAACGTTGGAATGTATCCACCAATTTATGATTCGTAAATTCCTTCGCAGTCTCCACTCTGTGTAGAGAATACGAAGCGCGCATTTTCCGAAAATGAAACAAAACATCATTTAAATCCTCAGGTTTCAGATACAGATGTCTGTGCGCGGTGTATCTGTGCAATACACATCTCACTAAATCGAATTTGTGTTCTCCGTCTATTTGGCTTCGAATCGTGGTTTTATTTAAATTACATCACTGTATAGAACAGAAGACACAAGTTTTGCGATGAGAACAGTCGACCACAGAAACATTTGTTTGTTCTTGTTCTTAATTTTTTTTATTTCCTTCTTTTATGTCTCTATTTTGCTGAAAATAGATCAAGCATAACTGATACATATACGAGTATATTGTGTGCACCACGGAATCGAACAACTCTATCCCCGAAAGAGGGACAATCAAATTGATTCCGTTCCCTCGCAACTAAAACCTAAAATCAACTCAAAGGTGAAGACTGATTTATGAATGCGACCTTTAAAATATCCTCCTTAACATTCCTCGTGAATCAGTTTCGAAATGCTGCCCTCTAACCACAAACCATTTTTTTTTTTTTAGATTTAGATCCGATTTTCAGATACCCACATACCTACGTATAATCTTGAAGTATGCCAATTGAATTTTACAATCCAACCGTTTCGAACAGAAGCAAAAAATTGTATCTACTCGTTGGGGTTCGCGAAAATCGGACCAGAGCGACAGAGATGCAAATAATTTGTCACCCATTTACAAGCAAGTGAAAAACTCATCAGCTATCTCGAGAGGCTAAAAATAAACTCACCTTGAAAAGTTTTCGATTTTTTTTTTTCGGTCTTATTTAAAATTCTGCGGCGGCTGGTAATATTTTCTGCTGTTTTGTAGAAAATTTTCTTTTCAAAATTCGTTTCTTTTTTATTCGTTTCACTTGGTATTAAGTTTTTTTTTTTAATAATTCACAGTTTTAATAATTAACCTTTGAAAATTCGATTCGTTTCTGCAAAAATAAAAGTAAAAATAATTTTAAATTTATTATCCAACACTTTTGACACTAAAAACACTGTTGGTGCAATTTTTTTTTTAATAAGTGCACTTGGATTTTTTTGAAATGCGTCTTCGTTTTGTTTTGGATTCGGAATAATTTTTATAGTTAACACTTTCCTCAGTTGCAATTAAAAACAGTGTTCGAAAAATAAATAAAAATAAATTAAAAACTAAATAATGTATGATAAGTTGTGTGGTTATTTGATTTGACGTTAACTAAGCGACGATTTTCTCTCAACTAAAGAAAATTCAAAAAATCCATCGTGAAAATTCGAATTTTCTTCTATGAACATCACATACATTCTCATAGACATTAATACTGTAAAGTGTAGAATGTATGGTTCTAACGGGAAAAGCATTCGTAATGGTGCGAGTGCACACACAAATCGGCGGCGTATTCCTCTATGTTCTCCGTGCTACGCTGGGTGTTGTTGCTTTCGGTTGTTCGTCTGCTGTAGCGAAATTGTGAGATAAGATTGACGCTTCAAATAATAGAAAGGATTTGTTGATCCGACGAAATGACGAGAAAGAGATGGAGAGACTGTGCGATAAATGCGATCGGTGATTGCATTTAATCCGCGTATTTTCGGGTAGAGAAAACTTGGCTTCAATTGCGATCGTTGGTATTTGCATATTGATGACCTTAAAACGAAAGTACCAACTTGATGGTCGCCAGAAGTTGAGTAAGTACCCAAGGGTGCAAGAATCAGTCACCCCACGGCCCACGCCATCGATCATTCCTAAACGAAAAAAGCTTTCCTGCGATTGTACAGAATCGCTTTACGTTGAAAATGGGTGAAGGGTGAAGCAGAAAAAACGAGCCAAATATACTCGCATCAGACTTTGATTTCCGAGTTGCCTATCCTTTTCGGTATTCTTATACAAATGGGCATTTCTTTCAATTAATCGCCAAATATCGAGAGCTTAGAGATCGTTTTCATATATCGATGCGGTGACCATACGTCCCGTATTTCAATAGCCTGTCCCGGTTTTTTTTATAAATACGGAACATTCCAATACGAATTTTTGTGTTATTTTTTACCATTGGTGTGCTGTTATGTGTTTTCACATTTTTGTCCCGGGTTTCGCTCTTAAAAATATGATCACCGTATATATCTACCTATTTGAATTGACCTGACTGCAGCATTTTCTGCAGACAGAGTTTTGAGTATCATTAAAACTGAAGTAGGACCGTTGTACTTTCTCAATTAATAGTTGTACTCCAGATTTAATCTGATATAGATCTGAAATGGGAATATTGATCTGATATATGGTTAAACAAAATTGTTATTTATCAAGTGATTTCGTTTGACGAATATCAAGAAGAATTTAGTACCTATAGACCTACCAAAGACCTAACAATCCTTTTATTCGCTAGTCGCTACTTTCAACCAGACTGTAGCTAAAAATTCGAGTGAAAAACAAAGCCTGTCAGAACTTAATTTCCAAATAGATAGAACTTCTTTAGAAATGAGACAGTTAAAAATAATCTAATCAAATTTTGAACCAATTTAAAGAGAACGCTCGTCACTTACCATGGACAAAGTTTAGATTAGCTATAGGTACTTCGTAATCACCCCTAATCGAGGTATCAATTCGTAACGGAATTGTGCGAAATCGGAGAATTTCTATTCGAGATATCCATTCCGATACGACTTTCGGAAAAGTTCTCCTTCACTGTCGCATTGCATGCAACCGCGTTTTACCACTTCCTTTTGACAGCTACGCAACGCTGCACATTTATTCCGAAGCTCTCCGACAACTTATTGCTGCATATTTTGAACATTTATTTTGTTCCGAAACGGATACCTGCTTCGAACGCAATTTGAATTCCGATCAGTTTGACTTTTGTATCGGATTTATTTCCGAACGGATACCTCGATTGGGGTGAATTTGTACCTCTTTTATTGAGGCCAAGTTACCCGCGTTCAAATATTTTCGCTGGGAGCTAAATATAAATATATGACGTTTTTAGATGTATATATTTCGATTCCGTATTTGGAGTACTTGCTTTAGAAATTTTGCAACTGGTCTCATTTTTGGAAAGTTATATTTTTCTTTCTATTTTGGCCGTTGCTAATTTCGTGGTTTTAAAAGCTTTTTTTTTGTGAAAAATACAGCTATACTATATGCGTTTGAAAGTTATTTTTACTTAGTTATTTAATTTTCGCATTTATGCGGCAGACTGTAAGCCTTTGGCATTTTCGGTTCAGGGTAACAACACTTCAAACCCGTATTGCAAAAAAAAAAAAAACAGAGTAGAAATGCAGCGATTCACGCTCCAAAAGTGCAATTGGTTCCATAAAATAGATTAAACAACGCCTCTAAAAGTGTCGACACTTTTCATTGACTACCCTACTCGCCCACAAGAAAATATGTAAACAATACACACCAGCCAGAAAATGCCCACAAGGACAATACAACCGAGTCGATAATTTATTTTTTAATAATTTTACCATAAGCTCGGTATTAGGTTTTTATTTATAAACTTATCAAACCTTCCCTTCAAATTAGTGAAACGAAAATTATCAATGTTTAAAATTGTGTTTTCTATTTTTTTAGGTAAAAAAAAAAAAAAAGATTTCAAAAACAAGTGTTATAGCTTTGCCAAAAGATCTAAAATTAGAGTTATCCTATACACTACTGACTACACACATCTAGAACGTGCTGATATTGACGGCGAGAGAAACGAAAGAAAAGACTTTCGCTTATTTCCGATTTTCTTGTTGTAACTAGGAAAAGTCGACAAACCTTCAAGCGCAGGCGCTAAAGATTGTATAAATTTTTTTGTGAAAGAGGCTAAAGCAAAGATTGAGTGAAAAACGGCCAAGAAAGAGAAACAATTTTCCCGCCTTAATACACGGTATGATGAGAAATTCGATCAGCTTGCGGCTTTCGGAAGGTACGAACGGATGGGGTGTGTGTAAAACAAAGACGGGGGCTTTTTCGTCTTCTTGCGTGTGATGTCACACCAAAAGAGATGCATTAGAGCTGGCGCCTTGCAGAACGCTACAGCATGCTGAACTACATTGTGATTTTATTTGTGTGTGGTAGATATTTCAATTCGTCAGACGGAGACGCAAATGCGGGAAAACTGTCTGGGCCCTTGGACTTTTTTTCTTGTAAATCGGTTTTGTTTTTGTTTTTTTTTTCGTTAGGTAAACAACAAATGTATACAATGAAAGCGGATCGAGTTTAGTTATACATGTGTTTTCTAATTCTGTTTAATTTGAAATTATAAAATGTTGGAAAGTACAAAGATTATGGGAATCTATAGGTATTTGGTGGAAGACAGACGCACGGTTTAAAACCTTGGAAAAACTTCTTAAATAAGACTTAAGTTGAACTTGTTTAAACACCTTCGAATACGAATACCCATTCCTCTATGATTAGAAGGAATGGGGAACAGAATGTCGGCTTTTAGAGGCTAAAAAAGGTGCATTGAAATTGAGAAAACAATTCAATTAACCTTTTTTCGATTTTTAAAATTTTGAATGCTTCTTATTTATGTTACGTTTGGGGTTAAAAAGTTACGTTTAATAATGGCTGATCATTTATGGATAGTCTACTAGAACCCAATAACCTAAAAACACAGATCAATCTCACAGTTCTATACAATCTGAGTATACTGAGTATATTGTCATTCATACCAATACACTATATAAACCACATCACCCTTATGCCTAAAACACATGAGCAGAAATTCTGGGCGCAGCGCAGAATGCAGTGCTGCCAGCAAACAGATGTGCAGAAAATTATTTGACATGCCTTGCATCGGCTTATATGGCTACTGTCATTCACCGACTAAGCGGCTGATGTGTTTGCAACCAAAACAAAAACAAACACGATCAGCAAATGTCAAAAGCCGAATGCTTGAAATTGCAATTTATTTTCATTTGTGTTGTGGTACGCTTGAATTTTGCAGCAAATTTAGATATAGAGACATGTTGCAGTGCTGCGGTGCAGTGAATTCTGCACATCTGTTTTGGGCATAATGGGATCTTCTATTTCAGACCAAAACTATTTAAATTAGAAAAAAAAACTTGTTAAAGGCACAGAAGGATATCTAGTTGTTGCCTCTCGATTTTGCTTTATGTAGGTATTAGGTATATCTACTTAATGTACTAAATTATTTCCATTTTTGTAACGTACACAGGAAAGTTATACATATTAAGCACCATTGCTGCCGTTCGATGTCGAGAGCTGATCATTTGGCCACTAGAACACTTCCCTTTCTGAGAATATGGTCAAAATTCGTCTCTATGCAAACAAGAGGCAGTCTCTGAATATTTAGGCATTTTAAAACCAATATCCAGCTATGCTGAGAATACAGCCACAAATATTTGGAAATTCATCGAAAATCATTTACCTAACTTAAAGAGCTACAGAACCGAAGTTTGAGGAGGCTTTTAAAAAAGTTCACCAATTTCTTTTAAAACAATTCTAACGTTAAAATTTAAATCCTATTAGTAACCGACTATAATAGGAATACTGATATAGGGAAATGTGATTCAAAACTGAACACTTACGGCCATATTATTCACTCCCTTTCATCCGGGTTAAAGGTTACACCCGGATTTAAGTGAATTTTAACCAGAAATTAAACTCAAGTCCATAATATTCAGTCGTTAAACCCGAACATAAATCCAGTTTTTTAAACTTGACAGCGTTTAGTCCGATTGGATTTAAACGCAATCCGGAGAAGAGTTTAAGTACTTTAACTCGGGTTAAAACTCAATTTCATAATATTGACATTTCTTTGCTCGCAGGTTGCTAGAAATAAGAAAAGTGAAATTGAATATAA
The DNA here is from genome assembly GCA_916610125.1 of Cheilosia vulpina. Taxonomy (NCBI): domain Eukaryota; kingdom Metazoa; phylum Arthropoda; class Insecta; order Diptera; family Syrphidae; genus Cheilosia; species Cheilosia vulpina. Next base: position 63,292,684 of record OU744279.1, read on the forward strand.
AAAGTAGCGAGTAGTTACAAAAAAATTGAATTTAATTCGTGAAATGGATGAAATTTTTATTTCTTCGTCAACAAAAGACGTATTTATCGGAGAGCTGATGGCAAATCAACGAGGACAACGGGTCGTCGAAAATATCGAATGCACAAGCGGGGGGTTGCGTCGATGATTACGATGTGTTTGATTTTCGGAAATAAATCCGGGCATTCTGGAGGCTATATTCCATGATTCGACTAATGCACTAAAGACAAAAATCTCCACACTACAAATCAATTTCAAAATGCCAAACACCAACAAAAAAAAAGTCATTATTTGTGAAATTTGACATTCCGTGAGTTTAAAACGGTTTAAAGTATATTAAATCCACATTTAAATCCGTCTTTAATCCAACGGGTTTAATGCATGTTTTTCAGTGAATAATATGGACATAGGTTTAAATTATCGGGCTTAAAAAATGCCGATTAATTAAGTAAATTAAGTAAAATTAACTTAAATCTGAGTCAAACCGGAGTGAATAATATAGCCGTTAAAATTATTGGTCGATTTATTGTCCTCAATGCAGGAACTCCCCTATTGACTTTTGCATGAGTTAAATACAAAACACCTCGGTTATACCTTACGCATAAAAGCGACAAATCACATCGGCTTTTATTTTAAACCTCCTTCTTAAAAAACTTCTATCGGTAGGTCACAATAGAAATATACCTACGTAATTTTACATGGAAAAGCTCGCAATGTACCTACAACTGAGTATCGCCTCATGGACTGTGCAGTCTGACCTAGAGTCCACATTTGGACAAAGGTACCTATAAAGCCTTCAATTTATTTGTAACAAAAGGCGAAATCTTTTATCTCTAGATTTATTAATTACTTTGCGCAAACAACACTTTTTTGGGTGAAGATGTTAAAAATCTACCTGTAGTTTAGGTACACATTGAAATATTAAATTTGATTGTAGGTATGTGTTCCTTTGTTTGCCTTTCGCAACTTATGGCTTACAAGGCTTTCTTTTTCTGGATCAGTTAAAACTACAAATACACAAAGCTCGGTGTACGTAGGGACCAAATTCATGCAGTTAGTTAGTGTGGAATTGTTTGCAAAATATTTAGCTACCTAATATCGTAAAAAAAAAATATGTGTTGTCTTAAATGCGAAACCGGCTTTTTCCACTGAAATAAAAAAAAACACCTCCTCTCAGTCTGAATGCACTTTGTTACTTTCCCGTAATCCGACTCTGTGTCTGTACCACACCGATTCACAAGCAGGTCAGGTAATCTCCTATGAGATCTAATTTTTCTCCAAAACGAAACGAATATCGCACAGTTTTTTTTTTTTTCTTTTTTTCTTGTAAATAAGTTTAACAACACTAAGCACTTAAGCTAAAAACACAATCTGACAGTTGCATAAAATTGCCAACACACTTAACAAAACACGCGAAAGTGCCAGTGGATGATCAGTTTTTATTCTTGTCTTACTGAATGGACGCACACAAATTCAAATTCACAAGAGAGCCCTTCAAAGGCACCGAACGGAATAAAATTTTCTTTTTTCGCGCACTGTAGTTCGCGCAACAGGCAACAATCCGCATTCACAGTAAACAGTGGATTGAGGGAACTGACGATTGGCTGCGATCGTCAAAGCGGCAGCGACGAATTCAAGAAATTCACCGAACAAAACAAAAAAGAAGAATCGAAAAACAACTGGAATGGAAATGGAATATGGAAGAACGGAGAAGAGGAAATGTACGGCGAAATGACACGGTAAAGAGAAACACCCGCACAATGCGGCAATTTCGTCCGTCGGTGTTTATTATCTGTTTTTTTTTTCGTTTCCAATAGGTAAATATTATAAAGACTAGGCTAGACCACAAGATACTAGGCACTAGACGAAAGGGTGGTGTGGTAGCAATGGATGGTAACAAAATTCCACCTCTACTAGTTCCATTAGCGTTCGTTCTATTCTACATCTACTTGAAGAAAATATGTGAAAGTCGATTTAAGAGAGTCGCAGTCTTTTCGAGTCTCTCTTGCGTCTTTAATGAATTCGCCCGATTTTAATTTAGCAAGCAAAAGTGCAAAACCCCATAATGAGCGCTGTGGTACGCTGGCTCTTCTTGTGCACTCTGCAGGCAATAACAATAAGTTGGATCGGATCGGAACCGGCTCTTCCAGTTCTGCGATAATCTAGGTGACTATTTTTAAACATACCGCACTGTCTTCAGACGAGCGGTGACTTAAATAAGTGCGTCTTGTTCTTGTGGTAGGAATTCGCGACAGATTTACTTCTTATGGTAGGGTAGGTAGCTGCGTTCCTTTTATGTAGCCAGACAGGTCTGTAGGTATACAATATACCTACAAACATTTATTTAATTTAGGTAAGTATAGGCTCTGTCGTTAACAACTAACCATATAGTAACCATTCCTGCAAAGGAGCTATTGGTGGATTGAAAATAAAAGTGAATCCGTTGTTTGTCACTGGTTTCGTTTTTCTTTGTGAAGATCTTTTTATCAGTTCATATTGCAGTTCGAGATTGCAGTCTAACAATTTAAACTTCTTCGGTAGAATTTGTTAAACGCTTCTCTTGGAAGAGCCAAACCTTTTAAAATTGCTCCCAGAAGTTAATGTAAGGTCGGTTGGGGTAAATGTAAACATGGGGCAAATGTAAAGGGCCGTTATTTTCGCATTTTAAATATAGTTCTCGGAACTAAGACATAAACAAAAATCTGAATTTGGAGTGTCGCAACACCGGTGCATGCAATACCTTGCAGTTGTTGTTCGGCTTTCGTTCGCAATTTTCAAGCAAATAAATTATCAGAAATTCATGTCTGTTTACTTTTACCCCATAGGCGAGCTTCAAGCTCTAAGAGAACAGAAATTTGTTGTCCCCATTTACCCCAGTATTTTTATCAACTATGGGGGAAATGTAAACACGGAAGGGGTAAATGAAAACACTGCCCTATGTATTTTTTGGGTTCTTATAACTTGATTAAGTCATCATATGTGCAACATCTTGTATCTTATAATATAATATCCGTTTTGAAATGTTGAAAAAAAAATAAATTTAATATTTTATATATTTCTGGAAAAAATGTCTCTTTGAAAAATACAAAAATCGCCCCATTTACCCCAACCGACCCTATAGAAGCAAATAGTTGCAACATTAAAAATGGTTCCCGAAAAGAGTCATAATAGGTTGGTATCCTGCTGTGGCATACAATAAAGCTTCTTCTCGGAAGTGGGTAGGCAATCCACCCTACAAAAAAAATGCAAAATTGTCCTCTACACATTCACGTAAGCCTTAGGTAAGTAGGTATCAGCGTTGTGCTGAAGTATAGGTGGTACCCAATTAGAAAATTTGGTTAAAGTGTTTCAGCTTTGGCTCAATTCTCCGAGCCAATGAGAAAGTGTTTGCATTTGTTTCAAGACTTAAACATCATTTTTTTTAAGAAAATGTTAAAAAATAATGAAAAGAAACTTTTTCAGGACTTTTCTTAAGAAAATGTTAAAAAATAATAAAATAACTTTATCAGGAAATGAGATCTTATTCGACACAAGAAAATGGCCGCATTCAAGAATTTAGTTAGGTATCGTAAGTCGACTAGATTGGTCTGGATGAGATGTAACCTGAACGAAAAAACTAGATTGGTCGGGAACGTCACTTTTCCTACGTCAGCCACATATGCGAACTGTCAACTTAGTACTCAGTCACGAATTTCTTGACTAGATTCGTCGGCTACCCCTCCATAAACAGCTGCACATATTATGACCGATTTCCCCCAATCAAAACAGAGATACATCTAGTGAGAGAGCTGTCAGACTTACTAAACTAGATACTTGAACGTCCCCAATAACCGTTTGAAACAATTCACCAAGTGAACGCACCCACCCATAAATGTTGCTTTTATTTTTCTAGGAACTCACAACAAACTGATTCGTTTTCATTTAATAAATGTAACCCAAACTTGTTTAAAATAGCTTGAAGAAAGGCTCAAGATATAGTTTTTCGTATACACAGACCTTGCAAGACTCGCCTGAACATCTGCATTCACTGCTTGTTATTACAAATAAAAGCCTAGTGGTTTATGCTATTTATTTTTCAAAAAAAAGGTGACATCTCGGCCATCATATGCGTGGAATTCATAAGATTCAATTTGAATATAGTAAGTAAAGTAAGTAAAGTTGTTGGTCATTGAAATCAAGCTTTTAAGGGATATTTCGACTAATTTAGCGTACTAATTTACCTACCGATTTGGGCTGTTTTCAATTTTTTTTCGTACACGCCTTAAGAATATTTTATGTCTAAACTACCGATGAGTACATATCAATTTTTTTGTTTTAGTTCTGGTGCTGTCAGATAATGAAGGTTTCTTTCTAGGTGCAACTCGAAACCGATATGTGTAGAATATTTTTATTTTTTAACAAACAAAAGAAGTTCTACCCACCCACTCTCCCGCTTTTTTACGGGAACTAAAAAGCTCACAAAAACAACTTATTATTCATACACTAATTATCATTTGATAGAACCATTAACGAATGCTTAAAGCTCCCTGGAATCTAGTACCTTAGACCCGACTCCCATTTGAACAAATATCAGCTTTTGTAGCATCCATAACATCCAATGTTCCAACCAACAAACATGGGCGTCTGGCGGAGCTTTTGTTTCCGTATACAGGGACCAAGTGTGGGGAGATTTTAGGACCCCCTGAATTCCGAGTTGACGACTCAGCGCTTTTAGCGCAGAACCACTTCCTCTCGAAACAAAAAAATAATCTAAGTAAGGAATCCACCAGGAAACCCAGCAGCATCGGGCACTAACTAAGTAATCAGATTCATGAGCTATCATCCCAAAGAGATAAAAAAGCAAAGCCGAGATAACTGGCTCTTATCAAACGCTTGTATAATTTCAGATTGACTTGGAGGAAGGAGGAGGTTGATTGTTGCTCTTTACTACAAAAAAAAAACGAAAAAAATTAGACCCATCTCGGTTTAGGGTTTGGAATCTTAATTTTTGCATGGACCAAAGTGGAAAAGCGCCGGGTTTAGTAAAATAAAATATAAAAACATCTCCGGATTAACTTAATGGCGTTTTTCATTATCCGAGAGAATTGCCCCGAAATTCAGAATTGCTCTTTTCAATGAAATTCGTTGGAGCGCTTTTGTATTAGTGGTAGACATCATATTATATGAGATTTGGTTTTCTATTTCTACTGTTTTTTCGTTTTCTACAGTAAATATTAATGTTTTAGTGGGGTAAATCAATTTATTTCGATTTCAGTTTTCATGTTGCATGGTATATTTTTGGATCACAAGCGAAAAATTTCTTTCTAAGAACACAACAAACATTTCAATCTGACATTGCTAGTGTGTGTTGGTGAGTTCAGGGCAATTCTCTAAAAATATTCCGGTCCCTTTTAGAATTGACCTGTAAGTGCACTTTTTTTTTCAATGAAATATAGATTACATCGAAAGAGCACTTCTATATTAGTTGCTCTTTTCATAGAAAGGGCAATTCTTTTCTACAATCGAAAACGCCTTAAGTCTTAAAGGGTGAATCGGGCTCTAGGCCTAGTTTGAGAATCGCGCCCTAAGACCCAGTTTGAGAACAATTGTTTAGAACATTAGATTAAAACTGCTGAGTACAAACGCTGTAGACGGGTTTGTGTAATTGCTACATGTGTATACAAGAACCATTCTTTAGAGTGAAAAAAGGGACATTTTTTTCCCGGGCTGTTTTTTGCACGTCAACGATGCAAAAATTTAAATTCAAACCAACACCAATTCTCAAATTCCGCATAGCACAATTCAATTTTAGAGCATGTCCAGAGTTAAACCATTTTAACAGGATGTAAAAAAAAACAATATTAAAATTTAAATTGGTTGGAATTGTTGTTTTCGATTGACAATAAAAAATGAAAAACCAAAAAACCCGACTGACTGAAAAAGAAGGAAATAAAAAGATATGAACAAGACACCTTCAAGTACCTACCTACACCTAACTAATTGACTAAATTCCCGAACCAAGCACTAGAAATCCGTCAAACTCAAAAAATTTACCAAAACTCACTCAGAGAGCTGAAAATATACGCCAAAATACATGGATAGACTTCGAGCTACTTCGAGCAACTCTCATCTTTGACATCTAATCCATATCACAAATAAATATATAACTCACCTTTTTGCAACATATGAAATGTTCTAGGACAACATTCGACCACCACCGAATTTTCTTTATTTTTACAGATTTTATTGCTCTGTGCAATTAATTTTTAAGCCGGATTTTGAATTTGTTTCTTGACAACTTTGTGCATTTGACATATTTATCAGTACTTGCCGGTTGAAATCCTCTGAGCTGTTTCGAGCCAAGAGAGGAACCACTCGTTACTCGTTATTTTGCTAATTTTCTATTTTTCTGTCATTTTTGATGAGTACGTGTATAGACTTTGTGTGATTGCGATCGATTTATATCGATTGCGTTCGATTCAAACCGCGTTCGCGAACGAACCTAATGTATCTATTTAGACTATATAAACTTGAACCTAACACTCAACATAATATTCGTTTGATGGTAACTAAAATAAATGATGCGATTTTTGGTTTTTGGCTGTCAGTGCGATGTTGAGTTGAAATTTAGATGCCGCTAGGTGCAAGTTGATATGCTATTGTGAATAGATCAGAACGTAATTTATTTCACAGTTCAGTGTATTCCATATCTTGACATTTCTGCGACAATTGGGTTTTTTTCGTTTTTCTTTAAATTTAGATTTATATCTTTTTTGTTTAGCCTATGACACTCCGGGGAAGAATACGAATCTTATGACACCTCACTTTTTAAAATCGGTCTAGCAATTTAGGCCACAGGGTGTCCCGATGGAACGTACATAGGATACGCGCGAAACACATAACCCTCTCTGTGTGCAGTCGGGTAAAAAGACGTAGGTACTACTATATGTAGGTATGTTTAATGAACATTAATGTGTTTTCGCAATGGCTTCTTTGGACGATATGAGCTCCGCTTTTGTTTTCGATTGGCAATGACAGTTGTGGCTAAATCGAAATATACCATTTCCAAGACTGCTTTCAATGAATGGCACTATTTCCAAACATATTTATGTCAATGGGAAGGGATATCATTCAATAAGTGTTTCCATTTAAATTTTTTGATTTACCTACTTCACTTATTTACTTATTTTCTCACATACAAATCAAAAAAACAAACTAATTTTTCAAATGTCAAACAAATGGCCAATGGCCATTGTTATGAGTCTTGGCTGGCCACAGAGGCCTCTTCGGAGTAGTGGAGGGCGACGGTGGCACGCTTGCGGTCGCACGGCTATCGCTCGTCGGACGGGGTAGTTCTTGTCGCCCCTCACACTAAACCACCTGCTCAAAACCAAAAAAAATCCTACCAAGAGAAAATCAAAAGAAGGATAGGCGGAGAACTAACTTTAAACGACTTCGGACGGACAGATCGAAAATAGAAAAGAGAAGAAAGGAGCGGCAAAGAAAAGAAGAAAACGGAAAGTTCAACAACTTATGCCTCACCAAAGAGAGAGTCTAGAAAGTCAGACGCATTCAAAATACACAACTACGCTAACTAACCTTAATCTAATCTAAACCTTAAGCTAATCTCTCCGACCGAAAAATATGAGAGATAGCTCCCTTAACGTCATATTTCAGCCACTCGTCAGTACGTCCTTGTAGAGGAAAATTCGTGCGTCGTCACGTCATCGTATTGGGTTCGTCAGTCGTCGATGTTTACGCCACGTTTTTGCCATGGCATTAGCATTGTTAAGTTATGTCTTTTTAGAAAGTTTTGCGCATCTTTTCCTAGGCAGCTAATCGAAGCGCCGCTATCTAATAGGCCTAAAATTTCTTCTCCCTCTATCACCACTTTAGCATAATATGGCCTATTGTCATCGGCTGTATTCAGTATCTTCGATTCTATCCTACTCTTTCGTCGTCTGAACACTGCACATCTTTCTCTTAACCTCAGAATTTTCTTATAATTCCTATCCTTCTTGGGTCGCGTCAATTCCTCTCCAAATATTCTTTTCCTAGCTTCGTCGTATTCTTGCAATCGTCTATGAAGGCTCTTTTTGGCCGGAATCTCTTTTTTTTCTGGCTGTAATAACAGGCTGGGATCTCTTTTTAGAATTCGGAATGGTCCGGATCCGATCGTGTGTTCGGGATTGTATTCGGCATCGGCGGTTTGTTCCCGGTCGAACTCAGAGCCTAATCAGTTGTTGAGTGTGAGAGTAAGACAGGAAAGTAAAATTAAAAAAAATAAAAGAATAAAGTAAGCAAAAAAAAAAAAAGGGAATCAAAAAAATCTGTTACGAGTCCAAGGCAACGACCTTTGTAATTAAAAATCGTTCCTTTGGAAGCACAACTGGGCTTTCTATACTATAAATACCGTTGGGCGCCATTGTTACAGTTTGCGAGTATGCGATACGCAAATCCGCATGAAAATGGTAGACGAGTACAATTCGAATACAATTTCTTTTTTCCGCATCGCATCGGAGATTTTGACAGAGGTATGCGAGAATTTTTGAGAATCGGTGTCCGGTTCCATTCAACGTCTGCAGGCAACAATACACTTCAATTCCCACAATCACTTGAAAACAATATTTTCTTCAACTTCCACCGTTCAGTCTGTGGAATCAACGAATGTAAATAAATTCAAATGTATCTTGAAAACCCACATCGTACGATTTCCCTGTTTTTAACAATCTAAATTCGTTACTGATATTCGAAAACTGTTTGCGAAAATCGCCCAGCACAAAGTATAGAATGGAAAGGGGCCTTCTTAGTGCTTGTATAAAAATGAGGTAATTAGAAAATTGTTTCAAACTAAGCTAAAAATTAGTTCTGGAGCCGGAACGCATCTGTAGGTAACCGAGCAATATGTGACGGAATTTGATATTGCTTGATTCGTATGGCTTATACTTTAATGAGAAAATGACCTGCAATTATGTCTAAGTGCCTTTGGCCTTAAGCTATACAGAGTCGAACGGACTGGAAGGATCGCAATTGCGGCCGTATTGCACTTGAAGTGCCTTAATAGTGCAAGTTAAAACCAGGTAAGATACGAGCTTTAACAATAAAAGTATATCAAAGTAACATTCGTCTATTTCCTCACGCAGAATGATTGACATTCATTCCCTGATAACATTAAATTTGAACTGTTCCCCTTGCACAAAGCATCGGACTTATAACAGACATTCCGCTTGGTTGTTCCTGTTTTTTTTTTTCTTGTGAAAGTATAATAGTCAAGTACATGGATACTATTCACAAACTCATTTACAAATCGACGGCAGCCACTACAATAACGAAGAATGATATTATTTTCTTCTTTCTGACAAGAGAGATATTGTCATTATTTTGATTATTCTTGTGCGTGCACAGAGTGGGGATGTAAATATTTGCGAACAAGTTCGAGGGCGAGGTGAGAGGATGTCATCATATTTCCAATGTCGGAACACCTTGAGTTGTAGATTATTGTTATATTATTTTTATTATTATTATTTGATGGGTTATACATGGGACTTTATCACATCATCAATAACGAATGGGGCAAGACAAAATAAGAAACTTTGCGAACCAGAGTATAGCTGCACGGAGTATAGAGAAAATTAGTGAAACCACCCCTAAATGAAATATTCTCTGACTTTTTTTGGGGTGAAATATTAGATTCGTCTATATTACACCTACACAGTAAACCAACGTAGCTACATTGTGCTACCGATATAGAAAGTATTTTGAAGGCTACCGGTAATCTTTGATTGATTGGAAGCCATAATTTATGATTAAATTTTCAATCCAGCTAGAGTAGGTATTGGAAAACACCTAGGTATTCTTATTTTTGTCCCTTCCGTGGCATGTACTCTTATGTGTGTAAAATTATCACAAGGAGTGGCAAAAAAAACATTCGTTTTCAATTGGAAACTCTTACCATCCTGGATTGAAGGTTTTTATATCGGATTGCCTGATTCCCTGTCTGGCCCTTTCGATCGGAAAACTCTAAATAACCCTCGAGAGGGTGGTGGTTTGATTTATATCAAGTTGGTGCTGGACAATCTCACTTATTGTGTTTTTTTAATGAAAAGCAATGTTTCGCCCCTTTTTCTTTCAATTTCTATCTCTTCTTCGCGCCAAATGAGGAAGAACTAGGAGACTGAAAAATAACTCAACCTGCTGGGTTAATTTGAACTTGATTCTGTATTATTTACGGCGGGTAGCTACCTCAAAAGTTCGTAAGGTCATAAAAGGTAGGAAATCAATTTGTTCGCAGTCAATGATTTGTACATTGGACAAATTGCGAGCAGTTTGGTTTAATGTGTTCTCAATTGGTAATCTTCATATGGCTAAATATAATGTGGTTATCACAGAATGGCAATTTCAATTGATTTTGTCTGACTTAATTTTGTTTCAACATCTGAGAAGATTTAATTTCTACATAGTGTTTCATAGAATTGAATAAAATGTGCATATTTTGTGTTACCTATAAAATGTTGATCACATTAACCATTTGCAAACAAATTCTGAGCGCTAATTGTGCAGCTAAGAAAAAGGATTTCTTAAAAAAAAAAAAACGACAGCATAGGAGGTAAAAAAAAAAAATTATGAAACAGTAGCTTCCGGAAGACTGCAAGACGTTCCCGAGATGTGGGAGTGCGACCGTGGCAAGAATGTTGAGTCTTGTCTGCCTTTTAATAAGGTCGCTAGATGTCCTCAGATCTGAATTGGAAAATTGCCTTTTAGATCTTTATTCTGAGACCTAATCCCCATTTATTCAAACGATATCCATATATGTATTATATTTCAATCAAGATTTATGTTTATTAATTTGTCCCTACAAATATAAATAAAATAAGAAAAAAAACTACAGTCGAACTTCGAACCATCACTTGCCACAAAAAAAAATTGAGTTATCAAGACTTCGAGTTATCAAGTAAAATACAAAATAGATATGTTGTAAGTAAAAACATAATTTGGCAGCACTGTGTAAGCGTTTTATATTTCAATAAAGTTTCTTATTCATTCTTCTTTGTGTAACTCATCGACAAGGCGATTTTCATTTGGAGATAAATTCTTTTTCTTTATATTTAGAATATCTACGGCATACATCAAGATAAAAATATGTACATTCAACTCTGTGTTTTTTTTTTGTCTTCCTGTTATTTAAAAAAAGTCAAATCAATATACCAACCTAGTTAATTATGTGTTCTTACATGTGTTAAACAAGAAATTTGACAATTCTTAATCACTCATACGAAAATCACGATTTTCTACACGGTATGTATACTAGGTCCAGTGTTTAAGAGCGTAGAGGTCATTTAATACTTAATTTGAATGTTTTTTTTATAATGCTCGAGAAGCCGGAGAGTTGTTGTTCACTCCGAGTGTAAATCAGGTTTAAGTTAAAACCTGACAATTTAAATCTATATCCATAATATTCACTCGAAAACATGCATTAAGCCCGCTGGGTTAAATATGGATTTAAACGCGGACTTAAAACTGTTTAAACCGATTGTAAGCCGTTTTAAGCCTACGTAATACCAATTTTTTCAAAAAATTGCATTTCTTTTTTGTTGTTTGTGACTTGGAAATTTATTTCATTTGTTTTGAGCCCAGGTATATTTTAAGGTTATGCCGAAATGTTTGTCGAATCATGTCCAAAATTTCCTTTTTTTTTTCTGGCGGCAATATTTCCGAAAATTACCACAACGTTATAGTCAACGCATACCCGCTTGTGCAATTGATATATTCGACTACAAGGACAACGTTGATTTTCCATCGGCTGTTGTTTCATCAGTTCTTCGACAAGACATCAACATTAATTACGTCCATTTCACTAATGAAGTCTTTTTTTTTAGTTTCTTGCAATTTTTTTTTTATTCCCTTTTTTTTACTTTTCTACTCTTCTTATTTCTTGCGCCCTGCAATCGAAAAGACGTCAACATTTTGAAATTGAGTTTTAATCCGAGTTCAAGTACTTAAACTGGTTTCCGGAGTGCAGTTTAAATTCAGTCGGATGAAATACCGTCAAATTAAAAAAAAAACTGGGTTCGGTTCGGTTTTAACGACTGAATATTATGGACTTGGATTTAATTTTTGGGCTAAACTCACTTAAATCCGGGTGTAAACTTTAACCCGGATTAAATAATATGGCCGTAAAAGTAGCCATTGCCAATTTAACATAACGCAGCAGTATGATAGCAAATACGGCTACTACTGTCTAGCCTATCACGCAAAAAAGACAGAAAAGGGTATGCTCGGTAATCGATGCCGGCTCGGATGCAAAGGGATGTGTTGATAAAGTAAAGTCATATTAATTGCAGTTCTAAATTTTTGTGGGTTCTTTTTCTGGAATTGTATTTTATTTATCGAGTCGTGTTTCGGTTTACCCATCGTATTTATTGTTTGTATAATATCGGAAAAAATCGTAAAAATATTTACGAAATCGTAGAAATTGGGGCGAAAAAAGCAAAAATCGGTGCGTCGTATCAACCTTCGAAAATCGAAACATTTACGATAAATACGATCACATAACAACGCTGACTAGGTCATACGAACATACAAGCACAGTGCCCCCGAAAGCGATGCATTATAAAACAAACGCATAGTTTGGAAATTCTTCCTCAGATTTCGACTTATCAAAGGTGACGCCAAATAATCTCTTCGAGCTAACAAGACCAGAGACAAATCATACTGAGACCCCCAACTTACAATCCTCTTGCCGCTGGCCCCCTCAATTATTTTCAAATTCGCCATTTTGTTTTCCCATCGGTGTTATGTCAATTTAGAATCCGTGTGACATGGAAAAACATACAAAAAATACAAAGGTAAATGCTGCCAACCTCGGCATCCGTGGGAAAATGTGCTAGAGTTCGGGAATGCAACATTTTTTTCATTACTGAATGCCATTGGTTAGTTATTATAAATTGTTAAAAGGCGAATAATTAGATTTTGTTGGTTAATAAAACTATCTAATGGAGATGTTCTATATACTAGAAACTTTTTAGGACAAACATGGTTGCGTATTTTCTGCTTTCGAATATCTTTAACTTCGATTTCATGTGTAAATTTTTCTTAGATAACTGCAAAAAATTTGCTGAAAATGTTTTTATTTTCCTTCAACCAATTTACGTTGTTCATTTTTTATTAATATTTTAAGCAAATGAACACTTGTTCCTAAAAAAAAATATTATCCACACGTAACGAATAATTTCAAATTTAACGGATAAAATTCTATGAAGGCTGTCAGTAACTTTGACCACAGCGGAAGTGGCATAGGCAAGGTGCGAGTGGCTTGGTGAGTCGGAATTTTTTAAGTTCTATGTAACAATACAAGCGAGTTATCAAAGTTCGACTTATCGAAGTTCGACTGTATGTAAAAAATGTTATCCATAAAAAAAAATAGGTCGCACGAGAATGTTTATATATTACCTTTTTGTTTCATTTACCTACCTAGAGACAGTTTTTTTTTAACAGCCGTAGCCTGGTGGTATTTTTAAAAGTGCTTGTTATTCACATATTTAAAAAGCAGGCCTAAAAATTCTGTATTCTGCAATAAAGGGAAATACAGAATAATCCGAAGGGAAAGCCACGTTTTCGAATAAGCTACTCTTCGAAGTAGGTCTGAGACTTGGACATACCTGGATAACTAACAGCCACTTATTAAAGAACGAACCGCCCGCTACCTGTCACATCTGCCAGACGAACAATAACCATTTCCATTAAACACCTAACCTCCGAATGCAGCAAATTTAAACAACTTTTTGAGAAACTATACAATAAATCTTTTACTAACCGACTTTCAATTCCGTCAGCGGATAATATAAAAAATGTATACAAAGTATTGCAAGACCTTAAACAAATGTTAAGACAAATTAAACTTGCCATTCGACTCTTTATACGGGGGAGCGCTCGATGATGGCAGAGGTAAGTGTTCTCGATTTAGAGAAAAAACCTATACATACACATTTAAATCATCACTTATAGAGACATATCATTTTTACATCCCAGCCGTAAGCCTTGGAGCTAGTGCCCTTAGTTTTAAGATTAACTTGTACATTTATGTTAACTAGTTACTAAATAATAATAATATTAATATAATATTGGACTACTAAGCGACTTGACAATTTCAAACTTTCAGTGTGAACGCACCCGATTACCGAACTGTCAAAATGTTCAGTAAATTCAACATTTTTATTATAAGTACACAAAGGAACAACGTTTATAAATAATTGAAATTTGCTACCAAAGTTCCTAGTCGGTGGTCGCAACTTTAGGAGCGTTAACGCCTATTTTCCTAATTCTCGTCCCAGTAGGACAAGACAAGCAACTGTCAGAATATTCGCTGCCCGTTTCGCCCGAAGTGTGGAGAATATTGCTGCCGTATTGCGCCCGTCGCAAACGAGCCAAATCAGTCAATTTCACGGCGTTCTCAAGAATCGGACCTCTCCCAGGCCACATCATGCCGAATTTTGCGTAGGGATCTTGGCCTACACCCTTACAAGATCTAGCTGACTCAAGAACTAAAGCCACTTGGTCATAATGAAGCGATATACGTTCTCGAATTGGGCTCTGGACATAATGGAAGAAACTTAAGAACTTCATCACAAAATCATCTTCAGTGATAAATCGCATTTGTGGTTAAACGGCTTCGTCAAAAGTAACGCATATTTTGTTTATTGACGAAGCCGTGACAGATGGGAACTTTCATGTGCTTCATGAAACAGCAAAAACTCACTGATTGGTGCGGTTTTCATGTCGGTTGCGTCATTGGGCCGTTTTTTTCGTCGATGAAAATGAACGTCACGTTACTGTAAATGGTATTCGCTACAGAGACATGTTGGCACGTTATTTCTTTGAGCAGTTGCATGAAATGGACATCAGTGATATGTGGTTTCAACAAGGCGGTGTCACAATCCACACAGCGGGTGCAACAATCGAGTAATTGAAGTCTCAGTTCAGCGAACGTGTTATCTCGGTAAACGGACCCGTCTATTGGACGCCGAAATCGTGTAATTAACCGCCTCTAGACTTTTTTTATGGGTCTACATTAAATTATTGGTCTTTGCCAACAAGCCGGCGACGTAAGAGGAGCTCAGAGCAAATATCGGACGAGAAATACCGGACGTATCGGTCGAAATGTGCGGCCGAGTCATCGAATATTGGGTTCAACGTATCGACCGCTGTATACTTTCCCGTGGTGGACATATAAACGAAGTCGAATTCCATTCATAAATGTTTTGATAGTAATTCAAATCAATGCATTTTTTTTTTAAGTTTTCTCAAGTATTTTGCATTTTATTTGAAAAAATAAGTTGTCAAGTCAAAGGCCTTCTATTGACAACAGTTTTTTTTTTCTGTTGAGAAAATAGAATTTCATTTATTCACTCTTTTGATAACGATAAGTTTTTTCATTCTTACTTTCAAACATGATGTAGGTACCCTTGATTGCTTTATCTCTGGCTTTTACAATAATAAAATCCATAACTTGGTGCTCATCGACTTTAAAAATATGGTACACTACACATGTTTCTTTTGCTCCACAATTTGTCCATTCCATTTAAAAAAGTTTAACCATTTTAATCTGTTAAGCATTGATTTTGCCAAAAGATATTCCAGGCTCGTACATACTTCCTTGTTGTCATTTCGATTGCAAATTCTGCTGTAGAAATTAGCACAGATTGCTTGCTGCTCTTCCTAATTTAGGGTTTACACTCGGAATGCGAATGCGTCTATGTAATATCATGTTATCAAATAAAATATTCTCAATAAATCAAATCTCCAACCCCTGCAACACAAGTGGAATTTGCAAATTGTTTGTCTTTATGTCAGAGCAAATACTGTGCCACCGTTAGGCTAGTGCTAATGCGAGCCTTAACCTATATACCTGAAAAGCACATGATTTCGACAAAAACTCAACCAAATAGGTATGTACATGACATGTGCAGGTATGTAACCATTTATATATGGCTCTCTGAAAAATTCCTAAACGAAATTCTGCAGTCTGTCAGGAAAAAAAAAGTAGAAGAAAAAACTAGGCGAAGCTTTCACCGAGTTTTCACAACATTCACATACACGAAAACGAACTTTCTCTTTTCGGTACCCAAGCTTCGCAGTTGTGGGTGAGCTACACGCATTTACCCAAAGTATGGGTCAGCGGCCCATATTTATTTTCCAATAAAAATAGCATAACCGCGCTGGTGTCCCATCCTTCCGATCTTCTTCGTTACAACTGACTTTTCATTCACAAAAAAGTACGTTGAAACCTTAGATGAGCCTCAACGCGCAGTCACAGCGCGTAGTCTCGGGGCTATCCGCTTGGCGTCACCACTTGTGACCATCAGCTTTTCACAGACTTGTTTCGTACTTTTTGTTTTTTCGACCCGCCTATGATACGTGTGTGTATACACGGAGCAGATGATGCTGATTATGATAGCTCTCAGAGCTTTAAGTCTGTGCGTGACAGGAACAACTGTCATGTTGAGTATGAAGAACGCTGTCAGGGTGGCAAACTGTAAATGACAATTGCTGGATGAAATGTGTGCGTTTTTTTATTTCTTTTGCTTTCGAAAAGCATTTGCTTTTGCACACACTTTCATCCCGCGCCATGAGAAGGCCGGGTGTGTGTCAGTATGACAAGTTGGATTCCAAGGAGCATGTGTCAGAATTATTGATTATTTTGTATGCGCACAAATTTTTTGTTGTTCTTTGTTCGTTCACTAGGATGCTGCTGTTTTGGATTTTCCTACGGGGGTTGGATAAGCTTTCGTTTTTCTCAACGAATTGCGGTGTGTGTGTGTGTGTTTTTTTTTTGTTGTCCCTTGTAAACTTAGTTGTCCCGTAAACTTTGTTGACAATGTAATAATGCTGTTATCCCTAATTTTGTTTGTTCTTTGTTTTGGAATTCAGCTGGGAAAGTTAAGCTTTGCATTATTTTGCTCCGGTTTCGGAGAGGGATGCTTTTCCAGTGGAAAATATGTATCGGTTGATGGATTTACACGGATTTCTTTAAACTACTGTGAGTTGCTTTAATTAACAAAGATGAGCTTTGGCTTTGGATTTCTTCTTCAATCGCATGCAAATTTATCTGCATGCTGAACATTTTAACAGAAATGTTCTCTGCCTGTTTTGATTTGCAGATTGGCAAGCCGAAAGGTCTGATCGGGCGGACTTGCAGATAGCAAGTGAAAGTAGTAAGTTGCACTTGGTTTTTTGATAAGTCTAAGGGGTTTCAAATGTATGCAAAATTGCGTAGTTAGTACAACGAATGCCGATATCCATCGCAAAGTGCTAAAGAATGTGTCCAAAAAAACAGAGTTAATACCTGTCCTTGAACCATTTGATAATGTGTTCTTTGAAACGTAATCCTTTGCCACGATATGAACAGTACTGCCCAATGCCAAGTGATCAGTAAAAAATGGCGCCCAACACGAGTACAATCGTCGAATTTTTTTCTCGTCATGCAAATTAGATGAGAAGTTAGCTAATTTAAATACCAAATGAAATATAATCAATATTAATATGACATTAAACAAGTAACTTAGGTAACTTAAATGTATTAAAATAACAAAATATTATTAAAGAGTTGATCGAACTAATTAAATCCAATAAAACAAATTGACAGAATAAACAAATTAGAGAAATTAAGTGGTTTCAAAAGATTTAATAAATACCATTTATTGAATTAGTTAAATGTTAGAAAAATTAAATAAATAAAATGGACACTAAAAACCATCTTTTGATGCGACTTCTAATACATTCGCTGTCGCTGTCTCACGAGAGAGTCGTTTTTTTTAGATCCCTCAACAACCAACTGATTTGCAGTTTACATCATTTCGTATTAAACGCTAAATTGTTTTGTTTAACATACTCAACACAAGATGAATTCTAAACTTTCCCATTGGAACGATCCAAAAAAGTGAACTTTTATTGAGCTATAAACATCGGTGTAAGCGCGTGTGAGAAAGCTTTGAACTCTTACATAAAACTTCCTTATCTATCAAAGTCAGGACACCAGGTTTTTTTTAGGGGTCGAATTTCAAGGGAAATCTTTCCATTGACTCTCATTTCTCACAATGTAAAAGCGGGGGAGTTTGTATTAAATTTTTCTATGCGCGCTCGCACACTCTTTTCCATCTGCTGCTGCTCCATATGGCGCTCTCTGTACTCTGTAGCTTCCAAAATGCTCTCAAAATTGACTTTTTTGTGGCTAAGATTTCCCCAACACCCTACACTCTCTACTATTGGCAACTATCCCTTTTTCCAGTCAAGCGCCATCTACACCAACTACACTCAGTGCCATTTGGGGCCATCAGACAAGAAGCAGGGTACCACGGTATATCCTGCAACGCGCAAACGTTTGGTCGTTGAAAAGTACATATTTTCTAATTACTTAATGCCCCAAAAAAATACTTGAAAATATATTTCCGTTAAAGTTGCTATTTGTGCGTACATCCGAAAAAATGTAGATACCATTATACTGTGTCACTGTTGGCCAACGGAATAATCACCTGAAAAAAGGGCAGAAGACACTACCATCAAAGAAAAAAAAATTCACAAGTGGATTTTATAACTCTTCTTCCTTCCTTTGCCTTTTTTGTTATTTGATTATCTATCCACATTCGATAATGAGTTTAATCTAATCAACTCTCCATGCAGTGGTATAATTGTAGCTCGGGATTCGTTTGCAAATTTTCTTTCTTCCCTGTACGTCGTGTGTGTGTGTGTTAAGTGGAATTGAGTTCTAGTTATGTGCTCCGTTTCATTTTTGAAGCAATGATAACGACTTGATTTGCCAAAGAAATATAAATTGTTATGAAACAATGCCGTCATTCAGTTTAAGTTCAAGTTGAAAGTTAATTTTCTGTTTGCCTTCTTCTCGTTCAAGGAAAAAGAAACAAAGAAAAACGTCGTGTAACTAAAACCGTCCCGGGAATCCTTTTGTTAAGCGGAGAAAAGCAAAAAAAAAAAACCTACGAAAAAATCACCGAAAAAAGGGAGAGAAATTTTCTTCTTCGCTGGAAGAAAATAATATCTATATGGTTACAGAGAGAAAGAGAGAACGTCGATGACGGTGAAAGAAGAAAAACGTTTTCAATTTTCCTTTCTTTATATTCTGTTTGCGTGTACTATACCATCACCACTACTTTTACCACTTAGGTACTGAAAATTCGCTTTCGGGAGGATCTACTTTAGGGCACCACAAACAACATAACTGAATACAGATTTCTTTTTTTTTGTTTCAATTCGAAAAAATAAAACCCTTCGTATCCTCTTCGACTATTTTAAATTATACAACGATAACGAAATTGTGTGGTTTTACATGTAAAAAAAAACAAAATAATCAAATGGAGAAATCGAAAGTTTCCATTGGTCAAATGTGTTATACTGTCCTTATACCAAAAAACGTACAATTCGCTCGCGTTATATAAATATTTGATTTTTCTTATTCGACATTTTTCCGAAGTCAAAAATGCACAGTGAATTGAATAATAAAACAAAAGTAGAATGAAAAAATTTGTGCGATCGCTATAGCAAATAAGGAATAACAAATAAAATAAAATGCTAAATTCAAGGTGAAACGAGAGTGGATTACAATTACTCAATTCGAAAGTCGAAACGAATGAGAGCGTGGAACGAAAAATAAATAAATTGTATGTGTTCGTATTTGCAAGTGTTTTTCAGTATTTGTACTTCGGATAGGACAAGATAAGGAAAAAGTTGCTATGTTTGAAATATCTCTTATCTTGTATAACAGTTTCGTTTCATTTTGTTTTTCGTCGCTGGTTTTCGTATACCCTCAAAAAGTTAACAACAAAATGAAGTGTGTTGAGTTCTTTTCAACGGATTGTGTCAAATCGTTTTGCTAGTTTCAAATTCATTTACCCGGATTATAAAAAAAAACAAAAAAAAAAAAACAAATTAACAAACGCCTAGAGGATATATTTTGGATATACTTGATTAATTTTCCATGCTCCTACCTTGCTTATTGGATATTGGATACGAAGCGTAGAATCTGCGATATAAACTGTTTTCGACTTTTGTTTTAAAGGTACTTCTCATTTTTATTTTCTCTTTTTTAATTCAAATCAAATACTGTACATAATTTCGAATTGATAACTCTGTAGCGAAAATCAATAAGGGAAAACAAATGTCCTCTTGGATAGTTTTTAATTCTAAAGATAAACTAGCAACCACCCTCGAAGACTACTAGTAAAGCTCCTGCCCCTTTTGTGAGAGAAAAGGAAAACAATCTAAAGGGAGGTTGTTTGTACAATTATAAATTAAAAACAAACAATGCAATCGCTGTTGTGTATACCACCATAGTGGATCTTCACGCAGAGAATTCTAAACTCTGTAGCTCATTTTCGGTTAACCATTTATTCCTTTATTTTCCTATATTTTTTTACACAAATGTTTATTTGAATCTTTATCGGTTAAAATGTATTTCCTGAATTGAATTTAACAGAAATAATCATGTTTACTCTCAACTGTCAATTTCGGAGCAAAATTTCCATGCAAGTCTATGAATTTTATGCGAATTTTAGAAATAATTTTACATTAAGTGATGATAGGCCTAGGTATTATATAATGAGGAAATATGTTTTCTTTTTCTGTGCTATTATCAAACCCCTGAACACCGCCGGTTATGCCAGTTTTTAGTTCATATGCAAAGTCATGGTCAACACTTGTTTTTCACATTTTTAGTTTGCATGGTTTCATTCAAATTTACGTTGGGCAACGCCACAAGAGTAGGTACATTAATAAAACCTGCATCCGTTTTGTAGTTCAGGCTTCTTATGAGACCATTTTTCTACACTAATTGTGATCATCGTTAATTTTAGGGGTTTCTTGCCACACATTTACATGTTTTCGAGTCTCAGGGACTGTTGCTTGATTTTCCAGGGCAGGATAAAGTCCATTTCATTTGAATGTGGAACGTAATTCAAGGGTCTCTAAGATTTATTTTAATATTGTGTTCCACATGCATGTGATTCGAAGATACAGAAAGGCGGACTTTTTCAATTCCATCGCACAATTTTAGATAATTGTTACACCCCAAAGAAAGGTTATGGTTCGTTGCCTTTGCGACATCATAACATTAAGGGCTTTATGAACGAACTGCATGCCTACCCCTTTTAGATAAGAAGAGGTAAACAGATTAATATATCTAACAATGCCTATTTTTATGGAAATTAAATAAAAAAAAACATTAAATGAGTTGTAATATTACTAAAATATCAAATTTAAAACAATTTACTGTAAATAAACTGAGCGCAGTGGTTATTTTGCTGGACTACTTATGACAGGATCTCGCTTTCAAAGAAAATTGCTGTTCAATATTTGTTCCACTTTTGCAAGTGTCAAACTATAAGTAAAACAGCCTCAATTCCGCGATTCGAATATGGCATACAATTCGTCAGCTAACTTAGATCAAAAGTCACAAAACAGACATTTTACAGGGGACAATAATTTGGTTGGAAATACAGTTATTATCATACGATATTAAATTTAGTTCCATTCCATTTACGAAAAAGAAGGGAACTCCAAAAACGAATGACTGTGAGAACCGACGCACATAGAAGTATTTGCACCGAAAAGCTGGTCAAAATTCAATTTACTAAAAAGTAAAATCAAGAAGTAAAAGTTTGCTATACCGTAACCTAAATAAACATGGGTCAACGCGCTGCAGCTTATAATACAAATCAATTAGAAACTGTATTTTATTTAATAAATATTAATTTTAAGTGAAAAAGTAAGAAAGGTAACGAAAATTAATTTTTATGTGCTACGCCTCTGTATGCACCTGTTGCGACAACAATTTATTTTTCACTCAAATTTATATGTCTCATTTTCTCTATAAGTACTAACTTACAAAAGATTCGCTATTATTTAGATAACGGAAATAGATTCGTAATTCTTACGGAAACTACATCTTGTAGATTTTTAGTCCGAGTTCATAATATACCTTTACCAGTTGCAGTGCAGTGCAAATCAATCAACGAAAGATGAGAATCCAGGTCTTTATGTTTACTTCAGTATATACAATTTTTTTTGAAGTACTTTCCTTTGTTTTTAATTATTTCGACCGAACTCACATCCAAGCGTCAATTTTTAAGTCGGTTCTTATGATTCTTTGGACAGCATTTATACTCTTCGTTATATGAACTGATCTGCAGTTAGTATAATAAGGACTACATTCACATAGAAAAAGCCCGAAGTTATATATCGATGGCCCCGTGCAAGAACATACTAAGTACATCTGGTGCTATTTTTCAGGAGAGTCGTTCGAAGTTTTGGGAAAAAAAAATTAGCGATCGCTAAAGGTGTTATCCTAATTGCAATTTTAGCTCTGTTTTCATAGTTTTGAATTCTTTGCATGAAAAAAAATTAAAAAATCAAAGCACAATATGCGGATTCTGAATGTATACATAACTCAAAACTATACTAAGTGCACTGAGGTTGTTTTTGCACAGTGCCATCGATATGGACATGTAAAAGCAACTATTTATTTATATTTCCTACAGTCTAATTTAATAATTTCTTTTTCGAGAGGCTATTTTGTCTCTACTACCATTGGTCACTTTATTTTGTCACTTTATAGTATTTGTTGGAAAATGTGTGCAACGATATTTTTAATGACTTGAAAAAAAAAACGTATGGCAATATTGAACAAAAACCTTATTTATACAATCCGAACAATTCTCAGATTCGAGTCCAATCAATAGGTTTCATATTTTATTTAACCTATAATCGTACATTCGAGTTCAATTGAGATCCATGTTTATCCATAATTCCCTCCATTCTCAGATTCGATCAATTTATTCGAGCGAAAACTCGATTGATTGGTTGAAACTTTTTAATTGAATAATTGGAAAACACTTCAGTATAGTTATTTTGGTAATAAACAGCATTCCCTGGAAACGGTGTTTCGAGTTAAACGTTGAATTGGATGAATTTTCGTTTCCATCAAATCGTTGTATAATCGTATAACACGATTGGCTATAGGTAGTTACTTACTTTAAGTGAATGACTTGCTAATGCCAAAAACAAATGTTGCAGATATAAGAAAACTCTTTTCACATGAGTTTGTAGGCTTTGTTGCTTAGAATGTTCATGTTTTTTAAAAATGCTGTTACCTCTTCTGTGTGGAATGAATAAAATCAACTATCTCTATGTAGGATATAAGAAAGATTTTTCTTTTGATTTTAGAGATTTTTTTTACACCCGCCGTGGACTGTAATATTTTATTTCTTGTCCAAAGAACTGGAATGATGAATATGTGCATTTATACGAGCTTCGAAATTGTTTACTGAGACACGCGGAAGCTTAGAAATGGAAAAATAAAGTAAATATAAAATATTTTGAATTTTATAAATTCAACAAATCTAGCGGTCTTGCTTCAGTCTATTTATTTTTTTATTGATATTTATTTATGTGGTCGATTGAAAAAAGCAATGCATTGGGTCCAATATAGAGCTGTGCCAACAACAAAATTAGTCGCTCCAAAAAGTTTATGAATTAAATAGAGTTTCAAGCTCTTTATATCAAAAACACTTGGTGCATCGAAAACGCAGTTGAAATATTTGAAACACTTTTTCTGGAACGACTGTCAAGAGGAGGTTGAAAATTCGCTTCAAATGATACAAGTGGTCTATGTAAGCTTATGGATTTTTTTTAAATTTGTGTTTGGATGAAGCTGGTTTGGCTTGCTTTTTAAATGTGCAACATAGGAATCACACTTATGCGACGTGTGACTAATGGTTGTTTAACTGAACTAGTAGAGACAAAAGCGGTGTATAACTGTTCATAAGAGCTATTTCCAATTATTATTAAATGCAACTTTTTATAAAAACAAAAATGCAACTCAATTGTTGGAGATAGTCGGAAAAGAAATGACAGGAAAAATACGAGTATGGCTGTTCTGAGCCGCATCTGCTCCAAAGTAGATACTTGTTATTCAATTGCACATCATACAATTTATATCCACCTAATAGGTCCATCAGTACTGAGGAATTCTCTTAAAATATTGACACTTGTCTTGAGCTCAGTACTGATGCAAACAAAGACTGTTCATATACCACATTCAGCACGCAACAGAAGATGGACTATCGATCCACTCGGAAATCAATTTCCACTAGGATGTTAGTCCTGCAAACCGCAAATTCGATTGTGTGTTCTATGACAGAGAAATTAAATTATTAGCCGGTTGCATTGCGATAAGCTATACGAAAACTGAACAACTCTTGCTGAGTTGTTGGAAGTTTTGCATGAAATTGGGCAAAAAGTACCTACACAAATATTACAACGTTCAATATCGCATGTCTCATTTAAGTTACAGCCATTGTTGGTGTCCCTCACTGAAGCTTCTTTAGTTCTCGATTTTCAGTTTTCCTTTTCGCTGTAGCCTGTAGGTACCAAAATCATAGAAGTAGAGCTTTTTTCTCACTAAAGTTTTGCGCCCCCAACCCCAAGACGCCGTTCTGCTAGTCAACTGTCACAGTTGTATTCGCATGTATACATACTCGTGCATACAGCCGTGAGTATGTAGCCTGGATATAACATATCAGAGAGTGGTATATGCCATATACACATCTGAAACATGTGCAGATATCGCATAAATACGGGTTTAATAAAATTACGTTTTAATGGACACAAAATAGGTATAGGTAGGATTTGTTGCTGTAAGCATTTTGAATTTATTTCGCTGTATTGGTATGATTCAATATTCGATTTGGTGTGTATTTCCTCTCATCATATGTTTCCTTTCTTTATCCCTATACTAACATATTTCCATTTGATGTTTTTCAGGACTAAACACAATCACAATACCTTGAGGGATTGGTTGCAGTTTTCGTGGAAAATATCAACTATTGCGAAGTGAGGACGGGCCAGGGAGAGGAATGCATTTAAAAGTGCTTGTAAATTAGAAAATTTTGCGAAGCAACGGATAACAACAAAACGAAAAAGATATTGCGAATACGAAATTAGTGCGAAAAGTGCTAAGAACTACAACAAACAAATTCAAATGATGATGGGGCCATGAGCCCATCATATCCACTAATCAACTGGAGTCGCAAGCGCGTCTCAAGCGGGCCTGCACCATGCTAGCACCGCCGAACCCGAGGTCAATATGCGGCCAGGACCCGGGCTGGTCGTGATGGCGCTTGCGTTTATTTCGGGGGCTCGGCGTGGCAGCACCAGCACCAGTCAACAAAAACTCTCATCGCTAACATCGTCGTCGTCGTTGTCTTCATCATCGTCATCTTCTTCTTCTTCGTCGTTGTCGTCGTCGTCGTCGTCGTCAAAATCTTCACTGTTGTTTCCGTCGAACGAATATCACTACTATCAGCAACAGCTGCCGCCTGAGCAGCGATCGCCTTCGGATCGACGTTCACCTTACTCATCATCCTACTCCTCCTCCTCCTCCTCCTCATCATCAAACAATCCGTCGTCTTTTTCTCCATCAGATACATCGCCCTCCGCATTGTCTTCGTCGCATTCATTGTTTCATTCTTTTGGATCATCCGATACATCCGTCGTACCGCAACATCCTTCGTCGTCGACGTCATCGTTATCGTCCGACTATCGAAATTCGTTTACGATATACAATTTCGATCGCAATAACGACGACATCGAGCCGAATTATCATTTCGATAATTTTAAATTGGACAAAATTAGTTACGTTAACGTAGAGGATTACGGGGAAAATATTGAAGAAGTTGGTATTATTGGACTTAGTGGTGATAGTGGGGTTAGTGGAGGCGGAGACGGATTCGAGGACGACGATCGATTCTTCGTTGGCACACTCAGTCATAGTCACATCTTCGAAAGCACCAGCTCGTTGTCACGTGTAAATCCTTGGCTATCCGCTTGCGATCTGGCGCAACCAAGTTCAGCACCGGATCTTCAGGTAAGTGAATTGGGTATTGTCAATGGTTGTTGCTATAGGCAGTTGCCGAATTTTATTCAACTCAAGTGTCGAAGTGTCTAGTTCCAAATGTTAAATAAAATACACTTGTTGCTGTTGTTAAACACAACCAAACTGTAGTGATAATCAGATTGGGGTTTGCTGATCTTTCAGTGGATCGTTACACAGCAGGTTTGGGATTTTCTTTGTAAATATACTTGCAAATGTTTGTGGATAAATTGTTTATATAATATATGAACAAAAATCGAATGCTCACCATTGTAGGGTCGACTAAGCTATTACAGAATATGTCAGGTAAAATCCTGTAAACGACTCTGATTCCTCTTTTGTTGACGCTATTGACTGGGTAAGGCAACCAATTCACTGGGTAAGACTGAGATTCAATTATTGATCAGGCCACATTCGAGATAGACTTTAAAAATGAACCACTGCGGGATTTCTACAAGTTCTTTCCAAACAGATCTATAGGAACTCTGTCTTCAGGGCCAGTACTTCATACTACTAAAAGTAGTCATAACCTCTTTAGCGTGTGTCTATTATTTAAAAAGCATCCTTGTTGGTCTTCAATTTGAACAAGCGTGAGACACAAATATGAAAAGTATTGATCGAGTGATTCAAAAAAAAACCCCAAATAATCTGCATCTGGTCATCAAAATAATTCCCAGCTGTCGCATCCTTAAAAAAATAACAGACCGTATCAAACATTAAGCGGTGTAATTTCTTTTTCATTAGCTACTCCCAATCGAAGCCAACAGATGGCAAACTTTATTTCGCCCATCCTCTTAAAAGGGCCTAATAATTTATGATCCATTATTATAAAACCACAATTCACTCTAAATCTGGCTCGGTGCCAAATATGTGCCCCAGAGTACCCACATCAAACGGTTTCACACTCGTATAGATTGATGCATTTTATAGTAATTGCCGATGAGTTCCTGGCGACAAAATTCTAAATTATTCATTGATATGGCAGAGCAATTGTCCCATTGCATTTATTCATGGCTTCGCATTGATTGACTGCATACTGAATAAGTAAAAATGTACTGACTAAAATGAGAAAATCATTGCTTTAACAATTTGTTTGCTTGCTAAGGCTCAAAGACAAATTCCCTTACATCAACGTGCGCAAGTTATATCCCTTGCTTAGTTAAAAAAAAAACCTCAATTTACCAATGCCCTAGATGTGAACAAGAGCAAACGCAACACCATCATAAATGCAACCTTATTGAGTAGCCTTAATGACCCAGTCCTTGTTCACTCAACTTGTGAATTGCTCCTTAAAATATATTTTCTCAATCTCCCTCCATAAACATCAAGTGGCCTTTTGCATTGAGAACAAAGACAGATACCACATAAAAAAAAAACTCTTTTGTGGGCTCGGAGACAACATAAAGTGAATAAATGTATATTTATATACACTTTATTTGGATAACATCGCTGATTAGATCTGGGAATATTGCCAAGCATCGGAAGCTTATGCAAAGTGTGTGTACAAGTATTTTATTAATGAGGTTCCTTATTTGTTTGTGGAATATTTGTTCGCGTTGTGTGCGTGAGTGTTTCTCCTTCGGTGATGGACGTTGACAATCCAGTTAAGACGGGAAACTATTTTGTAGATACAATGATTGATGGATTCTGTAAAAGTTGAACTCTTTTTTTCATACTTTGTTTGTCAAAATGAAAATAATTGAATTTGTGTTAAATATTTCGATCGGGAATCACGTCCCTGATAGTTGTGCCCTTGAAATATACTTTGTGGGAGCCGTAATCCATTATTTAAACAAACACACTCACTCTATGATAATGCAAAAGGCAAAACAAGTTTGCCTCAGCTCTTTATTACGTAATCCAATTTTCAATTGAAACTGAACAAAATTTCTCGTTTAAAATCGAACTTTCATATTTCACAGAAGAGGAATTAGCTTAATTAATCCTGAAGAAAGTATAAAACGTATTTAAGCAAAGTTATGTCGATGCACTCCTTAGGCAAATGCATGAATTCCTGCTCAGAGTCATTATCCAAAATACATACTTAATACAGTCCTTTCAAGGATATGGAGTGGGATCCTTGTGGTTGAATGGCACTAAATTGTTAAAATGCCAATAGTTTATTGCCTAATTTCAACCAGCTGTCATTAGATATTACCTTTTTGATTTTCCAAATGCATGGTCTTTTTTAGTTCTTACTAACCAAGTCTCCTTTTTAAAAATATCTCGTTGTTTGGCTGACTTTTCAGGGCAAAAATTGTCCTTCTTAAGTGGGCAATAAAAATAATTCTCTTTTCTTACTGTGTTGAAACAAATGTACCAATATACCTAAAAACAATCGATAAAAAGGTTTACAAGAACACATGTACCTGCTTACAGAAGTTTATTTTTTAAACATATTCGGCCTTACCAATAGTCCACTTTAGTCTGGCAGTTTGCGCAAAGTCTCCACACTTTCCAAAATTTGTTACTTTTTATTTTATTTAATGAATGCTCAAAAACAGTAAGATATATTATCTTATTATATCCAATTGATATAATCCCTTTACGAATAAACAAATAAAGTTGCCAGAATATCGAAACCCATGCTTATCTCCGGCATTAGCTAAATAAATCCTCCCTAAATGTCATTTTCAAGAGGAATGATGCTCAACCACCAAAAATGGCGGCATGAAATTTCGTAATAGGAGCGAACATAAATACACTTTTGTTCAACCTAAACGTTTACAATTATTGACCGATTTTAGTAAATTGTAACAACCTTATTCATAACATTCAATTAAAGATGTATTAGAGCTAATTTTGGTTTAATTGTAGAAAACCTTATTCATAAAGTTTTTTTAAAGATAATTCACACTTAATCAAATGTCAAAAAATTAAATACCTAAATTTGCATTTAGCAGTGAATTAACTTTCGTTCATTTTCCTTGTTGTTACCAAAATCAAATTAGATGGCGGATACATTTTCGGTTTTTTTAGATAATTTTTATAAACCCCGTTTTAAACGTTTTTAACTTCCGGGAAGTGAACAGCGCAGATATTCATGGGTTCAGTCAACCCACTCTAAGCCGAACATGCTTGAAAGTCTCTAAGGCATTTACATACCTCGAAAAGACATCTTTATATAAATATGTCAGTACTGACTTCTGTGGTCACAAACCTAACCGCTAAAGTCGACTTTAGACGAAATTGAGTTTTTGATGCCATTAGATTCAGCGTACTCAAATCTATTTCGTAAATTTTTTTTCAGCTTTATATCTTTAAAAATGTGGCCACAATTTAAAAAAAAAAACAGCTTACGTCACTAGAGTCAATGGAGTAAAAAAACTTTAAAATGCTCTCCTGAACAATGAGTAAAACAGACTTTAGCTGTTTTGCCTTGTGACCACAGACTTCAGAACAAATTGATGTCATCTCGAAATTTAGAGGTACCTATTCGAGGATTTCCACACAGAAATACGTAAGTGCTGACAGATTTTCGGAGTAGTTTTGCTTAATTAACCGATTAGCTACTATATGCCAAAATTGTTTTTATGAATATACATTTTCGACAAGAAGATTAAAGTCAAATTAACTCATTTGACAGTTAGGGGAGACACTGCTAATCTGTTGATTAAGGGAATCTAATGAATAAGGCTGTAAATGTTTTCGGACTTTATTCGTTGGAATACAACAATGTTGTTTTTAAGTTTGTCAAAGATAAATTTTTACAAATGCATGCACAAAATTAAGAAACATTGCATTTTTGTTTTATTTCTAAACACTTGAAATATAGCTATATTTCGAATATTTTCATTAAATGAAATGTTTGGTGTCTTTTTTAACGGCTAGCGCTTGCTTTTTGATTGGTTATCCTTTTTTAATAGTTTGCAAGTTACGAATTCATACGTAGTTAAAAATAAATTTGATATAAGTTATGATGTTTCCAAGACTTTCTTGAGAGTCGTCGAGAAGAGAATAAAATATCGGTGACAGCTCATACCTGAATTCCTACATTTTTATACAACTCTCAGTAGCTTAGGCGGCTCAGGTAGATATTTTTCTGCAACCAAACCCTCTTTGGAAATGGAATTTGTTCCCAGAGAATGAGAATTTCTAAGGGCTCAATGGTGTGAAAAGGTTGACTTCGCGGAAATATAGATATAAGAATTTTCAGCATTCAGCAAAATCGCCGCGAAATAATAAATTTAGGAACTTCTGGAGGAATAACAGGTAGTATGTGCGAATTCAAGATAAACAGAATTCTGTTTAATTTACTGTGAATTCATAAACGAGTAAACATGACAGTTTTCGTGTAGAATAATGTCCGCGGGTTTACATTTTTCTGAATCAATTTAACATTTCGTCGGTTTCTAAGTTTCCCGAATTAAATAATTGAACTATAAATTTTTAAAAGATCATTACAAGTTTTACAAGCACTGTTTCATTGCTTGGCAGACTGAAATTCAAAAACGGAAGCGATAGGTTCTTAAAACGCTCTTGGCTTCGTACATGTGTTTTTAATTTATTCTAAAACAAAATAGCCGGCTATTATTTCTTTTTTCAAAAATATTCACTTGCTAACCATTCAATCTTTAGATCAATAAGCTTCGATTATCATAATCAGCCCAAAAAACTGTGTTCCCACACAAATTCACTCATAAATCAATCGTGATTAGAAAACAAAGGAAAGTGTACTATAAAAAGTAGCAAAAATTGTGTCCGATCGAACGAGAAGGCATCACTGATTTGCAAATAATATTTGACAGATCAGCGGATATTTTGTGCATTTCCTATTTTGTGTTTTGGTTTTTGCTTATAATAAGCTTCTAAATGCCTTTGAACGATATCTGTTGGGCAAATTAATTTGCGATTTATATATTCCTTTTCTCAGAATAAATAAAATAAAATCCTCGTTCTGAAATAAAACATTGACCTTGTTTTTCACGAAAACAAATTATGAAATTTGAATTCTGCGATGACAAAAAATGTAATAGTTTCTAAGAAAGTTATCGCACCAGCAAATGTGGTTACTGTTACTGTTTCACTAATGCTATACATTTTTACTAAAGCTGGCAACCAGCTAATCGTCGACTTTAGTGTTTGTTTATTAGTAAGGCCGATTGATGCATCGCCCCTTGAAAACGACTTAGATTTTTAGTACTTTTGATCAAAATGTAAAAATTTTAAGTCACATATAAAACGCTTGAGCTTAGCTACGTTATCAACTGTGTTTCAAAAGATGCCATTGTTAATACCGATTGTGTTTTAATATTCTTAGAAAGCATTTCTTATTTTAAGAGGAATCCACTTTCGGTTCGAAAATAATTTAGATTTTAAGTGAAATCTATATCACTAAGTTATAATGTGAATGTGCATATCCTAAATAAATAAATTGAAATTAAATTGAATTGTATTTTATATCTAAGAAACACATTTTGATTTGGGAGAAGTAATTGCTCAGGTGGTTGGTTTGCAATAATTACACGCTTATTGCAAACATAAAAGTTGCCAAAAGTTGGTCAGAAAAATTGAATAAGGAATATGAATCAGTTTCTTGACACTTGTAATTATTTTATGGACTAAAAGTAGTGAATTTCAGAGAATTAGTTGTAGCAAAAAATTAACATTAGGCGTGTTTTATTGAACATCTATCGCAGCATGCAACCACTCATGTGTACCTAATGCTTCCGAGGTTCACACTTAATTCCGACTGGAAGTGACTGAACAGTAGTAGCTTATTTCAACAGATTTCTGGAGATATGTAAATGAGTTCGTGATTAAAGCTTATACCGCTTTATCATAAATATGACTGCGAACTGTTTTATTGGGCATTCATGTACTTTAGCTTGTTCGTTTTTATTTTGAATTAATGTGACTCTGTTTCTACACTGTGGGCCATGTGGCTATCTATTTCACAAACTGAACTAGTCTTTGTTGATGCTAAACGCTTGACTTTCGTAGAACTAAGAAGACATATGCAAACTTTTGTAGTATGAACGAATTGAGCACGTGGGCAGCTTTTAGCTGTAATTGGAGAAAGAAAACGCGCGAAAAAGAATAAACTAAATACACAGCAATTTGTTTACGTGTTCACCACAACCCAAACGCAGAGTTACAGTCAACTATAAAACATGGTCGCACTGTAAGGTAGTTTTTAGGATCATTGATCCTGTGGTAACATAATAGGTCTACTCTTTCCTAAGTGAGGCTGCACTTGGTGTGGCCTGCCACCTGAATCTAACCTAACCTTAAGCATTATAAATTCTGTTTTAAATTTAAAGCTTAAATAAGTCGAAAACGAGTTCAGCTTGTTTTGTTTTCTAATTCAAAGGCATTTTTCGCAATCATTACTTTGACGACTTTATGCAAAAAACCAAAGCCACTCTTCGTACGCCATTGTTAGGAATCAGTAGTGAAAAGTGAACATCAAGGAATTAACGTAATATGCGCACTACATGTGGAACAAATATTTTTAAATGCTTAATACCTAACGGCAGTGTCAGTGGAAAAGGCCAAAAGATGAATGAGCACTATTATAACAAGATGGGCTAGTGAAATCCCACACAATGACAAAATAACTAAATCGCCAAATGCCAGAATGCATACTCACCACTCATTTTAAAACTCATACCTCTTCATCTCAAGATTGCTTCATTCAATTGTGTGGCCAAAAGGGATTCGCAAAAAGATCCTTACACTTACGACTGTCGCTGCTGCTACTGGTACAGCTGCCTCCCCCAACAACAATAACACAACGAAGGAAATGTGTAAAAAAAAACGAGACTCAGAAGTATCCCTGCGGCAAATGCAACAACAAAATGACAGCAGTGATGATGATGGTGTTTCTGCTACACAATCATGCAGCAGCGAGCGCTGGAGGATGCTAAGGGCGAATTGAAAGTTATTGTGTTGGGCTTGGTACTTTTGCAACCTTTATCATATCCTCAACACACTCTAACCCACTAAAAAAAAAAAACACACACACCTCTCTCTCACCCCCATGCGAATGCTTCGTTAATGCTCAGTGTGAATTGGACTCTCTGAAATCTTAGTGAGTTAGGGTTCTCCAAAATTGCCTCGTGACACACAAAGGACAATAAGTAGAAAGCGCCCCCGCCGCAACCCACAAACACACACACAACCATAGACACACATGTGCAGTAGCGGTAGCAGTATAGCAGCAGCAGCTTTAAGCGAATGACAATTCGCCAGCATAGCCCCTGGACTCAGTGTACTGGATATTTATGTCAAGGATACTATAAAATCAATTATTTGTAACCAACAACAGCGTGATTACATCATTTGGAAAGTACCGTTTCCTAAGATTATTTGTCCGTTTTTCGCTGTTGCTTATTTATCATTTCGAAACTCTGTATAGATAGATACTGCTGGTTTTTCTGTTTCTTTCTCTGTTTGAAATCACGTAATTTGTGTATAGGCAAAGGCTGAATAGAGTTGCCTGAATGATGGCGTTGCTGGTGATGGTCAGTGGCTGTTACTTTTTACCTTCCCTCTTACATCAGAGTTGATAATCCTCTGAATTTGGATGCGGTGCTTTTAGTCAATAACTATTATTTCGAAATTAAGTGCAACTGGGCAGGAACTTTGACGTTTTTTTTCCTTTAAATCAGGACTTAACTGTCATTGGATAATGGATTATTTAAAAAAAAAAATGTTTGTACTATAATATTATTTTAAAATGGACGGTAAAAGCAAAAGTTTCTTATAGCGAGACCACTTCAAAAATGTCGAATGACAATTCGATAGGGTGAAATATTTAAACATTTAAAGTTCACTACTTTATTTGCATTTATACATGTATTTTCAATGTATGCGAGTGATGTGTGTATGTTTCATCGACTATGATGGAGTTGGTAAAATATTTATTTTTATTGAAGAAACACAACAATTGTTTACATTTGCTCATTATATTCAAAAGAATGCTTAAGGTTCGACAAATTTTTCACGATTTTGAGTTTCTGCAATATTTCCAGCTCCCTTACGTTATTTTAAATATTTATTTAATTATTTTTTTAAATATCTGATGGCTGACACTGCGACCTGAAAGATCTATTGTATCAATGGGGAAAAGTTATTCTAAGAGACGTGTGAGCTCCCTGATGAAGGCCAATAAGTCCTAAGTAGCAGAGTTTATTAGATCGGCTGGTGTACGAGTCTCTCTTTTAAAGACACGTTTTCTTAACCAATGAAAAGCCGGGCAGTCACAGAAGATGTGTTCAGAGGATTCGACATCCTCCAGACAGGATCTACATTTTGTATCCGGACAAAGGTTCATTTTGTTGAGGTAGTATCTTAAGCCATAGTGGCCTGTGAGGAAGTCCACTAGCTTTCTTATGTTATCCTTACTGATTGTAAGGATTTTCTTGTAGGACTAGGGCTTGGTTAATCGCATGGATTGTCTATGACCAGGAACATGTTCCCAATGCTCAAGGCGAGGTTGGTTTTCCCAATCATTAATTTGCTAGCGCAGTAGTCCAGTTGACTATGCAGTAGGGTTCTGGTCCATAGAGAACATTTTCGGACCCAGCCCTAGCAAGTTTGTCAGCAACCAGATAGTGTCAGATATCCAAGTTTAATAGGTTAAGTATTTTCATATGTCCCACATGTTCATCTGATTTAAACTTATATTCGAGCTGCAGTTTAATGGCGAATCTAGCAGCCGTCTTCATAATGAAGAATTGCAGCGATGAGAGCCCAAGTGCTGTTGTTGCGCAAGTGCGCATTCCACCTCAAATACCGAGACAGGCAATCTCAACTTCTGAAGTTTATTTGCCGTGGTTCGTTCAAGTACTTTCGGCCACCAGAGGGTTGCCGCGTACGAGATAATGGGTCTTACCATCATTGTGTATAACCAGTATATCATTCAGGGATTTAGACCCCAATTTCTGCCGTACAGGCCCACCTGGCTTTAGTGGCACGTTCTGTGGCAGACTTGATGTGTAAATTCTAGTTCAGTTTACTGTCAAGAATAATTCCGAGATATTTAACTTTGCTGGCGCAGTTTAATTTTTACTCTTAATTAAACTGCTCTTGATGAAAGAAGAAAGTTGTCGCTGAGTACTTTTTTCAATCAAACAAAAGAAAAATGAAAAAATTGTTTTTAAAATTTGAAAAGCAATGTTTTTTTATTACCAAAAATTGGTCTTGGAACATCTCCTTCAGTAGTTCAAAAGTCCACACTTTTACTTGTGATGATGACACTATAAGTGGCAGAACTTTGCCTAAACATAGTTTACACAGTATGTTGTACAAAAACAGATTTCTTTCGTTAATGGTGTTGTTCGATTTTACGAAAATAAAGGATGCTCGAAAATTTAGTATTTTTCATATTTTATCATAATGGCGGAATGTTATTAATATGGCCGATTGGGAAGTTTTGACTTAGATAGAAGGTGAAGTTTTGCGATCATTCATGGCGTGTACTACAAAAAATGCTATTCAGTCGTTTTTCACAATACTAGGCCTTTTTTATTATGCACACATGATCTGTATAAATCATTGATTTTCACGGTTTACAACATGGAAATCCTATTTACAACATGGAAAACAGTAAAAATCATATGAACTTGATATAAAATGCCTAATATACTACTTATTTTATGTCTTCTGATGAGTTTATTTGGGGATGTATGACTAAAGGCCTTCATCGCGGTTCTGTCCCAATATTTACAAAAATCTAAAAATGCGGCCTGGTCTGTTCTTTTTTCCAGCATATGTCGTAGTGAGAATTTGTTTATTTGTTTATTTATTTAAATCTACCATTTTACAATTTACAGACTATATAATTAGATAAATTAAAAAAAAAAACAGAATAGTAGGTCAGTTGGGAATATGAATTAAAATAATTTTTTATTCTATTCGCTCGAATCCACGACAGTTGCGTCCTCGCTGATGGCTTACAAAAATGGACACCGCTGATTCTATGAGCGTAAAACTGGTTGCATTTTACAGAGGACACCTCTAAGGTTCCAAGGATATGCGATCAGCAGGCGTTATGTCGGTTTATTTTCGTATTTCTGTTTTATTAGAAAAAAAAACGTAATCAATCAATTTCACCTAAAAATAATCAGCAAAATGTTCTATTCAGTGCGAGTAGGTACTCCACTGGGATAGATGCTTTATATGAGCATCTGGCATGCTGGTTAAAAATTCTGTACAATTTTTATGTCACCCAAAAGAAAACTTGGCACGTGGGCGTAGGATCACATAAGTGATACGGCTGAAAGAAGCTACGGTTATTGATTACCGCTCCGAAGACTATTTTGAATGGCAGTAAGTTGTTGGATCATTCAATAAAAATATTTCTTTTCCAATACAACTTTAAGATTTCCATAGATCTCCTGTTAGCTTTCTTGACATTGATGCCTTGTCTGAACATGTTAAGAATGTAAAATTGAGTTGAAGGGAAAGTTCGCTTGAATAAGAGTTATTAGCGCTTTTCTCATAAACATTTCGCATTTGACAATCAATTTTATATCGCGTGACAAAAAATAATTTGCCTTACTAATAATATTCAATCGTCGTCCTGAATTCTAGCAAAACTTTCTGGAACAAATCGCAATAATGTTTGCAGAACTTGTACTCTAAAAATTCACATGGCACATGTTCGCCCCTCTGTTACCTTTTAAGATTTCCATTTAACATATTGTACGAGTAAACTTACATAAAATTTGAATTAAATGCATTTCCATAGTTGAATTAAAAAAAACAAAAAAAAAACTCCGTTCTCCCCATGAGAAATGATTATTTTTGGCAGTGCTGCCAAAATGCAAGCAAACATCTAAGGGCTAAGTGATGCTGTAATATTTTCCATTCGTCCCATTTCAAATAAACGAGTATTCAATGGAAGGAGCCCACTTCATTTTTGAGCCACTACAAAATGATAATATTCCTCCTGGCACTGTGAATAAAAACGAACACTCAGGTCTCATTTTGTACATTTAACGACAAAAGTTATGTTGGAGATGGGGTCGAGTGAGATGAATTTCTGCATGTTGGTGTGCGAGTGCGGTTATTTTTAAACTTTCTTTACACTTTTCAAATCAACATCATCCATGGCTCGAGAGAAAAGATTTAGAATTTCCCTTTTACCGCAAAACAAATACGCGCAGAGGCAGAGTGAACGGAGGACGGGAGAAAAATTACAAAATTATTACCTTTACATTTATTTATTTATTTCTTAGTTGGTTTTATGTGAATTCCTTGTGTCGCTTATGTCCTTCATCCTGTGAAGAAATAAAGATATTGATGATCGCTGGGTGATTTCAAATTCGATTGAAAATACATATTCGAAAAGTTTTATTTGTTTTTCTTATTATATCGACGACTTTATATTTGCGTAAGAGGCAGTTTTGTGATTGATTAGGTTGTGTATCTAGATAGAAGAAGGGAAGCATTGCTTTGGGATTTATTAGACATGTGCTTTATATATTCCGAGGGTTAATTAATTAATTGCACGTTTACTATACTGTAGGAATAAAAAAAAAAACTTTGCATTTCACAGAAAATGTTTATTAAATAAAGTCGCGAGTGGAAATGGAAACCGTGGAGAGTCTTCCTTGTCATCGAGAACCGGGGGAGAGATCGTCTGAAGTGTTATTGTCCATTCGCTCGATGTGGCCAATCCAATTTATTGATTTTTTTTTTAATTACATCCACTTCTTCGCACAGCTTATAGAGCTCGTGGATATATTTTCCTCAATTCGCTCTCTTAACACAGAGGAACAAAGATCCGACAAAAAAATTATTCCTTCAAATCTTGAAGCCATAAAGCTGATCTAAGAGAATCGTGGCTTTTCGAGTGTATATTTCCCACAGGAAGGATCTGGTTGTATATTGGGTTTTCTTAAATCTGCCATGGAATTTCAGTGATGTTGATTATTAAGGTTATAATGTGCCGATCTGAAGTATTTAGATTTGCTTTTCCAGGTATGTGAGTCTTTCGTCTATGCCAAACTGGTATATGCCGATTTAGGTGTGTTGTATAATAGTTTGAGACGCACGCATAGTGACAGCGCCACCTGACTTGGCTGGTTCATATGCTGAATTTTTTATTTGGCACGGATCAGGCTGGGTAAATTTTGTGAAAGCCATAAGTTTTTAACTACCAAGCTCCGTCTGAAGGGACATTTTATTCGAACTTCGTTTCAACTCTTACCCATTGTCATAAGCTTGAAGTATGCTGACCAAAGAACTAAGATACGAGTTTCCGAAGTAGGATTCCTTCGTTCTTCTTTCGAGTTTGTAATTCATCAACAGAACACGTGCGCCTCCGCACTTTACTCACCCGAACCCCATGTTCCGAGCTCGGATTTTAAAAAGTGCTGAGGTAGACTAAGAGATTGTTTGATCAAATTTGATCTCCTAAAAGTATGGAATTGCCGTTGATGATAGAAAGTCGGAGGCGGAAGATCGAGACCACTTAAGTAGTGACCCTTGTAGCGAATAGACGTCACTGTTCAATATGAAGACGAAGACGATTCTACACCGACTAAGTCAGCAAAACCTTTTAATTGACACTCGGGCGTATACGCATTATTTTTCCAAACACACATTCAAAAGTATGCAGCACGTTTATTGGTGGTACTTTCATGTCTCTCATAATAATTATCTATGTCTTATCCGATTTTTGTATACTCGAATATTGAAGATTAGTTTCTTCACTGTATATACAATCTACAGTCGTAGAAGCAACGTAAATTTTGGATTTCAATTCAAGTAGACAGCTGTGACTACATATTTCTATCATTGATTTTCTCATCAGGTGGTTCAATTGAGTCTCGAGTTGTAGTTCAATGTGGTCCATTAGAAGAAGGTTTTTGATTTTCGTCCTTTTACCGCGCTCACAGAATTTAAAATAAAATATAAACATAATGTTCACCTGACTATTGGGACTTAGAGGTTCATAACCTCATTGTTTTCTGTTTTGCGCCAGATTCTTCCATTGTCCGCCACCCCGAGATTTGGCAACGCTACAATCAGTAGCTTAATTAGACCAACATTTGTCTCTATCGCTTGTTAGCAAAAGAGATTCAACTCACCATTAATGACATTATGCAATACTTTTTAACGAAACCGTGGTGACATCCTGCTAATTATGCCATACAGTTGCTTGCACTGCTGCATCTAATACAATTGGAACCATAACAGTATAAAATCATTACCTTCTTGCGCACCATAACGCACCATAGGTATCCTTCCACACTCCCAATAGGTATACCTACTCCATTCAAATACAATAACAGTTACGAATAATGTAGGACTCTACAGCTTTCCTTTGTGTCGCCATTTCGTCGACCGCACAGTGGAAAATCAAATAAAACCGAATGAACGAAAGAAGAAATATTGCAAAAAAAAGAGATGTCGCTTCGCTTTATTCCGGTTCAAATTACAATATAACCACACTCTGACAATGAGTTATGCGTTACGTTGCGAAATAAATGACATTGGACACCTCCTCAAGAGGGTGGTGGTTAGGTTACGGCATCAGCTCGGGTACTTGTGGGTTAGGTGTGTCATACAGTTTGCACAGTTTGAGCTCACCCCGTCTCTTAGTCCACTCAATAAAAAATTCATTAAGATAACGACAAGCGAGATAGTACGTAACCTAATTATATTATCCAAAAACAAATACCCCAGCTCTCTGATTTGGCTCGACTGCATAATAGCTTTAGGTACCTATGGTCGGCGCCATTTTTAACAATATACCAACCCGCCCTTGCTTCTTACGCCAACCGACAACTGGACGAGTGACAGACCTATGTGCGGCTAGGAGAGTCCACTCGAATTCGATGCGTTGATTGTCATGGCACAAATTATTTGTCGCACGGTTGCTATGCGGTGCTGTTCTGTTCATGTCCATTCGTGGTAGGTGGTACATTCGCATGGACATTATAAGTAGAGTCATCGGCACCTTATTGTTAGCGAGTTTCTGTACACACTCCGCTTAGCCATTGCGGGGGTTGATATCTTTTTTTTTCCTGTTCGCTTATGGGGTGGAAACTCATATGCTTTAGCATTTTGTGGGCTGGGCAAACAAACAGTTCATTTTTAACAGAATATCTCTAGACAAATATTTATTTACGCCATCGTCAGCGTCTGGCGATGGTGGCTTTTTAGCGAATGTAATGAGGATCCCTTGGATTGATTGGTAGCGGAACGTATTACATGCAAACATTCGGGTGGGTGTTTGTTTTTCGTCATCTGTTATTATTGGTGTCAAAGGATGTGTCCCCAAGTGTTGTCGGTCTGTCACTTAGTCTATTACGTTTATGGATGTAAAGCGATCCATCACGAATTACGGTATCAACATCTATGAGTCAAGATGTTGCCTGCGCTGAAATTGCTCACTACCCACATAACGGTGCATGTATATACATATACATAGGTAGAAGATTTTTATTTACGTAGTTGTGTAAATATAGAGCGGTATATTCTGTGTGAACTTTCCATATACGCAATGTCAATTGGGTAGTGGGGTTGGGAGAAAATAAACTATAGTAATGTTCTGAAAATTTGAATGTGAAAAACCAAAATGTTATCCCTTTTTAGGGAAGCGTATTGGCAACTACTTCGGTAACCTACGTAGAGCTTTCAACGGTTTTATGAAAAATCGAGGCATGTGCAAATTCTAGGCCATTGTGCTCACGTTTTGAATGTGACGTTGACCCCTTAACTCGGAAGCACTTTCTCATTTGGCGACCCTTGACTCGAATATATCCCTGTCCAATGGCAATATCTACAAGGGCTCGTGCATTCTTTCTGGCAAAAATGGTCCCAAAACTACCTCACGCAGCTGCGAAAACGTCCCAAATGGTTGGGCAGATCTAAAAATATTCAGCCCAATGACGTCGTCATTGCTAAGGGCGAGAATCAGCCGCCATGTAGGTGGCATATTGGAAGGGTCAACAGAACGTATTCTGGGCGAGATGGTCTAGTACGAGTTGCATCTGTAGTCACCTCTAAGGGAAAAATGAAGCGTCCCGTCGGCAAGCTATGTCCTTTGCTAATTGGTTGAAGGGATGCTTCAACGGCGGGAGAATGTTTGCCTTTCAAATTGTGTTTAGGTAAAAAATATTTCCTTACTCACAAGTTGCAAAATATGTAATTTTTGTTTTTTTCTTTTCTCGTTTTCGCAAAAAATAAAGAACCACTTGCTGATCAATGATTAAGGATAACCGACGCTTGTTTCATTATTCTTCTATTTTTCTCTAGTCGCATATATCTATAATTTTCAGCCAGAAAAATCGGGTAAAGGTATAAATAAAGCCAGCTAGATACGCAAACAATACCCTTTTGATGAGACAACAAACAATCAAGATATTATTTCATCCGCCAAACAACAGCCCCCAGTCAGCAAAGCTTTTGCAAAATTCAAAAGTCCATTAGCTTATTTCTTGCGACAGTTTTTCTAATGCTACTTTTTTTAAACTCGAAAAAAATATCATTTTAGATGGATTTTCAACCACTGCTAGTACAGAATCCTTTCTAAAATGGACACTTAAGTTCGGTTAAGTTTCAGTTCTACTATTGTGTGCAAAGGATAAAATAGGAAAAACTCTGTTGCAGCTTCTGTGGAACCTTTGAACCCTTTAAACCCAATCAATCCATAATTCACCCACTCACATCTCCAAAGTCTACAGATGTATAGTCCTACCCTTTGTGCACCTACTTGTACAAGCAACAACTTACCCCGTCGCACAACGACAGCTCTGAGTGATTTTCTCGGAATCAGATGGCAGCGACAGCTCTGTGTGCTTTTCTCGGAATCCAATTATTGACAAAATTATAAGTATCGATAACGACAACGCATTCCTCCCTTTGTCACTCTCTATTGTGTGTCGGTCGGTAAGTTTGTAGCATATGAAAGTCTGCGTTTCGTCAATTTGTATCAATGATGACTTTACATTCTTCTGTTCTACGAAACTTAATCTTTCAAAGCCCCATATTTCATAAAATTCAATTTCGAAATGGCCTTGCAACCGGGACGAAAAAAAATGTGTAGCCCATTTGAAGGGGTCTTAACTGCTTATGCATTTCCTACCTTCTTCGGAGCAAAGTCGAATGTGACGGTGATAGTTATTTCTCGGATTGTCCTTGACTTTTGGTCTAGATAACGAAGGATAACTCGGGAACTTATCAAACCACTTAGGGACGAGTGGTTTCGTTTTTGACTGGAGTGGCATTTTGCAAATCAAATGTCGTAAAAGGGAAATAAAATATATTCTGCTAAGTGGAAACTGTGTTTGGCTACTAAGCAAGCGAGTCCCGAAAAAAAAACCCAAATTGTCATACAAACATACGGGAGTATAACTCTCATCAAAGAGCTTCTCAATTGGCCGTTTCATTTAATTTATATCCCTTCCATTCGTCCCAAAAATAAAAAACTCAGACAAAGCGATTGGTTGTGAGATACTAGACCCAGGGTCCCCTACGGACCTACTGGGCCAACTATTTTTTTGTCTGTTCTCTTTCAAAAATACTAGTGCTCCACCGTTAAAAATATCTACAGAACACAATTAGAAAAGCATCACAATAGCAACATCATTTTTATAATTTAATTTCATTTCCGCAATTTTTATAACAAATCGCCTAACGCTTTGCATAATTTCTCCACCTATTCCCAAAGTACTCATTACTGCGCTCCGCATAATTCCCAAAGTGTACCCGATGGAAACATAAAACTATATACACTGTGCTGCTATGGAAGGCAGATATTCTTCTATCCATATACTTTATTAAGGAATTCGCATTTTAATTCCTTCGCATTGTTGTTCCCTTGGCAGAGGGAACAATAAAAAAATCATCTCACCGTGATTTTGTAATTGTAATGACAAAGCATTACGTAATAAATAATATCCCTCTTTTATTTACATCCAGTTGTCGGATCTAGGTATACCTACGGTTCGAAAACTCTGTCCTCGCTGTAGTATCACATTCGATTCAACTCCTTTAGCTTCTTACCGGGGCCACCAGTGGAATCATTCTAGTAGTTGGCATTGTCAACGCAGAGAAAAATAAAAAAAGAAAAAAAAAACGTTTGTTATTGTCAGTTTGTGTCATCTGTGTATGGGATGGGAATAGATGTGAGTGTGCAAATGACACTTTGCGAATCATGCGTATAAGGATATATTCATATCCACCAGTGTTGCTATTATTATTTGCTGCTGAAATGAAACACAAATAGTAAATAAGTGCGAGTAGCTATTTACATGTCTCATGCATAACAGCGTCTGTGTCTTGCCTCAGCTATTTATGTATAGAAAAAAATTCATTATGAATTTCATCGATTTCACTGTGGCAAATCAATATTGCCTTTGCAGGTAACTTCGGGTTTTGTCGGTCTATTTAAATTTTCTGTAGGAGAAAGAAATGAACTTTGCATTTATTTTTTATTCAGAATCAAGAGCCTTGAGGTCTGTTATATGTTGTATGGCATAAGGGTTGACAGTGAGCATTAAAATATCGGGGACATTTGCAGCATTGTTCGCACGATTAAGGTAAATGTCACTTTCTCTTCCTTTGATGGTGGGTGAATGTTGCTTGTAAGAAAAATGAAATTATGTAAGACCGACAATATACTCCTACAAAATGCTTACGCACTTCGAAAGGTTCTGGGTTACTTTCCTGCATAGGTGAGCGAACTTATCAATCTCATATTGACAAGTTGAAGTCTATTTGGTTTATTTTTCTTAAATATTTACGAAAAATTGCCTCTTTATCATTTTAAAATTGTTTCTGTTTTTTTTTTTTTTTAAATGACAAATGTAAGAAATTTTGACATATTAATATTTAGTTTTATTACGCATTTGCTATTTTTGAAATAAATGTTCATAGGCGAGATAAATAAATCTAGTTTCCATAAGGCTCAAAACTAACTACACAGATGGTTGGAATCAAATCTTCTAAACAAGTAATTCAAAAATATATGATCGGACTCATATTTGGCTAAAGTGTTTTAATACATAATAAGAGTTCAGTTTTTAACTGGAAGATAATCACTTTTTGAATTGTACTCTTTACAGTAGCAACTATAAAAATAACAAGACTGCTTTGCACAATTCTCTTTCAACCTAGGTTCATCTTTCAAAGAAGATATTCCTTCAAATGGAATTTTAATAACATTTTTGCATTTTTGAGCTGTTACTAGTG
Source organism: Cheilosia vulpina (assembly GCA_916610125.1). Taxonomy (NCBI): domain Eukaryota; kingdom Metazoa; phylum Arthropoda; class Insecta; order Diptera; family Syrphidae; genus Cheilosia; species Cheilosia vulpina. The sequence continues at coordinate 63,336,770 of OU744279.1, forward strand.
TTTCTTAACTTTTATTTATTTATTTATTTATTGATTTTTTTATATTTATTTTTTTATTTTACGCAATCTTTCACTGCCTGAAGAATATTTTTGCCGGTATCGAATTCTACTGTGGAAGCATTTTCAGCTGTATACCCCGAGAAGACTCCAAATTCATATAGTTAAAATCATTGATTCTGATAAAAAATATTAAATTACGAAAGTTGTATTGGAATCCGACTCGAAGGACCAAATACGTATTGGGTAGATTATACATCAGTATAGAGAAGTATATATTCAATTTTGCTTTTAAGAACAACCTCTTTTCTCCCTAAACTACATACTCGAACAAAGGTCTAATAAATGCAGTGTTTTGCCCCCAACTCTACTGTTTGTTATAAAAAAAATCACGAAATGTAATAATTCTCGTAAAACTTAAAGCCACCTATTTATTTTCAAAACACGAAATGTAAAGCAATCAAAAAATAATATTGTCTGAACGCCAAGCAACGTTTCAATAAAATCCGAGTCATTATCACCATCGGACTGAAGACTTGAGTGCAGAGATATATGGTATTAGTTTTCATTTTTGTTGTCTGTGTCCGAGAGTTTACAACCCAACACTAAACTGAAACTCCTTCGAGCAACAACACGAACGTCCAGACCAGTCCTAAGGGAAGAATAGATTTCTCAGTTAAACCACCCGACACAGAATGTCATCATTCGCAATGTACGTACATGGGTATGTGTCAACCTAGAACTGCGTCTAAGCTATAAAGCTCTGGAGAGTGCAGGACAAAGAAAGAGTCTTTCACTATTTCCATTTTTATGAGGCAATTACTGAAGAAAACAATCACTACCTCCCTATTAGAAATAATGCGAGCAGTGTAAGGGGTGTGGCTGGAGTCAAATGGTGATGCATATTGAAAATTTGCAAATTTGTTTTGTCTCGTATGAGTTCCAATGGTATTTGCAAAGTGATCCAGTTTTGACAGACAAACAAAGGGGCATGTGTCTACAATGCGTCGCTGCAATGAGAATCCAGATCTGAGTATCTTGCGGACTGGCAACATTGACAACTCAAGGGGAATCCAATAGTTTTATGTATTCATCTACAACTCCTTGTGAGATTTCTAAGGACACAATTTTAGTTGAACAGTTACTCTGTTCTGATTGTTAAATTTAAATCAGAATTGTTGGACGTCTTCGCACAAAGTGTTATAGGATTGTATCAGAAACTCGAACAACTGAAAGAAGACAACATTCCCGTTAGAAGATGCATACGGAGAAGCACACGTGAATATTCAAGTGATGGAAAAATATTTATTAGAAAATGTTCCAACGACAAAAACCATCGTCTGAGGGTTTTTACTGATTTCCTGATTGTTGCAGCAGACGGCAGATCTTGTCCTAGTTACTCTCTAATATTAAAAAAAAAAATAAGAATCCTCTGCTTTTCTTCGATTTGTTAGAATAATTTAAACGGCAGCTCTAACATATTCCGAATCAGAAACTAAAGTAAATGATCTTTAATTAGGCGCGACAAATCTTTAAATTTACTTAAGTTACGGTGAATCCTTTCATTTTAAGCTGAAGCGCAATTGATACCATTTGGTTCAGAAATCATATCGTCCATTATGGCCTCAACAGAAGTCGAAAGTCAGCATTTGCAGTAAGCCCTTCTTATTAGTAAGGGTTTCTTTTTGCGGAATTTTATTTCTTTCCTACATATCCTGTCAGCATAAATATTTGATCACAATCTGTTTGTTATATATACCTATTTAGCAGATAAATAGAAATAATTTTGCTAATCTCACTGACGAGCGAGTGGAAAGGATATCCCCCTTCAACTTCCAACGTCGCACAAGATGCGCCTAAACAGAACAGAAACCAACTCGCCAAGTAAAACAAACGATTTTGTGTGGAACCGTCGCGTTTTGGGAGCCACCAGAACCTTCAAGTTTATTATTATCAGTATTTTTTGCGCTTGGTGGTGGTTATTGAATTCTTAGGTGGTCTCATAAAGTACTCATCTTTGCCACCAGGCTCAAGTATTTACAAGTATCTATTAACCTTAATGATAGCGAAAGGGAGAGATGAAAAAAGAAAGAAATCTAGAGAAGGACGCTCATTAGGACACCGTTTGACTAAAGGGGGTGGACTGAGTGGGCGTAAAGGAATAAACATCACCCTCTCAATGACTTCTTTTGTTTTCCATTTTTTTCATTTTTGTAAGAAGTACCTCACTTTTACAAATACCTCTCGAAAGTTGAATGGTTTCTTTGAATGTGCATCGTACATATCTGGGGGTTGCAGTTCAGAAAACACTGTAACTTACTATGTACAGCGCACACATTTTTACCCACACAAAACAGATACCCACTCAACCTTAAAAGATATTTAATTTTCGTTCGTATTTAAATTTAACATTTGTGGAGAGAAAATGTTCTGTTATGTTGTGTGATTCCTCGTTTATTTTGCTCATTAGATTAGGAAACTCAAGTTTGATGAGTTTTCGTTATAATGGTAAATTGAGATGGGCAATTAATAATGCTAGAATTTATGTAATTTGTTTGGAAAATGCATTGATTTTGATTACGCAAATTGAATGTGAACGACAGCCATGGGAGAGAGCAAGAGCACTGGTTAATGGATCTGGCAGTAAGAATAGTTTTAATTCGATGTTTTCTTTTTGTATCGATTCTGTATTGAGCATTTTTTAACTTACAAGTATGACTTCTGTGGGAATCGTAGAGAATCAATTTGTATACTAAGAATGAATGGCAAGGTCGATATAGTTGTTCCGTGTCCTTGTATTCATTTCACACAATATGAATAAATAAAAAAAAAAAATAAATAAATAAATATATGTAATATACAAATTGGGCATTAAAATTGTGTTCGTTTTTCGCCGATTCACGCCTTAACGCATTTACCAATTTTAACCAAACTGTCACACATCTTTGGTATTGGTCTATATATGGTTTTTGTGAAGTTTGGTTGAAATCGGTAAACGTATGTGTGTGTTGTACGTGCGTGAAAAAATACATGAATTTTAGTACATTTTGGTTTTTTTCCACACGTATTACTGTGCGTTATTTGGTTAAAAACTCAAGAACGGATCGTTGGATTTGAATGATTTTTTGTTTGTCTTGAATCAGGGATGGTTTAAGATGAAATTAATATGAAAATTGTTGGCATATTTCGTTTTTCATCTATCTCCTTCTATAAATATATATCAAAATTAATCTTAATGCGTTAACCGATTTTGTTTCTGGAAATTTCAAATGAAAGGTGACGTCAACACCAAGGTTTGTATGGATATACGGTTTTCGTATGTTTATCGGTTATACGAGTTATAGGCATTTTTAACATTCCTGTGTTGTCAATCTCCGAAACCACTCAACCGATTTTAAAGAAATTTTGTGGATGTGTATGGTTGGTTGCAGCTTAAAGGACAGGATAGTTTTCGGCACGATAGGTGGCGCTGCTGTCAGTCTCCGAAACCACTCAACTGATTTCAATTTTGTGGATGAGTATGTTGGGTTTCAGTTGGGAAATTATGATAGTTTTGGACCCGATAGGTGGCGCTGTTGTAGATGCCTTTTTGCTTTGGGGTGGTGGGGGCAAATCGCAAGCATTAAAGAATATGTTGTGTGGCATGTGGCCTATGAGTACGTAGGCCATGCGGCACATATCATTTGGTAGAATGAAGGGGAGGTATATTGTGTTCATTATTCGTATACTATAATTTTTACAAATTGACCACCTGCTCAAGTAGTCCAGCATAGTAATCACTGAGCCACTGTGTTCACAAGTCGCAACTACTGATATTTAATGTTCTATAGCACCTTTGTCGAATGTGACGACCGCCATGACATACCGCACGATTTTTCAAACAAAAGCTCAAAACGATCATGGGCTTCATCAAGAAGTCCACCCGGAAACCTATGAAGTCCTTTCTATGCATTGAACTTAATTGAATTCCAAAGTTTCATTCCTTCAATAGACATGTTCAATTTTAGCAAAAAAAAATGTTAACAATTTAATTATTTTTAGGCGGTACGAAGTTCGCCGGGTCAGCTAGTATGTTTATAAAATTCTATGTATTGGTATAGCTAAATAAGAATTATATTAAAAGGAAAATTTTCTTTTATCGTACAGATAACGGTGTTATTTTCAAACCTAATTCCTTAAAACATATACAAACGGTTAACGTACGAAAGTACGTGAGTTCTTGCAAAAAAAGAACGAGTTGTCCATTTATAAAATGTAGATAGGAAAATGAAACAAAAAAAAAGTGTGCGTTACGATTATAATCGAAAATGTTTATGTTTGTTAAGCAGTATTACATTTGTTTGTGTGAAAGTAGAAAACCTTTTTAAATCATAAAAACATCGCATATCAGTGTGATTTACTATTTAATACGCTTTAATTAAAATTTCAGAGAGATGAATCTAGGTGTACCAAAAACAAATTTTAACATTTCCGATGAAAATGTTTACCGCTCGAGGTTTCTTGTAGACAAGAATTAATATACAACTACAAATATTATTGCGTTCGAACGGTCAATCGCATATTTTTATAGGATTCCAACAAGTTAATTACCGATTTTCGATTCCTTTATTCTGTATATATTCACACTCAACGAGACCATTTAGATTTCGCCCGCTTTAAACCAATTACCGCCCTCCGCTGGCAAACTCCTAATGAGGAAACATCTTCAGGTTAGCACAATGTTAGACACAAACAATACGTATAAATTTTCAAGCCGTATACACTGCCCTACTCCTACCCTTATGTGAGTTTTTCCTCAAGTCCTCCAAATCATACGAAAGGCATAAAACAAAAACACACACGAAGGTGGCGCATTCTCTTACGTACTATATGTACACCCAGTTGTATAGTGTGTATCTTGACAGAATGATGACAAAGACGACTTGTTGACAGCTCCCCAGGGGAAAATTAAGAAAACTGTTCACATAAAAAAAAAAAAAAATTAAAAATCTACGGCACACAAAGTGCATGGAAACTTCTACTCTGGCGTCAAAATGACGATTCTTAAGCCAATGAAACATTAGGTGTACCTCTGAGTGGGAGGAAGAGTGTCAATATTATTCTGTCTACATTGACACTGAGTTTGAATATGTTTCCATGTCACATCGTGTCATTGCAATTTTTGTTTTAAATTTGCTTTAGCTCGCAGGATCATTTGAGGTAATTAGCTGTATAAAGAAAGTTGCTTAAGTTAATGAGCCGCAAGTCTGAAATAACATCACTAAATTATGAGTGAAATGCGCAAATCGTAATATTTATATTGGTCCCTGTCGCAGATTTGTTTATTTTGTTTGGTTGAAAATTGAAATTAAATATTTGGTAGAAGCAAATTGACAGTGGAAACAAGCAATAGCGTTTACCTGCATTAGATAGAGTTTTTTTTCTGGATAAGGACTCTATTTCTGTCCTTGAAGTGAAAGCCATTTTCCGTAAGTGGTCGGCATTTCTACGCATTTAGTGACCTGGCTCAAGATTTCTTCTGTCATTTCTATTGTCATGCCAAATTAGCATGCACCTGTCCTTCGTTAATGTTGCAGCCTTGATATAATTGCTTCAAATAGCACATACCTACTCGCTTCTATAGCGAAGGGCTAATTTTTGTTCGTCACTGGCACCCGCCTACATCATGCATTGTCCTTGACATTGGTCTACACAGAGCGATGGCTAAAATGGGACGCTTTTGATTTTGAAACACTTTTCTGTGCACATTGGACTAAACAACCAGCTACGAGGATGCGTGTTCCTGCAGAATGGTAATTGCAAAGCTCATTGCTATTGTGCTGGTGTTAAAAGCTTCCATCATAAATACTGTGCTACTGTTCTGCATTAAGCGCGGAAGTATCCATTCAGCAGAAATGGTTTTTGTAACGCTATGCAAATATTATTAACGCTCGCGTTACATCAGCATATATGTACGTCTATCTTTTGATATGTTCTTTTGGAGCAGAACCAATTTTTAGCCAGAGATTAAAGTTTCGCTGGATAATTGTAGACCGGTTAAGAATGGACGCATTTAGGGTCTTTTGTAACGTGCATGGAGAGTGCATTGTTATTTGAAATTCTTGCACTGTTTGTAATGATTGCAAATCATCATCAACAGCGTAAAAAAATAAAGACAAGAAAGACCTGTTAATATTAATTCGTTGGTGGTATCGTGTCTTAGTAGCAGATACAAGACGAAATGGCTTAGCTTTGATTTATATTATAGCTCATAGCTATGTAGATGGGTTTATCAGAGACTTAAGCCAAAGTTAACATTAGACAAGGTTGTGGAATAGTGGTGGGCTTTGCTGGTGATAGTATCATAAGAAGTTGATGGAATCCCCATCATCAAAATAAAAAAAAAAACAAGTAAAAGTGTTATCAGCCTGGCCGATCCTTTGATACCCTTCACTGCATATAAGTCATGAAAATTGGATTTGTATGGGAGGTACCAGAACTACTTGACCGACATAGTCCAAATTTAATGTAAACCTGACGACGATAAAAGTAAGTCCTCTCACAAAATTGCACTTGCCTAGGTCGATTTGTTTTGACGATATCCTGTTTTCAACAGACAGAGAGACACATAAGCCTAATAATGATTTTGTGTGGGAGCTACTAGAACTACATGACCGACATAGCCCATTTTTAGTAAAAACTTGACGACAAGAAAAGGAAGTCCACTCACAAAATTTGACTAGCCTACGTGGATTCTTTTGGACTCTATCAAAAACAGAGAAACACATGGGGTTTAAAATTGATTTTGTATGGGAGGTACCCGAACTACTTGACCGACATAGCCCATTTTCAATACCAACCTGACGACGATAAAAAGAAGTCCTTTCATCTAATTTCATTCGCCTATGTCAATTGCTTTGGGCGCTATCGTGCTTTCAACAGACCGACGGCCAGACAGATAGAAAGGTAGACAGACAGACAGACATACAGACGGACATGGCTAAATCGATTAAGAATGTGATCCTGATTCAGAATATACACACTTTATGAGGTCTCCGGTGACTCCTTTTTGGCGTTACAAATGTAATGACAAAGTGAACATACCTTCCTGTGGAGGGTATAAAAACCCTGAGTCTGTTTTTCTGAAACACAAGTTAAAGGCAACCTGAAAGTATGCAAGTACTTTAGATAAAATGTCAAAAGTGCATATCTTCGATGTAGGTACTTTAAAACTGTTGAAGTTTCAAGAAAAGGTCTTAGTTCTGCCATTTAATTGTTGTGTATTGAAGTCCTTTCGAAATTATATATCTTGCAAACCAATAGGCAACATTGATTTTTAATATTAAAATCTTAGATAAGCCCAAAATACCGAGTGTCCCAATTCTGTCTGCCTATCCGTATGTAACTAAATAGGCAAAAGAGCAGCTGGACTTGAAAATAGAATGAGAAAGTTTCGTGGGTCGGAGGCGTTTACTTTTTTAAAATTGCGATCGTACCATGACCATTGACCATTTTTTGAAAAACTGAGCCGATTTTGATAAACAATTTGAAGTTCGACTTCGAGAAAATCCGGGGGTGTTCCGTCAAAAGTACAGTCCCCTCAATTTAGTCAGTTTGTCTCATTACCCAAATAACAGAATGACCTTTAAATGAAGTACATCCATCAATACGTTCTTAAGTTGTAAATCGTGAGTCACTTTTGCTAAACTCTTTTTGAATATTATGTTTCAAAGTCACCAATTGAATTTCGTACATTCCCAAAGTTCCCTGTTACGACTAAAATTCGCCCGCATCTCGTTCTAATATCATCCCTAGCAAAAGGAATAACAATACCAAGGTCAAAATGTAATAATATATTTCCTTCGACCTTCGCAGTGAAAATGGAAAATTTGCAAGTGGACGAAATAAATACTCATTTGCTTGTGGTCCGCCTGTTTGCAGTGGATATCATTTAAAGGAACCGTACACATAACTCTCCTACAAACAAAAATAATTAAAAAAATAAACGGGTTGAGAGGTCAAGCTTTAAAAGCACGTTAATTAAAAGTATTTTGAATAACCATCTGAAATACGAGTACATTCTTTGCTGTTACTAATTAATCTGTTAGCTTGATGCAATGAGTGGGTGAATGAAGTCAGGTCAATCTAGAAATACACACACCCCGAACACCCCACAACACAAAATGCAATCGGGATGATTTAATCTGTGCAAAAGGGATATGGAGACAAAAACGAAAGGGATTCCAGCGTAATTGAAAAATATTGAACTTTTGGATTCCCGGTGTGCTTACTCCTTCACATAAATTTGTGAAATGTGTCGAGGTGGTTAGGATGAGAACGGATTCTCGTATTGATCCTTAAAGCAGCGCCGGCTGTGTTCGAGGTCATCATTGTTTGTCCTATAAAAAAGGAGAATACATACATCCAACAGTCGGTATTGTAAGTTACATTCAATTTCGAAATTGTATTGTTACAAGCTTGGCAAGCAGTGCAGACATCGTGTGTGGCGCAGTAGTGGAGTCATAACAAAGATTAATGTGGTAAAGTAGACATTATAGAAACAAGCATTTTTAATTTTGAGTATTGATTTCGTATTTCGTGAACGACATCGGTTTCATTCGCGAAATCTCGAAGGAAGACGTTCGAATAGATACAACAGTAAGGCCTATCAGTGTACAAATATAAGTTGAAGTCGTTTTGCACCAAAGCCATGAGTATGGGCAACAGAGCGACGCCACTTTTGGTAAACATACACGCAGAAAATTCACTTATTAAAAATCAACCAACTTTCGGTTAAAAACTACCAATTAATACTGTTAATATAGCTCCTACAGAGTTACTGGATTAAAAATAATCCAGTCAACTTGTTTAAAGAAACTCGGTTAAAAATAACCGATTTATCAATTTCCCCTCCAAGTTTGCTCGGTCGTAAATAACAAACTAACTTGGTAGTATTTAACCAAGTTACTTTGTTGTTATTAGTCAACCCAGTTGTTAGAATTCAACCAAGTTACTCCGTTGTTTGTAGCCAACCCACTTGATTGAATTTACCCAAGTTACTCTGTTGTTATTTACCAACTCACTTAGTTAAAATTAGCCAACATTCTTCGTAGCATTTAACGTCCGTGGATCTAAAAACTGAGCCAAATTTACACACATTGAATGGGTTAAATTTTTACGAGTAAAGTGGTTAAAAACAACCCAGTGTTTTGTTATATTTAAACAAAACTTATTGGTTGTTTTTAACAGATATATTTTTAGATTTGAACAAACATTGAATGGGTTAAAAATTGATAAGAAGAACGGTTATTAATAACCAATCGGTGTGTGGAAACTTCAAATTGGCTATGTTGTTTTCAATTAATTTACTTATTAGGTTTTAACAAAAACCAAAACAAAATTGTTTGGTTGATATTAATCTACTAACTTTGTTGATAACAACTTATTAAGAGTGTTATTTTTAACAGTATGCATTTAACCTTTTTAACTCTGTAGTTTTTAACAACAAATACTCGTTTATTTTCTACAGAGACCAAGTTAATTTTAACGCACTTTTTTTTAACCGAGCAAAAATCGCACTCGGTTAAGGTCAGAGTTTCTGCGTGTATAGAGCCCTGGATTCCTTAATCTGGAAACGAGCTGTCTGTCAGCCAACAACTCGATATTTACTGGTAAAAATATGTAGGTACAGTTTAGGTATAAGTTTATGGAGTTGATTGCATGCTTTGACCATGAAATCGTCAAGATTATCGAGGCCAAGGAGCATTTTCCTTCAGGTGAGTTGCGGGGATAGTACAGTAAAGTTGTTCCTTCCGCCTTTCCAATCTATAGAAGTCATTTGAGGTGAGCATTCTAATAGGAATATTTATCATTTGCCTATTCGGTGATGTCCAGTCATGACAACATATAAATAATTGTTTCAAAAAATCACAGCAGCATGAACGATAAATATGAAAACGATATTATTTGCAAACAGAATCTACCCATTTTCCATCAAGACAACCCATAACGACACTAAACACTTATTCAGCAACCATTAGTCTTTGAAAAATTGCATTTGCTGCAAGAACTAACAATTTGTGTTCTTTTATTTTTCATTTTCAGGGTCAGTGCACGGCTGGGTCACTGCCCGTGGCATGGGTAGACGAAGGTCCCGGCCCACCAACGTGTCCACAATCTTGCGAACAATTACGTTTAGAAAATAATAATAATTATAATAGTAATACTAATTCTAATTCTAATAATAACAAATTGCATATTTCTGATAATAATTATTTAATTAATATGAATAATAACAATAATTTTAATCCAGTAAACAATATTATGTCGAAGGTGCGAAGAGAAATCACCGGATCGGCAGCGTCGGCATCTGCGAAGACGACAACGATAGCATCGAGCAACGCAGCTGCCTCCAAAGGCGCTTCCCCATCTCACGATTCTTCGCAAATAACGACGATAAAACCGCCTGGAGTAGTAGAGCGGACAACTACTACCGTATCAACAGCCTCAATGAATGCCAATAAAATGGTAGCCGACAAAACTGTGGAAACCCAATCGAATCACCACCAAGGCATGCAAAGCGATTCGCACTCATTGTCGACGACGCAAGATCATCAGCATAACAACAAATTTAATACTAATACTAATAATAATATAAATTTAAATAAATATAATAATATTGTTAAAAATAACTTAAATAATATAAATAATGTTAATACTAATACTAATAATAATAATAACGATAACAGCAACCAATACAACCAAAACCAACAACAACAACAGTGCCTTGATTATTTGGGCGATAATGATGACTCTAGTCCTACACAATTATGTAAAAATTCTCGAAGTGATTTAGCTAACAAATTACGCACGCTACGATTGAAGCATTGCTGTGAACGTACCGTCTTTAGTGCCCTGCATACGATCGCCCTAAATGCGACACTGGGCGGTGGTCCGCAATGTGTTCGAATTTTAACGGATATTTTGGATTTAGACATATTGGCCACGCGTATCACATGCGAATTAGCTGAGATTTTATTTCGCTACGATTGTCGGCAAATATACTCGCTGAAACATCAATGCAAGGACTGTAAGGTGAGTGTTGTGCGAAATCAATATACTTCAATTATTGCCATAAGTTACTGTGAATTGTTTTCCATTCATTGTGCATTAAATTGGAATTTTTATTTAATGGACGACGTATCATATCTCGGTCTTGTTCCTGTTCTTGTGGTTACTTGGTTTCGTCTTTGTATTGGGTGAATTTTCTCATGATGGATGGTTGATTCGAGCATGAGATAACAATATCAATTTGAATAAAATCGCCCCTAACACTAGACTCTATTAAGTTACACTCTGAGGTTCACTTCAAGCCCTCCCTGGAACAGAAGCAAATAAATTCAACTTTTCTCCGCTATTGTTAATCAGTTCACTATCGTGAACTTCAACTTACTGAGTCTTCTAGACGTTTAAGCGATTTATCTGCTCGGTTTAAAAAAAGCGTCCATTAAGAAACGATCCGAACCGATAATTACGGATAGCTCTTCGACCAGAAGGATCTTTTGTGCCATTTATTCGTCCAAGACCAAGACATATCTAACCATTTTTATAAAATTAAAGATTATAGTTCCGGTTTCTCTGAAGAAGTGGTGCAGTATTATAGCACATAGAGTTTTGCGTTTGCAGTCACAGCGTAGGTACACGCACCATGGTGCCGTAGTCTCCCATGTAAGATAAAGCTTTTTCAAAAAATAACATCTCTTATGAAACCCAGTTGGCTTCTTATATTAGGCCTTTTTTATTATGCTCACAGGATATAATAGATCATTGATTTTCACGGTTTACAACAACAGTACAAGATCCAACTTTTGTTGTAAACCATGTAAATCAATGATCTATACAGATCATGTGAGCATAATAAAAAAGGCCTATTAATTCTTTTTTTAATTTGTCGTGGGAGCCCCTCATAATTATTGCTTTTAGGTTTTAACTCATATTTTCACTGCTGCATTCAAGATACAGCTGAAAGAATCTGGGGCTATTGAAAATCGAGGCAGACCATTCCGTCATTCCGTTCCGTTCATTGGCTATTTCCATTCCATTCCGTTCATTGGCTATTTCGTTTTCTTGAAGACTCTGCCGTCACATTTCTATGGCTCAGTGTGTACATTGTACAGCAGCAACTGGGTCTCTACCCACAATTTGACTTTTTGTGTGAAGGCTGAAGGGACTTGGACTCAATATTTTTCGAGCTAGAGCTCTTAGACTGTTTATGAGAATGAAATGGGACCATCACTTTCCATCCTAAATCGAGGATTACGTATTCTTAAAAGTCATTGAGTGCAGCTTTAAAAACACTAAAAATGTTCCCAGTTATGCTTATTGCGTCATACGAGTAGATTGAAATGCATCTTAAACAAGCTTGTTAGAGAGTCTTGGTAAAGTTGCTATATTCTGTCTTTTAAGGGCTTTGTAAATCCGCGGTATCTACAAACTACTTCGGGAATGTGTGAGCTGCTGTTGATTGTAGTTCCTTAATATTTTTTTATTTTCTTTTTTGTAAACACCCTGAGGAGTCTTAAAAAACCCACCCTGGTCTAAGCTTGAAAATCTTAAGGTATCTGCAATATTGATTCAAAGGACACCGTTGATTCAATCTTGTGAATTGATTCCTTCACTGAACGTCCTTCTGTGGCTACCGTGTGTAGGTGCGATAGACAGTTCCACTGTCTTCTGGGATTTTTGTTGGATTTTCGCGATAGATGGCGCTGCAAAAAAAATCTTAAAATATAATTTGTTCAAACATACACATATTTGTGATGAAACCTTTCGCTCAGTAGTCTAACAGACTGAGCCACTATGTGACTCAAATTATAGAACCAAGTCAAATCGTCAAACTTAAGGTTGTATTGTAATATTTTCTGCAATTGATTGGTATGTGTTGCCTAAGAAAATAAATGGCTTTATTGTATCACTAATGAGACCTCTAAAATGAGACCTTTCACTTCCTAAAATAGTCAAAAAATTAGATGAAGAAATCGACAAAAAAAAACTCACATAGCCAAATTGAATTGTCCTGGAAGGTAAAATGAACAAAACTTTACATACCTACTCATCTTTCATCTATCTTCGAATGCTGATGGAATTTCGCGTGGAAGCTGGAAGCTCCTTTCTCTCTGTAAGTAAGAAAAAAAAACTGAAAATCATTCAAAATTACGCAAAATGAAAGCGGTTGATAAGAGATAGTTGCGCATACATATGTGACGGCTCCTACATTTTCAATGTGTAGGTATGTGTACGAAGGGCTGAGGAGCTGAGGTGCCTGCTCAAATTACCAAGAATTAGGGCGAATCAATATCTTCCCTTGAAAGCTTTCCCCATCGCGACGGTTTTTCTTTTTTTCTGTTTTCGTTTTATTTTTCTGTTTCCTTTTCCTCTTCGACGCTATAAAACTTCTTTGCTCTATTTTCCACTGGTTTGATGTCCTTTCTGTAATACACTCATACAAATGCAGGTAAACAGAACATCCACTAATGCATGGGGTTTAACACTGAATGGGGAATGTTGTTGACTTTGAGTTTTGAATAGTTGAACTTCGAGGAATGAAAAAAAGTTGCTTTCCGCATTATTAATTGGTCCTCCACGGAAAGCAGGACGAAAATAGTTAGTAGCTATGTAACGGGGACAGCACTTATTTGAATTAATGTCGTCTTTTATCTCGAAAGGATTATGAAGGCAGAGGAGTTTTTCTGTGCATATGACAAGCACAATATTCCGCTATGTATACATAGCGCAAGAAAACTGACATGAAGAGATTAAAAATGCTAATTAGAAAAATGTGTGCCAGAGTTCCTTCCTCAACATTGGGGCTAACTTAAGCAACCTATCTACCACTCTATGGTGAGATTCGAAGTGAAAATCTCCTGTTAAAAGCTCTCTCAGTTTCGTACCATTTCTCTCGGTTTGTTCTTTTGAAATCCGAATCTGAATTCTGAACTCTTGTATATGTAACTCGAAAGCATTCACTTCGCTCTCCTGCTGTGTCAGAATCAGATTGGTTCAGGCAGGAGCACGAGCAGGCTACTCTCTAAAAACGAGGTTAAAACATTTCCATGTAATGCAGAGAGCAGCAATTTACACGCAAGTTTTTCGCTTGCCTTTCGTCTGACATTCGTAATGGTCTGCTCTTTGTACCTCGCCATCCTTCATGTGTTCACAGTCAACATAGTGCACACACTAATTCGGGACACTAGAACGACAAGTGGATATTATACAGTGTATGCTCTAATTTATGTTCTACCAAGAAGGCATACGATTCTCGGGCCTCTGCTGTGTAGTCTACTGCATGGATGGGAACGGAAAAGATGCACAAAAGAAAAGAAACTAAAACTAAATGGAAATGGCAAACTAAGCTGAAGCGCTATTGTGGGCCCTCTATTATTCACAGGAACACTCAACACTTAGTCAGGGTTACAAGTTTCAAGTTGCGGAGAGAATAATGGTTACGGGTGGTCTTACAGTCATCCACCCCTCGGCGTGTCTCGCTCTATCTCGCTCTCTGTCGCCGCGAACTTACTCCCTCTGCTTACGAGGCTGCTCTATACACATCTCTTTATCTCTTCGAGGTTTATTTTTGTTCACCCACTATTTAAAATGATATATGGACAACATTTACTCAGTGATTAAAGTAAATGTTGAAGGATTTAATACTATGCTTCGAAGGACTGAGCTCGGTTAAGGCGGTCGGTGGTGTGGTGGCGGCGACACTGCCAGCGGCGCAGCGACACAGCCAAACAGTTCGAGGGGTGTACTTAATTTTAAAGTACATGTATTGCGTAACATGTTCATTTTGATAGAAATTAATTGCATAAGGTTGGTGTTCGTTTGGGTCTTAATTGATGTTGCCAATTTTCATTACTCAAAAGGTGGAAATTGGATGGCGTTCTCCGCAATTCGATGGGTTTTGAGCTTCTGATTAGCGGAGAATTGTATTGGATTCGTTGTGTTGTTGCAATAGTTTTCTGTTTGATTTCGATTAGCAAATAGTTAACCAAATACGGTTGCTTTAGACGTAGGCGGCTCTTTAATGACAAAACAGCTCATCAGCAAGGTTATAGTATTTATAAAACACTCGCAATGTACTTCTTTGGGCAGGGTCTTCTTCATAACTCTTATTTTCTTCAGGAATTCGTGGAAATTGTTGAGTTGGCCAATTAATTTGTCAACGATGGAATGTCAAATTGTAAATTGAGACATCGCGTTAAGCCTCCGGAGTACGGACAAACACAAATTACTTCAAACAAACAGCCGGGATACAGCATAAAACGTCAGGGCTATTCCATTCGTTTCGAAAACAAAACTGACCAAAGCGAATGGTTGCTGGTGGGAGGTTACTATGTTCTTAAAAATGTTTGCTACGCACCGTTTCTCTTCATTCAGGAGAATCATTAATTTGTTGGATAATTTTCAACTTGGTTTCACAAAAGATAGAGAATGCAATGAAGACATTTGGCCGCATTACAAAAGTCAGATGAAACAAGATTTAGTTGCTGAAAACTGTTTTCCAAGCGATTTGCAGTGTAGTTGGACAGGAAGATGTACAAAATTGATGTACTAGCCTTTCCCGGGTGCGGTTGTTTTTAATTTCGTTTTTAAAACAGACTTCTCTAATTTAGTACAATAAACGTGTCGGAAACTATAGGTTTTTTAACCCTAGAAAGATAATCATATAATAAATAGCGTAAAAGATAATCATACGTCTGAGGGACGTATGACACTTAATTAGTGTGTTTAATGAAACCCATGTTGGTAATTTTGATCATATATTAGTATTTTATTTAATTATGTAGGTAATATCGAAATAAATAAATTAATGAGTGCAAATAAAGTTTAATATGAACAATACAATGTTTCCGCGCCATACGTCTCGCGGACGTAGATTATCTTTCTAGGGTTAAGATATAGTCCACCTCGGTGAGGCACAATTCAAACTTGAGTGATAAACGATATCGCCTTCTGTCATGCAATGCTTACCACTGTAAAAGGGTTGACTGCTCTATTAAGTAATTGATCGATACCAGTGAAAGTGAGTTTTAAGATATTGTAATCTATTATTTCTAGTCCAAAATTATATTTATCACAAAGAACCTGACAAAAAATGCGTCATTATGATGTTTGAGGCACACTAAAAAATGGGTGGCATATTTGTCAAAAGGTAACACCAAAAAACACGTCTGAATGGTTTTGAGCAACTTTAATAAAAAATAATAATTCCTACGAAAGCGCAGTGGCCAAGTGGTAAGTGTGTTTTAGTCAGGTTCAATTCCCGAAAAAAACACAAAGTACATTGTTTTTTTTTCGACTGTGCCACTTCTCGCGGATGTCTGACAAACATCTGAAAGTATAAGTGTCATGCAAGAGTTTCTCAATTGGGCGTTTAAGCTCGGCATACAATTGAAGATCCCTTCCATTGGTACCACAAATTAGAAACTCACACAAATCGGTTGGCTGTGAGAAGAAGCTAGGCCTAGGTACGTAGGGACCTACCTGTTGCGCCTACAATTTTTTTTGTTATTATTTCTTAATGACAAAGAATGAGTTCGAGCGTATAGCTACCGCCCGAGCTTCTCAAGAACTGCATCTTTAAGTGGATCAGTAGCTGACAAAACACTCCTAGATTAAGCTTAATAGAGATGCGACAATTTTACTTTTTATCAAAGCCATCTTAACAGACTCGGCCTCACCACTGAAGAAAAGACTATTTAGTAAAATATACTAAAAAAAAACACGATATCAGCTGATTGGTTTTAATATTGGTGATGCAAAGGGAACGCTAGGAACGAACTTGACCGCATCACACTTTATAGTCGATAGTAAATTTTTTAGAGTGATATTTTGCTCCCCAAAATTTCTCCCTTCAACTGCAATGCCCTGTTCCAAATTGATTCAGAGTTAAATCATATTTATTTCGTTCACACCTTCTAGAGGTGTAAATGTGAATTAAACAGAATGCCAACCTACAATTGTAACTTTTATAGGTTAATGGTCTCCATGTACCCATTGAAAAGTAAGTGTCAATGTGCGGGTGCTTTAGGGTAGACCCTGGAATAACGCTGGTAGGTAGAGTTTTCCACGTGAAGGAATTGGTATGAAAAAAAAGAGGGATTAAGGTTTCGATTTTCTTTATTTTTTGGAGCTCGATGTCTTACCTCGTGGAGGGTGAAATATAAAAGAGAGCTAATTTAGCTTAGTACAAAAAACGGAAATGCATAGGTTGACGTTTAAGACGACAAGCGTAGTAGCGAAATCTAACATTAAATGTTAAAACTACCTTGAAGTTATCGAATCACATGAACAGTCAATGTTTTCTGAGTTAGGCTAGGTGACGTCAATTTGTATGTTGTCTTCTCAAGTTTTTGAAGATACTTGGGCAACTCGATCAGTTAAATTTCAATGACAAACTTAAGTATATTAAGCTCCTAAATATAAATAAAGGGTCCGCCAAATAACTTCTTTATTTTTTGAAAATGCTATAAAAAAAAACTACTGAATATTTTTTCAAATTTCTTTTTTTATTTGAAAGTACAATCCTTCCGGTTAATAATGGAAAATAATTTCATTCAAATGGCTGCCTCGGCTGGCCATGCAGTAGCCTACACGATCGGTCCAATTTTTAAGCACTTTATCGATTGTGTGCAGCTGTATTTCACCAATGGCTTCACGAATATTGTCCTTTAAAGCGTCAATTGTCTCTGGCATGTCGGCGTAACACTTATCTTTTACGGCACCCCACAAATAATAGTCCAACGGTGTCAAATCGCAGCTCCGCGGTGGCCAAACGACATCAGCTCTGCGGCTGATAATGCGATCTTCAAAAACAGGGCGCAAAACATCGAGTGTAGCTTCGGCTGTGTGGCACGCAGCGCCGTCCTGTTGAAACCAAATGTTGCCAATATCCTCCCCTTCAATTTTTGTGAACAAAAATTCGTTCAATATGGCCCGATAACGATCGCCATTGACTGTAACGGCCACTCCTTGCTCATTTTCGAAGAAAAATGGCCCAATTATGCCTCTCGACCAAAATAATTTAAATATTTCTTAAATAGGTCACTGTTTGTCCTACACTTAACCTAATTTTCAATGGTCTTAGATGTCATTCGGTATGAACCTTTTCCCCCAGGTGTACGTATTCAGCAGATCGGCAGAAATCAGTGACTGAAAAATATTGCGAAACTGAAGCTGACGTGTGTAGCCATATCAGATGAACTATGCGAGGATTATAGTTACAATAAGTCGATGTTGCTCTATCAGTTTGAAGTTTTCTGGTGGAATTTCCTACCCAGAAGTCGGTCAGTAAAAATATGACCGAATGGGTTGCATAAAACTTTTCTCCGAGGATGCCTTGAATCGTCTTTTTAGAGTCCATGTGAGGGTTGATGGCCTTCGTTTTTACACGTCCATATCAGCTCGGTAGACAATGTGACAAATAACTCCTACCACCCAGTTGTCAAAAAAATTCTGAAATATTCTAATTAAAACCCATAATTATATGCACATGTACGCGACTCATCTCTTTCCAGTAAATGCTGTGTAAATTGACGTTTGTTTAATAGCAGTCACAGCTAGAGCCCTGATAATGTATTAAATCCTCCTCTTCACATATGTAAGCCGGGCTGACGTCACGCGTCGTCACCAAACTCGTCTGCAATATTATCATACATATCACTAGATTTACCATCACTGCCCAAAGCCATTGAGAATGTGTTCTTATCAATGAAATCCATACCACTGCGTGTGCACCAACACACTCAATCACGCTACACCCAGTCCCAGTCGTTTTTGCCAGCCAGCTACGATGCGTAGGTGTTGCAGAAATGAGCAAAGCGAAAGGGAGCTTGCCGATGACGTCCGTAGCGCAAAATGTCTGCTTAATATTAAGAAAATACCCACGGAGAGAGAACTGAAATAGGGATCTCGGCAGTGGCGCGACGGAAGTAGACAAGAATTCAGGAACCCTGAACACAATCATGAAAAGTTGCTCCCAACCACTTGAACAACATATTTTGTTTGTCCTATGGGATCCATCAGTCACTTTGTATTTCCTCAAAGATTATTTCTACTTTTTTTGGCCAACAACAACGGCATACCTACTTTTTTGATTTCCTGGGAAATAATATGACACCCACGTTTATCCACGAGTTCGCGTGTCCTTAGACATGTTCGTATCTCCTGGAGGAGTATATTTTATCGGCATTTCCTTCACCGTGCCACTAATGTTATACGCACACGAAGCCACAGAAACTACGCACGGCATTGAAAAAAAAAATACGCGAGCGGTATAAAACAGTTTTACACACCCGGAAATTGCTCTTCAGGGTGTTCTATTATATTCCAATGGATTTTTTTTTATTGCCTTAATCAATTTTCGTAAGACACCAAATCGCCGTAAAGTCACATACCTATTTGAAATGTTTCTTATAAGATCAAAACTGTTATACGACTGGTTTGATAGAAAAGAAAACACCGAACAAGAAGAGAGAAACAGAACAAATGCTAACAACGAAGAGCTTAAGAAGTCGAAGATAAATCTAGAGAAAGCATTGTTAGAAGGATAACAAAAAAGAAAAGGCGAATTCGCTGGCCAAAAAGCAAGAAAATTACAAAAATCTGCGTGGAGTTGAAGCTTTTCCATCTTGGTTTTCCATTTCAGCACGCAAGGATATTTCGGGTGCTATGTTCGGCGATAAGGTGTGTGTTTGTGAGTAAGCGCATTAGTCTCATGGCATACATATGTACGCAAACATAAATACTAAAACAGATTTGGATTGTGTTTTCGGTGTTGGGGCGAAATGCCAATAGAGAAAAAGATTTCATTGTCAATTAATGAATTTTAAGGGATCCTCTTTATATTTCGGTGAATCGCCGAATTCCTTTGTACAGTTTGTGAATGGAAATATATGCCAACCGCGGCATTGAGTTTAAGGCAGCTTTTGATTTGAATTCCGTTGTCCCAGAGTAGGTAAGTGTAATTAGGAATTATCATACTTTGGAGGTCTATACAGTAATTTGCGTATGTAAATTTTGCTTGCTTATCATAAAATTGAATTACCTACCTATAGCTACCCGAAAACATGCAACAGATGGGAAAGCTATCAACTCATGATCTACCTATATTTCGTATCGGGTTAAAGCAACTTTTAATATAAAAAAATTAAGTGGAAACACGAACTAGAGATTTGGAAACAATTTGACAAATACACTGAGATCGTGCAGTTTATTTATTTTTTCTACTGCAATTTTTATTAAATTATGTTGGCTGAATAAAAGATACATCCGCATTCTTCGACTTCGCGATAGCGATGTTTTAGAGAAGAATTGTATTGTAAGGAATGAGCCCTGTACACTGCGACCAGAAGAGGTCTATTGTGCTGGACTCTGTAATCTAACCCAGGCTCTTTATAAACCTATAATCTATTGAGGCTCTTTATAAACCTCAGCACTCTTCTTAGTTCCATGTTTCCTATATCTGCAGGACTTAAATACGCCCTTTGCATATGGATCGCTCTGCCCCTTGCCACAGCATGGCATTCGCAGAGTATGTGTTCCGGTGTTTCCTCCTCTCTCTTAGAGAAGAATAGAAATCGAAAGAAGAAAGGTGGCTTTATTATTTTTATACAAGGTGGCGCAAAAATAACCTTCCGATGTTTTTTGGCTGTAATTTAAAAAAAAATGAAAAACTTTGATTCTTCTTGTGGATTATTTTTATTTGGTCTTTAAATTTTTTTTACATCAAGTCGAGAATATGATGTCATGTAAATGGCCGCCGCCACAGTTGATTGTCATTTGAGTCCTTTTTATGGCATTTTCCATCACTTTGGCCAAAACTTCCGGCTATAGGTCCTCACATTCTTGACGGATATTGTCTTTAAGAGCTGCAAGAGTCTGAGGCTTGTTGACATAAACCCGCGACTTCAAAAAGCCCCATAAAAAGAAGTCTGGAGCGGTCAAATCAGGCGATCTTGCGGGCTAGTGCAAATCGCCAAAAACGACCCGGGAACACCGCTTTCAGAATATCGGTTGGTGCCGTAGCTCCGTCTTGTTGGAACCACATGTCCTCCAGTCCTAAATCGTCCAATTGCGGTAGAAAAATCGGTAAACATGGCCCTATAGCGCTACGTTCACTGTTGTCGTTTGACCAGCGGCGTTCTCGAAAAAAAAATGGCCGCGTCAACAGAGGCGATATTCTCGGCACAACGGGCGCTCCGGGGCCCGCCACTCTTGGCAACGTCTCGTGTTGTGCCAGTCTCTTCGAGGCGAGCGGCTAAACGTCGCAGTGTTTCACCAGTAGGCGTTGGACGGCTACGAAATCTGCGACGACATTCACGTTGTGCCAGAGTCACCGACCGATTATTGCTCAAATAAATAGTCACCAATATTCCGCGTTCTGGAGCAGTAACATTGTTTATTAACGTGTATTTTGCATGTGTTTACTACACAAATGTCAAAACAGAACCGACATTAGGGGCCAATCGCAAAATTTATAGCATTTTCTGATAGGAGGATTACTTTTGCGCCACCTTGTATTATCAGGATGGCAAATACAAAAGCCGCTTCGACGTTTCTGGAGCTTAGATCAGTTAGGATATTCTCAGACTACTTGCGAAAGTTTTGCTTCATAGGCGCAGTGGCTAGTGTGTTGGAGGTCCAATTCCCTAAAAAACCCAATCTCCATCTTAAGGTTTTTTTTTCACTGCGCCACCTCTCGTGAACGTCTGACAAACTGTACAACTGTAATGAAAGGGCTTTTCAATTACGGTGTGGACTCGGTATAAACTGTAGATCCCTCTCATTCATTCCAAAAATGAAAAACTCACACAAAACGAATTGTTTTGCGCCAACAATTTTTTGGGTTTTTTATTTGTGAACGTTTATGATGAGGCAAGTTGGTTGCTTGTAGTTCAGGATATCTGGTTAAGGTTACTTAGAATTTAGGGCCCTTCATGTTACGAGTTATGCCGTCAAATAGTCGGTTTGTTTTTTGGGAACATATGATGGTACATATTTAATTTTCTGCTGTAAAACTTTGTATGAATCCCTTCAAAAGGGACATAAAACTCGAACATCACTATCGCGGTAGCACTATCTTCAACACATGGCTTGCTTGATGAGCGTCTCGGGATCCTAGTTGAATACAGGGTGGGCCAAATACAAGTTTCTTGTTAACAATGCAATAAAATAAACAAAATTACAGTTTTTCCATGTATTATGGCTTTATTAGTAAGAGCATTCCCATTAATTATGGTCGTTCAAGTGGCTTCGCAGTAGCGCATTCTGTTTTCAAGACCTTGTTGATGGTTTCGGGCTGTAGCTCACGAATTGCTTGGATGATATTGGCCTTAAGTGCTTGAATCGTTTCCGGATTGCTGGCATAACATCGGTCCTTCACGGTTTCCAACAAAAAACGGTTCAAATCGCAGCTCCAAATGGGTCAATTGTCATCGCCAAGGATGGCTGATAACATGATTTGGGAATTTGGTGCGCAAAATTGAGAATTGAATTTCACACTCTCGGCCACATTCTTGTCTGGGGGTACGACGACGGGGACGATGAGTGTTGTCCACTAGCATACCAGTCTGACGAAATTTTTGCACAAACTTGCGTACAGTAGGCGCAAGTAGGTGGGTGCCTCATTTCTGCCAAAACTTCTTTGCAAAAAACGCACTGTTTGGGATATACAGCACTCACTTTGGAAATAAGTTTTCCATATTTCCCAACATTGCTCAAGCGTAAAGCGACTAATTTCGTTCCGCGGAGGTATGATACTGACTTTCAGTCAAGATTCCGAGCGGGAAACGGATTGCAGTGTCAGAATAACCCATGATTTAAATAGAAACCACTAGATGGCCCACCCGTTACATGCGTTAAGCGGTGTGCCAAACCACCGATCAAGGCAGGAATTGTTCCTTTTAAAGGTAGCCGCTCGACGTTCAGCAGCTCAAGTATGTCTTAATCTTGCTTCAGCAGCTTGCATCCGGTTACTTTCAAGTATTGAAACAGTAGTTTTATTACACCTATAATATGTTACGCACAATAAAACTTGTTCCAGACTGTGTTTATTTTAAATGTGTCAAGCCTGCTCGCCTGTATCTAATGATACTCTCGTAAATTGTTTAAGCACAAAAGATGGAATGGAGAGCGGGCATTTCTTTAGAGATCTTGAAATTAAAATCATGTTGTTAGGTCAGCCTCATAAAATTCAGCAAACCACGCGATTCGTATTTTTGTTCGAGTTCTCCAAAAGAAGTTCTGACTTTATTTTTATATAATCGAATGTATCAGTATTCGCAACACATCTACCCACAAGACCCCATTCATCAACTGCTTTGGTGGAAAGTTGCCTACCCTTACGCAATTTTTATGAAGACCGTTTAGTTAACGTATAGCTTTAATGGCCGCAATATTCTATGGCATTCCCTCGCAAGAGGGGAGCTTTCCAGTTCTTCTTCGCAATAGGTACTGCCAATCGGAATACAATTTCGAAAAAAAAGAGATAGCCAATCGAAAACAAAACTATCCTTAAATGATTACCCATATTCAAATAGGCAGAGCAAAATTTATGCAATGTTCTGCTACATCACCTACAACTTCTGTACTTTCGTCCTACGCCGGTAGTTACTTTCGTGCGCAGACGAACCAGAACCACTGTCAATCTGAATCAACAAAGGCATTAGCATCTAATAGTTTTCATTCTGTTCGTCGTGCTGGTGCTCGAGTGGGGGTGGGTGGATGAGC
Source organism: Cheilosia vulpina (assembly GCA_916610125.1). Taxonomy (NCBI): domain Eukaryota; kingdom Metazoa; phylum Arthropoda; class Insecta; order Diptera; family Syrphidae; genus Cheilosia; species Cheilosia vulpina. Next base: position 63,360,536 of record OU744279.1, read on the forward strand.
AAATTAATGTTTCACACATCCTGTACTCATCAGCAACTAATGCGTTGTCTGCTTTTATTTTATATTCTCCATTTCCTATTATCATTTCCCTCCATACTCGTACATAGCATTATTATTCCAATTTTTTTTTTTCTTCGTTGTGTGGTGTTCTTCCTTTGCAATATCACATGTAAAACAGCGGGTATGTTTAACCATATAATCTGCCATAAAACATAGCGAATCGGCGAAAATTTCCGTTCATTGCCATTCGTAGAATGTTGTGTGTTGTGTTTGTCGTGTACACAGGGTACACAAATAGCACATTTCACCCTTCAGATGTTATGGCAGTGGCGAATTTCATTAGCAGCCCCAAGGAACTGCAGGTCCTAGTGTGCCAGTGCTCAAGGAACGAGAAATGGAAAACATAATTACTTCATATTAAACGAGTGTATGACACTCTCTCTACTTGTTTGCCATGTGTGCTGGTATAGAGGACGAAGGACTACTAGATATACTATATGCGCTCAAAAATGATTATAACCTCACAAATTGGTTGGGTTCTAAGCAGCAGCAGAGTGTTCATGGGAACTTAAGGGTTGAGAGTTTTGACACCCACACACATGCACATTACACACGCCTAGACTCATAATTCAGCCTGCTCTCTTTAACACACAAAGTCGTACAGAGGAAACGAAGTTAACGATCATGATATTATGATGTTCTATTCTGTGCTTGATGGCATGAGGCTACAGAGACTGAGGTCTCACAAAAATGGGAGATGGGGAAAAAAAAAAACAGGATGTGCGATGCCTGATGTAAGGATGTTGTCAATTCTATTTAGGCGGAAACAGTTTTGTCAGCAAAATGTAATTTCTCCCCTTGTTGGTGTTCTTCGCAAGCCGCCATCGAGACTTGAATTGTTCACCTACCCCACAAGTTGAGTTCAATTATTGAGCGCCACAAGAAGTATGTTCCAAAGCAGGGACAAAAGAACGTGACGGCAGTTTGGCAGTTGGTGGCTGGGAGGCTCCATAATTATTTGCCATGCCCCATAATGGTGTCCACACACACGCACCAATACATGCTTGCCATGCACTCTCCTTATGGCTAACCTTGTTAAATGTTCTGTCTAATTACTTTTCAATTATCCTTGATTTGGTGGGAGAGTATGTGGAATAATAGAGAAGGAAGCAAGGAATTGTTCCTTTCTCTATATGCTGTGGCTCTTATAGTTTTTGCTTTTTCTTTCCCCGATTCCTTCTCAAGGGAAACAGAAAGTGAGTGCAAGAGGACGACAACGACGACGACTATGAATTGGGGGTAAAAGTTGTTAGTTCACTTTTCATGCCGGGCACTGGACTTAATTTAATTTGAAACCGAAGATGGAATTTTTTGTACTCGTATTCCCATACGTATACGTAGTCTGGTTGGAGGTATAGTGGTCAATCGTCAAAGTAGCACTAATTGGTTGAGACAGAGAGATATAAAATAATTATGTGCCGGCGAATTGAAGTTTAATTAGGGGAAACATTATCCCCCGATTTTGGAGGTGAGTGGACATGTTTGTTTTCAGAAAAAAGGTACTGAGAGCAACTGATGTTTTTGAGTCTATTTCTGTGTATACCTACATATTTATTATTAAAGAAGTTTTGTGCAATTTTATAGAAAATTCATGTGAAGACATTGAGGGATTTGTTATTTGGTTTTACGAGTATGGGCTCTGCTTTCAGTGCTTACACAATCATAATTCATTTTTGAAGCGCCCTCTCTAGGAACTGGTAAAATCCATTCCCAGATTTTGTACGGACCCAGCAACACACAGAAGCACTGTTCAATCCTTAGTTTTGAAATCGCATGAACAATTTATGAGCGAAAGTTCGCGCAATTCAGCACATATTTCCAGCAGCTCTTGTAGATTAATTTAAGTAAAAGTTTCATTAAAAAAAAATAACAGTTCAGATCTTATAGGGAGGTCTGTATCCGTACACGCAATTTAATAATCCACCCTTAACGCACGACTTTGTATGATAGTCCAAACAGCCGTTTCAGTCACGTAACTCTGCCTTGGAGTACTTGCCTGGTGGCTTTTTTTAGGACACCATTGCAGATATTTATCATGCTTACTATGCATCGATATTTCCGGCACTTAATCACTATATTTATCCGGCTATTCTTGAGGCATACCCCTCCAAACAATATGAATACAAAGTAGGTACCAGAATGGGACCTGTATGGAGAACGGTATACAGACGCTACAGCTCTTAGCCGAAACCCACTTCCCAAACTCTACCACAACACCAGCCTCACCCAATCGTTCTCCTCATAGACGAACCAACAGACCAACAAGAGAGGACTGGAAAAGGTCAAGAGTAATTTTTCACGAGACAAAATAAAGTGGGCCGTCAATTCGCTTGATCCGTGTAAAGCCCCTGGCAAAGATGGAACATTTCCAGCACTCCTTCAAAAAGGCAGCGCACAAATAACCCCGCTTCTCATTAACATATTTAGAGTAAGCTATGCATGGGGTTATATATCAAAAAGTTGGAGAGAGGTCAAGTTTATACCGAAAGCAGGTCGACTGATCTTCCGGAATCTCACCGTCCTATTAACCTCACCTCCTTCTATCTTAAAGCAATGGAACAAATTATTGATAGACATATAAGGGATGGTCCACTTCACAGGAAACCACTACATAAAAACCAATATGCCTCTCAACCAGACAAGTAGAAATAAGACACAAGTTCACTATAGTATTTTTAAGTATCAACTCTGCCGACAAATATGTCTTCCAAATTATTTTTATTATTATTTGTTTTATCATTGTTTTTCAAACTGAAAACGCTAAACTCAAGAAAGTACATAAATAGAGTCCACCAGTTATCGAAACAGAGGCAAATCGATGACATATGCAGCAGAATCGAGAATTCCCTAAAGAGCAAAGAAAATGCTGTGGGCTGGTTCCTTGACATCGAAGGAGCTTTTGACAACACCGAACATGTCCAAATATACAGATGCATCCTCAACACAAAACTCCAAGCTAATCCATCCCGACATCGTTATGGATCTAAGAAAAGATGAAATATTTGGAATCACCATGACAGACTACTTCAGCCGAAACTTCAAAGTTACATTAACAAATCGTCAGAACTGGGAACAGAATAAATCCACATTTGCCAACGATTCCCATATATGGTACACTTACTTACTTACTCACCCGGACCAGATGGTCTTCCAGCCATTTTTCTTAAGAAGTGTTCTTCCAACCTCTCGCTCCCCCTTTCTAATCTCTTCCGTCTATCTCTTTTAAAAGGAGAATTTCCCCAGATTTGGAAGACTTCGTTCATAACTCCGATACACAAAAAAGGAACAAAAATTGAAGTTACCAATTACCGCCCAATTGCTAAACTCTCTCATATACCCAAACTTTTTGAAAGTATTTTATAAGAAGTCTTAAGCTTTCGCTGCAAGTCTCTTATTTCTCCCCACCAACATGGCTTTCTGAAAGATATACCAACAACTACAAATCTCGTGGAATTTGTATCCCTTGCCCTATCAGCCTTAGAGAATGGCAACGAACTCGACGTTATTGCCTTATTGCGACTTCAGTAAGGCCTTTAACAAAATATCCCATAAATTAATCCTTTTCAAATTGTCTGCTCCTGGCTTTGAACCTGTCTTGCTAAAATGGATAACTTCTTACTTGGAAAACCGCTTTTATAGTGTTCGCTACAGGTCCGTCCTATCGGCCCCTTTCATGGCTACATCTGGCGTACCCCAAGGCAGCCATCTAGGTCCCTAACCATAAACGACCTTGAAATGTTCATTCAGCACTCAGCACTTTTTCTCTATGCTGACGATACCAAATTTTTCAAATCCATTTCCTCATAACATGACACCAACCTCCTTCAAATAGACCTACATAATTTTTCCACCTGGTGCCTTAAAAACAACTTAGAACTCAATGTCACCAAATGTCCATCTATTACCTTCGCACGTAAGTGCAACAAGTCTCCTCCTCGAACTTACCTTCTCCACGGTCAATTTATATCCATCGCTCAATATATTCGCTACCTTGGCGTATTATGCGACAGGGAACTTAATTTCCGCTCGCATATAGATGAGATAATTCTCAAAGCAAACTCATCACTTGGCTTTGTTAAAAGATGGTCCAAGGAATTCTCCGACACGTACGTGACCAGATCTTTTTACGTCACATTTGTTCGCCCCTTGCTTGAATCTGCTAGCCAAGTATGGTCTCCCTTTCAACGTGTCTATATAGACAGAATCGAGTGCATCCAACGTCGTTTTCTTCGATTTGCTCTTCGGGGACTATCTTGGAATGATCCCCTAATCTTACCTCCCTATCAAGACCGTCTCAAACCTATTAACCTCAATACCCTTGAGGAACGCAGGGACGTAGCTGACATTCTCTTCATCCACCGTCTGCTGTCAGGCTTCATCGACTGTACGTCTCTTTACAACTCTATCTCCTTTAACACTAACCCTCGTAATCTTCGTTGGCCTCGTCTCTTCTATTTACCAATTCACCGCACCTCATATGGCTCAAACGAACCAATTTCCCGAATGCTGCGAAAGGTTAATTCAAACCTTACTGTCTTTGACTTCAACCGCAGTAGTTCCTCCCTTAAAACTGACCTCCTTCACCTTCCTTAGTTTTAAGCCTTAATTATTAGTTTTAAGTAGTTTTAAGTTAGATTAAGTCACTGTATTAGCTGGTAATAAGCCAATAAATGGGGCTTTTGCCCCCACCAAATTTAACGGGCTCCCGACCCGTGAAAAGTCTCTGCCTGAGACACTGTAGCCTTCCATCCTCTGCGATCCCGGGCACGTTGCTTCCAGTTATCCAGACCAAGCGCTTTGGCATCCGCGATTCCTTGGTCTTTGAAACGGAGGTTCGGTCTTTCTTGTGGTCTCGAACCTGGCGGCTGGGATTCGAAGATCCTCTTAGCTGGAGCATTATTGTCCATTCGCTCGATGTGGCCGAGCCAATGTAGTCGACGTATTTTGGCCTTTTGGACTACATTCACATCTTGGTACAGCTCAGAGAGTTCGCGGTTGTATCTTCTCCTCTATTCGCCCTCCTCGCACACAGGACCAAAAATCCGCCGAAGAATTGTTCTTTCGAAGGAGCACAGTATCAGCTCTCCCTTCCTGCTTATCGTCCGCGATTCCGAATTCGGCGAAAACCTGGCTGAAAAACAAGGCCAATCATTACTGGACCAACACCGAAGGTAACGGACAAGCCAAAATGTTCATGCCAATTGTCTCCCTTACAAGGACGAAACAACTCCTAAACCTAACTAGGAGTCAGATTCGTATAGTCACAGGGTTCCTCGCTGGACATTGTCATGTCAAAAAACACCTCATGACACAAGGCAATACTTGCAGAATACGCAACGAGGAGAGGAATCAGCAGAACACATACCGTGTCACTGTGAATGCCTACAATAAGACTACGTCAACACCATCTAGACAAACCTTACCTTGAGGCAGAAGACATATCTGACAGACCACTCAAAGATCTGCTAGGATTCATCACCAGATCCGGTATCATGAGCGAGCTCTAAATGGAGGAAATCACACCAGGCCCAACTGCGGCCGCAGTGATATGGTAACTTGCTTCCACCTCCCACGCAAACAATCTAATCTAATCTACTTCAAGCTTCTGCTAGTTGAACGGGTAGCTTCGGAATCATTCCATTCTGTATCTCTGTCCTTAGAGAAGCTCCCGCGTTAAGACGTTAGTGTAAATGTATTGATTTTTAAAAAGGAAGCAGCTAACGATCCAGCCATTTAGAAAAAGATCAAACTTTGTACGTTTTATAGTGCAAATTGTCCAGCAATTTTCGATTCCAATTGACACCCTCGTCTCTGATTCCATTATAACAATCACACGTGATTTTATATCAAAAGAAGGGTCCTTTTCTTTTCGAACAACACAAAATATTTTAATCGACTGTACTCGATTGCCAAGTACTCGCTTTAACGTTTTATTTTCAATCCCTCCGTTAAGCACTTCTTCCGTCCCGATTGAATAGTCGATTCAATATTTCAAGAGATCTCCAAGGCCGGTACTTGGGCCATTACAAATATCCACAACCACCGCTGAATTGGGTATCTTCGTCATCATACTGTGCACATATTAAATGAATAATATTGCACCGACAGGGATTTCTTACAGCAAAATCACAGCCATTGCAAATCTTTTATGTATTTTCAACTTGTGGACTCTCTCTCTCTATTGGTCGCCACAATTTTCCTTCTTCGTTTTTTTTTTTTTGCATTTGATTTGGAAAGAAACCAATCTATCAATGGGGAGCGCCGGGAAAGACCAACTCCAAGTGGAAAATCAATAAAAGTAATTATTTTTCTTTCAAGAAATATTCTCCTCTAGGTTTTTGTATTAAAGTTGTGCTGATGCTCTGAAGACGTCTTATGGGAAGAATAGATTGAAAGCCTGATAATGGGGGAGTGTAAAAACAAAAGCAAAGATAAATATTTTTGACCTAATTTTTGATGTCTTATTTAAAGAAGACTTTACCTATTAAAGTTGTGTGCAATTTATTCCCGGTGGGTGTTATCCGTTTGCTAACCCTTAAGCTATAGATTAAGTTGAGCCTGACATTTGGTTTGGTCTTAGGTTAAGTGGGGTTGTGAGATCGTCACATCGCCAACCCCAGGTTTGGTAATCCTAACTTTGTTTAGTTTTCAATTCAATAATGCGTAGGTCGATGTTTTACGATCTCGGTCCTTCAAAAAAGACAACAGTTCATCGTCTGCTAGTTGCCTTGATAAAAACATTTTAAACAAGAAAAATGGGCTCTTCGATATAAAACAACTACAGCCCGGCTATACCTGCTGTAAACTAAACCGCTCTCATCAGAATACCATGAAAGCTATAAAATAACGTCGATTTATTTGGATGACAATTCGCGTTGCATGTCCTAAAATGAAATTTTAAAGCAATAAAATAGAAAAATTGTCTAATAAAACACTTCACGCAAAATGTATCTATGAATTCAGTTCAGCGCATTTTCTTCCCCATTCACTTCACTTTGAAGCCGTTACCATCATCTAAACTCCTTCGTTTTATGCCGGTGCCTATGCAAACATACATTTGCCTCTCCCGTGCGAGGCTTGAGAACAAAGAAAAAAACTATAATTCACCCAGATTAAGTTCAACAAATAATTCGCAAGGATAACAATTTAAATTCTATGCAAAAGTGCATCTTTTTATCCAGCGTCAAGGTCTTTTGTTGTGTAGATTGAAGGGGAATCTCCTCCCGCATAATTCATCATGACCTTGCTTTCGAAATTCATTTCCATGATATGCTTGAGCCTTGACAACTTTTCTTTATTCATGCTGCTCTCCTAGGGAACCGCATGCTGTCACATCACATCTCAAAGTATTACTGAATACTGACTAAGAACCACGATAGAGCATTTAACTGACAATTTAGCGAGCATAAATATTTATGTGCAACACTGCGCCCTAAGGTTACATCATTTACTTGAGCCCGAACAAACACTTGAGAACACGAAAAACAGGGCAGAGAGGCTGAAAAACAGCAGCTAGCATTGCTCGCTATTGGTGGCAGGGGAATCGCAAGGAACCCACCACCGGGGGTGGTGGTGGTTGGTGGCGGCGCGGCGGCGACGGCGGTTGTTTGTCAACTTGAATTTTGTACTTCGTTTTTATTATTATGACTATCCTTCTTCTTGTCGGTTCAGGTGGGCAGGTGGTGAGGTGGTGGTTTTTCCAGAACCTCCTCTGAGTGAAAAAGGCAGTTGGAGTTTATCTCTGGTGTGATTGTTTTAAATGTCATTTGGGGGAATTTTCATATTTTCATGCGGAGAAATCTTGCAAGGGGGTGGATAATTATGATGATGATCGCTGTTGCAAGTGAATTTTATTAAAATTTCATTAAGACGAATAAGGCAACGGGGATTATGACTGGAGGCTCTTTAGAGGCGGCTTTCCTTGTCATTGAATTATTATGTCCTTCTTCAAAATGGAAGTATTAAAATAATACAAAGTCATTATTAGTTGGCATTGATTTCGGTTCATTAGCTATCATGGACCGGGGACCTATTAAATTGAATTTCAATGAAATGATTAGTCGAATGAGCAGATTTTTGCATCACTTTGGAGGATTAGAGTTTCAATAGAATTGGAATCAATCCTAAAGAGAAATTGGTGGGCTTTTGTTTCTAAAAAATTGAGACTGTTATTATATCTATTTTTCAAGAAGGCTGACTACCATTTTGACCACCAGAAAGCTTCTTTCATAGAACAGAGGCGCTTTTATTTGGCAAAGAAGTTGCTAAACGGCCTTACCAATAATGAACTTTAGTCTGGCAGTTTGCGCAAAGACTCCACACTTTCCAAAGTTTTTTATTTCTTATTTTATTTTTATTTTATTTACTGAATGCTCAAAAACATTAAGATATATTATCTTATAAGATTGTCTTAAGCTAATTTCACAATTTTATAATTTTTCCAATTGAAATAATCCCTTTACGAATAAACAAATAAAGTTGCCAGAATATCGCCAACTGTAGGGTTAAATGTTAATGTTCAGAAACCCATGCTTATCTCCGGCATTAGCTAAATAAATCCTCCCTAAATGTCATTTTCAAGACGAGTGTTGCCCAATCATCAACAATGGCGGTATAGAATTTCGTAATAGGAGCGAACATAAACACACTTTTGTTTAACCTAAACGTTTACAATTATTGACCGATTTTAGTAAATTGTAACAACCTTATTCATAACATTCAATTAAAGTGGAATTAGAGCTAATTTTGGTTTAATTGTAGAAAACCTTATTCATAAAGTTTTTTTTAAAGATAATTCACACTTAATCAAATGTCAAACAATTAAATACCTAAATTTGCATTTAGCAGTGAATTAACTTTCGTTCGTTTTCCTTGTTGTTACCAAAATCAAATTAGATGGCGGATACATTTTCGGTTTTTTTAGATAATTTTTATAAACCCCGTTTTAAACGTTTTTAACTTCCGGGAAGTGAACAGCGCAGATATTCATGGGTTCAGTCAACCCACTCTAAGCCGAACATGCCTTTACATACCTCGAAAAGACATCTTTATATAAATATGTCAGTACTGACTTCTGTGGTCACAAACCATAACCGCTAAAGTCGACTTTAGACGAAATTGAGTTTTTGATGCCATTAGATTCAGCGTACTCAAATCTATTTCGTAAATTTTTTTTCAGCTTTATATCTCTAAAAATGTGGCCACAATTTAAAAAAAAAAAAACAGCTTACGTCACTAGAGTCAATGGAGTAAAAAAACTTTAAAATGCTCTCCTGAACAATGAGTAAAACAGACTTTAGCTGTTTTGCCTTGTGACCACAGACTTCAGAACAAATTGATGTCATCTCGAAATTTAGAGGTACCTACCTATTCGAGGATTTCCACACAGAAATACGCATGCCAGATTTTCGAAGTAGTTTTGCTTAATTAACCGATTAGCTACTACATGGCAAAATTGTTTTTATGAATATACATTTTCGACAAGAAGATTAAAGTCAAATTAACTCATTTGACAGTTAGTGGAGACACTGCTAATCTGTTGATTAAGGGAATCTAATGAATAAGGCTGTAAATGTTTTCGGACTTTATTCGTTGGAATACAACAATGTTGTTTTTAAGTTTGTCAAAGATAAATTTTTACAAATGCATGCACAAAATTAAGAAATATTGCATTTTTGTTTTATTTCTAAACACTTGAAATATAGCTATATTTCGAATATTTTCATTAAATGAAATGTTTGGTGTCTTTTTTTAACGGCTAGCGCTTGCTTTTTGATTGGTTTTCCTTTTTTAATAGTTTGCAAGTTACGAATTCCTACGTAGTAAAAAATAAATTTGATATAAGTTAGGATGTTTCCAAGACTTTCTTGAGAGTCGTCGAGAAGAGAATAAAATATCGGTGACAGCTCATACCTGAATTCCTACATTTTTATACAACTCTCAGTAGCTTAGGCGGCTCAGGTAGATATTTTTCTGCAACCAAACCCTCTTTGGAAATGGAATTTGTTCCCAGAGAATGAGAATTTCTAAGGGCTCAATGGTGTGAAAAGGTTGACTTCGCGGAAATATAGATATAAGAATTTTCAGCATTCAGCAAAATCGCCGCGAAATAATAAATTTAGGAACTTCTGGAGGAATAACAGGTAGTATGTGCGAATTCAAGATAAACAGAATTCTGTTTAATTTACTGTGAATTCATAAACGAGTAAACATGACAGTTTTCGTGTAGAATAATGTCCGCGGGTTTACATTTTTCTGAATCAATTTAACATTTCGTCGGTTTCTAAGTTTCCCGAATGAAATAATTGAACTATACATTTTTAAAAGATCATTACAAGTTTTACAAGCACTGTTTCATTGCTTGGCAGACTGAAATTCAAAAACGGAAGCGATAGGTTCTTAAAACGCTTTGGCTTCCTACGTGCGTTTTTATTTTATTCTAAAGCAAAATAATAATATTATTTATTTTTTCAAAAATATTCACTTGCTAACCATTCAATCCTTAGATCAATAAGCTTCGATTTTCATAATCAGCACAAAAAACTGTGTTCGAACACAAATTCACTCATAAATCAATCGTGATTAGAAAACAAAGAAAAGTGTACTATAAAAAGTAGCAAAAATTGTGTCCGATCGCACGAGAAGGCATCACTGATTTGCAAGTAATATTTGACAGATCAGCGGATATTTTGTGCATTTCCTATTTTGCGTTTTGGTTTTTGCTTATAATAAGCTTCAAAATGCCTTTGAACGATATCTGTTGGGCAAATTAATTTGCGATTTATATATTCCTTTTCTTAGAATAAAATCCTCGTTCTGAAATAAAACATTGACCTTGTTTTTCACGAAAACAAATTATGAAATTTGAATTCTGCGATGACAAAAAATGTAATAGTTTCTAAGAAAGTTATCGCACCAGCAAATGTGGAGGTCTTATTGTTTATTGGTACTGTTTCACTAGTGCTGTACATTTTTACTAAAGCTGGCAACCAGCTTATCGTCGACATTAGTGTTTGATCATTAGTAAGGCCGAAAGTGCTGATGGGTCACTTGGTAACGGGGAGAAGTCTAAAATGTGTTTGTCATAATTTGTATTCCCTAAGTTAAATCAACTCAGACAGTCTTTGTAAAGTTGCCATAGGCGGTTATATAGTGGTTTGGTTTGATACATAACAGATAAGATTTGGCGATCAAAATATGTATCAGCTTTTGACATCTCGTGCAATGGGTGAAAACACATACTGCGGAGTGGCACTCAAAAATTATTCACTCGTCTATTTTTAAAGTAACTCGAACTTTATTATGTTACAAATGTAAGAACTCAGAAGTGTTAACCGAAACTGGCCATCGGCTTTACTTCGAATTGAAATAATTTGTGAGATGATTGCACAACTAGGGAAAGAGCAAGAACAACTTTTGATCAAATATTCAGGACCGAATATTGGTCCTCAACATACGAATAGCTATACCGAAATATCCCCTGTATACAAAACTAAGCTATGAAGACTTTGGCGAAAATATTTCACATTGAATGGCTAATCGTTATTTTTAAAATACAGAAATATTTCAAATATAAGTAATTATTTTAAATATATGGCATTGTAAGCGTCTGATCCTACGAGTAGGTTCGCAGATATAGAATACACATCGACTGGATATTCAATTCACACAGAGCACACAGAACTATTTTAAAATTCTTTAAGGGCGCTTAATTTATTTTTAATTAAATATTTCGCGTTCACGACAAAAGCGTTTAGTAAGTCTAAACAAAAAACGCAAGGCAATTACAAAGAAAGCGTGGCAAATGTTTTGGTATTTCACTCAGATGCTTTGCGGAAGTTTGGTCGCCTGGTAAGTTGTTAGTTCACTTGTAAGTCCCCTGCAGTCTTTTCTTACTATAACTAGAACAATAATGCTGCTCATTTTCAAAGATGAATGTCGAGTATGATCGGTCGTAGACTCACCTGTTAAACAAGCAATATCAAGGATTGTGTGGTAAAAGCAAATTTGTGTGCTCACTCACTCCTTGGATTACAAAAAGTGAAATTTCGCACCAACTATGTATATGCTCACATATATTTAAGCGAACGTAATTTGTCTCTAAAAGGATAGTGCAACCTATTGACTGCGTTTTTTGTAAGGAATTATTTAAAAAAAACAACATACAACTGCGCAAAGCTGCCCTTCCAAAATACTTCATATTCATATGCAGCTAAAGGAAAAAGTAAGCATTACCCCCCCAAAACTACTCTTTTAACACTTAATACTCAAAGGCCACATTTCGCTAGACCGCACTACTTAGCACGTACAAAAATGCATCCACAGACTTTCGGTATCGCCTGACGGTTGATGGGATCCCGTTTTCAATGTATAATGCACACACCGCATACAGAAATAGACAGCTCGTTGATAAATGATTATTGAAATTCTGCTATCCACTTTGATTTAATCGAATGCTTGAAGAGAAATCCAATAACCAAATGGCATTGAATAAATCATCATTCTCACCAGAAGGTTCACCTATTCGCCCAACTGCATTATCATCAGTCTCCGATTGCATTTCCGCAAATGTTCCTTTCCCATGCCCGGGGCCAGACATCCGTAATGCTACTATCTACTCATTAACGATATTACCCCTTGAATATTTGTTTCCAAAATGCTGACTAATGGCTATCCTGGGTACGATCAAAGCTCAAATCACCATACTTTTGGTAGGTACATTTACTGTTGCAGTTCGATTGCTGTGGCTTTGCAAAAAAAAAAAAAAAACAATTCACATCTCGTATTTGCAAAGATTCTATATCGTTTTCTCTGTTTTTCATCTTCCGGATGAAGTTTTCTTTTGTCTCGTCCAGGTACAGGGTACCCCTCTACCATAAGCCACGTGACGCTTCCATCACCCAACAACCGGAGCCAGAGGGCAACCAAATAGAAAGGAATGTATGCAGCAACGTTTTCCACGTGCTCTGTTCCCATGAATCTTCTGCACACAATGGCAGCAAGCGCTCATAGCAACTTCATTTGAGCGAATCATCCCATCGACAATCCCATATTCTCTGTCCATTCCAAGAGTAACGTTTCACTCGAAGCCGTACATAGGGAGGATGGGAGTGGGAGTTGGGAAACTTTCGTCTCCGTTATGTACTGTTGTTTGTATCCACCAAATAACTACATAGACTAATCGAGTTAATATTTGTAAATGGATTGCAGATATGAGCTGTACCTATATATAAAATGGTGAATATAACCTTTACCGAAAATGGGGTGAAAGGTTCGCCCTACAAACCACAAAAGTCAAGAAAAGTTAAAAACACGCCTTGGATTACTGTTTTTATTTCCTTCCTTTCTGTGCACTGGCTACAGTCATGAATCGGACAGTATTGTGCTATCAGCAGACCAACGAATAAGAAGAAAGGACCCGTTCGTCCATATAATGCCTTATGAAAATCGAAGGACATAACGACCTTTTCATGACACTCTTTTCCAATCTAATATTTGCGTTGCTTACACTGAACAACAGAAAAGGATTTTTGCGTTCATTATTTTTGTATACGTACTTATATCCTTTGACCCTTTTGGGAAATTTGAAATAATCATGATGTGGCGATGGAGATTATGACGACGATGTGATGGTCGTCCTGCAGATACATAATGTAGGTGCTCGACCTTGTATAGAGTGGCTACATACTATCCTATCAAAACTGTTAAGTTAATATAATCGTAATATAAATAAAAATGAAATGTATACTACACTCTGAGGTTATTCTTGATGAGAAGAGATAAAAGCGATGCCGCCACTTGTAACGATGTCTGCGGAAAATGTGAAAAAGTGTAGCAAATAACTGTGGGCAGGTGGAATTGAAGAAATAAAGTGCTAAAATACGGCCGAAAAGGGAGAGATGAATTTGTAGTTGAACAGATTTATGATCGCCAAGGTACTTTGGACAAAGTTTTCCTTTTCCTTTTTTATATTTATTGCGTCAACCCTGCGGTGTAATACTGACAGAGTATACATACACATACAGTGTTTATACGCAGGAACGGATAAGGTAATTGGCAATAAGAATATTGGTGGGAAAATGGAAATTCTACTTTGTTATGGGAATTGTAAATGTCAATGCAATAGTTGGATGGCTTTATAAATTTAGCATAGCATCCGAGGTATATGTTCATATATTGAACCGAACAACTTAAAAGAGACATAAAGCTGAAGGCATAATATGGGCGCATGGCTTTAAAAACAAACAAAGCTAAAAACGGGTGAATTTGGACCTTAAACTCATCAATTTTATCGCCAATAAAATTCATAAAATTTGACTTGGACGCTAAAAATTGGTAGAAGTACCTCTTCGGTTTGTCTTTGTAGCTTTAACCCTAGAAGGCTAATGTTGCTGACTACCCCTTAGCTAAAAATTCGATCTGTACTAAAGTATGATTTCTAAGCTTTGTTTAATACATATGGTTCTATTTATTTTTTTCTGAAGCATTAAGATTGTATTCCCAAAAAATAAACTTGATTTTACTTAGAATATTCTTCATTTTTTTTATTATTAAACAGTCTCTTAAAAAACACGGCATTTTTCAGTCTAAAATTATCATGTCTTCACAATATTTAAGAAATAACTCAAAAAAACATTTATTCTTTGGCAATATAAAATTAATAATAACAGGTGATAAGAAAATTAATATAGGAACTAATTTCTCTTTGCGCAAGATCAGCAAAAGTCAAGTCGATGTTGACCACAAATTCAAATATTGCATTTAAAAAAATAAATAAAAATATAAATTCTGTTTTTACCTGCCGGGCACAACCGTCTTTCGCAAAAGCGCATCGGTGAATAAGTTAATTGATGAGCATAAGTTACTAACTATGTGCCCGCTTTAAAAAGAGACATCAAAATAAAGAATGCTACGTCGTCGAATCGACGAACCTTCTAGGGTTTAAAAAAAATATATATATTGTTAACGTGACTGGTTGTCAATCATGTTTTGTATAACATTTTGCTTCAAAACGTTCATTTTTGAATGATTCATTAATTTGTGTGTGAACAAAAACTATAAATATAGAAACAACGAAAAATTTGAAAAAAAAATTGCCATCTTGATGCAGCCTTCGACGATATTTCTGGTACAACTCCGACAGTCTTTAACGAGTTTTGAATATTCAAAACTGTAAGTTGAACAAACAAGAATAAAGTCGAAATGGTCAAATAGGTCGGCAATCAACTGTCGAAAAAATGAACTAAAGTCAATTACTTTGACTGGTGGAGGCAATTTCAAAATGGTCATACATTTTGGAGTATTTATATAGGTAGCTACCCACGTGCCAACTGTTTTAGCTTTGAAAATTATTATATGCTGCCAATCAAAATTACGCAATGAAATCTTCATAAAGGTTAATTTGTTATAGGTAGACAAATTGAGTCGTTTCTTCGTTTTTTGATGATACAGAGTTTTGTGTATATAAACAAAAAAAACTTTTTGAAGGTTTGTTTCTATAAGTTAATTTGCCAAAAGTGAATCAGTGCAAACGATATTTCTTTACATAATTGTAAAATTTGGAAATTGCGCAAACAACTTTGCCAAATGTAGGCAGCACTTTCAACCATAAATATATTCGACCTCTCTAACCATCCTCAGTTAGTTGTAAGTGCTATATTTATTACTTGGGATGGATTCTTATTTGAAGTCACTATTGTAGTTTGCATTAAGTCATATAATTGGCCGTCAACAAATTTAATATAGGAAGTAAAGTCACCTAATTTTTAAATGCCGATATAAATAAGAACTTATTTAAGCAGCGTTAAAAAAGAACGAATCGAACGGAATAAAGCAACCGAGCACACATTTTTATTGCCCAAATTTAAATATTTTCAGACTCTTCTTCAAAATGGTATGTAAAACATTTGACATGTAAGGCTAGCTCTCGAAAGCCCTAACTTTGAATTTTACATAATGAGGTCGCCAAGGCAAAGAATAGGCAAGCCGACCGGAAAGATCTATTATGCAGGGATTGTCAGAAAATAGCTCTGGCAGCACCTAATTTGTCTCAATCGATTATCCTCGATTGTATCAAGTTACGTGCTTCCACCCCAGAGTTTCTACTACCGTAATAGGAGTTTTTCTCAGCTCTGAACTGAGCTCGAGCATTATAAGCGTGCTCAGATCGTTCTGATGTGGTAATGAAACACACATGAGCACATAGCTGTCATAAATGCGTAAATTGAATATTAATTAATTGTTATTTATGAAATTGGTTTACCTTCAGTGTAAGAACAACAAGGTTCGTCTGCCATTTCAACTATTTTGTTTATTCTGTTTTTTTTTTTTTCTGTCAAATGTGACTGTAAGCGTGTAGTCAGGTTTTTACTCAGCCTGTTCAGTTAATTTATTTTGAGCTCTAGAGCGCGCCCTGATCATGCTCTTAACGAAAAAGGAAACACAAATTCTGAGCTCTCATGTGTCTGAGCTAAAAAAGATAAACGAACTTTTTGTATAACAGTTCAGGTTCTGCTCTGAACTAAAAAAGAAAAAACTCCTAATGTAGGTGATTTGGCTGGTCATAGACGATATACTTGAAGAACTAAATAATGCAGGATTCAGCGTCACTGCCTACGCGGATGACGTAGTTATCATTGTCCAAGGAAAATTCCTAGACACGACAAGTGAACTTATGGAAACAGCCCTCAATAGGCTCAGTATATGGGCCGTAGGGTGTGGACGAGCCAACCCGGAGAAAACGGAACTCGTACTTATTAGTACAAAACACAAGATACCACCCTTTAAGCTTCCCAGACTTGCAGGAGTGGAGCTCTCCCTCTCGGAGAGCGCAAAATATCTTGGTACGATTTTAGACAGGAAACTGAATTGGAAACTTAACGTCCAGGTAAGAGTCCGTAAGGTTCATAATGCTCTGTTCATCTGTAAAAGGACAGCAGAAAATAAATGGGACATTAGGCCGTCAATGTTATATTGGCAGTAAGGCCCATAATTACTTATGGGGCTCTTGTTTGGTGGAAGGCCACGAACAAGAAGTATGTACGGGATATGTTGACCAGGGTAGAAAGAACAGCCTGCATTGCCGGTACGGGTGCTTTACGTACCACACCAACGGCTGCACTGGAAGCGTTTTTGCACCTTTTACCACTGGACCTACAAATACAATCAAATGCAGGTAATAGTGCGCTACGGCTTACTAATTTAGGGCTTCTTAAAAACAGGGGTTTAGGGCATAGTACTACTTTGAAGGAATCATTCTCCAATATCCCGGAAAAAGCGGATGAAAGTCTTGGTACACTAGATTTTGACACGTCATACGAAGTGTCGTGCCCTGACAGACAGGACTGGCATAGGAACTTAGTCTTGAGGGACAATGAGATCTGAATATATACTGATGGTTCCAAAACCGGTGAGGGTGCGGGCATATACTATAGCTAGTTGGACCTACATTTAGCCCTGAGACTTCCGGACACATGCAGTGTGTTCCAGGCAGAGATTCCGGCCGTACTCAAATCTGCGGAGTCACTTGAGATGAGAGTAGGAATACTCTCTGGACACTGCCTTCTAAGGAAGCATGCCATGAGACTAGGCTTAATTAACACGGATATATGCAGGTACTGCGAGGACCTACAAGTTACGGAAGATATCTCCCACCTTCTTTGCGAGTGTCAAGCAATTGCTCGGAGTAGAAGGAAGCACCTAGGCAGGTACTTCTTTAACAACTTAGAGGAGGTTGGTTCATCAACCAGTGTTGGAACAATAATTAAATTCTGCAGGGAAATTAACTGTTTGGGCGATTTGGTTTAGGTTTTTAACCGTAATGGTTCCCTGGCGATGGCGATGGGCCCGTCTTCGTGCTTGGTCTTTTGTGACGATCTCACAACCCTACTCAACCTAACCTTACCTAGTATTTCCCGAAAGAAGAATTTCTTTCTAATTACAGGTAGAGCTGGGCATTCGTCTTCTTCGAGACATAGCCGACAGTCCGGGGAGTTGGTTTTTTTAGGTCACAATATGCAATTTTGCGTTGAAAATTTCAGCTTTGTGAGTTCACAAAATATAGCTTGGACACAAAATACGATTATAAGTACTGCGCAATGACAATTGAATCTATTTCTCAAAACCACATTTTCATTTCGCGTATAACGGTAAAAGAGACTGAGGTGTCTCAATCTTAACCAAGGTTATCCTAAACTTCCAACTTGGAAAACTATTATTTTCCATAACAAATTTCAATGCACATATAAAATTCTAGTCAGCTTTAATAACTGCTACATCGTCCTTTGAAGAATGGACTCCATCATATTTGCTTGCGTAAGTCAAATAGAGCCGTAGCATATCCATTCACATAGACGCATCTTTGCGATTGCCCTACAGCTGCTAGCACATATAAAAGTGCAATTTTAAATTTTGTTTACACAAGTCGTACTCCGGCTGTTCAAGTGTGCATCCTACTCTGGCGCATTACGAACTATATAATCATAGTTTTCAATCTGCCACTCTAGCAGTGAAGCTTAAAACTTCCATGTGAATCTGGTAGATAGCTTACGAAAAATATCCGCATTGCGACGACCTCCAAACAATCCCCGAAATCCAACCGATAACTCTCTTCCAGGCAAATGATTTTTGTTTTTTTTTTTTTTTGTGCGACGAGTGCCCTCTGTCTATAGTTGTAGGTACTTACAGTGGATTTTCACTGGCTTGGCCATCATTTTGTGCGCGGGATTTACATATTAACCACTCGTAATACCTACTCGCACCATTGCTCCAACCATATCGCATAAATTCCAAAATTAGTGCCGAGAGATACCTTACACTTGCCCATGTACTCGTACAAAGGGAGCTGGCAGCTGGACGGGGATAGCGAAAAGAGGTGAATGCTGAATTTTTAAGTAAATGCTAGTCAAACAATTCCCGGAGGAAAACGTACATTCAGCTTGAAAGGATATTAGAATACGGACGGGATTTACTTACATTTTCTCTATTCGGTATTTGGTTAAGGGAAACTCGTGTGATTTCCAATGATTGTTTGGAATATTAAACAATTTTTGGGAGGACGGAAAGTTGAACAATGTAAAGTTATATCCAAGGATACCGGTACCATTGCGATGAAATATGGAATTGATTGTTTATGAAATATAGCTTCCGGCAATCACTGAAGTTGTCACAATAGTTTGAGTTAGTAAATCTAATTGTTTTAAGCAACGAAATCAGAATGGGGCTGTTTCTCAGAGAAAGATAGTGGTTACTGCGACTCACTTGATACAATATAGATCTTTCAAATCGGAGTGTCAGCCATCAGGACATGGGATATTTAAAAAAGAAAACAAATACTGCGACTCACGATTAATAAGTGCGTCTAATGCCAGGCTTCGTTTTTTGTTCATATTGTGTTTTCAAGTATTTGATGCCTTTATTGATCTGGACAGAAACAATGGAAACGAAGAGAAAGAAGATATGAATTTTTTCCTTTCATTTATTGATTTCTATTAGATCTTTCACATTATCGACTTAGAGCCCTTTAACTTGTAAAAGTTAAAATAGTACAAATTTATTTTCATTTTATTCATTTTGAGAATAAACATTAAAACGAACGACAAAATGTTATTGTCGAACACATAATGAAATGAATTTATTTTATTATTTATTTTTGTTTATTTTACCTAGTCATCGTATTTTATTTGTTTAGTTTTGTTTTCTTTGTTTAATACACTTATTCTAGTCATATCTATAGAGTGGCTTATCTTTGTTATACTCTACTATACACTTTATTCCTTATATAATTATATATATTTGTTTTTTCCTTCCTTGTTCTTTTAAATTGAGTTTTTTTTTATCGTTGTTTCCTCAGGTTCTATTTTTGTAAATTTTTAGCATCACAATAAAATATATAAAGATTTTTCAGTAGAAAGATATACACCTGTAAATCATATATCTGTACGAATAATATAAATTGTGCGATAGCAAACTGTACTTTATTAGCGAAATAAATATATCTATCTATCTATTAAGGGAATGAAAGAGAAGCTTTCTTAATACAATGGAACCTTTTTAAGAATAATTTAATTATCAGCCAAAAATCCTCTCGAGTTGCCTGGTTCCTGAGTAGAAAAGTGCATTGGTACAGTTTACCTCCACGGGTTGTATGGTTGTATGGAAAAGGAGAGAGAATTGCTATTGATTTTAGCGATCGTATATAATTTAAAGAATTTGTTTTCCAAAGTCAATGTTACTTATCGTTATTTTATTGACAGGATTTGTCTCACTTTTGAGCTTTAAATGAACAAGCAAACGATTTAACGTGGCCTCAGAGGGCTGTCGCTTGAAGACAAAAAGCAGCAGCACTACCGGTCGACAAAAAGCCGTGCCAAAACCGTATATGATATAGCTATGTATGGAGCTACTTATAAGCGTTCAAATTAAAACACTTAACACACTTAATATATAAATTGTTTATGCTCTATATTTTATTAAAAATAATGCAATTGCACAAGGTAGTAAAAAAGTAAAAATTAAAGAAAAATAAAGTAGTAGTAAAGTACGACATAACTTAATACATATTATATAAAACATTAAATTGGTTTTGCATGCGAGGTACTACTCGACACAGCCCAATTTTAATTTCAACCTGACGACGATAAAAGTAAGTCCTCTCATAAAATTTCATTCGCCTATGTCAATTCCTTTGGGCGCTATCGTGCTTTCAACTGACAGACGGACAAACAGACAGACGGACATGGCTAAATCGATTCAGAATATTTTATCAGGTCTCCGGTGACTCCTTCTTGGCGTTACAAATGTAATGACAAAGTGAATATACCTAAAAATAGATAACACAACTCCAATGCTAACAAAGTATTTCAAAATTCGTTATTTATAATTAATTAAAGAAGTAACGTTTTACGATATATTTTTATTTATTTGTAGAACATATTTTTTAATAAATATAGAATATATATTTAAGTGTGCGTCTGTATTTTATGAGGTGCTTGAATTTCATAATAATGTCTTTAATTTCTGTGGCAACAACGAAAAACAGCATAAGTCGACTTTGTCAAAATTGAGGTAATGTTACGATCGGAACAGTACCCTATTCTATATGTGAAATTTTTTTCATTCAAATATCTCTTATGCTTGCTGTGTTATGGATCAGCAAAAAACCGCATAAGTCATTTACCCACATTGAAAGTCAAACCTTTAAACTGCGCTCCTGAAAAATGACTTATGCTGATTTTAAGAACAAAAGCGCAAAAAAAAACAGTACTTTAAGTAGCTGTGCAGCACAGCAGTACAAAGTTACAGAAAGCAGTACAAATACTGCTTTTCCAGTACAACGACAGCACTGGGCCTCACCAGCTACCTTTATAAATGTATGGTTTTGCCAAATCGACAATGGTATAGAATTGAGACTGCTTGAATTAAGACCGCGGCTAATTTTGTACGACGTTCTCAACTCATTTTTTAGACAATATTGCCTGAAATAGTAAAATGGACCCAACTATTTTATGCGGTGATGGGACTTCTATCACTTAAGTGGTATTTCTACTACTTTTTACACTTTCGGAAATTCTACCTGAATTCGAAATCTATCACCTATTAACTCATCGCTATTCGCTAATAATATTTTTGTTTCCATCATTGCGTTAAATTGAAAATACTTCACTTTTACCCATACACACTATCAGTATTTTTCTCTGAGAATTGCATCAGTCCCGTACACCATTTACTGCGCTAATATTTCATTAATTGACTGTGTTTGTGCGAGGGTGTTTTGGTATATGTTTTGACCTTTTGTGTTTAACGATGTGTTGAATCTATGGCGTTTTTTCTGTAGTCCTTTTTTATATTGATGCGTTTACCTTAAAAACTTTTAAATTTTAAATTATATCAAGAGCTATAGAAAGTGAAAATACGTAAATTTTTGGATCCTACAAGTAAAATGTAAATCAATTTTTTTTATTTCTACTTTCTTTAATTTCTTGCATTATTTTAGTGCAACTGCTCCATCTACATCAACATCTTCTCACGTGCCGGAAAATTTTGTTTTCTACCACCTTTTTTTAAGGATATCTAGCACCGCTTTGATTTTTTTTCAAGTCCCATCACTGATTTTATGTCATCATTTGATCGCAGTCCAAACTTATTGTATCCGATGCACTGTTACCTTCGGCACGTTCTAGAGCCATTTTGCCTCCATTTTGAACGCCTGGGCTCCTTTGAAAAATGTAGGTAGAACGCTTTCGCTATAATTCAAAATAATCAACTCACAACAATTTTTCTGTTTGATTTGAAAACGTCTAACCAATTTAATGTAGCCCATCTATAGAAATATACAAAGGTAACAATTGAGCGTGCGGCAGATAGATATTTGTGTGTGTTTGACCTTTTTAAATAAA
This sequence comes from Cheilosia vulpina, assembly GCA_916610125.1. Lineage (NCBI taxonomy): Eukaryota > Metazoa > Arthropoda > Insecta > Diptera > Syrphidae > Cheilosia > Cheilosia vulpina. The sequence continues at coordinate 63,382,990 of OU744279.1, forward strand.
ATAAATAAATAATTGGCGCTACAGGTCCGTATGGACCCAAGCCTAGCTTCTCACAACCATTCGTCTTGTGTGAGTTTTTATTTTTGGGACGAACGGAAGGGATCTACAATTTTATGCCGAGTCCAAACGGCCAATTGAGAAGCTCTTTCATGACATTTATACACTCGGATGTTTGTCAGACGTTCGCGAGAGGTGGCGCAGTGAAAAAAACCTTAAGTTGGAATTTGGGTTTTTCTCGGGATTCGAACCTGGGACCACTCGCTTAGTAGTCCAACACACTAACCACTAAGCCACTGCGCCGACGTTTGACCTTTAAAAGGTAAAAAAGGTTTGACCTTTTTATGAGAAGTTTTCCTGTGGCATGGGAAAGATGGAACTCTTAAAAAAGTGCGTTGCGGCAATGGTAAATATGACACAGTTTAAATAAGTACATTCCACAGGAAAAGAAGGAATGACCTCCATCACCAGTGGACGTTGCATAATCCCCTCGTGGTTGGGTGGATCTGGAAATCATGTTCTATTAGAAAGAATTTTCCAACTGGTGGTAAAGAAAAGTAAAACAAAATACACCCTTATCCACTTTCAGAGGATGTGCTTGAACGCCACAGTATTCTTTCAGCTCACTCCCACACCAGAGATAGCACTGGGGATATGTGAACGCCGAACTGCATTCAATTAAGTACACAGTAGAAGCATATCAACCGTTATTTATAAGACCTATTCGTACTCGCACTCGTTTGTGTGTGTGTGTGTATTGGGAGAAAGTTTGCTGATTGCATGCGTTTAATTTCATTGCTCCGAGGAGTTTTAGTTTATTTCAAAATATAAATAAAAACGAATTAGAACTGCTGGCAGCTGCACAAGAGCTCCACAACAATACCACGAGCTGCAAGTTTAAGCTTTTTATGTTCCTTTCGTATCCCCAAAGGATATGTTGATCGTGTCGATTTTATTTCATTTTTTTATTTGAAGCCGCCTTCAATGCCACCCCACCATCCACACCGCCTTGCCATCACCGTTTTTATTTGAATTGGAGTCAACTGTGAGGAAAATTGATATTTAATTATGGAATGAATTAGTCATACATCCTCACGCGGTGGAATGGCTTTCCCATGTGACACCAAACGACAGTCGACTGGATGTGGTGAAGTAGCAATTTCAACGCGGAGCGCAAATAGTCTCTTGCTCTACGGATGTGTGATTGTGACCTGAAATTGATATAAACTAATAATAAATGAGGTATTAAGCACACGGAGTTATTGATTTAGCTGTACAAATGGGAACGTGCGAGAAACTATATACTCAATTTAATCTCGTCTCGTGTCTACTTTGTCTTGTAATTGCTATCACGTTGATATGGGGGAGGCAATGAATGTCCGCATTGTGTTCCGCCTTAAAGGAAATACCTTTGCGACATTAATACACATATATGGCTAATGTGCGAGCATATGAAGAAACGGAAGAGTTCACTTTTGAAATAAGCCAAAAACACAAATAGTTGGTTTCTGGATTTCACAATTTGCTTGACGTTTTAATTTTCGGTTACAGGTTTAGTTCGCAGTTATGAGTGCGTTGAATCTTTGGCATAAACTAACTATTAAATAGACTGACAGCTTCAGCCAAAAAAGAGAAAATGCCTACAAGCTTAATTTGACCTTGGATGTAGCCCAGTTTGAATTCATGTATTGTGCCTATGTTAATCAAAGGGGACTCACTCATACTTGAAAAAAACAGCCTCCTACTCAGATGTCGCCATGTCGGTAGCCTGAGGTGGACTCTCATTTCAATATCAAGAGCTGTGTTGTAAAACATAGTTTTTCTTAGTTCCAGGTTGACATTTTTCGCTACTTTTTTATTCGATTTTCTTATAATTGAATAGAAATTAATGTTCAAATTACAGGATATAAAGAAAAGGAATATTTTTTAAGTCATTTTAGAATGAATTTTGGATAGATAGACATCATTTTTATGATATAAAAAAATTGTTCGCATGTTTACTTTAAGTTTCGCAACCAATTTCTCCTTTCACATTCCACAACAGTATTAAACGAGACTGACAACTGTACTGTCACTTAAAAAAGTGTAAGAAAAATTACAAACAAAAAATCAAGTAAAAAAAATCGTCAGTTTCCTAGAAAAAAAATTGTGAAGAAACAATAATAAATGTGCAGTCATCATTTTGCAACTTTATTTTACTTTTCACATAAATAATGACCAAAAACTTTTCAGTTGTGTTTGTTTTTCATGTTCTTGGCTGAAGCAGATGTTTTTAAATGGAATTTCATTATTTATCTCAATTATTTAAAATGATCTAATAAATTTTAATTGTTTTTTGTTGTTTTCTTCATGAAAAGATTATAACTCTAAAATCATAATAATCGTAATCAATCCATTGGCGTTTTTCTATTGACAATTCCCGGCGAAATATTTGCTAGCATAAAAAGAGACAACACGAAGACATGTTTGAATAAGCTTCATGAGTGAACGTGTCAAGATGTGGTTGATTTATAAATAAAAAGAATTATTTGAGTTTGTCATTGAAACTTCATTTTGATTATTTTTGTGTATTTCTTAATTTTGAGTATTTCACTAACAACAACAAACCAAAACAGACACATTAATTGTAGGAACAAAAATATCTTCTTTTATTTCAACGAATGAATTTTTCACACATTATTTTTTTTCTTTATCTATTTATGTTGATTACATTCGCAATTTTAAATTTTATAGAATAGAATACAAATGTTATTGTGTTGCAATAAAACAACGAATTTGAACTCTCAGAACGCATTCATCAGCTGACAGCATCTCACGAAATACACTAAATCTCAGCCCGTGTTCTTAACACTATCTCTTTATTTTTCCCACGAAGCGTGCTCATTTTTCCCTTTTCACTAAACTCAAGTTACTTCAATATTTTTTATGAAAACAACATGCTATAAAAAGCAAAATTTGTATTGTTCGGAAAGAAAATAACATTAAATTAATCCTCAGTATAAAAATCGCAGTTTGCTAACATTATAATCATTAATTTTGGTACTGGAAATTGTTGCTAAAGGCAAATCTCCTTTTAATGTACATTAAGTGCGTTGATATTCATGGTGAAATGTAGTTTGAATGTTTTCTTGTCAGATTGTTGATATTCCCACAATTTTGATGTTTTCTCCTTTTACGCAGAGAAAGTTTTTCAAAATTGAAATTCCCACAAAAAAGGTAGATATACCACGATGTAGGAACACTGCTGAGTGTCAGCAGTTTATTACAAATAACGCTATTTAGAATTGTATTTTTTTTTTGCTGCTTCACACGTATTCACAGAGTGTAAAATTGCGACCGGTGGGAGGGGCATATATTGAAAAAATTCGCGGGGTAAATCGGAAAAGCTGTCAGTCTATTTATACTTAGTTTATGGTCTTTGGTTTATGCTTTGGACTACTGAGCGAAGGCGAATATTTTGCTATGAGAGTACGGTAGCCAGCAAAATCAGCCTGCTTATTGGAGGAGCCAGTGATGTTCTTGAATTTGATGCTTGCGGCTTCCAAGAGGTCATCCAGTTTTTGCTAATGCTAAATGCCTGCGAAGAAATTAACGTTTCCTCCTTATTCAAGTCTCCGCAGCTATACTGTGTTTATTATGAAAGATCCCATAAGCTTGAGTGCATTCGTGCAGTGCCCGCATTTATCACCGTCGGCATATCGCTGGCTTAAAAATAAGAATCGTTTTTCTAACTCTTTTGTAAGCTGCCTATAGTTTCTTTAAAATAACGCGATTTGTCAAATGCTGCAAAGTAACTGGCTTTGATATAAAGCATAGGATATATTTTGTTCCTCACGTATGTAACCAAGTGGTGGATAGCTCAATGACACAGATCGCACATAGTCGTGATTGACATATTTTTTATTTGAATACGGATTTATATATGAACAATTTGAACGCCTCCCTTGCTACCGAAATTTCTTTCTGGAAGCCGATGGATGAGTTAAAGAGACTGAAAAGGGAGTCATATTCAGCTCGGTTAAAAAGATATCCCCTGTCACTCAACAGTCGTTTTTTCACTAATTTCATTACTTAAGATGCGTATTTCAAACTCTCAATCCGTTCCGGGTACGAATCTTTTAAAGGAATGTTGTTGGAAGTAAATTTTTGTTGTCATATAGTCAGAGGAGACCACAGGGCTTCCCAGACCAGCACCTGCTGAACTACGCGATTTAGCTACCAATGCATGTCAATAGGGGGAATGCTACCTGCGTCCATGCCCACACGGAAAAGATAAACGATTGCACCGAACATACTGCGTCCACGGTGCTTTTAGGTAGGACATCTCAGTAACATAACCGTGTCGATGGAGTGTTCCTAGTTAACAAATACAGAAAGCACGTGGCATTGTCATTCAAAAACCTGTGGTCATATTAAAACATTTGCGATTTAGAGAAAGCCGACCCTGATTAGATGTTTTATGCCTATTCAATATAAACCCAGTTTTTTGGGAACCAAATAACGTCTTCTCATTTTCGAACCCCACATCTAATTTTGTAAAAACCAACACTTGAAGCATTTAGTTCTTTAAATTAATAAGCCATTCTTACGAAAACTCTTCTCTATTTGACCACCTACTCCCTTAACTATGATTTACAACAGAGCCTTTGCAATTTCAATTCAAATGGCCAATTTTATCAAATTGCTCATTCCATCATTTAACTCATCAACCAGAACCATTTGAACATTTAAAATCATTCCGAAGCATTCATTGGAAATTAATTCACCATACTATGGAAATTTTCAATAAATCTATACCTAGCCCACATCTGCCCCTCTACTCTCTCTCTCTCTCTCTCTCTCGCTCTATATGGCTCCACTTGACTGAAAGACTGAAAGACACTCAGCCACTTGTCCAACTGCTTTTGCCCTTACTTGAGAGAGAAGTACTTTGGATTCGGGCGCATAAAATACGAAAAGAAAACGTAAGGCAGCTCCGCCAGGATTGCCAATTATCTAATCGTGATGTCAATACCTTGAATGCCCCAGAGGAGTGCCCTTCCGTCCTGCAGCATCGCTCACCAGGGGGATTGATGAATACTGCAGGCGATAAAAGCGACATTTTCATGAGCTTTGTAGCAATTTAGGAAAAAAAATGTTTTTTTGTTCGTAAGGGTACTCCATCCCCATTGTATTGTATTGGCACTGTAAAGTGGTGGTGGTCCGGGGCGAGGGTGATAATGTTTGGGGTGGAGAGTGAACTCTCGCCCCTCTGTTAGCTCGCGATGATGATGAAGATGATGACAGAGCGTGCATAGTCTTGTCATTTTGTTTTGCTTTCACCTCATGGAATTTCGAGATTGTTATGCGAGATACAACGGACAGGACCGGGGTGGGGGGCAGGAAAATGAAGATCATCGTTTTAATGATTTGCATAGGTACTTTGGGAGATTAAGTGTTTTATGGTGTCCTTGTTGTCATTTATTGGGCTTTGTTTTGGGTTTTTTTTTTTTTGCTTTTGTTGAGTTCTCTGAGTGGATACATTATGTGGATCTTATGATTTCCACTTGTTTCGGGGCAAAGTCATGTCTTCCCGGTGTAAGTTGTCGTAGTGTACGACTCGTGGCAAAACAATAATTGTCTTGCCTGCTGAGGGTTTGGAAGTGTGTATGAAACGTTTTTGTGCTGTTGGTTGCTCTTAATTTAATAAAGAGCTTATAGCGAGATGAACAAGTTCGATGGACATTTATCGAGTCTACATTTCCAAATTCACAAATAAAAATATTCGCTTTTTTCGGTCAATTGAATTCATTGTCACATATGCAATCAATGTTGACATTTTGCGTATGGGTCCATTCATAAAAATAGCGCAAAGTTGCTTATGTGTAGTATTAAAATTGAAATTAACGTTAAATTGGTATAAGCAGTTGGTAGTAGTTCGATTGCTGAACGAGAGGTACCGAGTTTAATCCCCTTAAGGCTAACTTGGACTCGCTTTTAATTTGAACTGTTTTTTTTTTTTGCATAATATTGGTTCACAAGAAGCGGACAATGGTTCTATGAACGCTTTCTTTTAAAGATACTATTTCGTTGATAAAATGTTTAAAACTAACAGTCATTGGTGCAATAGAAATAAAGCGCCGTACTAATAATCAATTTAAGTCTCGACTTTCAATTTATGGAAGCTCACAATTGCGAACTTTGTATGGAAAATATAGCCACTGTGAACTAATGAAATTAAGAGTCGAAACTTTAAATGAATATTGGTAAGGCCCAAAGTCTCTGTTAAGAAATTAAATTTAAATGTCGTCCTCTTCGTTTTCTTTGCAGGAAGCTTATCGCCGATGGGTGTGTAGTACACTGATACCTTACTTTGCGGAACGCAGTTCAACTTCCAATGCAAATGCCAAGGATTCAGCAACCACAACAACAAATACAGCAGCAACATCGAATTCCACAAATAATAATAATAACAACAATACCCAATCCGATTATTCGGATAAATATAGTCTAAACAATAACGATGAGAATTTCGAAAGAGATAAATCTCATCGACATAGTCTGAGTGTGTATGACGATGAGGAGTCCGCTGAATCCCCGAAAATATCACCTTTATCATCGTCGTCCGCTTTATCGATAACATCCTTGACATTAGCAACAATGGCACAATATCAACACCACCAAAAACAACAACAACAACAAGAGCAACAGCAACATGAACAAGAACATGAACAACCGACGCACCTACTGACGAAAAGATCCAAGGACGACACATGTAAACGAACGAAATCGAATAGTAGAAAGACGAACAACATCGACGAGCGAGGTACGAGCGACACTCGTCAAAGTGAAAATTCCATATCGACTGCCAATAACGAGGATCCATGCGTTGAGGATCCAGTGATATCAAGGCTATTAAAAAGGTAAAATTTTCTATTCCATTTTTGCACGAAATATTCTTTGAGCAACTGAAATCAGTTCAAACTTTGTGAAAATTGCAATCATAAAGATGCAGTTGTGTGCATTGCACAAAGACCGATGGCAGTTGATTGTCAAAAATGACAGAAATAAGACCACAAAATATCAAGCGCGAGATCTGATCTGGTCTTTCCCAATCTAAATCAGCAAAGACGTGCGTGTGGTCATTAAACTACCCATTGGAACTCGTTACACTGCATAAAGCTATATCGACAGCGAGATTGACAAGTCTAGCTCTCGGCTTATTTTGTAGGGTTTGACAGAATCCGCTTTTGAGTGCCTTCTTCATTCTGCTCGAAAAAATTGTAAACCCCCCGAAGACAACTTTGCTCTGTTTTGCTAATGATACCTATGTCATCTGCAAATACTCATTTAGAAAATTGTTAGCTTTGTGTTGGCTTCTGAGTTACGCACAACTTTCTCAAGTCTAACATAGAAGACGTCACATCACGTTGTCTACATGTTTTTTTTTTTTTTATTTAAGAGGGAAGTTTGTTTCTGACCTTAGAGGATCAATGGGAGCTCTCCATCTTCATGACAGATGGAAGGAATGCCAAACGCTTGCGAATATTCAGCAAATGGTTAAATCTTCTGCGAAAGCTTTTCGCTTGGATACACCACAGAAAAGTCCGTCCTATAAATATACCAAAAATTGCTTGTTGATTTGCCAAGACTCACATATGTTTGGCAAAAGAACCCTTTCATTTGTTCAACTAACAGTTTTTGCTTATGGTTTATTTTTTTCTTGCATTTCTTTGCAGAACGAAAAGAAAAGTAGAATTTCGGAAAAGAAGAAGAATACGACCATGTCTTAGTGTGTGCCAGACAGTAGAACAGAAATGTCCATATTTACTTCCGGGTGATCGTGCACCAGCCTATCCAACACAGTATGCGGGAGAGCCGACATTTCTTTGTCTGGGTAATAAATTATATCGCATTTATTGTGCAATTTTAGTAATTTTTACTCCAATTTTTAGATCAAAATATCCCCGAAACGGGTGAACAACTGTTTAAATCGAATCATGGCCCACCAGAGTGCTGTTACCGTTACTGTGATCCGCCTGAGCATGGCATCTGTACATACTGTGATGACTTCGATGATGGATCAGGGACTAAATCGAATATAACAGCAGCTGCCGTTCACCATCCGCGAAATACCAGTACGACCTTAGAAGATCGTCTTGCGCCATCATCACCAACGCAAGACAGTAGTGATCTAAGTTCGAGTAGAAAGTCCCTGAACACAACAGCGACTAATGTAGCAAGTGCTGTTGAAATAGCAAAGCTGCCATACTTTGCGTACACGGGCCATGTATACTATTATGATGATATCACAGATCTGCCTAGCGAACCGGTCCCTGAATGCCAGCCGGTTGCATCAATACAAAGCAAATGTACGATGCCATATTATGCATCATCGGCAATTAAGTTTGACGCAAGCAGTATACTGTCGCAGCGTTCCATCTTAGTATGGTCGTCAATATTTTGGTATTTAGTTAACAATTATATCCTAGTGACAGTGCGTAATACAAATGGTAATAATTATCGTTTCTATTATTATTGTTGCTATAATTTAAACGATTGGTGGAGACGGTTAATTGTGCTTACAATGACTGCGGTCTGTTTATAGTTGTAAAGTATGAAAGTAGGAAATAAATTTATCATACACACACACGGAAATGTGCAGGATAAAAATCATGTAAACAAGAATTGAGTCGGACAAGATTTTAAAATTCTTTTGTATCGTTTTACCTAACAAAAAACTACATTTACTACTCGATATTTTGGTATTGCATTTGATTTCGTTCAGTTCTTATCGAAGGTATATTTCTCGCCTGTATATTATGCTTTTCGTTTCAGACAGAAAGATTTGGTTTCAAAACGGACATTCTTCAAACATTTCTCAATGATATTATGAACACGGAGTGGTTGGTGGACAAAAATTTTAGGGCATCGCCAATTGGGAACAAAAAAGTATATGTTGAACAACATCGAAAGATTTCATTGATGAACAATTTTTTTAAATGCTATAAGTTGTATTACCAACCAAGTATAAATTGCCTATAGGCGAGTTTCAGTTAGATATAACTAATGTCTTCTATTACTTTTCTCAGCAGTATGATGCGCATCCTAGCACATTCTCAAATTCAAATTCCATTGGAATCATGTTTTGGCGGCGGCTCTAAGAAATTTCACGAGGTGCATAATTGTCAACAGTTTGACACTTCAATGAATTTTACCACCAGTGCAGAGGCACCATAAAAAGTTGGAACCTTTTCCATTTTCCTATTTCTAGATTCACTTAAACCTAGTCGCAAACTGCTAATGGGAGGTATCGCAACTCATCCACAGCTACAGATACCCACGGCCATACCCGTAAATCTGTTCTATGAGACCAATTGAACCGTAGGACAACTTATTAAAGGACATTTATGGAATTGAGATGTATGTATGGATAGAAATGGTGTCCCAATCGTACAGAATGAATTTTCAAAATCATATATTCCAACCTAAAGTGAGTCTTAAAAAAATGCTCGATTTCAATACAGTTCGTACTGATGCTGTTGTAAATTTGTCAGAACCTTAAAGCCTAAGTCTGCTGGAACGAATATTATGCATTTCTTATTGAACATTATGCGTGTCAAATGAAGTATTTCTTATCAGTTGCATCGATATTTTCTGTTTTGTTCTTGCGCAAACCTACAACATTGGAATGAACTTATTCAATTCAAATCGAAGCGTTTTCCAAAATCTAAACCTTAATTTATTTGGAGAAATATGCAAAAATTGCCGGTTTGTTGAACGTCTTTAGAAATGAAACAAACTAAATACTGCCAAAATAAAAAGTAGTTTTAAAGTAAGAATTACATAAATAACGTTATACCGGAAATCAACTAAATATTTAATTACTATACAATGAATTACTGCAAAAAACTTTGAAAATGTGTTACGACAAAATAATATGTATAGAAAAAAGGAAATTCTAACCAATTCTCTCAATTTATAGAAAATCCATTTTATATTTAAAATTAAAGAAAAGTAATACCAGTTTAATGCCAACATTTTTTTATATTTTCCAAAGAGAACGACATTTAATTTCGTAGACAAATAAAATAGTCATATCAGCACAAAAATTATACACATGAAGACGAACTGTTTAGCTGCTGGCAGCCGTTTCGTTTTCCTGTTCTACTTTATTGTTGAGTGTAAAGAACGTCGCGACTGAAAACCGACAAAAAAAATCAAACTAAATTCCACCAAACTTTAAAAAATAAAATAAAATACTGAATTTTGAAAAACCCACTTTCTAGATATTTTCCCACCTTTCGTCGTTTTACTTTCGAAACCGTCACCCGGATAATAGAGATAATAAAGTCGTGATGACTTTCTTCTAACAAATAATAAATGGAATGACAGGAAACCAATTTTTTTAAGAAGAAATTATTATTTAACTCATTTTGAATAACATTTTTGGTAAAATATGATCAAATTGAAATTAATAACTCCGATAAAAAAAAAACATGAACCAGTTAACCTTATTTTGTATCATATATATGAAAGGAAAAAAAACGAAGAATTAATATTAGAAAAAAAAACAATAGATATTTAAGTAAATTATCTCCAAAAAAATCGAGATACAAACAGCGTTCAACCGGAGAATTGAAATTTCACTTAATATACTAATTAAGCATCACGTAAAAAAACACAAACAAAAATAATAGTTATGTTTTTTAGGAAAATAAATATTACTAATAAACATACATAGTTAAATGTGCATAAATAAAATAATAAATTGAATTAGAGTTACGTTAATTGATAAACAAAAATTGAATGAAAAAAAAAAAAAAACACACATACATATTAATATTTTTTAGAATTAATTCTTAAGTGAATTTAGGAATAAACAAATCAAATTAAACAAATTATACTTGAATCTAAGAGGAAATAGCCGGATAAAAATTTAAGTTTGTACTTGTTGTTTAAAACAACGCCTCACTATAAAATATTATTTCCACTTATTTGGCTAGAGAAAGCAAAGCATTTTATTAACAAGAAAAAAAAAAATAAAAAAAGAGTTGTTAGGAAACCGATGGAAAAATATTTTTTAATAATATTTAAGAAAATTGTAGATATCAACAGTTATGCAAAAACAAAATTAGCTGACAAATAAATTCGAAGACAAAAGACAAAATCTACTTAGAATGTGGCGAGCAGATTTCTAAAATGATTGTCTATTAAAACAACAAATTAATCAAGAAAAAACATAGTAACTTTACAAGAGCTAATATTATTATTTCAAATATTAATATAAATTATGAAAATTGTTTAACGTGGACCTCTTGTTTCTGATTCTATATTTAAGTTAAATGGCTGCTTAACATTTAAATAGTTATAGTTTTTACTAGAAACTATCAGTTTTAATACTCTTCTCTTCCGAATTTTGAGTGTACATTTTCTCAGACTCCAAAATTTTCTAAACCTTCATGAATTCATATACGCATGGTCGGTCAATAGTTGCATTTATTTAGTCAGTTCTAACGTGTTGGAGTGTAACTTACGGCAGATCTCAATCGCATCACTATATCTTTTGAGCATTGCAAAAACTTAATCAAACTTATGGGAGGAATATTTGTTAAAATATAAAAAAAACTTCTTTTAATATCAAGCTTAACAGATTCGTAAAAGCTGGTTCAGCTCGCTCCAAAGATTCAAGTGTAGTCAAGTCCTCGCATATGCAATTCGGAAAATCATTTAAAAAATGATTAATTTGCCAAATTACACTAAAATTACTGCAGATGACAGTAATTATGCTTACTAATTAATGCTGCAACCAGCACAACCCGATTTATTTTCTTTAACTACCTCATTATGGTGCGCTACACAGTACACAGATCTTATTACCAAAACCAAAGTAGGCGGTAATAATTTCTCCAACGCCAATAGGCGAATAAGAATTCTTAATATTTTCTGATCTACAAGACATCCATTAGATACAATTATTAACTTGAAAATACTCAAAACCAGTGCCTCGAACCGTAATAAACGTATAACGGCTCTAAAACCAGTTTAAAGCAATATATCTGATTTCCAAAGTGTTCCCGACAACATAATCTATCGCGTAAAAGCATGAGTAGTAAATGACACTTCTTTTGAAAATATTGTGAGATATGCACCAGTGTACCCAGCGTCAGATCTTTTCATTTAAATTTATTTTATTCTGACATACGTCGACACTGCACATCAATACAAGATCTACCTGCAATAGGAATTTATCCATTTCACAAAACACATCGTACGACTTACATATATACTTGAGCGCCTTTTCCTTTCATTTAGTTACTCGAATAAATTCTTACTGTAATTTCTTAAATGCCATCTATTAGCATAACACTTTTATTACTTGGCCTTAAACGCAATAATATTGAACAACATTTATAAAAGTAAAACAACAAAAAAAAATCGTAGCTTATATAACAATTAATTTGTAAAATAACGTTAAAAATGAAAGTGTAAAATATAACGAGTAGTTGATAAAATTATTAAAATAGTTAACATGAATAGATGCCTATAAAAACATTCAAGAAACAAAATTTTTCTTAATGTTTAATTTCGTTTTTTTTACACAATTTATTTCAATTTTCAAACTGTGTTCGATTTGTTGTTTTTATTAAAAATAAAAATAATTATGCAACCTAAAGTAATTGATCTTATGCAAATAATGTTATATTCACAAGAATGACATTCTTTTTCTGTTTAAATAAAATCAGAACATATGTTTTCTGATTGGTTTAAAAAATATAATATCATATAATATGTAATTAAAAAAAAAACTATAAAAAACCACCAAGTAATATAAAAAGAATTACTACAAATTGTAAGGTTTATAAATTTATTACATAGAATTGTTGTTGATTGTATAGTGTAAATGTAACGGATAATAAATGAAATAAAAAATATATTAATAACAAAAAAAATAAGGTGTTTTCATAATTTTTTACTGACACGTTTGTTTATTGAAAGCAAAGAATATACAAATTTATTATTTGTTTTATACAAAATATAGTAAAAACGCAGAAAAAAAATATAAATCAATGTTATTTTGTACGTATTTACATACATTTGTAGGATTAGATGTGTAGACTGGGGGAAATTAATTGTTAATGTTAAATATATGAATTTTATTTTGTATTTCGATTTTGGTTCAACTATATTTATGTGTATCTCAACAAAGGAAAACAAATCTAACTAGAATGAACGTTATTTGTATATAGATGTACGAAACCAACACAACACGTGTAAATGAATCATTTTCTTTTCTTAACATTTTTATGTTATATAATTTTTCTCCTTCTGCAGTTAGTTATATATGAATTAAAAAAAAAAAAACGAAACACCAAAACATATAAGAATATTATCTTAAAACATAAATTTAGTATAAAAACAAGCGATTGTATCTAACGAAATTTTCAAGCACAAATTTTTTATACCTTAAGTAAATATTAATAAAGAAAACAAAATTATATATAAAAGCATAATAACAATAAAATGTGTCCTTTTAAAAATCTGTTGTTTTAATAGAGAATCATTTCACAAATTCTACCAAAGAATGAGTTAATTGTAAGAAGAGGTCAGCGTGAAACGCACATTGGTATTCTATTATTTTAGAAATCATAAAAAATATTAAAAAAACAAAAATGTTAAACGTATATTATTATTAAAAATGAGATCTTTGTCTTAAAGGAAGACGCGTTAGTAATTTTAAGATAGATGAAGAGCGGTAAATTTAATTAAAAAGTCAACACCATCATCAAACAAATTGACGTCATAAATGAAAATTTATACACATAATATAAATAATAAAATCAAAAGGCAAAGGAAATTTATCCCAACTGTATATACAAACAAAAAACTTCCCTAGAAATTGAAAATAAAATTAAAAAACCAAAACAAAAAAAAAAGCAAGAAATAGTCTTAGACCATCTGTGTAGCTAAAACTTCAAATATCGTGTACTATTGACTAACAATACAAATAATAATTTATTTAAAACCAAAAACATATTGTACCTTTAGATAATTACAAATTACTTCAAGAAAAAAATAAAGATCAATAAAAAAACCTGTCAATAGCATGTAAAAAAATATTTGGCATGCTAACTAGTAATTAAAAAACAAAAAGTAAAACTTCGCACTAGAAATAAAAATCATCTTAATTTTCAAATTTCATTTTCTACATAAATGTTCTGATTTCTCCGAACGATAAAAAAAGACCCACCCTCCTTATCTAAACAAAAAAAAAAAAAACAAAACTATAAAAAAATTATTGCACACGTTAAATATTTTACACTCGAATTTTGAACAAAAGACACACTTAATTAATTTTTATTACATACAACAACAGCAACAAAAGTGGTCAAGGAGATTAATATATGAGTAAATGATAAACTGCCCAACATGTTTAAGAATATTATAATAAAGAATATTTTTTAATTTTAAAAAAGGAAAACAATTTATTGAAAATAAATAAAATTTTTATACAAAATCCAGAAAAAAAATATTAAAAGCAAAAAAAAATCAACAAAACAATGGACAAGGAAATTTTATAAAATTATAATGAGTACGTATTAAAAAAAAACTCCTTTCTTAAATATATATGAAAAACAAACAAAACATCTCTAAAACATCAAAAACATTTATTAACAAAACTGAATTATTTTAATAGAGAAACAATTCAATACCATTAGATATAACAATTATAATAAAACGCAGACAAAAAAGTTGAATAATAAAAATAAAAACCAGAGTGTGTCTGTGAAACTGTATGCCTGATATTTCGTTTAAACATAAATTATAAAAATAAAAAACAGAAAAAACTAAAATATAAAACAAGCGAATGTTTTATGTCTATATTTTTGAGTATAGTGTGATTGTGTCAATAAACTGAAAAATACACTTAACAAAACAACAACACATTCAAACATTGAAGTACTATAAAGAATAAAAAATACAAACATGAAACACTTAGTATTTATGAAAGGAAATTCATTTGATTTAGATTACAAACCCATTGGATTATTAATAAAATTATAAAAATTAAAAAAAAAAAAACGATTATTAAGGTAAAACAAAAAATAGATGAAACAGAAAATATATTGACATTTATTTAAGATAAATATAAAATGAATAAATTTATTGAAGTACATATAAAGATGAAATTATAAGAACAAATAAGTAAAAAAAAAAATATTAAAAGATGGAAGTTATGGTATACAAAGATACTGTAATGAAATTATACCTTATAAGAAAATAAAACAAAAAAAATGTACGTGTTGGTTCGATTTCAAGAGCATTAAAATGTTAGAAAAAATTAAAAATAACTCAATTGTGTTTCCTTTTAATTTTAAACCGAGTTCAGTTGCGGTTACGGTGTCTCTGTGGTGTATGCTCTATCGTAAGTGTTTGGGGATTTTCTGAGAATGCAATTGGATGGCAGCACTTGTCCGTAATATTTGCCTATTTCAATCTTAAAGCTACCACATTGTGCATTTCTATCTGAGGTTAGTTTGGCAGTGATTAAACACTTTTCTGTGTACCTTTATATGATTTACGAAAAGCCCCTGGTCGAAGTCACACATTTGCTGAGAGGTAGGTACGTGAAGATGATCCCCTTTGTAATTACAAACTGAAAGGAAAATATGTTTGGAGGAAGCGGAAACAATGGCACATATACTGACTGTATTGAGACTCAGAGGATGAACGAGATCTGCTATAAACCGATGGTAGCTGCATTGACACCGGAAATTTTCGATGCGATTTAACAGAAAAGAAATCTGAAAAAACCAAAGAATCACTCTGGACTACGTGAATAGTGGTACAGATACGAATCAATATTTTTATGATCTGAGTCAAATATCTCGGAATTCTAAATAGCCCTGTGCCAAAAGGTTTTAAAGACGAAGAATTGTCTCTACGTCTACCGACCTACTCTAAATGTAGTCATGTTGCCTTTTTTAAAAATAAATAAATAAATGTTTTTTGTTGTACCGCTTGTATCCTCTTACGATTCAGTGACTCTAGTGTTGGCTTTAATTTTGGCGAATTATATTCAAATCTGTGTCGCGTCATAGAGTCAGGAAAAATGTCAGCATGTCATAGAGAATTGGAAAAGCGATTCGCAGGTATGCATATTAAATAATCGCCTAGTGACATGTGTCCAGTTAAAAAACAATTGAAGTAGTAAAGTCTTTAAAACTTTTGGAGAAGCCAAGACAGTCTTTGGTGCAGATATAAATTTATTTTTCAATCTCTATATAAAACAAAGTGGTAAAAAGTGTGTGTTTCCCTCTATCGCCCGTAATTGTCAACCAATTTAGTTCATTTTTTTTTTTTAAATGAGGTGATCAATTGATAAGCAAATAAAATTTAAAAAAGCAAAAAAAAAGTTCCGAGTTTTTTTCACTTTTTACTTAAATAAGCGTGTGTTTTAGATGAGTTTCGGTGCGTGCATGTGTGTACATTTTCTTTTGCTCATACTTCATACATAATTGATTAATTTAATTGCGCTAACACACGTTTATGTTGAATTTAAATGTCATTTTTTGCTAACCGAAGCAATTATGTAAAATTTTAAATTGTTAAAAATAAAATACGATGTAGGTGAATTTTTTGTGATATTAATAGGCCTATTATCAGTGCCGTAGCCAGGATTTTGTTTCCGGGGGAAGACTTGATTTTTTTTTTGATATTAGATCAATCACCTTATCTGAATCCACATTAATGTCCGAATGAACAGAAAGCATAGCAAGTGAACTTAATCTTGCATTCCCCATAACGCTTCGGTAAACGATTTAATCCTTTTACTCGACGATATTTTTTCGCACCAACGAATTTACTCAGCTTTCACAGCTGACAACGAAATTGCATTATCTCGGTCGCTCAACTGCAGCATAATCAGGGAGAAGAGCTTGAAACAATGCAAGGAATAAGTATAGACACTCTAAAATAGGCTTCAGTAGAAGAGTTTTCTGGATTGGAACGTGTTGTTTGTTTTAAAGAAGTTCTTGGAGCTCTTAGTTCAACTTCATATAAGTCCTGGAAAAGTTGGGATGCGGATTGAAAAGCCTCTCTGAAAAAATCTTCGGCATTTTCTCCGATGTTCTTAAGAGAATTCAGAACTTCTTTTGCGAGTCGAATTATTAGCGTAAATCGAGTTAGTTCATTAATTTCTCTAGCTCATAAGTTCCATTCGCCTTTGGTTTCACCAAATCCTTTTGTTCACTAAAATTTGAAGCTGAAGACGAATGACATTTCACAAACTCGCAAACCGCAATAAGACGACATTCGCCAGCGGTTTGACAGTTCAGCCGAATGAATTTTGCCTGGCGAACCCGGCGGGGTTCTAGGCTATATAATTCTTATTTTTAATTTAATTTTAAATTTTTTAGCTTCCGACTTGCCAACATAAAGTTGGTAATGCCCGTCGAGGTAGGACGATCTCATGTGCCGTACCTTATAACTATTAATTCTGAACACCTATAGCTAAGATCGATCTTTGGTGATATTTGTTTAATAGGGCAGGGAACATCGTAAGTTACATTAGGCGTTTTTTTTTTTAGTTCACAGCTGAGCTCTGAACCGAGTTCGAGCATTATGAGCGCGCTCTGAACCGAGCGTGCTCAGATCGTTCTGATGTATTTATGAAACACACTTGAGCGCATAGCTGTGATTTGTAATAAATATATGTATAAATTGAATATTTATTAATTGTTATTTATTAAATTGGTTAACCTTCAGTTCCAGAACAACTAGGTTCGTCCGCCATTATTTTGTTTATCCTGTTTTTTTTTCTGTCAAATGTGACTGTGTGTAATCCGCTTTTCACTCAGCCTGCTCAGTCAATTTATACTGAGCTCCTAGAGCGCGATCTGATCATGCTCTGAACGAAAAAAGAAACACAAGTTCGGAGCTCTGATGTATCTGAGCTAAAAGAGAAATACGAACTTTTTGTATAACAGTTCAGGTTGTGCTCTGAACTAAAAGAGAAAAACGCCTATTATGAAACTATGAATATATTTCGGCGGCTAAAAACAAACAAACAACAAAAAACATTATTAGGGACTCTCAAGCTCTCTACTAAGATGCAAAAATTCACCGGCGAGTTATAGGAGTTCGTCAAGAACATAGGTATGTATAGCAAAATAAGTCGCTTTCCGCTTGAACATCGAATTAAGTGCATACTTCGAATTAAGTGCATAAGCTATGTTCGTCCTTTTATTTCAGCAAATGTATTCTCACCGTACTTACTCACAGCTATTTGGTGTTTTAACGGCTAATTCGTCTCCGAAAATTAAATGGCATCAACGTTAAGGTTAAGGGAGAGTTCTACAAAAGCATTATAGCCAATCGGTTCGGCTAATTAGAATTTGACAAACTTTGGTTATGGCAGGATGCTGCTACAATCGATCATTTAAACGGAAATGTCAACAATCTCATTCAGCCGTTTCGGTTCGCTGAGTTCGGCTCCTCCTCTTTGACTGTGGGGCAACTATAGGTCGCTATTTACCATCAACGCAGGCAAAAGTTTCTTACCCAGCAAGGGCTCGCACATGTCATATCCTGTTATTGCTTGAAGCACTCAATTAACTTCTTGCATATCCTTTTAGACTTAGTACCCACCTATCTGCATCCCCACAAAAAATAGACACCATATTCCCACACATGCCTTAAGCTGTGATGTGCAATATCGATCTCATTATTTTCGTAAAATATCACGAGGGTTGACAATTTGCCCCCGATTAACTCGTTTTGATAGCAAAATGTAATGCCTGCCAGTGTCAGAGCGAAAGTGTACCCTGTCAACTGTCCGATTGTGTTTATAGATGCGTATCTTTTTTATTTGTCAAAACTACCTACAAAATGAAGCGCAATCATGGCCCACCGCAACATCGGCAGACATCCCAAGGAGAACATAATTAAATGAAAGTACACCCAGCGAGCAGGCGAAATTAGTTAAACATACAATTAAGTCATCCCAGCTAAAGCGTGGAAATAGAATACAGTTGACTTTATCTCCGCCATCCGCAGTAATTATTCACAAATAATTAGTCCACCGCGAAACTCACATTCACATTAACATCCCCATCCCCCAAAGGGGCACAGGGCATTGCCTGAAAAAATGCCTATGGCGCTTGATAATAACTTATAGGAGCACGTAAAGTGTGCTCCAAGACCGGGCTATAATTTATTCACTCCAAAGTAAACCACCATCAGGGAAGGACAGGGGGACATAACAGGAGGGACAAAAAACGAAGAAGAACAAATAGGTCCACACACAAAGCATTTTTGTGCTGCTGGCTACCGAATGTATTTGTTGCCGAAACGAGAGAGATAATTTCCAATTACCTCCAAAGTCATCCATATCATTCGTATTCACAAAATTCACAAATCCAGCGAAACAGGTTGAATTTTGAAGAACTCTTCTTCACCACACTTTGACAGTCGCCGGGACGGACGCGGGTCCTAAAATCTCCCCAGAAGGAAACAAAAAAAAAAGCTCCGGCAAATCGCAAAACAGAGCTTTTTTGTTGCTCATGCTGTGGCGCTTATCCAAACCTCCCCCCTGACATATGTGATTCGAATAGCAAAATCAGAAGCGAGTCGACCGTCGAAAGGGAAAGTTTACATCCGTCCGTTCTGTGTTTAAAATAAGAGACATATTTATCTATCCCCCAGCCGGCAGGGGTACGCATAATATGCGCCTGTGTGCTACCAAGTTGTGTGTTTAGTGGAAACTGTTCTTAAGAATGCCTTTCAATGGAGGTTTCCGGTGGAGTTCTGTGTTCGTAACGTATCAGGTGCTCTGTGTTGTGATAGCATCTAGACTTCCATCAGCTGCTGCTGCTGCTGACCAACCATTACAAAAGTCGTTATTCGGGAGTTCGCCTCAGCCGTATGCAACGGAATCGCGTCAACATTCGGAGTATTCGATCTCAGAACCAATCGGTGTGGTGAATTTTCAACGGAGTGATAAGTTTCGAAATGGTTGGTAGCTAAGATTTTTGAATTTTTAAATATGCTTGCTATTTCTGGGTATTCGAACAAGTATAGGCAGTTTTTAATGTTGATTTAGGAACATCCATGGGATGGGACAATTTTTTGTTACTCATGAAAGTTTTCGAGTGCGAATAAATTATTTTTGTGTTCATGCTGGCTTTTATTTATAAGGGCAGTCAGGTACAAATAGGGTTGTGTACAAAACGATGCGATGAAATTGCTCCGAAAGTTTGTTAGATTTCACCTTTTCTTCCTAATTTGTCTATCAATTTTGAGTGACCGTCTTTCTTTATATGACAACTGGATGAGAGTATTTTCTTGGAAACGGATTTTGAAGATTAAATTCGATTTGTTTCTAATCTCGCAAATATCCATAACATGTTACTATTTTTGTTCTGTAAACCAACACCTATCCTATTTTGTATCCTATTTTTGTCTTCATTAAGCAGGAACAGGTACGTTTTGCATTATTTTCTTGTGAAGTAACATGTACCAATGTAGATTTTTTAATCTATTAAATCACAAACTACATAACTTACAAATATAGATATGAATAAGTTATAGAAATTGAAACCAAACATTCAAGGCCTACATTTTCTTGGTACTGTGGTTCTTAACACGCTAGGCTGTCATCACGCCAACCAAATTTTGTGTGTGTCAAATTAAATTATTAACTGGATATATGAGCACTTACAATACAATATTATCGCATCGCATCGGCGTCCACAGTGTGCTAGTGTTGCAGTCGCATTCCGCGGGAATCAAAAAGTGAACAAAACTAATTGATAAACACAATTTCGACGAATGAACGTACATATCTATTCCGCTAGAACGTTGAGCTGTGTCCTGTGTATCTTGTACAACATCCGATTGCTAGCCCGCACATTTTTCTTCTTATTTGCCGATTTGTTCTGCCTGCCGACTGGGGCTTTATTTCACCAAAAAAAAAAACCATTTATTTATTTATTCTCCCCTTCCAATTTCGTCCTTCTGTTTCTATTTCTGAACTATGAAATTATATTTTCTAGAAAAAATTGTGTAACAAATAAGGGAAAAATGATTTTAGGACTTCTGGCCAGAAATAGTGGGTCTGAAGCTAATAAAACGAATCTGTCCTTGTTCTCTGTCCTGAAAAAAAGCCGTGGGAAATTTCTAGAAAAGCATAATGGACAACAGGGGAACCAATTTCATATTAACATGCCTCCATATACGCAAGGAAAAAACATTTCTTTCTATTTACTTGACCGAAATAATTCAACGCCAATAGAAGAGAAATGATGGAAAATGTTGAATTTTCTAAATGAGTCTTAATGTAAGAAAAAAATTGAATACTTTAGATGACTCGAGTCTATTAAACCTAAGCTTGGCGACGACCTATTTAGCACACTTCAATGAAATCAAGTTGAATCTATTACTGATAGATTTTATTTATTAGGGATGCGTATGATCGTAAACGAAATGCAGTTTTTGTAATGTCCGTCAAAGCGGAAGTCCCATCAAATTTTCGATTAACATTTGCTTACGCCTCTTTTTAGCCGGTTTGGTTTTTCAATTTAATTACAATTTTATAGGCACCCAAATTCGTAAGCGTCGCAGTGTCTTCCATGTACGCTGGAACCCCAACGAGAAGTTCATTGTTGAAAGCAAAGAAAAACCAGCAGTCAATCGGACAAAACTTTCACCGCATCCGCGTTTTGCTCTCTCGAAGAACACCAAACTGACTCTCGATCCTAAGCTGTACATGTGTCATGACAAATACTCGGAGACGTGTTACAACAAAACCATTGCCTTTCGCAACAGGATCGTGAGGACTCTGGAGAAGTCAATGAGCGAATCACTGAATGAGACAAACTACTACAATGTGGATTACAAGCCGATGTTTGGCAGTAGCTTTGAGGAGCAGTACTATCCATCCAGCTGCTTGGTACTGGAGGCTGGTGTCCGAGTCTTGAGGCGACGAGATCCGCCTTTCAATAGATTGGAATTTGGGAAACTATTTCCAAAGAAGAAAATCTTTCGAGATGTGAAGAACATTAAGACCTGTGCAATTGTGTCAAGTAGTGGATCAATGGCTGGCTCGAAATTGGGCAGATTTATTGGTAAGACTAAGACATTTTGATACTGAGTTTGTTTTACAACAACTAATTGTCGATCTGTTGTACTTCATAGATAGTCATGACATTGTGATGAGATTCAACCACGCACCAACGCGCGGGCATGAAGTCGACGTGGGCAGCAAGACAACAATTCGCGTAGTGAACTCTCAAGTAAAGTTTATTCTCCAAAATTGTTTAATAACTATTTTCAAGATTATGCGGCTCATTTCAGGTAGTTACAAAAGCCGAATTTAATTTTACTAGATCGAGGATATTCCAAAATGTTACGATTGCGGCCTGGGATCCGGGGAAGTACAATGGTTCCCTAGGCGACTGGCTGACGAATGCCGACTATGACCTATTCACGAACTACGAAATATACCGTCAACATTATCCAAAGTCGAAAGCATACCTCATCGATCCGCATTCAATATGGCGCTTGTGGCAGGGTTTACAAACATTTTCGGGGAAGCCGATTCGTAAGAATCCACCAAGCTCAGGATTTATTGGTGAGTACACACATTTTAAGGCTATTGCATTCCAGTCAATGCATTTGCTTTGCTATAGTTGGCTACAGTAAAAATGTTCTCTTACGAAGGACCCTTCAGTAATTTCTTTATTCACAAAAGTGTCAAACGTAATTCAAAGTGCTATTGTGTTAAGTAGAAGTGATGCCAATACAACAAATGTCAACCAACATTTTTGAAACTGTACATTGATTCATCAATAATAATGGCTATTATCGCATACAAAAAATGCAATCGGGAATGAATTCTAAACGTTGGAAAAATGTCGCGCAAAAAACTGGTATTATTAAAAAAATACCCACCGATTTTCCATGTGATTTCCCGGAGGAAATTGTATTGTAGGGTGCCTTCTCCATGATCTATGTAAATTTTCATAATTAAATAAAAAAAAAACAGTGTGATATATTCTAAAAGAAATTTAAAACTGACAGTAAATGCAAACTTATAAGCAGAGATGAATGAATAAAAGAGATGGGTATCTTTCGTACGTCTATCCCCCCAAAACCCATTTGTTTACATTGTTGTTTTTTTAATTTCAATCCCCATCTGTGAATACGTGTGAGCTACAAAAAAGTATGTTGCTAATGGCCGGCCAACTTTCCTTTTGCTTTTATAGGCATCGCGCTGTTCAATTGTTTTGTGTTTGGTGTTGAACTTGTTTAGTTTTTGTTAAGGCTTCGATTAAAATAAAAAAAATAGTGAAATACACATTTCGGAATAGCGAATTCTTGCATTAAAGTCCAATTCATAACCTCACATATAAAAGAAAAGAAATGAGCATGTGTGCGTGACTTCATGAATTTTTCGGGAAAACAGCTTGTAGGCAGCCGCCTTTCCACTGGAAAGTTATACATCTCTGTATTCCATTATATTTGCTTACAAGCCACGTTTTATTGAGCCTGCAACACTGAAACAATCGAATATAACACCATCAGGAAGTACCCAAAAAGTGTCTGTTTATATCAGCGGGATAATCCGAAAAAGCATTAAAAGGGAGTAAATGTGGTTTTAACAATTATGATCTGCAAGATTATACATAAAAAAATAGATAACTTATTGCAGCTGAGCACTAGAAATTCTTACACAAACATTTTTAAATTCGGATTCCGAACGACGTCGTTCTAAGATTAAAATTCGCCGCTAATTACTTAAGTTGTAGTAACTGTCCACAATGGTTTGATTTTTCGATCCTATATCCTTTGAATTTTTTTTTATCGGGACGTCGTTCTAAGATTAAAATTCGGAAGAAATTTGCAGTTTCCCTTAAATAAAGTCAGTAGTTTTGAAGTCCTTTATAGGCAAAAAGATTACAAGGCAATGTTGTTAGGTTCATGATTATGTTAAGATGTGTAGCCTGTCATTTAGTCGTACTGATTTCAAGACCAATTTTTATTAAATACGGACCAAATGCTGGGTACATTTTCATAGTTGAATTGCCGCAAGGATTGTCTTGCCACAAACAATACAAATTAATTAAAACAACATCTTGTTGATGTTTTCGCCAATTCATATCCAACTGCAGTTCCATCTTTCATGAGCTTAAACAGTTCTAGTTACTCTTAAATTTACGTTATGTCATCTCGTCAATATAGGTCATAAGCAAGTGTTTCTTCGTAGGCGCACCGGCTAAGCGTGTTGGACTACTAACTGGGCGGTCCCAGGGACGATCCCCGAAACAACCGAAATTCCGTCTAAAGGTTTCTTTAACTGCGCCACATCTCTCGAAGGTTTGACAAAGGTCTGAAGGTCCGATATTATAACTGTCATGAAAGGACCATTTGGAATCGGCGTAAAATTGCAGATCCCTTCCATTCGTCCCAAAAATAAAAATCTCACCTTAAAACAAAAAAAACTGCTTAAACTGGACTTCATTAATTGAGTATCTGAGAAAAAGAAAAAAAAAATTGAAACATTTCTCTAGAATCCGGCCAAATTATGGGGTTGTTCAAAAAGTAATAAATGACGACAACAATATTGATTTTTAATTATTTTACAGGCCTTTCACTCTTGCTACCGCACTGCCCATACATCGATTTCATTGAGTACATCCCGTCAACGAGATTAAATGGTCGCTGCCACTACTACAGCAAGGAGGTGAGTTAAAACCGACCCCTATTTTCAATGCAAGGATATAAACAATTTCTTCTACAGATGAATTCAGCCTGCACATTCGGTGCATGGCATCCACTGGCTGCCGAGAAACTGATGGCGCTCGACATGAACATCGCCGATGATTTGTCCGTTTTCCAGTTTGGCATACTTCGCATTCGCCGTCCCGATAAACTCCTCTGCGGCTTCAACTTCCTTGGGTTTTAAAAAAGGAAAAAAATCCATTTCAGGCGATACTCGAAGCAATAACTGTATTATGCAATCACTTACAAGTACTCCACTACAATCCAAAAGTTCAAAAAGGATTTTTTTAGGAACACTCATAAAAGATATACCCACACATCTGTACATATAAAAGTTTAAATGTTTCTAAATTGCTATATAAAGTCATCCTATAAACAACCAACAGGGGATTTCAATGTTTTGTTCCTTTTAAACTGATGAATCAATATCAATGCCCATGCCTTCAAATGTGTTCTGTGTTTTCTGTGTTTGGAATGCAACCGGAAATATTTAAATTGTTTTTCTGACAGATCGGGGGAGTCTTCGTTAGAACACGTGCCACATCAATCGTCCATTTCAATCGATCACTTAAATGACAAGCGACAAGGAAACAGATTTCCTTGCAAATCCATTGCCGATGAGAATAAGTTCAGAATACGATACAATTTCCTTTTTTAAACAAAAATCAATCGAGATGTGCGTGCCGACATTTTATTTGTTCATCTTTCAAGGCAATAACACTGATGAGCTGTCGATTTCATTGTCATTCAGCACACTCCGGCTGATTAGTCACTTAATGCATTCGCATCGAAATAACAGTAAAGCGATTCGTAATTTTGAATTTAAGGTTCGCTTCGTCTGCGGTTACACTATGTCTACCTTACGACGCTTTCTCGAGAATATATACGAGCGCAATGACAGCGAACGCTATTGCTCGCATTCAAGACGCATCTTGAGGGTGACTAGACCTTTTGGCATACAATAAAATTTACAATGCAATTGCTGGGAGTCAAGAAAACGATCAAATGGCGTCAGGTGTCGCATTAATTTAAGTGATCACCATAAATTTCCGCTGAGAAATTTCAGAGGAAGGAAATAAGTTGAATTTAGCTGTATAGTATTTGCCTGGGGCTCTTCGAATTAAAAAAAATGTGTGAACTGTGCACCAAGGAGGAATATACGGCATAGCAAAAAAGGTTATGCAGGCTTGTATGCTCAATGGAACTAGAGGGTTGCTTCTTTGCTGGCATCAGAGCATAGATTGGAAGTCCCAGTGTGATACCCAGCGCGGCATGAGAGGATGGCGGTGCATTCTTGGAATATGAATTGAACTATTTTCAAACAGATGGGTCAAAAACTATTGGCATGAAAGGTGTTGGTATATCAGTGTCTCAGTCCCAATCACTGTAGCGTATTTCTGGCTTCTGTTGGTTTAATTTAATCTTGACAGAAGGAAAATTTAACATCCACTTCTTCTTGTATAATAAATAAAAATAAAAAAATAAATAATTGGCGCAACAGGTCCTTATGGACCCAAGCCTAGCTTCTCACAACCATTCGTCTTGTGTGAGTTTTTATTTTTGGGACGAATGGAAGGGATCTACACTTTTATGCCGAGTCCAAACGGCCAATTGAGAAGCTCTTTCATGACAGTTATACTCTCGGATGTTTGTCAGATGTTCGCGAGAGCACTTCTTCTTCTTGTATAGCCAAGGAAAAATTCTGCATTATCAGTTCATCAGTCTGTAGCCGAAATCGCCTCCTTTAGAGAAAATAAAGGGCCTTACTTATAATCATTTTTAACCTCCACACTAAAAATGATTATTGGTATCGCGGAAATGTTATAGGCCTCCCTAAAATGATGAACTCGCCAAATATATACACCAACAATAAAAAGGGTGTCCCATAATTCACGAAAAATTTTAATTTTGCGCCATTTAATAGTATACAGTGGTGCCAACGTAAAAAAAAATTCAACAATGTGACAGCTGACAGTTAGTAAAAATGAAGCCCTATACGAAAGAACAATGCATTTTCACTGTTGAACAATATTTTGAATATAGGTTTGTCAGCTACAGTCCGCAATTTCAATGATGAAGCTCATTTTCATCTTGATGGCTTCGTTAATAGTCAAAATTGTTCGCCTTTGGGGTCCAGAAAAAGTAATTGTTGAGAAACAACTGCATCCACAACGCGTGACTGTTGGGTGCGGATTGGAGGCATTATCGGACCATTCTTCTTCGAAAATACGGCTGGTCAGGCAGTAACAATTATTAATGGTGTTCATTAGCGTGACATGATAACAGAGTATTTAGTGCCTAAATTACAAAATATGGATGTGAACAACATGTGGTTTTAACAAGACGGTGCCACATGCCATACAGCCAGAGAAACAATTCAATTACTGCATGAGTCATTTCCTAATCGTGTAATCGACTGATTTTACGATCAGACTTGGCCACCCAGATCTTGCGATTTAAAGCCACGGACCTTTTTCTTTGGGGTTTTTTTTTAAGTCAGTGATCTATGCGAACAAGCCCAAGACCACCAACGCTTTGAAAGAAGAAATTGGGAGGTGCATTTATGAAATTCAGCCACATTTATGCGAAACGTTCATAGAAAATTTCAATAAAAGAATACCTATGTACCTACTTGCCAGCAAAGCCGTGGCGGCCATGTCTGATGTGTTAATCCATGCATAATCTGCATACTCTATGAATCATTAAAAAAAATTTAAGCTTTCTTACTTAAAATCTGTATTTTCTATCAAAATTACACTTTGAGCGAATTATTGGACACCCTTATTCTACCCGATAAAAAAAATGATACACATTCCGATCACTACATTCAAAGGATATAGGATAGAAAAATAAAACCATTGTGGACAGTTACTACAACTTAAGTAATTAGCGGCGATGCAGATTTGGCAATAGATTGGCCTAAAATGTTCTATGAGTTTAATCTACCGCAACAGCCTGCATCCTGCATATCAGCAGTCAATATAGATGCCACATTTAATACTTGCATTTGTCTACTGCCATTGTTAACACGTGCAACAATGTGTGGCTGTATTAAAACTGGTTTTGTGCAATTTGTATTAACCATTTGGCAAATACAGAAGCGAAAACTGCATCAGAAAGTATTGGCAAGGACCTTTTACTAAGTTTACGTATAAGCAGTCAAATCGAACAAATCTTATACCAATATTAAAACATATACCGATTTTATTTTCGACTTAAAATCCCTTGTATGATGCCACGCGAATAAACTGTAAAATGCGTGTGTAAAATTTATTAACAATGCAGCAAAAGATTAATTACATTTTCCCCCCAGGGAGGCAATAAAAATTCCTCGCATCGCTTTAACATTTGCGGTTAATCGACTGCACCTGTCACAACAAAGCCGATTTAAACGAATCATCCATAAATCCACAAATTTTATAACTTACTCTCGCGCTCATAACCGGAGATTCGTCGTTTTAGTCCCGATCATCAATCTTTGTGCAATAATTACACCCCAAAACAAAAGCACACAAGACCGGAACACAATAGTACTTCTGCGAAATTCATTACTCTTTTAATTAGACACCGCCAAATGGCCCCCTATTCATGAAAGTGACCGCAATGAATCAATACCGCTTACTGGTGAAAAGCGTTTACAAATTTCAAGCACGCTGCGAAAGTTTTCAGAATTTTAAACGCAATGCGGTTGATGGCTTTTGGTCACTTTGTTGGGCAAATAAATATTTTGTGCATGTTTGCTATCTGAAGGGTTGAAAACAAAATGATACGCCTTCACTGATTGATTCTTTATTCCTTGATGTATCTAATTGCATTTGATCGGCCGACGATGCGGCGATTCTTTTCAATGTGAAGGACCTCTGGTGAAAGGTGTTGTTACGATAACGATCCGTCTGGTAATAATTATCCCCATGTGGGGTGTCGTCGGTCGCGTGAATGAGACTTGATTCGAGGGAGGTTCAACTACCTTGATCGCAGGTATGGTTATCCACTTTGAATTCTTCGGATGGGTGTGGGTTTTGTGGGCTTACCACGAGGATTACTGTTGCTTTTTTTGAAGTAATACTTCTTTAGGCACGCTTGACTTGGGGGTAAGCTGGTGAATGCGTCACGAAAGCACTGCGGAAATTGCGAGCGGAAGTTGAGAGGGAGATATAAGTTAGTGAGATAAAAAGAGAGAGAGTTACGTTTCGTTTCGTATATTACTGTAGAGGCAAGAGAGATAGATGCGAGCACACAGTTTCGTTCTCTCTTTCTCTCAGTCAGTTACGTTTCATTATCTAAGACAGTGATACCACATCGGGGGATTTATCACTTTTTGCGGGATTTTCTCACTCACAATAAGCTGAAAGGGACAAAGGGATTTTTCAGACCTTATAGTACAAAAAGAAAGGGATTTTACTTTTTGGTCAAATTTTGTTCCTAATTGCTCATTTCATTAAGAATAAAAAAAATGATTCAACCTGATCGTAGGTTTAAATATTTTCATGTTTAGACAAAAGTCATTCAAAATATCTTAATGCTTTCAATTTCTTTTTTTTTTAATTTCCCTAAACTGTTTCATAAAATGACATATGTGTCTGGAGTATTTTTTTTAATATAATAAATTTATTTATTTCTTAAATATAAAAGGATTATTTTGAGTATAACCGTGGGATAACCTGCCTCTAAAGTCTGGTATCACTGCAGTGCACGCCTATTATGTGTATCACACTGTAGGAGCACACAGAGACAGGTGCGAGCACACAGTTTCTCTTCATTCTCTCATAGCCAGTTTCATATATCTAAGACATAGTGCACGCCTATTGCAAGGTTGCCACTTTGGTAATTTTCTACCAAACTTGGTATTTTTTTTTTGCTTTTTGAGTTTTGGCAATTTTTATCTGGTTATGGTAAATTTTTGAGTAGATGTACCATGAATGCGATCTCGATATCACCTCATTTAAATGCTACCTTACTGCTTCTGAGTGAACACATTGCATTATTTGCATATGCTTTATAAACAAATTACAGAATTCACTCATTTTCTTCTTTTGACAGATGGTGAATAATAATAATTAATCATATTATTTATATACAGTCATGAAACTCTAATTTGTAAAAGGTTTATTATAAGAAAATTGGTAAATTAACCCCCTTGTCTTCTAGCAGCTGGTAATTTTGTGCAAAATCAAATAAAATAAAGTGGCAACCGTGGCCTATTGTCTGTATCATACTGTAGGAGCAAGAGAGAGCAGTGCGCGCGCCCATTTTCTTGCTCTCTTCCTCTCATAGCCAGTAAATTATTGAAGAAAATTGATATATTAATATGTATAAACTAAACATGTATATATAGATGGAGCTAAAAAAGTTTTACTTCAGTAGTGTGGTCTAAAGCACACTCGTTTTTTTTCTGAGTGTGGTTGAAAATGTTTTGTTTTGCTGAACAGTTTGGGGGCCAAATACAGATCTAAGTCGGATAAGGTTTTTCTTCGGTAAAACTGTTGAAGGACACATCGCGTATATTCAGTAACTTAACTTTTTAAAAAGAATGAACAATTTTTGAAGATGTGTACGGTAGAAATATTTTATTTCCGATTGGATTGCCATTTTTCCTACCTATGGAGAAAACATTTAAATGCTACAGAACGCGCGGATGTGTACAAAAACGTAATTTTTTCAAACCTTATTATAAGAAACGTGTGCACGATTAAGTCTCTTGGAATTTGCTTCTTCATTATCCGTCTTTGGCCGCAGGTTTAAGTTTTTTTTTCAAGCAATTATATTCTAATCCATACAACTCACAAAATATTGATATATGAGAAGGAGTGTCGTTATATCTACGATTTAACTGCAATCACTTACTTAAAGCTAGATTTTAAAACTAAAGTCTAACGAACACGATGGATTTGCCATGTTAACTGAAATTGAAATTAAGAGATAGATACGCCGACCTTTAAAATTAGCTAACTTTCTTAATCGTTTTTAACCTACCTAAAATATGAAATGACTTCCTACCTTTTTTTTGAGAATCACCTGTTTTTTTGGCGAACGACTGCTCTACTTTCACTAAAAATCAATATACAAATTTAAGGGGTATGCATAGAATTTTTTGTTTTAAATTGTTAGCTCATTTTATAAAACACTGGGCTACAATAAAATTAGAAATTCATCTTGCAATGTAGAGCGACAGTGATAAGACGATGCAAGTCCTCCTAACCGGCTGTTAGTTTGAATTAAATTATTTCAAAACCCCGATACACTTTTTGGTAGAAAACCCTTCATAAAAATTTTGAATGATCATTATTTGGTAAAACTTACCTCCTCACACGATCGTCCAAGGAAAATAAAAGCCCAAGATACTAATGCGGCTGAGGAAACAACTCAAGTCAATATTTACTTATTTGTCTAGGTACGTGTTAACTACTGCAGATTTACGTTTCACACTTAGCGTATACCACGAGTGTAACTTTTTGTGTCAATATTTAAGACAGACGGCGAACAAGAGCAGTCAGTTTTGTATATAAGGAGGATGTTGATAGGTAAAGAGGTTCCATCTCGATGTGAGACAAAAATATTCCGGAAATATTAAAATAAAGGATCCCCACTTACTGTACACGCGGGCATTACATCTCAAATGTGATTCACTGACAATGCGTACCACACATCATATTTCAGTCCACCCAGAGTTCGTGATCGGAATCCACAAAACATGCCTATCCAAATCCAAAGCGCCAACAAAAAAGGCGTCTTCTTCTGCCAGAAAAGAAGAGCCAATTGATCGCCCGAAATTATAGACTGTCTGGTGACCGAACCAGTGATTCACAGACATTTTAGACAAACACAATTGATTTTATTAGCGGTTAATGTGGCCTGGCGTTGTTTTCTTCTCGACCGCAAATGCATTGTCATGCAGTTCTGAGCAATTCGAATAACTCAGTCGACGACGCCAAAAAATAACTGCCCATTTACTACAGAGCCGGGGGCTTTGGAAATTTTTTTGGCAGTAGGATGTGCTTGGAATAAGCAATATTGTTTGTTAATATTTGATTTGCATTAAAATTCCTCGGCGAGGTTTCCTCATTCCTTAGCGAAAGGTTGTTGCTCGATGGTTCGACTTAAACGGTGGTCCTTAAACGCGCACGTGTGTCAGTATCCTTTATTTTTGGAACTGCAGTGAATTTTATATTCAGGAGCGAAACATTCGTGAATATGTTTTAAAATGTTGCAGGAAAACAAATTAAGAATACTGATTTGTTGGGCGAAATGATTTATTCTTATCCGGATATGTGGGTGAATAATGTGATCAATGATGCAACTTTGATTTGCATCATTATTATGCAATTTAGTCGTCAAGGAAACTGCTATGAGACTGGGAGGTACGTGTCGTTGACTTTGGCATTAAAGCGAAGTTTAGAGCGTTTAAACCGTCAGGGATGGTATTTAGTGATTGGCAAGTCACTAATAATTTTATGCCCAATGGTTATATCCTTTCAATCAAATCATTTGAATATTTAAGACGACTTTTCTGCCTGATCAGGCGATCTCTGCATCATTTTGCGCCGAGTGTTGATACCAGGAAAACTCCGAAAAAATTATAAATGTTCTCTTCCGATTTGTTTCCTTTCTTAGAGCCAGTAAAATATATACAACTGTGGGCTGAAGATTTCGAAAACCGGTATTTAAAACAATGAACTCTCCCGAGGTTGAAAATGTTAGCTCCACATTTTACGAAGCACTCATGAAGAGCAGTTGTTTTTCCAATAAAGCCGATGGCCGCACTTATATATATGACGCACTCCTTAAAACGGCCAACACCTGAAACCCATCACTTTATACATTAAATTGGGCTGTTAACTTGGACCTCATTTTAATTGCAGTTTCGGATAAAATATCTTTCTAAAAACATGACCCCAAAGCTTAAGATTATACCTTAAGAAACGAATCCTCCACTCATACCACTCATAAGATGTGCTACACTTCCTAACCTAACTTAATTAAACTCCAGTTGTTCTCGCATTTCCAATTAAATTTTAGGCAAAGACGCAGTTTCTCTAAACAAACTTCGAAGTATTGTTCATGGACGATCGTCAGAATCTGTAATTAACGATATTACCGCCTCGCCCAAAGCATCAAATGGGTGCTCCTGCTGATGCAACTTTTAGAAAAACCCATGCCTGTTGCAAATCGTTTATCGCTGTCATTTTTCTTAGAATTTATGAACAGCCGAAACTGATCTTAAACTCCCCCATTTCATTGTTTGCCGCCTGAAAGAAAATATCTAGATGTGCATATCGTAAATCGCAGCGATTTGTTTTTTATCCCCACGACGAGACTTTTAGGCACTCCTAGCGTACAGTCAGCCATCAAGCTCGGGGATTTTCCAGTAATCTAAAAAATACTTATCTAACAACCAGTTTTACGGAAAGACAAGCTAAGCAAGCAGAGTAATTTAAATTGTATCGATTGTACTCAAGTTCGTTTTGTGCGATGTTCTGTTTACTTGTTAAACATTCTGAGAAGGGCGTCCTACCTGTCACAAGGCAGAGACTTGAGACATTTCCGCGTTTTCAACTACTATTCGCGAGTGAGTCGTAAAACACACATAAAAACAAATACCCCAGTCGCTAGCCGGGCGGCGTGTTTTCGGCTGCAGACTTACGTGCGTCAGGAGCAGCTCCACCGAATAACAGTTTTATGTGCTTAAAGGGAATTTTAACAACGAGCCGCTTAAACAAAACAAGTATGAAAACAGCCACCAAGATCTTCAGTTTTGTTGTTTTGTGAGTCGAGAACAATATTCTCGTAATCAAATAAATGCGAAACTTATTCGTCCACACCCACACGTCCCGCGTCACTAAATTCGGAACAATCAATTTTGCGCAACAACTTTCGGATGTGTGCTGTGAATTACAATTGCCTTCACTTTCATGGAGAGTGCCCCTTACACAGAATGGCCGGCAACACAGGAGTGAGTATTGGAGGTCAACACTCTTCACAAATTCGCACAAGTGCAAGGTGAAAAATCCTAGAACGGAGGATAAAGTGAAGTGGGCGGGTGTAAAAATATTATTATTTTCATGTTTACATTGTCGTGTCATCACGAATGACCGATGTGAAGAGTGAGTAGAATGGTGGCGAGTGCGACTACTTGTCGTCTTAAAGGAATGTGTATATTACTTGGGCAGGCAAACAGAGTGCGACTTTGTGCAAAAGAGCACCACGGCACGACAAGACTTAAATATTTGAGAACGTTCGTTTGCTGGGAAATATGAACAAAAGAATTGAAACACTGAAAGCAACATGCGAAATATTGGTAGTCCTTAATCGAAGCCTTGGTTTCAAATGGTTTTCGTACATACTTGCCAATTCTCCAAATCGAATCAGATTAGTTGAGGAAAAAGAGGAAAAGCTCTCAATCTCAATGCTATTGTATTGTTAAAATGGAAAATTGGGTCGGATTCAAAATCTCAATAGCCAGTTTTCGTGTTTCGAAAATGTTGGAAAATATTTCTTTTGAATATATTTTGTTTCAATTGGACGATGTGAGATGTCGCACCCTTTCGTAGAAAATTATTTACCTCACCAACAGACATATAAATCGGCTACCATAAAAAAAAAAAAAACAAAAACAGAAAGCAGCAAAGAAATGAACCGTAAAAACCTGCAATTTAAATTAGGTACTTTCGCAAACATTTTCAATACAAGATTTGTCCCAGTTGTGCAGTGGTGCATTTTATAAAAAATGTTTATATTTTTAAGGACAAATAAAATGCCTACCATTATGTCATTCTTTGGCCCAAGGAATTTGACAGGACACCAAATAGAGAAAGTGGTAAATACTGCGTAGTTTTCTTTGATAAAAAAAGGCCCAATTCTGTATAAAGATTTTAATTAAGCTACTATCGCGAAACTTTTGATGTGATTTTATAAGACTCCAATTTGACAGCACTTTGCCTTCAACCCGACAACGTTATTCGTACATTTAGGGCGAAATAGAATGCTGTCGTTAAATCCAAACAAGTTAAGCCTTCGACTATAAAAATTATAATTTATAAACGCTCAATACACTTCCCTTATACTCCATATACTGGTAACTGTGGAAATTAAAACGAAGCACAACTACAGAACTGACCACAATGTTGCAGTAAATGTAATTCATAAATAAAAAAATACTTCCTCAAAACCTCATCATCTGTCTTCATCAACCCGACTTCATAAATTATATCGGAAAATTGTAACCGAATTAGGAAAACTTACAACTCAATTACACTTAACGCGTTTTAACTCACGGAATACTAATAGGTGGAAAACCTTTTGAGCAAAGTTACTGAACAGGTGCCAAAAATTAAAAGTCTGACGTACAGTCGCAAAATCAAACACCAAGTCGGCCAATCCAAGTGATGTGTCTACTTCATGGTTGAAATCAAGTCAACGTCCATACTGAACTGTTTAATTACGAATATTATACGAGTACGAGTGCAGCTTTGTGTTGGAAAATGATAATAAATTCACACAACGGCTAAACTGAGAGTCTGTGATTAACATACCAGTGGTCGGGTGGCCATGGATTAAGTCGGAAAATTACGCGCTTTTGAATATGTTTGATTCCCTAGCTGTGGGTGTTACTTATGAAATGCATTATCTACTCACATTATACTTTGAGTTTATTTTTAAATGTAATTTAAAAATATATAGGATCGAGTTTAAAAATGACGATGCAAGTTATTTTTGTTTGCCAAAAATTTGGAACACCCTGCATCCGAATGGAAGTCTGGTCTTCATAATTATCTGCTTTTTTAACCAGCAATATCTCTCAACAATGCACAAAGTATTTTACTCAGAGAGCGGTACTAATAATCCATTTTTAGCGTCTAAGTTAAATTAAATTATTATTATTATAAGCTTTTATTTACTATTAGGATTAAAAACAATTTTCATCGCATTTTTAGATGCATGTTTCCTTTCAATTATTACATTGTTTTTAAAAGTATTTATAGTAATTTATATGTAAATATTTATTATATAAAAAAGCTATCATAATTTGGCAAAGTCTAAGCATTGTTTTTAAAATTAGTTGCAAATAGTATAAGCCTCCCCCATAGCTGTCCATAAATCTCTATTTTTTGCGTCATGGTACCAATAGCTATTAATAATGTTGAATATCTTATTCGTGGTCATCCGGTTGGTCTTGTCTTTTGTGGTGTCCAATTGATCGAAAGTTTGGTCCATCTATTATCTGTAATTCTTGATATGTGTTCTGCCCAGCTCTATTTAAGTTGTTTCGTCCTTTTTTTTACATCGATGATGTTTCCTAATTTCTTCGTTCCGCACTCTTTGTATTAGTCTTATATTGAGAAGTTTCCTTTAAATTTTTGTTTGACAAATCGTTAATTTTTCGATTAGTTTTGTTGTTAAGCCCAATGTTTGAAGTCAAAACTGGTGAAATTGCTGAGCCCATTAAATATTTGTTCGTGTCTTTGTTTAGTTTTGCGGTGAGTATCTCCTTCATATTCCGGAATTGCAGCCATGCGTTTGTTGTTCGTTTATCTATCTCCTTTTTTCCAAATAAATATAGTCCTCAACGTAATCAAATTAAATTAAAATATGATACAAATTGTCGGCGCAGTGGCTTAGTGGTTAGTGTGTTGGGCTAGGGGTTGCGAGGGGTCTCAGGTTCGAGTCCCGAAAAAAAACCAAATTCCAACTTAAGCTTTTTTCACTGCGCCACTTCTCCGAGAGTATAACTGATATGAAATAGTTGCTCAATTAGCCGTTTATGGACTCGCAATTAAACTGTAGATCCCGTCCGTCCGAAAGTGAACAAGTAAAAGTATTATCATCGATGGCCGATGCTTTGATACCCTCCACTGCATACGCTATTTGACGCTATCCTGTTTTCAACAGACAGAGAGACACATGGCCCTAATATTGATTTTGTATGGAAGGTTCCAGAACTACTTGACCGATATTGCCCATTTTTAATACCAACTTGACGACGATAAAAAGAAATCCTTTCACCAAATTTCATTCGCCTATGTCAATTCCTTTGAGCGCTATCGTGCTTTCAGACAGACAGACAGACAGACAGATAGACGGACATGACTAAATCGATTCAGAATGTGATCCTGATTCAGATATATATACTTTATGAGGTTCCGGTGACTCCTTACTGGCGTTACAAATGTAATGGCAAAGTGAATATACCTTCCTGTGGAGGGTATAAAAACGCTAGGCCTAGGGTCCCTACGGACCTGTTCCGCCCACTCTTTTTTTTTAAGTTAAATTATACGAACACACGACAAACAATAAACTTAAAAATGATGATTAACCCAACTTAGGTAGCCAGCATGCCACTGAAATACCATGCGCTGATTAAAAACAAAAAATCACAGTCAAACACAAAAATCTCGGCTCAGTAAATTTCAGTGAATATTAATAAATCCATCGACTTCGGGCTGAATGAATTTTTACCTGCAACGGAGACTGCTTTCATTTGGATATACATTACCTGTGACAAGTCGTTAAATTAATTGACCAACAAATATGATAGGTGGAAATCAGAATAGTTTTGCAACTTCTGAAACACGTCATTGTACAAATTATACAAATACCTCGCGAATGATTGATGGGATATTTAACATCTTACCGAACATTTTTCTACGAAAATGAAGCAATTTTCTATTGTTAACTTTGGTCATGACGAACGCGTTAATAGTATTATGGGGAAAAAATGCAATTTTAATACCGGAAGCAAATAGGGCCATAAATTGAATGAGAATCCTATTGTGGACACAGCTTAACAAAGTAGTGGCTGCACTACAAAGCAGTATTGGAACCAATAACTACCACTTTCAACTATTTTCAAGATACAACAAAATGTGGTGACGAAAACTTCAAATGTACTGCCTGCCCCACCTCTGCGTCGAGCCCGTTTGTACTTATTTTGCAATTGGCCGTCACCGATCTATCCTCAACTTGGCAGGGTAGTTTGAGTGCTCATAAAATCTTGTACAGGTATGAAACCTATGTTTTTAGGAAAGAAATAAATAGCTGGGAACTTTGCGTTTGGTTTTCCAAAACAATATAAATGACAAAGACTCATCTATGAGTGAGTAACACTTTTTGGAACTTGGAAGTTCATAACCTCATTCTGACAATAGTCTACTTTTTTGAATGAGATCTTTTCTGACGGATATCTTCACGCCCCGGTTAAGTGTCTTAGTAAAATCATAGTACAAGGCTTCTGCTAGCATAAAAGGCTAGGCATTGGGAGA
This sequence comes from Cheilosia vulpina, assembly GCA_916610125.1. Classification (NCBI taxonomy): domain Eukaryota; kingdom Metazoa; phylum Arthropoda; class Insecta; order Diptera; family Syrphidae; genus Cheilosia; species Cheilosia vulpina. Next base: position 63,421,005 of record OU744279.1, read on the forward strand.
CTTATTCTACTCTAATTTAGTAGCATAGCATCAATGTATCACATCCGAACGAATGAGTTGAAAAAGTCCAGGAGATTAGTTTGCAAAGACCTAAATGCAAAGCGAAATAAGGCATTAATGCAGGATCACATTTTGCAGCTATAGAGGTTCTTAAGGCGCTCACAACTCACTTTAACACAGTTACAAAGAATGGCGCAGGAAAGTCATAGGTACATTCTTACTATATTCGTTCGTTTAACGCCGCAAGCAAAATGAGCAATCAAGCCATGTAATCAATAATGCTTTGCCAAAATCAAATTACTTAGGAGCTTTGAACTCTGTTGAATCAGCCTCTTTCCATGGAATAGAAATCAAAGAGTTTCTACTTAAATATAGATCATTTTCTTGAGGCCTATAGCCAGTCTATGCAGAATCCCACAAGCTTTTGGAATAACCACAAACAAATAAATTTTCCTCAATAAAAGATGAGCATATTTTGTTCTCAGTGATTCACTACACAAAACACAAGACGTGTGGCAGACCTCTGGTTCGCATGCGTCATGTGTTACGAGATGACCAAAAAATAAATAAAATTAAAAATACAAAACCATTAAAAAACAAGAGCGCGCAGCAGTTTAAGAGACGAAATTTTGTTTATTTTTTTTTTCTCTACAAAACAAAAGCGGGAAACGTTTTCGCAGATACAACTGCGCGTATACGCATTTTCCTTATAGATATTTCCAACAAATTTGGTGAGTTTTGTGTTTGCCCAGTTGTAAAATCCCCGAACCTAAGCAATCGCATACGTTGAATATCAATTACGCCAAATTATTCATAGGGCTTATCGAATCGATGAAACGTTTTCCATAAATGCACATGCAGAGTAATTTTGGGAGAGTGCATCTGCGAATCGATTGAGTCACATCGTTTTGGGAAGACCCACTTGGGTGAACGGCTGTGGTTAAGCGTGGGTGTCCGGAAGTGATGTTGCTTACAATGATGTTCTGAGAAAAGCTGTGTATTTTAGGTCATTGTGATAGAGCCACAAGAACGGTGAATGAATGAATATTCTAAAAAGGATCAGAGAGATGTTGACGTCAAGTTGTAGGGTGTGAGGCCTCTTTTTTGCTTCGGTAAAAGTGAGGAAGTAGATAACGATTTGAGTCATTAACCATTTAATGATCGTGCGCGTCTTAAAATTATGAAATAAATTGCGGAAGAACATTTTTTGGAAGTGCGCTTTTGATTAGATGTCCTTTATTGCTTTTGGTTTAGGGAAAAAAATGAGCATACAGTTGGATATTTTCTATGCACTTGTTTTAGTATTCCGAGGACTTGGATTGCTTCACAAGGGCAATTATAGGTTTTTACAGAAGGGTTTATTGGATATATTTTTAAAACAGTCCGTTACCGTATATGCAGATAGTTCAAAAATTGGCACCAGGGTAGGGTCGGGCGTCTCCGAATAGCTGGGTATAGCTAAACTGGTGCCCCACCAGAGAGGCAAACGCAAGACAGGCCTAAATGGCTACAAAAATCTATGGCTGTACTTTAACAAAGTTAAGACAAAAAGACTCATGAGGATAAATAGTAGATCCTTATCTATCTTCGTAAGAATCAAAACAAGACACAATACTCTACAGCGCCACCGGAAAAAGAGCCAAGCATGAGGCTACGGTGATGAAGGAGTTGTTGAAGACTAAACCTACCTTCTACGCAGGTCCCACAAAATGAATAAAATTCTAGGGTGGTACTTCTCAAACTTCGACCTTAACCGGGTTTCAAACAGATCTAGAGACAGGATAGTGAACTTCTTCAAATTCTCAGGGTGGTTTATATAAAGCTGCACAGTAGGTGATTAATTACAGCATTTATAGATAGGCTGACATTGGGTAAAGGAAAAACTTTCTTCCACTGACGCGACTGAATTGACTGTTGGTCAACATTGACCCTCACCTTAGCTTTATTCTATGTCGCACTAAGTTTTTTTATATGGCAAATTTCGGCAGTTTGAGTTCGTTAAATTAAGTCGAAGCGATAAAAGTAATTACTTGTGGGGACCACGCATAGTGCGCGGGAATTATTCGTCGTTAGATTTGTTCATATCGGTTTAAGAAGTGTGTGCTGTTTTGACATATAGGTCTACACTGTTTGCCTCTGTAAGGGTTTATGTTTAATAAGCCAGAAAATAAAATAAAAAAGAAAGCGCATTAATTTTACTAGATATATTCAAAAACTATAGAAAACATTTTGAGGTACCAAATGCTTGTTTAACTTTTTTAAGAAAATTAATTTTATAAAATTTTCTTAAAAAAGCAAATTTTTGAAGTGACGCCAAACAAAATGGCATCACAACCAAAAAATATAAATTACTAACTAAAATCGAACTGAGCACCACCGACACCGACAGTGCCCTATCCACATGTTGTATTTTTCAAAGGACACTGTGTGTAAGGAGGAGTGGTAATACTCGACCACAACTGCCCAGAAACAAAAACCCAAGTGAACAAAATTAACACAGCCACCGACACCGGTAGCCACAACAAAGTAAAGCCCGTGATTGTTTACCTTTCCGATCGATATGTACAACAAAGCAAACTGCCACCCCAAGACAGGATTTCTGGCAATGCAGCGCAAGAGGCGTCCATCCAAAAGCCACCCTCAAAAACTCAGCATACTTTTGCGGAATACCGCTGACCAACAATTTTAGAACATAGTTCAGTCACTTTTTAACCTGACGTGCGGTCAGTCTGTTGATACTGCGAACGGGGCTGTCTGTGCATAGGCCTCGTGGCTTAGTCATCGCTATCCGGCGTTCCATTAGTGTGTCCTCCAATTGGAGTAAATGTTAAGAAAGGTTAAGAACTGTTTGCACATGTGCCTATGTATTGCAATTTGCAATGCAAAACGTAATGACAGTTAATTAATCTGACAACGGAAGCGTGTGTATCTTTGGCCACTTGGATGCTTACTTTTCTCGCTTGTGGTCACGGTCGTGATGCCAACGTGCGGTCAAATGTTTCCCTTGTTTCGCGGCGTACAACTCCCTGGCTGTTGCGTGGCAATGACTTTTACGTCTAAAGGTTTCGCATCGATTAATTGTGTATACACTGCGGGGGAATGGAAGAAGTCGCTTAATTAGGTGTGGTGTTTGGTTTATTGTGTTTATGTACGTATATATTACGATGCGTAACAAATGACAACCCCTATGCGGCATCCACCAGTGCCAACTGCCAAGTGTTCACTAATTGTGTACTTTTTTTCCGACGCCATTATTTACGGGATGAATAGACGGATGAATCAGCGTGGGTGACCAGTTGTGAGGTATTATTACCAATTGTGGCATTCATTTGACACGTGCTATGTTGTCACCTACAAATTGTTTATGCTCAAATAATATTTCAATTCATCTCGATATTGACTGAACCGGAATGCTGCGTGAAAAGATTTGTTTGCTAAAATTTATTTCCGTTTGCAGCTATTGTCTGGTTGCACTTCCGATTTGTCAATTATTTTTGAGATTTATTTATTTTTTATCAAGATACCGTGTTTATCGGATTTTATCATCCTCACGTTACTGCAGTATGCCTTTTATGTTTTATCTCTCTGTTTGCAGTCGGGTGATTGTTCTATAAACAATTAATTAATGGGGTGTGGCAACTCTGATGTCTGTCACATTCATGGCTTTAGTGAAAAATTCAGATTGATTGTCATCTTTATTGTACAAATGTCATACAAATCTCTCTAATATGACTTATGAGGCCTTTAAAGGTAAGTACCTAAGTGAATATCTAAAATTAGCAACAGACTCTAATGTTTACCAAAACGCAGAATATCAGTCTAGTTAGGCAATTGAATCAGCGCTTTCTTTCTCTACCGTACACATGAAAGTTAAGAAAGATTTGTGCTTTTCATAAAATTTATAAAAATGTCAACAGGATACCCTTCTGACCCAAAAACTGTATAAAATATTATAAATGACAAACAAAATAATCAACGACAGAGGACGTTTTAAGGTTTATGAGAAATATGATGAGCAAAATAATAAGTTCTTCCGCGTTTTTTTTTCAAATCCCAATAAAGACTTTTGAAGTATATTTTTTAAAGCCAATCAATTCTTATGTGAACGGAAACTGTTTGCCGCGGATATTCTTTTCGATATCACAAGTCGTCGTTTTATGTTATTATTTGTGATAACAGTGCTTCTTAGGGCTGACTTTATGCCATAAAAGTAGCATTTTTCCCTTTTTTTCTCGTTGTCCCAAATGAGACCGTTTTTCCAAAATTATCCAGAATTGCCCCCTTTTTCTGTATTTCGTTGATACTTTTCCCCATTTTGGAAAAAAAAAGTTTTTTGTATGAAACACGAAATGTTTTATAATAAATACTTCATGAAACTAGTTCACAATTAATTGGGATCTGAAAGCTTCCTTTTTCTATCAGCTATTGTCATAAATTAAGACATAAGCCATTTAGCCATAACTTCCATTTTCATTCAATGCATATGGAACAAAAACGATCATATTATTCACTCCGGGTGTAACCCAGGTTTAAGTTATTTTACACCCGATCATTAATCCGCAATTTTTAAACCCGATAATTTATACCTATGTCCATATTATTCACTGAAAAACAGGCATTAAGCCCGCTAGATTAAAAATGGATTTAAATGCGGATTTAAAACACTTTAAACCGTTTTTAATCCGTTTTAAACCCACGTAATGTGAAATTCCAGAAATAATGACATTTTTTTTTGTCACTTGGAAATTGATTTCAATTGTTTTGGGCCCAGTTATATTTTAAGCTGCATTAATTATGCCGAAATTTCTATCGAATCATAGAATGCAGCCTCCAAAATGACTCTTTTTCAGCACGAAATGTTTTGGAAAATATACAACATCGTAATCGTCAATATATTCGACGACAAGAACGACGTTGATTTACCATCAGCAGATGTTTCATCAGCTCTTCGACAAATTCATCTTCTGATGACGAAGACATCAACATTAATTTTGTCCATTTCACGAACGAAGTCCTTTTTTAGTTTCTTGCCATTTTTTTTATCCTCTTTTCTACTTTTCTTATTTCTTGTGAGCGAAGAAATGCCAATATTATGAATTAGAGTTTTAACCCGAGTTTAAGTACTTAAACCGGTCTCCGGATTGCGTTTAAATCCAATCGGATTAAACGCTGTCAAGTTTAAAAAAAAATAGGGTTATGTTCGGGTTTAACGGCTGAATATTGTGGACTTGAGTTTAGTTTTTGGGTTAAACTCACTTAAACCCAGGTGTAACCTTTAACCCGGATTAAAGGGAGTGAATAATTTGGCCGTAAGACTTTTTCAAAATCTTCGAAGCCAGCCCTCGTCTTCTTTGTTGGCCCTACAAAACAGTTTGATATTTCTACTAGCAGTCAATTGTAGCTCCGTGGAATCTTTTGTTGTTATATGAACATCGACCTTATTCTGCCGACAATATATATACATATGTATCCAATAATTAATTATTTTTTTTCAACTAATACGTAGAGAATATTTAAATTTTTTTTAAAAGGCCCTTAAAACTGGAAAAGGACATCTTGCACCCTTGTAGGGGTAAACCTTAAGAAAATGCCTAGATACATGTTTTATTGTAACAATTTGGAGCACTTTTACTAAACCGAAACAAGTCCAGTCAAAACATATTTCGTCCTATTCATGTGTTTATACCCAATGGGAACTGGGCCTTCCATGGGGATATTGGGTAAAATAAAAATCACCAGAAACATGAGTTTTATTATTCTCTATTCCATTTACCACATAAAAACAGATATTTCTGTGGTTAGCCGTTACAAAGTAAGTAAAAATAGTAACTTCAAAAAAGTTGCCCCTTAAAAAGGGGGCTCATTTCGAAAGCTAGCGAACGTTGAGCTTGTAGATGTTAAAGCCAATCAGTGGGTATTGAAAATTGCCCTGACAAGCAAATAGAGATGACTTTCGTGCAGATAACCTTCAACAAATGCGACAGATTTCGCAGGATCACAATTAAAAGGAACAAAAAAAGAGCACAAGTGAAAATATTTCGCTTTCATTTCTACCGCTCCAATAATGGTCTCAAATCGTCAATTAAAAAATCGGAAAAATGATTTTGCTAATAAAATGTGTTGACTTACCAATCTTAAAAAAAAAAAAAAAGAAGGCTTTTGCGATGAAAATAAGATGAAAGTTAATGCCAAGCTACACAAAAAGTAAATCTCAAGTAAGCATTTAAACACACTCCATCCTTTCGGATTACCATTGAACGGTGGATCAAACCATCCTTGTTATAAATGATTAGGAAAAATTAGGAACTCACCAGCCGTCTTTTGTCACTGTCGGCTTATATCTTCGAATTCCATTTTCGGATGAGTCATGACTCTTTAAAAGTCCAGATATAAGGTGTGCTGTCAAGTTGTTCTTTGAGTTTGAGGGTCTATTTCCACTTGCATTTTTGTCACCTCATTGGTCATTTGAAATACTAACTGATAATCAATTCAACTCAGCAGCTTCGAATCGATAAATAGCACCAGGCATGTTAAAAATTTGCGATTTGTTGCTACTTAGTAGCATCTGATTACCATAATTAAGGACCCTGAAATATAGCCTACAACTGGTCGAAGCAAATTGTTTGATATTTTCTAGCTTCACACTCACAGATTGGATCTCGGCTTACACCGTATTCTGGGTAAAAAAGGAACGTCCCACAGTAATGAAAATTCGGTCAAACAAATACTAGCGATACCGACAATTAAACTTAGGATAAATGCATGTGACAGTTCAATAACACTGGAGTAGGGTTTTTGTCGCTGCGCCACATTTGGAAGTCTTCCAATCAACTTGGCAATGAAATTGTTTGCATTGTCCTTTCCTATGCAAACGCCGCAAAAATAGTGAGTAACTTTCCGATTCCTAAACGCTTAGATTCCGGACTATGCTGTTCGATCTATGGAGTGCGGGGAGGGGGCATGTGTAACAATAGCAATAAATCCGTCATTTGCAATCAAACCGCAATTAGTATTCATAATGTGCTGCACAGAAACAATAACCCGCATCCACGTTCCATGTCCTGGCACAATGAAATTATACCCAGCTCTTCTATTGCTAAGCAGCCAGCATCTCACCTTCAATCAGATAGTCAGTCTTAAGTATAAAAGTATTTGAGTTTCTCTCCGGCACGTTCAGTCTACCATTCGCGATCAGTGCGCGGTTTAAATCAGACAACATACTCCCTCGACACACTAGAGCTACTTAGTCGTACACACTTAAGAGAAAAAGCTCTTTTGAGTGAGTTAGAATTAGCCGCCCAAGAAACACATATATTTGGAAAGCAAGCTACGAGCCTAGTAGAGGAGGAACTCAACAAAATTCGTAAAAATCAAATTTTCGTTGTTATCATCTCCATGACTATGCACTTGCTCTGAATACCACATGCAGATTGAAGATAAATACTACCCAGTGCATATAGCGTTTTGTTGTTGTTGTTTTTTGTTTCGATTGAAGCTTAAGTGAATCACTCGGTTATTGCAAAGAATATCGCGCTCGGTGCAGGCAGCAGCAGAAGCAGAACACAGACAAGAACAGAATATAAAATACCAAACTATACAACGACAACTACGGGAAAATACTTTCGTGTTAGAACACAATACTGGTCGACATCATCGTCGTGGTAGTATTGCTTCGTTAGTCCTAAAGAAGCTAAATAAAGCACCCTCTTAGCAGCCACAGAAGTTTTGTTATTCGCGTGACTTCGACGAGAATAGTAGACACTGACTACACTCGGGAGAGAGTCTTAATCGAACCGCGAACACCAGCGGTTGTATGTTTATTATTTTTGGATTTTTTTTATAATTTTCGTTTTTAATTTGAACTTGCATCAACGAGAACGATTCGAAAATAAGTCCAAGTGACTACGGCAATACATCCAGCTAATCGATTGCAGCAAGGATACACCATTGAAAAGTGTCCTACTTTCATACACATTCCGCCGCAACATACTGCCATTTAAACAAAGATACTCGTATTTTGCAATCCAAACAGTTACATTCTTTTTTTTCGTAATTCTAATCAGTGAAAAAAGCTATAAAGTGTGATAACAGAAAAGTATCTTTTGCGCTATATCAGAATCGCATATCTATCTTTACGGTATAGAAAAAAAAAAAACACACTGATAACAATTTGTTCTTATACTCTCGAAGCACGCCTGACGTTCGGTTGTGTTCCAAAATCGAGCCGTTGAACTCTGTCTTCAATTTTGTTTTGTGGAAAATATACTATTTGTGCAGTGCCTTCAAATAAAACAGATTCGTGCTTACGTTTAATTTGAATAGAATAAGAGGCAATCTCCAGACAAAGAGAGAGACCCTAAATCTAAGGTCAAACATAAATCAAAAGCGGTACAGCACGTACCAGCACATCTTACTGGAACCTTACGGATGCAGGTGAGTTTGAGGAGCGTGTTTCGTGTTTTTGTTTTTGCCAATCTAAGCTGGACTGGTGACAAGTGTCAGTAAAATGGAATTCTCAGTGTCACGGTGTGGTTTAGTATGCCAGACAAGTTAAGCAGTTTTTAGACGACGAAGAACGTGAAAATATGGTTTCATTTTTATTATTGTTTCACGCGAATGGAGCACTGGGTACGTGAAGTTTTTATAATCCTCGGGTAATTAGTGAGTTACTGGTGGCTAGATGACGGTTTCCATGACGTGAATTGCCTTAATTTGATATCGCATTGATATAATTGTTTGATGTAAATCGGGTTGAATTATTTTGCGTTTCTTCACGCCAGGCACCGAATACGAAAAAGTTTTACTAATTAACCTGTCAGGTAGTGGGTATCTTTAGTGCTATATGATGAAGGCATTTTCTAGTCAAAAATTTCTCAAGCATTTTGTCTTTTTACAAATGTTTCTGAATATAACTTGAACGATAATTTTGCTATGAAACTTTTAACTTACTTGACTATTCGGCTTAAAGAGCTGCAGTTCAATGTAGCCCGAAGGCGATCTTTATTAATAACGCCTTGTTCGTGTGACGCAGTGTATCAAATTTCAGATGATGATGATTTTGAGAATGTCTATGGCCACTCCACATACGAGTATAGTCCGCATGTTTTCGAACTTAGTTGATAAAAACTATTATCTAACTTGAAAAAATTTCGAAAAATCAAAATCTGTCCTAGTCGTTCTTAAATCCTAATATTTTCCTTGGCAAGATTTGAAAGCGATTCATTATTGTTAGATTGAAGAAAACGACCAAAATTATTCACTGCTTGTCGAAAAAACTAAACAGTCCGCCTACCAAAGTTCTAAAGGCATAAATAAATTTGAATTGAAAGCATAAATAAGTTGAATACATTTTAATTCAATGCGACCAACTAAATTTGCTCTGTCAATTATGATAAGCGATTAGAACTTTACTCTAAATTTAAAGCCATGAATCAATTTGGCTGAGTTAGTATTTGGAACATTTTCTGATATTTGTTGCAGTGCGGAAAAAAATATTTACCACAGCTAACACCCGACCTTAGTTATGAATATTTAATAGACCAAAATTAGAGCTGCTAAAAACCCAAATTCCATCTTGGGGTTTTTTTTCCACTGCGTCACCTCCCGCGAACCTCTGACAAACATCCGAGAGTATAACTGACATGAAGGAGCTTCTAAATTAGCCCTTTGGACTCGGCATAAAATTGTAGATCCCTTCCATTCGTTCCTAAAATTAAAAACTCACACAAAAAAAATGGTTAAAGGCCTAATCGCTACAGGCCTGCGGCAACTATTTTTTTTTTTTTTAAGAATGAATTATTTAGTATGTACTGCAGCATCTTCTTCGACTTTGGAATAGGTTCACTTTAGCAAATATAAATATGTTTTGCAGTTTTTTAAGACCACAACAATCTCCAACAAAACGGTCGTTTTATGCGGTAAAGTTATCAAATTTAAGCCTAGCATTACATTTTTTTGCCGACAGTTTGTTGAACAAAAAAGTACTTTAAATTTTACTTGAATTGTATTTATTTTCCTTATCTAACAGAAACATAAAGAATTTGTTCAAACGCAGATAGATTTGTTGTTATCATTTTAACGCTTAAAAAATCGCAGTCGCAAATAATAGAATTTGTTTACGTTTTCCTAATTGTACGACCAGTAATCACCGTGTTTTAACCTTCGAGCGTCTTTCTCCGATGTATTATAAAAAAGAACTTTGACTTTTATATTTTCAAGAATGACAGCTATTTATATGTACCTGGTGTCCCATTTATGAGGCCATATCAGTAGTAAGGGGAATATCAAGGGCAAACGGTTTATGCTGTATGACAGTCTTATTTGCGGATGTGTTTGCAAAATAAAATTTCGCTACAGGTGGGAATACATCTGCTTGCTTTTGTTTTCCGGTGCTGGAGCCTTGAACGTTTAATTCAAGCAACCAGACATAGTACTCAACCTGAGTAATATATAGAAGTCGGTTATTACGACGGTGAAGGGAGCGAGGTCGTTATAACCGGCGGTAGCTATATCCGACTGCCTTCTACAAATATATATATATAATGTAACTAACCAAGGAAAGTTGACGTTATAAGCGACTGGTCGTTATAAGCGACTTTCATTGTACATACTAAATAAAATCTATTTATATTTAATATATTCACATTTTATTATTTAATTTTATTTAATTTATTTATTCAATCCACGATTTATAACCACGAATTTCGAAAAACAATAGGAGTTATATAATAAAAAGTTAAATATGAATTTGATTGGTGATAAGCCAAATTAATTTATCCTTAAAATAATTACTGTGCAAAAATTTATCCAACAGATTAAATAATTTAATAAAATTTCAAATGCACGGAAGTTGTATTTTTGTTTATATAACTCTTTTGTGTAATTCGCTTCCTGAAAACAAAATTCCAGAACGATATATGTAATTGTAATACTCCAAATAATAAGAACCACAATGATTTCCAAAAGATTTATATTGTTATTTTATTGGATGGATAATACAAGTTACAACAGCTACAATGCACGTCTGAACTCCGCGTCAGTCACGATACGAGTGGATGAGCTTGGATGAGAGTCAGCGTTCAGCCAATTGATGCAGCATTGCCAGACGGGTTTCCACAGTTACTTACAACAGTTTAAGTGCAGAATTAACTTCTGTCTCTGTGGCTTTTCTTAAATTCAAAACATAGTTTCCAACACATAATAAACGCTAAAATATTCATTTATCAATACCGTCAGAACTAACATCTACAAAAAACTAAATTATTTGTTTTGATGTTTGCATAAATAGTTACAACTTGTTTCACTAGTCCGAACAAGTTTTATTAGCAAAATGAAATTTATCACTATCCTAATGTCTAATATTGTACACACTCGAACCTTTTAATGTGTACCCTTAAAACATCACAACGGCAGAAAATATCACTAAGCCTTTCACCATACTGATGCTAAGTTGAAACCGGTTTAAATATGCCAACGATTTCAGCATTGGACACATATTCTTAGTATTTGTTTAATATATTCATTCATCATTCAATTCTGAATGAAAGTCATGGGTAAAACGTATATGCATATGAGTAAAACCATAATCCAATTTGTAATCCACATTAGTTAATCCGCGTGTGTAAATTAGCTTACAAACAGTTCATTAGCTTTTTCCACATATTAGACAAGTATAGCTTTCTTGGAATATTTCTCTGATTCATCTCGATCGGGCTGAATCTTGTACAATAATTGGTAATTATCATAAAGATACGTTAACCAGATTGTGGGTGAGTGTTTACTTACGACCGGAAGTTCTGAGTTAGAACGAAAGTATTCATCTCAAACTAAGTAAATATGTTGAGTTTTGTGCGGTGCTATATCAAAACCAAATACAAGACATTCTGTCAAAAATATTGAATGTAGCTCCTGCTATACAAAAAAAAATTAAAGAATTCATTGAGTTGTCAGGGAAAATGTGTCTTGGAGCTAAAAATGAGTTCATATCTGAAGGTATGCTAGATACAGAGAAAGGATAGGTAAGGTATGTGTTTATTCGAATGAAAGTTAATGCTACCCAACGACACAGCCTATATTTATTTAAGTAAATTCACGAGCCTCTTTTTATGTACTTATTCTGCATTTTACTTATTGTGCATTTAACAAATGTTAACAAATATTGTATTTCGTTAGTTTAGGTTTGGTTTTTCGTAATTTACAAAGCTGAAGGCATCTTTTAAAATAGTAAGTAGGAGAACAAAGGCAATCTTTCAGCTAAATAGGTCTTATACCAAAGGTTTTGTTAAAAGTTTTCGATTTATAACTTAAAAATATGAAAGCGATCAAAATTCTCAGAGACTGCATAAAGAGTTGGTCCGATTACCTCTGGCCAGAAGCAAAAACCGCTTATGTCCAAAAATTCTATCTTCGAGAAAGGCTCTTTGAAACTTATTTTTAAGTCTGGAAAAAATGGTTTTTAACGTATTTATCTAAACTCCTTTTCCTTTCTTTAATTTGTTTATTTTTCTATAACCGAACAGAACATGCAGATTATGATGGAGCACAAAACGACTTTAAATCGACTTAAGCGGTTATTGCTCATCATCATACTGTGCCGAATCCTGATTACCAAATCCCACAGAAGTAAAATTTTCTAATTATATGAAGAACTATGACGGCGACTTTTGGTTGCTGTCAACTATTATAGATTTTTCAAAACTATGGACAGATCCTCCCTTTGGTCTTCGAATTACGATTTTTACCCCATTCGATGTTTTGTCGAATCATCTAGCTTAAGGTGTTGGGTTATAAAAAAAACATGCAGCTTTTGGTGTTGGCTAAAAATAATTTTTATTTCAAAAAAAAACTTTAGACAAGAAGCAATTTACTTTGAATAAATAACATTAGGTAGCTTACACATTTTACTGCTGAAGATCTGTTGCAAAAAATATACACCCACTAAAGCAAAAACCGCAAAATGCCACATTCAAACGCAACCTGGCCGACTTTTCATTCCACCTGAGTTGAAGGAAGCAATAAAAATTTAAATAAATAATACAAAATGTAAACGAGTCATCGATATCACAAAGACCGGAGAAATAAAACAGACAAAAAAAAACACACACACACACTGCATGTGACAAACTCCACAATTCCAAGAATCCAGCGATTATTCATCTTCAGTTCCGACCAATAGTTCAACACATGAAAGAGAGCGGCCTCCCCAGACAGCCACAAGCGCCGAGCACCGCTACCGATCCCAACAAAAGCCACTTTATCGCATCACTCGTGAGTCGTGAGTCGTGAGAGTTTCGCCAAAGCAAGGAGAGCAACGCGCCCGAGGTACTAAACGAGTATACTCGAAAAATTCCGACATAAAAAACATACTGAAAAATCTGCAACACACAAGCGATCGCACAGATGCGATATCTACAGTAACTTTGCTCCATCGGTTTGCCTATCTACAACAACAACACACACAAAAAAAAGAACATACGCACCGCAACGACTTATCCAATCCAGTCAGTGCCTACTCCGAAGCTTTTATGTGTTTCGCGGCGAGCTTTAATCGATCAGTTGCTAATTTAGTCGCCGACCGATCAGTTGAGTCTAGAGTATCTCGGGTCTTCTGCGCACGGGTTTCGATTCAACACACGAGCTGCTATCGCGAAATTTATTAGACACAAAACTACGAATAGATAAAATAATATAGTGTTTTTGGTGACAGTCGATCTGATTTGCACTTTCATATAGAAATTCCGCTCCAGGAAGTCTGACGATTGCAAGTAGACATAGAGATTCATCACAAGTGGATAAAGGCGTTTTGTGTTCGAATATTTGTATTGAAATATTTTTAAAGCGAGTGTGCAGTGTAAAGTCGGTTGTGTCTTGTTCCTTAAGAAAGTTCGATGATCTTGCCGGGCACCACTTGCACTAGCGCCGTATATGCCAGATGCCTTGTTTGAGATAAAAGTCACACAGAAGATGCTGTTCTTCTACAAATGATCAGTGAGTAAATGGAATGTTTATAAACACACTACAGGGGGACGGAGGTTCCATCAGCTCCAGTAGCGCGGCATCGTTTTTTTTTTTTTTGTAAACAGCTTCCTCAGTCTGTAAATGGAAATTCGCGTTATTACAGTATTGAGTTGGATACTAGTTTTTAAGTTCCATTTATGTGCGTTCGCTACTTAGGTGGCTTTCCTTTGTCAAGTGAGTGACAATAGCTGTTGTCCCTTTTTACGGTCTTAATTGTCAGCTTGTCAGTTGAATGGTTTTCAAAAGTAAATGTCTGTTGAGAATTATTGTCAACGTTCTAGAAACTAATAAGAAACAAATCATTTTGATTGCCTTTGTTCTTTGTTCGTTTGGCATTATTGCCAACACTAATATTTGACTCACTTGATTGGATTTCGATGAATTCTCTTTCAATTTGCATCTGGAAACTAATTACGGTAATTTCGGTTTATGGTTTTATGTCATGTAATAGAGTTTCCTGCTTTGGGATGACGTCACTTGAGGTTACTCATTAAAAAATGAAGCATGTGCTGTTAGATAGATATGTACTAATTTTATTATTGTATTGATCGTTATCAAGTTTCACCATGAACATTTATCGACGTAAGACTAATTTGAAATGGTTTGCAAGCAAAAAATAATCCTCGCGTTTTTAGAACCCTGGAAAGTTTTAGTTTTGGGAACTGTAAAAGATGCGGATCCTACCCCATGTTTAAAAAATGTAATATGATTGATCTTGGGCATAATGGGTCATCAAAGTGTGTAGAAAATATATTACTTAGCACAAGTATTAGTTTTAAAGAGATCGCTGTTCATTTTAATTTTTTTTTTATTTTTTGATTATCCGATGATTAATTAGCATTACCAGGAAATTTTGTAATTTAGTAAAATAAATCAATTCTTCCCTTAGTTGTCGATCAACTGGTATTTAGATTGAAAATTTGATTGAAAATTTTGATTTGGTATTCGGATATTTCTTAGTATTTCTTGCAATGTTGGCTATAAGCCAACAGCGTGAAGAACACTCCAAACAACGCACTATATTGTGGTAGTAATGACATTAGTATCTTGTGGATGATTTGTTTCACTTCGGAAATTTTGTTTGTTCCACAGACCTATTAAACCGAGTGAGCCTTGACTAAAGAGACGATTTTCAGGAACAAAACAATTTTAATTTAGTTAAACAGAAGCGTTCTTTTCAAGGCTTAAACTTAAAAAAATAAAATAAAGCAAGGTTGGAAAGTTATCCCTACTTGTGGACACAGTAGTCTTAAAAGAAATCCCCTCTATTTGTTATCATCTGATGCCAGGTTGAAAATTGTTTGATTTAAAAAAAAACATTTTGCTAAGTCACAGAAGGAGGCGGAATATTAACTTGTGTTTTTGATAAAGCTGACCAAAGTACGGTCTTAGTTCTAAATATTTGCAAGTTGTTTTTCTGCTGTTTTTTATTCTTAATCGAAATTTAAAAATGTTATTCTTTTTATACAAAACAGAGAAATACTTTGTGCATAGATTCTGTTCAACAGGTGTTTTGAAGTTGTTCAAATATTTTTGAAAACCCGCATTCCGCGCAAATTCGATAAGGGCCCTTTTTTGCTGAGCAAATATTTGCTGGCACGGCACGTATGTACCTTCTTACTAATTCCACCTAGGTACATATTATTTTATTGATAAGATAAGATAACAACTAAATCACCAGGGTCAAGAGTTATCGATAAAGGGAGAGTCCTACAAATGTTAAATAAAATTAATTTTTGAAATGCCATATTACTCAAGTTTTATGCTACCCCCAAAAACGAGTCAAGTTCACAGAAAAAAAAATCGTTTAACTATTACTCATTTCTGTTTTTACCCCTTATCTGACTTAAGTGGACTCATATTTGTATTGAACCTGCCCAAGCGTCTTAAATATAATTCGAGTAAACATAAAACTTGTGTTATCTGCCTCTGGCAGATATGAATGAAAGTTTGATAATGAAAAGAACAAAATTGCAAAACAGACTAATGGGGAAAAATGAAACAAATGGTTCACTCACATCACCTGCACAGCTCCAGAAAATCGTATCGAAACAGCGTTTTATCTGAAAATTCTCAAGTTGTATTGCATTAGTGTTATCTGTTGAGAAACACATGCGTAGGCACTGTGCTCTTGCGACAAAAAATACCTTCGAGTCGTAAATTGAAAACCATCACCCGCCCCTATTTCTTTGTGTTTCACATTTTAAACTTAAGCCGCCAAAACTAATAAACAGTCGACTGATTGTTATCGGTGATTTGAGTTATAGACCTTGCGCTACCAAAATGCACAGTTGAAGGCCTATATCAGTTCCATCGAGTGAGTAATCGATTTAGCCACTTGCTTTGTGTTAATTTGAAAATGACAATAATCTAGTTGAGATGTTAGTCTCTAAGTGGTGTGCTCGTAGCAGTGTCAACGTTACAAACCTACGACAAGGTTAACACTATTCTTGATGCTTGTCTCAGTATTGATTAATGAAATTCCTGTTGTTCTTCTTTGGTAGAGTTTGTTTTATCAATAATTTCGGTGGGGAGCATATTATACGCTGAAGCTTCTGTAAGCAGACATGAAAATTCACCTACTTACTGGAATTTTTGTGCGCTCTGGATTTTTGTTACTATCTACCTTGAGATTTATTTCCTGTGCTAAAGTTTGTCGGCAAAAATTCGAGCTGTATACGATAAAGAGAAAGCTTTTCATTATTTACTGTGTTTTGTAGTCCCGTATTAGGCTGGATTCCAATGTTAACAGCAAGGGTGTTTGGGTTGCTTTTATTAGGAGGACTGCTGACAGCTTACTGTGTTATTGTCTGTAATTATGTACTTACCAATACCTCATTGTCCATCTGGGCAATCTGTCAGTGTTTATCCGCTAATGGGAACTAATGAGCGGTTTTAATTAGCGCATTTCTTAAGCTCAAAATGAGCCAAGTTGGGCGGTGATTTGTTCAAAATTTGACAGTCGATTTTTCGATACTAAAGTAAAACTGATCAACCTCTATATTTCTCCCAACAGAAGCAAGAACTTTCGGCTTGAGTTAGGGAACGCACAACTATTTGATCTCTTTTACGTAAAGGTCGGATTATTGCTTGCTTCCTAAAAAGGATACTTACCAAATTCTAGTATTTTGTATATATAAAGATCTTCTACGCTAAAGCTATCTGGGGTCTATAATACCAAATTCAAAGTACCTACTATAGCATTAAAATGGTCTTTTAAATAATGTGGCTGTGGTAATAAAATCGGCATTGGTCTTGAAAACTTTGTACCACAAAAAAACATTACACTTGTAGAATTCATTTGAATTGAAGTAATAGGTTCTGGTCTTTGTCAAAGCAACGAAAAATCTCTCATCAAAGAAATGTCTTTTTTCATCTGGCTTTGTATTTTAACGTTTACTCCTTCACTTGGGAATGAATTTAAATTTTCGTTTGTCATACCTGCTATGACAGACGGAAATTTCTATCAAAACTACTTAAAAATACAGTAACAAAGCTCACATCATAAATATTTAAAGTCTTAAGAATTCCTTTCATTGCTATTTGAAGTGCCTACACAACTTCATCGCTGACAACCACTCACATGCCTGCCGTTTGCTTTGTTTTCCCATAAACTACCCGATGTCTTCCAAATGGATCCATCTTACAGAAAAGGCCATACCAGCCATCTAAAAATACATTTCAAAATCAGGCAACTAAATATTGCATTTACTGAAAATAGAAGAACATATATATTCCAAGAATTTAAAGGTCGTTCGACAAGATTCTCAAAGTTGCGACAAACGAAATAATAAATTTATTACACCGATTGTAATAAATTATCCTATTTTCACATGGTACACAATCTAATTTTAAATATACCTACAGCAAACACATAAAATGAGGTTATAATTCCAAGGTGGTTCCGGAGAATGCATCTAGCACCAGCGCCAGTGGCGCCCTTCTGACCTCACACATAATCTTAACCTCAACGCCAGAAAGAGGTGAAATACCACAACCTGTTGGCATTTTCAAACGTTGCCTGTCTTCTGGCCAGGCTATGGCACGAGTGCATGGAAAGATATTCCTCCACGTGACCACAGCCAAAGGATGGGTGGCATTTCAATGGTATAGCCTCAGCAGCAATGCAGTTTGTTGCTTTGCCGGTGTTTCTATTTTCGAAATCAGGACACTAAATACCAAAGGAGGTGGAATCTATTTAAATGAATGTGCTAACAACAGGCAAATGTTTGCCCTTTAAGGAGCAATGAGTTGAGGGAATGACAGTTGATGTTTAGATACCGTATATTGTCGAGCTGTATTTGTGGCCATTAATGTAATGTGTTATCTGTCTGTTTATTTTCAGATCTAATTTAGAACGAGGAAGGAACTTGATATAACAGTTTACAGATCGTAAGGAGTCAGAGTACAGTGGGAAATTGTACTTAAAAAAAGTTATAACGAGTTTGAGACAACCAGTGGAATATCTGTGCTTATCAACACGAGGACGGTTAGCAAGAGGAGCAACAAAATGTACGAAATAGAGAATTTATTTAAAACGAATCGTCGAAGGATTCCGAATGTTTTCAATATCACCTGCCAAAGTGTGTTCATAGCATTAGCAACAGTTTTAACGGCCTCAGTGGTAGCGGAGAGTACACCCGTTCAAACAACATCACAAGCTGCGGTAAGTTTTCCTTTTCAAATTTGGTTCTTTCATTTGGGGGCGGACTTCTTTCATATTTCATTCAGTGGGATATTTTTGACGGAGAAAGTGGATACTGCTTGCAGTTGCAGTTTATTTATGATTGAGCCGCAGCAAGTGGCAAAGAACAGAACAGGAATAGAAACAGGTCAAAACCAAGCAGGGTTAAGTACATTCTGTTTCAATTTTCACGTTTGTTCTTTGTTTTCACGGATCTGGTACTAATAGTCTGCCTGTTAATTTTTCACACTAGATCGCCCAAATCATGAAATGCTACACAATCAAGTATCATACAGCAGAAAGTTACAATTGCAACAAATGAGTTGGTCAATGAAATTCTGATTCTGATCAAAAATGTATTTTTCCAAGAGTATTTTTGATTTGACTCAGACAATTGATAGAGATCACCAAAGTCGATCGTCAAAATTAAGTACGGACAAATTGCGACGCATACTTATACAAAATTTGAGTCTCGACTTCACCAAAGTCGATCGTCAAAAATTATGTACGGACAAATTGCGACGTATACTTCAAATCGACTTCAAATTCACGAAAGTTCACAATTGCGAAATTTGTATGGAAAGAAAGCCACTTTGAGGTGAATTGGTTAGGCCCAATGTCTTATTTGAAATAAATTAAAATCAGCAGATTTTATTTATGAGTGACTTAGATTAAATGACCCCATAGCAGAAACCAGACTGATGTTAACCAAGGCTTTTCAAATAATGATACATACAACACTTCAGGCCGACTTACCATTCCATATGGGTTCGTAAGTTACATGCATTTTAAATCGGCTTCCGAGATGCAAGCGGGCTTTCGACCTTCCCCTTAAAAGATTTCTTGTTTGCAATAAGTTTTTCTTTTCTTTTTTAAATGTTTGAGAGCTCGTAAAACATATAATCTGTAAGCTAAATATTCATTGTACCCATGAGCATGAAGCAATTTCCCCTTAGCAAAAACAAAAAGAACCTGAACGAACAGCTATTTCACTTTATTGACAGATGAAAAATCTCAGCAAGATCACACCCACAAATAATATCAACAACATCAGCAGCCAACTTCATGCAACCGCAAATTAAGCACAAAAAAAAACAAAGCATGACAAATCATAATGCCGTTTCCGATTCATAAATTTTTCAATCGAAACTCATCGGCCGGCGGCGTCGTCGTCGGTCGCTAGTCCTCCACTCTACCATGAATACTTCCAGGCGCTTTCGCTCGCGCCTATGACTCACCATTCCGCAATAATTGTCTCATGACTCATCAGAAAATTAACAACATAAAAAAAAAAACAATTCCAGTTCACCATAACCGAATGTTTGTTTTTACAAAACTCTCAAATATTCAGTTAACAAATCACTTTGTGCAGTTTGCAGTTATAAGCTCATACGTACCAGGTGATGATTTACGGCGGAGGTGGTGCAGTTTGTTACCGGTTTATGTCATCAAAAGACGAATTTTATTTCAATTAAACCCAACACTGTATTTATTTACGTATTTGCTTTAGCTAGGCACACACAAAGCCAAGTTAAGTAATATCTATTGACAGAGAGACAGTATTAGCCATTACATCTGCTAATTGCAAAATGATCGCAGATAAGATACCAGGGCGTAGCAGTTATTAAGTTTTCAAATGCACATGCACAATTAACTACTATTTGCGTACTCATCACTGTTGTTGGTCGCAAACAAAAACAGAATGTTATCATCCGAATCTAACAGTGCCACGATTTAACATCATGGGCGCCATTGAGCACAGCGACCTATGCGCTTCAGGCTACAATATTAATTTAAAGTAATTTATAAAGCGACAGGCAAATGAAGTATTCAATAAGTTTAGCACTCTGGGTCATGTTGGTTTCTGCTTTAGGAGCGTAGATCGGTGCGATTTGGTGGTCTGCGGTGATTAGGTCATTATGTCACTTTGACGTATAGCACTTTCAATTCATTTTAAAATATGTCAGTAATGGGTACATAGTAACCTGGATATGTTATTATTTACTTTATAACACCCCGCAAGGTCAATGCAGCAACAAAAGTTACACTCAAATGGGCGCATCAAACGAATTTAACACTCTGCACAATTTAAATAGTCACACACAAAGCTGGCATCCCCCACTGCAAACTGATCAATTGCTACCGTGATTATATACTCAAAACAACATAAATTTAAAAATTCTGTTATACAAGATGCGCCAATGCACCTGGATCCGACGTGTATGCGATGCGAAAGGGGGTGCGGGAAAACGGCATTTATCTCACGTGGACCTGATAAATTGCACACAGCATTCAGCATCCATTGAGATACAAAAAGCAATTCATAAAGTTGAAGGTTCATGCATTAAGTATGCAGCAAGCCCGACTCGTGTGCACAAAGATTGTGCATCGATATGACATTGTGATTGCGGTGCGGTGGCGGTGGCGGCGCGGCGGCTCAGCTCGGTGGTATAGCAATCTCACTCTCATTTGAATATGTATGATTACCTCATGCGGGCCTATGTCAGGTAGTTCTGGCATGCGGCATGCGATGCTGTTTTTGTTTCTTTATATACAGTGCATCGAGGGATAGTGTGAGGATAAAGTCCAAGCTGAAAAAGGTTTCCATGACGGAAGTCAAGGCGTGTGCATGGAATTAAAAGCGATTTTCTAGGAAGTATTCGAGATGCATTAAGCATTTATATCTGTAATTTACAGTTTAAATTGGTAATTTTCATTTGTGATTTTCCGAAACTGTATACGCTGTGTGTGACTCATTGCAAAATTTAATGGGCTGGAGCGGCTTTTAAGTGTTTGATCGATTAGTGACGAACAAGTGCAGTTTTCTAGGAATTAATTAGGAATTAATTAGGAATTAAATGCACTGAGGTTCAAGTTCAATTCGAACAGTAATTGTTATTGAATGGCACCGTTAAAGCGGCAAGTCGCGAGAAATGTCGCTTTTATTGACTTTTTTTTTACACATCATATTGTTGTAGACAAAAAACTTGTCTGACCGATAGATATTTATAGGTGTGTTTAATTAATCGGTACAAGTTGTGCGATCGTTTTGTCACTACACTGCAAACCACAAGCACCTGTACTTTAAAACCCATTTCCGAGGGTGGTGTATTTAGTTTGCCACAAGATGTCGCTTTTGTTTTTTTTTTAGGTGTTGCCATTGAATACTTTTCGACAAGATGTCGCTTTTTCGTTCACATTATTAGGCAAATTAAATGGAGCAGCGGTGGCAGCTTTTCCTTACAAATCCGCTGTAAAACAGTATCGCGTCGATTGTCTGGAATATTTTCACTCGAAGAAATACGTAGAAAAAACATTTCACCAGCATTTACGTTGTCTGTGGATATTTGCGGTAATATTAACGAAATTGGATATGTAACCCAGTTGATTTCCGCTGCGTAAGGGCCAAGCCGAAAATTGTATAAGGATAAGGACTCATGAATGTGATCTTATAAAGTTCGTGGAAATTGCAAAGTCGCGACTAAATGTTAAAGCGTTTTCTTGTCCGTCTACATTATCTCTACATTATATCAACTGAATGCAGTCGCAGTGTTTCTTTGAGCATAATATGCACAGCACCTTTTCGAATTTTTGTACTGAAGGGACCAATGAATTAATTTCGAAGTTGATCTCATTTTATTTCCCTAAAACAATAACGAAATTCTTTGTGGCAGCTATCAAGTGACTGAAAAAATGCTTGCCTACCAGGCCGATGTTTGACAAAGTCTTTTGTCGATGTACTCTTTTATGTGAACATTTCAAATATCAAAGAAACTGTCTCTTGACAAAAGATCATACATTCTCTCCAAAACTATGTGACAACCATGAGCTAAAGCCCCAAAGCGTCAATTTTTATTCAATTCTCCCCCCGACAACAAAACAAACAATCAACAGTGCTCGCGCAAAAAGGAAACAAAGATCATTGCCAAAGATCATCGGGGACAACTTGTACCAGTGGCAGCACGTGATCACCACACCCGATCATGAAATCTATCGGCACTTGCATGCTTGCATGCAATTCATGTCTCAAGTATACCTAATTGCATTATCGAAAGCAGGCTTTTGTCTATTCCATCCACTGATGATGAAGGCATATAATTTATTACCACAAAATCAGTGTAATTCACCTGTATGCACACAACCGAAAGAGTATCTATTACACTAAATCTGCATCAACAACCATCGCCGCGCCGGCGCGTGCATTCCTTTGGTCATTTATAAAAACAAAACAACAACAAAAAAAGTACAGAAACGAGAATTAATGTTAGTTCGCGGCTAGACACAGGCAGTTCGACTATGAGACGCCTAACAATGCAACCAGTAGCAACCAGTTGAGATTTATTTCCGATGCCGATGTTTGACAGAATGCGCAAAAAAAGAACAAAAATAAAAAAAAAGTCAACCAATGTTACTTTGAATAGAACAATAGCGTCTAATTGATATGTCGGGCCACGATCAGGCTTAGAATTTAGCATACGTTTACTTGAAAGTACAATATTCTACTTGGCGGGGCTTTGTGTGGCGTTTTATAAGTATGGTCGCTTCAATGCCATCGGCCAGTTTTCTGATGACGAAACTAGCGATACGAATACACATCCCAAAATAGGTGGAAGTGCTTTTCTGTCACGCATACGTATACCAGATGATAGATAGAACAAGTACACTTCCTTAACTAATATTCGCGTAATAAATTTATTTTATTTTTATTAAAATAATTATGAATTCGTCAAAAGAAATAGTGCGGCTATAAGTGTCACTTTTTTTGTCTTTTGTTCGGTTTTTTTTTTTTTTGCGAACCTACTTAGTATGCTCGGCAGGGCTTGGCTGCATGTGCGTGGTCTTTACTACATAGCGTCGCCAAGTTGAGTTCGCTAGGAACGGTTTTATACGTGCGTTATGCTTCTTGGTATCCACTTACGTATGTAGCCTGTGTCGACACCTGTGTGTTTGTACGTAATAATTATAATTTTTTTATCGATTCTAGACAAGAGTTGAATTTTAAAATGGTCCCCCCCAATCAAGGTTAGTTTCCGCTATTTTTTCGATCACTAATAGTCGAGAAAATGGAACAATTCTATTAGACAGCACAGATGCGAGAAAGGAAGTTTAGTACAGAACGTGCATGGCACATTTGGAACGTCAAAATCACTTTCCCATATGTCAGTATGACGTAATCACAACCCTTGTCAAAATCACACCGTAATCCTGTTTGAACTTCAACCTTAATAATAATTTCCATGTTCAAAAGTAATCAAGAAGTCTGAAAGGCTGAAACTCTTAATTACTGTGGCGGAAAGGAAAGGTATCCAAAAATAGATACGATTGATATGAAATCAATTTTCTCAGGAAATTCCTCTTCTGCTGCGAAAACGGGAACGTGAAGGAGAAGAGTTGTTAATGCCCATCAAATGTACCAATGCCGAGTACAAAACAAAAAGCAACATAGGAAGAAAGAAATAATTAATCAAGGCGAAATGAAAAGAGTATAAATACAAAATAGCTTTTGCCGACCGGTCAAAGTGGAACACCAACCCCATAAATTCAATCCTCTGACGAGGTGAAGGTTGTTTCCTACACCCGGCATTTGTTTCTTTCTTTTTTAAATGCCTTTCTTCGAAAACTAAGCGAAATACATATACAAACAACGAGGCGAGGGAGTATACGATTTCCTGCGAGGAATTTTTACACGAATTCTGAGACTGTAATGCTGCCTACGAACTTTTGAGCGTGAAATGCCTCAAGACAATTGTTGCCAAATGACCCTTCACAGCCGAGACATGATATCCAAGTATGCGCCTGTAGGATTTATTACGACTAAATGGCTGTGCAGTGCAGGTAGTTGTGAGTGACTGTTAAAAAGAAACGAAAACACTGTGTGCAATAATTGTGCATGTCCACTGCAATTTCATAAATAGTCCGTCGTGCATTTTGTTAATTGTAGACTACACAACTAATGATAGTCACTAAATTGATATTATTTATGTTAAATGCATGAAACAGACGAAGTGGGAAATGGAAAAGTCTGCCTTCGTTCTCAGTCTCTAAGGCCTAGACCCTACCTTTGTGAATTTTGCTTAAACTCCACATTTTAGAAACTGTTTCCACGTGTGTTTATATGGTCTGGCACATTATTCCGCAGTAATTAGTATCATCACATTTTATGAAAAAAAAAAATGATTTTCCACCGCGGGAAGGCTACAAAAATTGGTCAAAAAAAAGACACAGACAGCAGGCCTTTATATAAAGCCTTCATTATGAAACGTAAACAGGAAAACTTACGAGTTAAATAATCGCAAAGCAATCGTGCAGAAGATTTTTGTGAACCAACCAAACTGGGCATACAATTGCAATGCAGTCCATTCATGTCGCCACACTGATCTCAATTCACTTTTTGCCATCTCCAAAGAGCAAAACTATTGACAACCGCCTTGTCCACTTTCTACCCCACCTTCGTGATGGTAAATATTTTCTTATTTCTTGGCAATGACGTAAGGAGAGTGAAAATTTCTCATTGCGTGTAAGACGCAATATTTACCGAATTAATCAGGAGTGAACTCCTTACAAATGGTCACTCCCATGCTGATTTAATGAGACTTTACCAGTTCCATAGGTCAGTGTCCCAAAAAATACGTGACAACATGAAACGGTAAGACCTACTTGGAAAAATAGAAGAAGAAAAAATGTTACGTATACGCCCCGAATAGTTGAACGAACCCATATTCATACTTTTTCGGTTTAAATTTGTATATCCTGCGACTCACACTACCGAGTAAATGTGTCAAAAATTAAGTGGATACTTATCATACTGTAGTAAGTACCGCATATAAGTGAGTCGCCAGTAGAAAATCTAGTTCATGTATTATTCAGAGAGCCAAATGAACGAATTTGATGGCGGTGAGGACAAATTTGAACCCAATTAGAGATTGTTTCTGTGAACTGTTTGTTGACTGCTGTTGCATAGCATTGGAAGTGGATGATATACCTGCGACTGTTGTTTCCTTACAAGCGATAGATGGGGTATATTGTGGCAGTACACGAAATCTGAATTCGTTTTTTTTTTACCGCGTAGTTATGGTTACCATTTTTTGAAACAAGGGCAAATCCATTCCAACCTGGCTGTTATTTTTAAATCAAACTAAACGTCAAAGACGTGTTTACAGAACTTGTTTGTTGGGTCAGTGAACTGCTTAGTTAATTTCCAAATACATGTGGGTCTTCGTATTGGATTGGAGTTTTTTTGTTTACAACTAAATGTCCGTGATGAGCTATTTAGAGCCATATTAAGAAACGTATTATGTTCAACATAAAATATGGAAATTAAATATGCAAAGCACGTAACATACAATATATGACGTGTGCGGAACACGGTCGTAACGAATGCCAGCTAAATTACTAAAAGTAAGCAACTATAAAGAGGACAGGCTTTTCAGTTTCCAAAACTGACATAAATTGGACGTCACTTCTTGAAGCATAAACATTTAATATACATCAGTCCAGTCTTGTTACTCAGTCTAATTTCATAGATGTTACAATAGAAATTGAGATTCGGTAGTGACGTGTGCTACTTGACTTATCCCCTGTAAGACAGAAGGGTCTTTGTTCTGTGCAACTAACATTGAAGCTGAATTTGCAGTTCACATTAAGTAATCGAGTCAATGGCTTGACGCTTTAGCTTTTGTTGAAACGTTTGGATTAGATCTCAGGTGACAGTTGAATTTCTTATATCGAAGCTATGTCCTTTTAGACGGTTTTCCGGACCTACATTTTGAGGTCGAATAAGTTATCTAAGTGACTTTCTTTTGATTTATGTTTCAAAAGAAGGTCTCTTAGATAAATTCTAACTTGTCTATGTTAAGTAGTTCTTCAATCACAATTCGCTAAAAGCCTAGTCAGTTGTGATGAGAATTGATGGAAAGTGAACGTATACCTAGTTAATATGTTTTTATTCCAGAATTTTATTTATTTATTCATCTACGAATATGAAATCTTACAGATTACTAACAATTCAATATGTAATTAGATTATATAAAAGATAAGTTAAAGCTAATGTACAATATTTTGTAATTTTATTTTAAATTCCTATCTGTTTACTGAGAGATTTAATTCTCATTAAAATTGACAAAGCAGTTTAAAGCTGTGTAAAGTTGTGAGAAAAGTCGAGGTACTTCCTTGGATGTCTAACAATTCACCTAAACACATGGCTGTCAATGGTGAAGTAATTCTTTACACGGCGAGTCACATGTCCACGTGAAAATTTGCATTTTTTAACATCCGTGTGGCATGTGCACGGAACAGTGAAAAATAGTTTCTACAGCAATTTTCCCATAGAGCAGGTGATCGTCTTCAACTGTAGGCCTCCATTTTATTTTATAAATTCATTTAATCCTTATCTTTAATTTAAAAAATTCCATTTTGAGATATTCGCCGTTTCTAGAAATACCATTCCCAAGAATGGACTCACTGACAAAATTTCAGATGCGTCAGTAGGATTTTCAACTTCCGCCTGCCAAAAGTCTTTACCAGCATAAAATCTATTCTCTGACGTCCGATTAAGTGCTGTGTCACACTGACGAGGTGACGCACTTCAGTCAACCAAAAGAAATACTCATGACTGTAGATCTTTTTTTTTCTGTTGAATTAAAAAGGACCAAATGGAAACATGATAAAGCGAATGTACTTTAGATATCAAAATTCAAACTCATTAACAATCGATTTTTTCTATGGCAACATGTCAAATTATAGTACACTGAAGTTAATCCACTGAAAGCAAAATTGATACGCCATAAAAATAATTGCAACAATTACATAAATAGCAAACAAAACTAAATACTAAATTAGTGAAAACAAAAAAAAAACTCACTCAGTGAAGGTCCCGTCGATATAGTTAAACGGTTCAATGGAAGTTACATTGGCTGGCATATAAACGGACAACATATTTACTTTCGTAGCTTGTAACAATTACAGTAATCATTTTCATTTAGTTGTCAGCATTAATATCGGATATTCATCAATAGATTTATTATCGATCAAAGTATACCGTTTGTTTGAACAACAATTACACAGTAACAGAATTGAAAATTCAGATGACTAAAATATTCCTGTGAGTAAAACGGGTTTGTTGAGAATGTCATGCAATTTGCGGTTTGTATAAAACATGAGAGATTGGAGTTGTTATTTTGTATAAGGTGATTTATTGCGAGTTTGTCGGGGAAAAGTTATTGCAGCGCAATTGCCGCAGTTAAGTGATCCGAGTCTCAAATTGATAGTTTTATTTAATACCTGGCGCTTATAATTGATTTGTTGATAAACAATTATAAGACGATGGTGGAAAATTAATACGATATCTGGGATAGTAGGTTTTCCTTACGCCATGATGAACTGGATTTCCCCGGAGACCTTTGAGATTACCTATCTGATAAACCTAAATTTGAAAAAAAAAAATACAATAACGTCGTTTAAGATCAACGCAATCATCGAAGCGTATTATTTATACTCAGCCGAATATGTTGCTATCTGCACAAACACTGGTTGTCACCCTAGATAACCCATTCATTTCTATTCCATATGCATTCAGCTTATCTACCAAACACCTGAAATATAATGGGCAACGTGTGTTTTATTTAGTGCTGCCACTTCTTTGCTTTCTCAAATTTAAGGTTCTTTAAGAAGGCAGAAATAATTGAATTGTTGGTCTTGCTACATCTTCCTTTTCCTAAAATAACACTCTCTTGTAAATTTAGCTTTTGAATTGTTGGTTTGCATCCTCTTTGCACCGCGTGTTTTTACTTAAAAGTAGACGTTCACAAAAATGAATAAGAACTTGGTTCCAGCATCAATTATCATTAAAGCTTAACCTCAACCCCTCCTACCGTTTTTCGTGCTGCCCACACAATTTTCTTGTCTTTTCCGATCAGACGACATTTTCACGATTCGTTGCTTTCGTCGTAAACTTCGTCCACACCGAAATGTATGGGATCGTATAATTGCGGTGTAAATATTTCTTATTATATTGACGTATCTGCGCAGGTTAAAAGAAAACGCAAACCAATTATGGCGTTGTTTGTCATAGAAGACAACGTCACTCTCTTTTGACTATGTCTCTTGTTGCTTACAGCAAGAAGAACGTAAGCTAATTCAAAACAGGGTACGACAACCCTTAAATATACCCTATTCAGGTACAAATTCCAGCACCTCCCAATTTTTATAATCAACACGATTGTGTTTAAAAAGCTGCTTCGCCTTTATCCCGAAAGCGCAGATTTTACATTTCCTCATTCGAACTAGTTTATTTAGTCAATTGATTTTAATCGTATTTAATTGCATTAACATTTAGCGTTTACTACAAGTCACGGACAAATTGTGTCCCAACCAAATAATCGACTACCAGTATAAATACATGTCCCACGATAAAGCATCATTTTCCTATTCATCCAGCTGTGACAAACATCAACATTTGATCTAATGAGTCTCGACACTCATCCTCTGAATGGTGTTCGTGTGATACCCATCTAATTTGCATGATTGTGTTTTCAGTGTTTTTATAAAGCCTCCAAATGAATGTCAAAATATCGCCACCCTACCTTGGACTTGCACTTGACTCTCAATATGCAGAGTATGAATCGGAATGTTCTGACAATAATGTCGATTAATATGCATAAATAACATTTATCGTGCAGTAAATTAGACTAGACTTCTCTTTCGAACCGTAAAATACGTTTGAAACTTTTCTAAACTTTGTCATGCAACTACAGGTATTGTGCGGTCAATTGCTGGAGCTGCAATGCGCAAGCTTGTTAGCTTTGACACGTTTTGAAAAGCAGGCGGAATAATTAAGACACGAATTCGCGTGACAAAATTGTTTTCATACAAGTAATTGCTTTTGTGCATCTACAGTGGCAATTTTGCGAAATGTCCATCGGGACTTAGATGTCAAAAAATGGCTTACGAAAGTATCTCGAAACGCATTAAAATTGAGGTGAAAAACTTCCGACATACCATTCGACTTGTTTGCATACCAGCCTATAAGTGATGTGGAACACACCTTACTGACCTCATCAGAAAGTGCGAGCGAGATATTGAAAATAAAAATATTCAAACTACACCAGTGTATGTTGCGTGAGACATGCCATTCAAACTCACCCTTCCTTTATATACCAGTAGCTGTATTTTTTTTTAATTACAATTTGTTTTCGACGTCAAGTTCATAAAGTGTCTAATAACCCATAAAGTCACCAGCACCACCCCCACACCATGCACCGGCGCGCACATCGCTGTAATTGACGTACGGAGAAGAATGCAGCGTTAAGCTGTGGAATCTTGATGAGTTTTTGACCTAATTCAAGAAGATTGGTTTTACGCCGACTACGGGTGTATAAATGATGCGACCCGTACTTGCAACTGAGGTACATTATAGCAATTCCATGGAGTGTCTCGTTAATCAAGAGATTATTATATTTACACATACGAGTATAAATAGCTACCGTTGAGGACAACACTTGTTGAAGGACATGAAACATTTATCTTTTGCTGATAGCTTTGATTTTCACTGCTCAAGTTTTGACGAGAATGAGGCTAAAAGTATCAATGCATGTTAAAGGAAAATAACGAATTAGGTTAAACCTTTTCGGGGCGTTTTCTCATATAAGGGCACTCGTTTGAAAAATTTGCAGCTCGCTGTTTCAATGGTATAGAAGGCAAACAGGTTGAAAAAAAATCGACAAGCCGCCAACCATATTCAAACATCAGGGAAACACCTACCTAACCGAACCACATTCGCAGTCAATTAAAAGTGCAAAACACTGAATGCCACGTTTTGTACAGTTCATTACCCTACATGGGAAATAAGGCATGAATCTAAAACAATAGCCCATGAACTATTCTGCCGGCGCACGCTGTCGACTTCCTCACCCAAGCGGCCGATATTGGTTGTAAACATCTTCAATTGGCAGTGCGGTCGGCATTTCCAACGAAAACCGCCACAGCTGATACCCATCGTATGCAAATTGATGGTCATGTGATAAAGCAAACCCAATCGAAGGTATTAGTATGGACAGTACGTACAATGTAGGGAACCATGTTAAAATTTCCAATTAGCCGCGTGCATATTCGCATATGAAATTATTTTCATTTTTGACCAAACGTACGAGCGATAAGCCCCGTCCCAGAGTTACATAACTTTTCAACTAGAACGAGTGGAAAAAGGATTTTAAACGATATTTCCCTCTCCCTTCCGTTCTTCGGCCTTATTTGTATTCCCCAGATGGAGCGAAAACGAGGTCACTAAGCATCTAAATTAAGCTGGGCTTTTGCGAATCACTGCCTGAAAACAATAATACACGAGGCTGACATAAATGAGCTCGTCACCCAGTGGTACTTAGATTTTGAGCTGTTCTCCGGCAACAACAGGTGCTATCATTCGCATGTAAATCGAATGATGATTGAAATCTGCAAAGAGCTCTCTATAGTTGGCATATACACGTTTAGTCTGAATCTGATCAAATTGTGCAAGTTCGAAGTTCAACGAACGTCTGCTGTTCGTATTTGCTGGGCAAACATATTCCCATTTTACGAGATCTCTACACATCGATATTAAGGCGAACAATGACCAATTGCATGATTAACGTTTATCCGTGTTTTGTAAACAAAACAAGGCTCTTCTCTTCAGACACTTTAAATTCCTCGTGTGCGCTCAGACAATGCGAGCCTTACGTTAATCGGGTTTTGACTAAATGGCGCAATCTCTTTTGTTGATGCTTGTATTTTGAAAACACTTATTACTAATCTGATGGCGAAGAGCCATCGCACGTGTTTGTTTCAATCGTGTGTTTGTTCCACTTTTGGGGCTCGTTTCAATCAGTTTCGAAGGGAAGAACTGGAAAGTGCTTTCCGAACTCTTCCGAGTTTTGAAACATTTTGCGCCATACCTCGAGAGTGGAAAAACTTTTCGAAGCCCCATTTTCCATTCACACTCTTTAGGAGTGATGCTCACCGACGAAATCTTGAACAAAACAGCATCTTTTAATAAAATTAACAACGTTTTAAATTACAATAGATTAGAACTGGATGAAGAGCTGTACCATTTGCGCCATCTATTTATTTATTAAAATCAAATGCAAATACTGTTCCCATCTGTCTTCCGAATGTCTACAGTTTACGATTACAAAAGTCATTGAACCAACCGCTCGATTTTATTACTAAGTTCAAGCTCTACATCTCCAATGTCCTTATAAATCAACCAAACAAAAAATAAATTCCAAATTCGTTGATCACCTTATGCGATATGAAATACCAATAGCAAGGTGAATCACACTCTGGCAAATAACTTCATCTACGTCTGTCTCTGCTGCCAGGTGATAAATTATTCATAAAGTAAACAAAAAAATTAAAGAGAGAAACAAAAACCTATACACACAAATTATCATCGATTCATAATTTGATATGAATTTAACGACTTTCTAAGCAAAATCGATATTAAAATTCAGTCTTCGTCCTCATTGAGAACTAGGAAGAAGTGTGCGAGGCAAGGCAAAAAATATATCCAAACAATTTGTATGTAACTGATGTGAAGATTTGAGAAAAAATAAATCGAATAGCTATGCACTATAAAGTCCTCTAACTCGCACCTTTTACAGACAAAAGAATGCCCGTGCATTGTGGAATGATTGATTGACACGGAACTTTATTTGTTTCATATATTTTTGATATATGAATAGCCAATGCACGGGCATATTGTAAGGGGGAGTCTCCTCAACCTTTGTCTTTAGTTTTTCTATTTCTCTTTGATTTATTTTCGATTAACAAATACAAATACTATATTTCAAAATATTCGTCTATGTATATCTATATTTTTACGTTTATTTATTCACGTGAATGTTTTCCAACACCGGCTTTCCAATGACAGTGCTAAATTAGTGTCACGTGCTAGAATTCGCAGATATATGGTAATTCCCCTAAAAGGTGTGAGTTTTGTAAACCTTCACTTGAGACGCAGAGTTACGCATTTTAGAAAACAAGCTAATGATAACTTTGGGCGTATTTACTGAGTAATTGGTGCAGTGAGTTTTGGAACATTCCAAGTTCGATTGTTCCTCGGGGACGTCCATGCGAGCCTATAGCTACTTTTGGGCAAATTGACTGAGTAGTTTGTGTTTTTGAGCATTCCAGGTTCGATTGTTGTGCACCTATTGCGAATTTCAAACAAAACTTCCGAGTGCCCATACGGATCTGTAAGGTTGGATAAAATTTCACCTGAACCCGAGGCACCTTAGCGATCCTAATTTAACTAGATGGAACAACAGATTATGTTTCCTGTACCATTCACCTACAGATTTCAAATCTCTTCATCTGGTTGTTAAGTCCAATGTCTTCAAAGTTGCTAAGGAAAACAATTCTGAGCCTGTCGCGGCTGTATTTTAAACGTTTCTTAGTAAAATGTCATTGCAAGATTTAGGCACACATCTGAATAAAAAATTAAAAATAATTCAGCTGAAGTGCTGCCACACTTGTCGGACTGAATTGCCCTCGAAGATTATCAAAAATACCCAAAAATTACCTTTTTGCCCATACCTACGTTAAAAAAAAACAACAAAATACACTTTTTTGTTCGGAGAGATAAAAGAATGCCCCTTTAGCTTATTTTGAAAGGCAAAACGAAATGGGTAATTACCCACGATCTGGTATCACTGATGCACAACTCAGACCATTTGATATAAAATTCTTAACAAAATTTCGGATGATTTAAGGGAAATTTTCCACCCTTTCTGTAGCAAAATTTTGGAAGAAAAACGCTCTCCACAACTTGCCGGACTTAGTGCGTCAGCTTCGAGGCGGCATTTATTAATGAAAAGTTAAAACTTATTTATTTTTCGTTCACTAACAACCTCCAAAAGTAACATAGCTGAACGCATTTCTTTCTCTTTCCCAAATATCGTCCTTAAATCAGAAAAAAAATCCACTCGCATCCGAATGGGTCATGCAATTCAGTGAGTCATGACAACCAACCACATTTAAAGCAAAACGTCAGTTAACCACACACACGTCAAAAACGACAATTCGTCAGAAAGAGACTCTAATCTAAAACAAGGGCACACCACTCAAATTATAGCTCGGCAACTCAATAGCACAACTCCAACCCTAACACTGATATTGATCGTTGAAGACGTAACCTCGAGCAATTCTTACGCAAAAATGCATTCAGAATTATTCAACTCGCACAATGCAACTATTTTCGCTCAATAATTGTCTTCCCCATCAATCATGTTCCAATGCATTCCATCTATTTATTATGCGTTCCCGATCATCACCAAAACGTTCGCCAAAATGTATACGAGCACTTATATCGCCATCTCTCGCCAATTCGTCCTTGTCGGCTAGCGAAATCATGACAACATGTGCTGGCTTACAGACACAGGCTATGCATGTTAATCGCTCCGCTGGCTGGCTAGAACTCAACGTCCCACAGCCAGTTGGCAAATTTTAGTCTATTATCGATCAGGTAACGCGACGGATCGTAGTTAATTAGATATTGCTTGGCTTCTGAAAAGAGTTTCGTTGACTTGATATGAGGTGTTCATCATGGATTTTGATTTTGAGTTTTATTGGTTTAATATTCAGTTTGGGCGGTTTGAAAGAAGTCGACGCGAGGGCTATGGTTACGCAAATAACGTGTCAGTTTGGAGAATATTTTTATTTAAAGATTATTCCATTCAACAGATATACCTCTCGCAATTCGGTTATCTACCAGCCGGAGCTAGAAACCCTGCCAATGGTGGACTTTTGGACGCCGCAACATGGACCAAAGCTATACAGGAATTTCAGGGATTCGCGGGCCTGAATGTGACCGGCGATTTAGACGATGAGACCTTACAATTCATGTCATTGCCACGGTGCGGTGTGAAGGACAAGGTTGGATTCGGAACTGACAGTCGATCAAAGAGATATGCGCTGCAAGGCAGTCGGTGGAGGGTGAAAGGATTGACCTACAAAATCTCCAAATATCCCAAGAGACTGAAGAAGCCCGATGTTGATGCTGAGGTTTCACGGGCATTCAATGTGTGGAGCGATTACACAGATCTTACGTTCACAGCCAAGAAGACTGGACCAGTTCATATTGAAATCAGGTGAGGCGACAGCGCATTTTATGGCCTGCGGTCTAGTGACTAATTTTGTTTAACACTTTTACAGATTCGAGGAAAGTGAGCATGGTGACGGAGATCCATTCGATGGCCCAGGTGGTACTTTGGCACACGCCTACTTCCCCGTCTACGGTGGTGATGCCCATTTTGATGACGCTGAGCAATGGACAATTGGTAGTCCACGCGGTACAAATCTGTTCCAAGTTGCAGCTCATGAATTCGGCCACTCACTCGGTTTGAGTCATTCGGACGTACGGTCGGCACTGATGGCCCCCTTCTATCGCGGTTTCGATCCCGTCTTTAGGCTGGATTCAGATGATGTGCTAGCTATTCAAGCGCTGTATGGCAAGAAAAGCCACCAAGTCGGAACCAACATCCCGAAAACAACATCGAAACCGGCTGTTATCCCAACGAGGCCGCGCGATGATTCGACGCTGTGCAAAGACTCAAAGGTCGATGCGCTGTTCAATTCGCACGATGGACAAACATACGCGCTCAAGGGTCAAATGTACTACAAACTCACAGAAAACTCTGTGGCCGATGGGTATCCGAAATACATTTCCGAAGGATGGCCAGGACTTCCAGGTAAACGCCGATGAACTATACTAACTTAACAGATTTACTAAGTGATGATGTGTGCTTGTTTTCCAGGTGATATCGATGCTGCCTTCACATACAAGAACGGCAAGACGTACTTCTTCAAAGGCACAAAATACTGGCGGTACTCTGGCCGACAGGTTGATGGCGAATATCCAAAGGAGATCAGTGAGGGTTTCACTGGCATTCCAGATCATTTGGACGCCGCTATGGTTTGGGGTGGCAATGGAAAGATTTACTTCTACAAGGGCAGCAAGTTCTGGCGATTCGACCCATTGAAGAGGCCGCCAGTCAAGGCGACATATCCAAAGCCAATTTCGAATTGGGAAGGCTTGCCAAATAACCTGGACGCTGCGCTGCAGTACACCAACGGTTATACGTACTTCTTCAAGGGTGACAAGTACTATCGGTTCAACGATAGAACGTTTGCGGTGAGTCGATTGATTTTATGTTGTTGATTTTTTTCAGTCTATGCGAGCATGATTGCTGGCAACGTTTGCTCACGAAATTGAGCTGAAATTCTAGCTGCCAGTGCGCAGTAATTGCTTGCTCATGTTTGACTAGCTTTCGCAGTATGATTTACGATATTTATATATCGAATCAGTGTGCCAAGTCCGACTAAAACAATTTAAAGTAGCGACGTTGTGTGTGACTAAATTGCTTGAAATATTTGTTGGCGAAAGACATTCTAATCCTTTCCGTCGAGCATGAATGAAGAAGTGAAAAAAATTGTCTGGCAGTGTCTTCTGAAATGAAGATTGGACTATTTTTTTTTTTTACAACTTTTGATTTCTTTCGTTTGCTGAATCTCTTGCAAATATTTTACATCGCAACTCATTTAAGCCAAGCCATCCATGGCTACTGCGTACTCCTGCAGCTTATCTACGAAACACGTGAACTACAAGACAACCCATCGATGGATATTTCTTTAGGCTTTAATTGTTGTTCAGGGAAGTATTCCTCCGTAGATGAACTCCGAAAATGGCGCCAAGTTTAAAGCGTCTGCCTCGAGCAAAGCGAGTGACCCACGTGACGGTAGATGAGCTGCTCTGGAGTTCAGTTGTCCCGTATATCAGTTGTCAGGTCCATACCTGCCCCAATACTTGTTTATTTTAGTACAATATTACTCACATTGGCACCTCAAACGTATGCACTTATAGAATTAATATTCAAACCTCATTTATTAGCAACCAAATTAAATACCATTTTACCTTTCAGGTTGACTCCGCGGATCCTCCGTTCCCACGACCATCGGCTCATTGGTGGTTCGGTTGTAAGAATGTCCCATCATCCTTCAACTCATTAGGTAATGTTATCCAAAGTTCTGATGAGACTGTTGTTGACCATGATCAGTGGAATAGTTATGATAATGATGATGATTTGATATTCGATGCAGGTGAGTGGAACCGACCACACGAAATCTTTTAAAAAGAAGCCAAAATAATTTATAGTGTTTTGAAAAACCAGTTAATATTCTTTATAAGAACATTACATTACACACATGATCTCTTCGAAACGTAGACAAAAAAAAAATACAAATAATTTCTTTTAATGACGTAAAGATCCATATAAGAAGAGTTTTCTTGTTCAAATAGTTATACTTAACAAAATAGATTTAATGGTATGTTACGTTTAAGAACAGTCTCTCTTTGACAGTGTATAAGCTCGACAGTATTTTGTATTGCATTGTATGTTTTGTAATTTTAATACGGTGTTTTATATACATACTTGTTTAAACAAAAAGATTATGTTAACCAATAATAATAATAGTTTTTCTTTCCATAAATCCACTATTTTATTTTT
Organism: Cheilosia vulpina; assembly: GCA_916610125.1. Taxonomy (NCBI): domain Eukaryota; kingdom Metazoa; phylum Arthropoda; class Insecta; order Diptera; family Syrphidae; genus Cheilosia; species Cheilosia vulpina. The sequence goes on from OU744279.1 coordinate 63,458,238, forward strand.
TTTTCTCGAATCTCTACTCATATCCCCTTCTTTTACTGTGCTGTCTTGTATTGTTCCACATTGATGTTATATATTATTGACAAACTGGAAAGGTTGTGGTTGAACTTGTAAAATGCTGAACAGACTTGTAGCTATTCGCTGGGTGTAAATTGTCTAGAAACTAAACGATCCAAAGATGATAATGGTGGTTGTTCATTTAGTCGTTATATTTTGTACTGTTCCTTAAAAATGTTCATCGCTATCACTACTCTTGCTACGTTTCGACTCGAATGTTAGTCCACAAGTTCCTCATTTTAAATAATTTGGTATGAATAGAGTAAAAATAAATCGGTAAGTAATACATGTAAATAATACAAACTAACTAAATATACAAGAACCATTTGGGAAGAATCATTTCATGACATCATGTAAATCTCATTAAAAGTGAATATGTATTAATTTTCTATACTAAAACAAATTAAAATAACATACCAGTAATTTTTACATATATTGTTAAATGACATGAATTAAATTGCCAAACAAAAAAAGATGTAATTATACTTTCTTCATTTTTTTTTCTTTTTAAGAATTAATACAAAACAATATAAAAATGGTCGGTTTCACTAACCAGCAGTAGTTAATGAAACAAATTAATATTAATAATGAAGGAAAACAACAGGATATAATTTAATTATACAAATATATTATAAACACATATTAAATAGTTGAGCACAAACGCACTAACTGGTTATAGTTTTGTTTAATATATCCCCTGCGTGACTAACATTTTTATTGCAGTTTTACATATACAACAAACGGCTTTGGCATAATTTGCATGATTTTAAATACTTACTGCGTTTAATAACTTGTCATCTATACTTTTCTCTTTCTCTCCCTCTTTCTGAACTCGTTAAACTACAATATTATTACAAAATTCAACTAGATTTATTTTTATTTTACAAGTTATATTAGTTTTATTATTATTTGTCCTTTATTCCAACTGAACGTAGATTTGTTTTTTTTTTCCCCTATATGCATGAATTTGTTGGCAGAGTTTGTTTCATTATTCTTATTTTGTTTAAAATTTTATTTATTTGCATCTATGTGCAAGCTTTTTCGTAATAAAAAAAAAATAATGTTACAACTGTGAACTTTGGTAATGGCAATCCTCAACCCTGACAGCATGCAGTTGAAAAGTATATTAAAATTCGGAATTATCAACAATGCTACGCGTAGAATGTATTTTTTTTATATCAGTAAAAAGACGACATGGGAGGAAGAAAATGAACATGCAACCGGATGCTTCAAATTATTTGTACGCAAAGTTTGTGCATCGAGTGAATTTGATCGAATTTGATCTCTGACTTCGAAGTGTGTCAGAAATTTACGTTTTCTGGAGTGATATGAACGCCCAATGCTACCATTTACAGAAGTAGGTATTTAAAAAAAGAATATATAACTTAAAACTAAACATCTCGGGCGCTGTTGTGCCATTGAATCGGTGATTGTTAAATCAACATAAGTAACAGATTTTTTTAAATCAGTTTTATTACGTTTTTACACAGCTTAACAGACAAAACCTCGATCGCAAAATCGGCCTTTTGTACCAAGCCAACCTGACTCTTCAACCATTTTTTTTTTATTCTCCTGTGAAAAAATAAAAATCTCTCTTATGTGGTTTTAGCAATCACCGATTCTTATAGGTTCGCCGTTTCCGAAGTGTTTGCATAGTCACTGTAATTGCTAGATGAATCAGCTAGAAATGACAGTTAATAATAATAAATTTGCAATTTACACCTTTCGACAGAAAAAGCATACCTAACTCTAACTTTTCCGTAAGTTTCTCTCACTGAGAATGAATATATTCGTTGCACTGAAAAAGTGACAATTTTTCTTACTACAAAAGTAAAGGAACGGAGATGAACAATAGATTGTCATACATAATTTAAGGATGATCTAAAGCAATGTCAAGTTTCACAATTTTCAATTTATTTCAATTTATTGATTGAGTCCAGAAAGTGTAATGTAAGGACTAACTTTTTACAATAACAAGAGTTCCCCATGAAAAGTGTAAACCGTGGTGTTGTTTATCGTAAGTAGATGATTGGCCACCCTGTGGAATGTAGTTGAAAGAACATAGTCCAATAATTCGAATTTTAGAAAATATGTGAACTGCTTTGGTTCTTGTAGTCAAACTGATGCTTGACTATAGGCAACAAAAGCGATAAAATATCTTAACAAACTCTGTTAAATTGAAATGTACATAACATACTCTGTTAAATTTAATTGTACAGAACATACCTCTGCAGGATTGTACAGAGGCAATACAAATTCTATGTAGAAAATAGAATTAAAAAAGAAGATTTAATTTTAATAACTCTTTTTTTTAACTAAATCATTCCAATACAAAACACTCTAAAAACCACCCGAAATTAATAGACAAAAATGTAAACAAACAAATTGAGCAATAATTATGCACAATCTCACATTATTTGGCAAACTTTTTGGACAAACTGGACATTTTGTATTTGGTTGCACGTAACTCTAACAAATAATCGAAATGGGTTCCTTTTTTTTATATTGCATCTGTTCTATATGTTTGCACGTCTACTTTATAAAAAAAAAATTAAATATCAACCTTAACACAAAGCACACTTTATGTATATTTTATTTCGTGATAACATTTCTTGATGGTGTTTTGCACACAAACACACAAATTCCTCAAAAGCATGATTTATTATTTGTGTTTGATCGTATTCTATAATATTATTTACTATTTATGATATTTTACAAATATGTTTTGCAGGGCACAGATCTCGAGGTTGAGAGAATATTTAAATGCCCCAAATCTTCCTTACCTATTAGCTATTAGCTTTTCCTAAATGTGTAGCTTCCAGCTTCTTAAAACAAAAACAAAAAAACGTGCGCACAATATACATCAAAAGTGAATATAATTATGATCTTATTTTTTTCATAGTTTTTATTTCAATTTGTTTTTTTTTTTTTTAAATGGTTTCTTTTGTTTATTTTCTTCGGAAAATTGTACATGCGTGTGTGACAACAACGAAAATATGCCAAACAAAAACACAAACAATCTCCAAATTGCAGTCTACTATTATTTTTAAATTTAATTGCAATCCATGATCATCACAATAACAAAAACACGAATGCAATGTCAATAATTCGAAATGAATGTAAATAAGTCGAAAAATGACGTCCAAGACGAGAACAAGAACAACCCTAACTCTGAAACATGTTCGATCGACTTTTTAAAAGAAATCCACTTCATTGTAAATTAAATCACCTACGTAATCAGACTTTTTTGTAAAAGAACTCAACATTATTTTGAACGCGCGTATAAATAACAAAACGAAGAGCTTTGGGGAACACTGCGTGAATCCCAGGCCATGCATTTGCGAAACACTGAAGCTGCCAACATCTTTACACGCTTAACAAGATGTACGTTGCATACATTTTATTTAAACTCTTCGTTCAGTTTGGTTTAAGTATAATTTGTTTAATATTTTATTTTTCAATTTTTTGTATTTTTATTTTTAGAAAATTGTATAATATTTATAAATATGCATAATATTAGTGTGGGATTAATTTATCGCCTAGCTATCACCGTAAAAAACTTAACACACTTTCATTTCGACTTAAAAAAAATTCATCAGGGTCTTGCATGATGATTAAATGTCATCTACACTAAATAACGTATTATTACTAAATACCGATTAATCAGATTAATTTTGTTAAATTACTTTGGGGTTGCTAAACGTGTATCTATGTAAACTCAGTACTGGCGAGATGTTTTACTTGTGTCTGTGTTATGTTTGAGAGTACTGCATTTAAGTTTGATTTTAAACTTTGCGTATATGTGTGTACCCGTAATTTGTTGCTGATCAACCTTAAACATTTTGATATTCCTCACAAAAAGGTCATCCAAGTAGGTTTTGGAACGTTTGCCGGCGATTTAAGTTATATACATGCTTATGTGCTACTTTTTGTTAGTCATAAACTGTCTCGTGTGCGTTTATCCCTGCATACACGAACTGTCAATAATCAGTCCTTGGCCTCCCCTACCATAGACGTCTCATGAAAAAACTGTACATGTGATCGATTTAGGCCAATAAAAAGCTTACTAAACTAGAACTAGTCTTAATATTTTTGACTAAGATTTGTTAGTTACCGCTCTGGAATTGTCAATCGGCAAAAATGATATTGGTCAATAAGACTGAGACACATCAAGTAAGTCAGGCTCAGTTAACCAGTGGTTTAACCCTTCAATGCATAGTGGCCCATATCTGGCACAAACCGGTTTTTTGCCGATACATTGACATACAAACAAAAAATTGATGTAAGCGCATCGAGTACCACACTTATGACACATTCAATTAATACAACGATGCTATTTATAATTTGGTCCCGTTAGAATACTCAAAGGAAAACCACCTTTGCGTAACGGTGATACCAGGTTCAGTCTGTCAGTAGAAAGCGATTCAGTGAAGTACATCGTGTGCATTTAATATTATCATTTGGTGAAGTAAAAATTGTTTTCAACTAAAATATTTATGACACAATAAATGTAAATTTCGCAATTTAAATTTGAGATATGTTTCTTTTTAATTTCAAACGTGATTAATGCATGGTGTGCCATGTATGGAACAATCACATTTTAACAATTTTTATTGTTTAAAATAATTTTTGACGAAAATTATTAATAACAGAATGTTGTATGAGATGTCTGTTACAAAGAAATATTTTTGTTTTCAATTTTTGAAAAAATATGCATTTAATGGTTAAACTTACCAGACCATAAACTCGGTTTAGCCAAACCAAAACAAAATCCAATCATACGTCAAAACTCACAATACGTTTCTAGCGAAAATACGGTCACTCCTTTTGAAGCACGTTTAAGCCCAATGCTTCGTCTAATAGAAAAATGTGCTCGAACTCGAGCAAAATACAAGTTGATGAAGTCAGTGAGCAAGCTTTTCAACAATCGAATGAGTTAATTAACTAGCAGGTACCCTTGGGAATTTTCAAGACCGCAAACTGTTTCTGGGATTCGAACTTTAAGCTACAGATAAAAATGCACTACTCATCTGCAGCGATGAATACTAGACGAGGTTGAAAAAATCTGTGGTGCTTAAATGATTGTTTAAAATCTTTAATATACTGTGCTCATTTGAACACAATTATTGGGTTAGCTGAATTTTAATAATGGACCTATTTTTCGAAATAATTGTTTAACCTACTGAAATTTGTTTGTGCTGTATTGTTTTTTTCTGAAGGTTTTGATTAGATGTAAATCGCAATACTTGTCCGGAATTGGTCCCTCGAAAGCCGGGTCGAAAGGGTTAAGCTATGTTTTTTACAAACAAATTTACCAGCATTTTTTCATTTCTTCGAACATTAAGTGTTCAGAAGTTTGTGCAAAATAATTAAAAGCAGCGCTTACTTATTATGAGAATATGAAAATTAGATTGGCGATAAAAAATGATCCCGCATTAAAAAAATTAAGCACATTTTTCACGCTCTTAAAATTTAGTAGAAAATATTTCTTAAATAAGACAGACCCTTCCTACTAACGTAATTTTAATTGTAAATTTTTATTTTTTTATTTTATTCAGGTTCGGATGAAAATCGAGCCCATGATGAAATTTCAGGAAAGAACTCAGGCAAAAGCATATCGGGAACGGCGACCAACACAGTATACGTCATGATAACGACCGCCCTGTTAGTTGTTTTCAAACAACTGATTCTTAGCTAAAATCGATCTTCTTTAGTTGAACATTTTGCACATGAGAATCTAATTTAAATTTTGTTTTTATTTCACGTAATTTTTTGTTTTTATATTATTGTTATCGCACAAAGTCGCAATTTATTTAATTTGATGCGTATTTCTTTGTTTTTTTTTTTTAATTTAAAATTGTGTGTATTTATGTATGTATATGCGTTCATCAAAAGTAGGGAGAACCCAAAACGAATCCAAACTCAGTGCCTTCTTTTGTAAATAATATTATCTAAAGCGTGGAGAAAAAAAAACACATCGTAAGCCCTTCATATTAGTATTTACTTCGACATTTTAAGAATTTATTTGTTAAGAACTCTTGTAAAATGACTTGTTGAGGTGGGATCTGAACTGTTAAAAATCGTGCACATTCCACACACAACAGAGAATACACACACACAATTCCGAAATGAAGTGGAGCCAATACTAGGAAATGTTAATTAGGTGTGTGCAATCTGGTATTTCACGGAAAATCATACGAAATCTTGTCCACAGGGTTTGTTTTTATTTAATTTTGTGTATTTTTTAAGTTTTAAAGTTAGTCCTAGCATACCTGTATAAGACACAAAAGATTGAAAGAAACTATTAGAATATTTGTGTAACAAATTCAAATTTGCTTCTAAATGTTTGTATTGTAAAATATCAAAGCGAATTAACTGAAAACGAATCCATATCGTGCTGCTTTAAATTGTTCAAAGATAACAATTGTTTTATGAAGATTTTCATTAATTTGTATTATTATTTTAAAGTGGATACCTATGTTATTTATACGATAAATATCCAGTGAATAATAGTAAGAAATTATATATATAAAAAACGAAAATGTTGTATAATAGTTTGTAAAATAATAAAAATGATTGAGAAGGATATAGGATATTTTTCGGAATTAATATTTAACTCCGAATATTATCATAATTATTATTATTATTTTTTATGAATGAATGAAATATATGTAGATATATATTATGTTTTCTATTACCTAATTAAAAAATAAAATTTTCGAAAAAATCATTTTTTTATTGTTTTGTTTAATACAACATCACAAAAGCCAAGTTCATGTTAATCAGGGCTGTCAAACTCAAACTTCTTAACCCTAGAAAGATAATCTACGTCCACGAGACGTATGGCGCGGGACAATTGTGTGATAACTTTTAAATTCTAAACCGCAGCGCGTTGACCGTGTCCACTATATATAAAAAAATCATTAATTTATTTTTTTATTATTTAAATTAATTATAAATAATAAGAAGTTCATATGTTTAATTAAATACACTAATTGGCGTATGAGACGTATGATTATCTTTTACGCTCTTTATTTTATGATTATCTTTCTAGGGTTAATGTCGTTTTCCATTGGTTTAACTCGGGGATCCACTCATTCTGAAATCCAATGGAACAACAAAACAGCTTCTGAAAGAATCCACAATAGTATTGGTGAAATGCAAAAAAATAATATACGGCTGCTGTCAGTTGACTTCTATAAAATACATAAAATTACATTTGTGTGAGTGGTTCTTGAGTGGATTCTGACTTCAAATCGAGAAGCGAAATTCTCTCCTCAGAATCACCAGAAGAGTATTTTTTGTGCCAATGGAACGGTTTCAGAAGTGAATTTTTCGATTCCGGACTCTCCCGGACGCTTCCTTTTGCCCAATGGAAAACGACATAAGTGCCAATTGCAGAGATGAAAGAATAAAAGAGATGGATATCTTTCGTACGTCTATCCCGCCAAAACCCATTTGTTTACATTGTTGTTTTTGTATTTTCAACCCCCGTCTGTGAATACGTGTGAGGTACAAAAAACCATGTTGCTAATGGCCGGCCAATATTTCTTTTGCTTTTATGGGCATCGCGTTATTCAATTGTTTTGTGTTTGGTATTACACTTGTTTGGTTTTTGTTAACGCTTCGATTCAAATAAAAAAAATAGTGAAATATACATTTCGGAATAGCAAATTCTTGCATTAAAGTTCAATTCATGAACTCACATATACTAGAAAAGAAATGAGCATATTTGCGTGACTTCATGAATTTTTCAGGAAAACAGCTTGTAGGCAGCCGCCTTTCCACTGGAAAGATATATACCTCTGTATTCCATTATCTTTGGCCAATTGTTTGTCTTAAACATGACAGCGGTGTGCGGGCTATATGAAAAATAAAATGCGAAATAAAATACTAGGTCTGTTCCTTTACTTTTGTAGTAAGAATGGAAAAGACTGTCAAAATGTAAATGGTGGCGATAAATTCTCAATTCTCTTACAGAGAGAGACACTTACGAAAAATTTAGAGAACGCTTTTGTAGTAATTTATGAAAATGATAGATAAATAATTCAAAAAAGTGGTATGAATGAACTATATTAAAATTAGTTCATTCATCTACCTAGCGATGAAAGTGATTCGGAATTAATCGAAATTCTTCTTCATGAATCCGAGTATTCGGAAGAGAAGAAGTAAAAGCGACATGGTTTTTAAAATTACGTGAAAGAGTTTGTCTTTTCTTACTCCTTAGATAGGTACAGCGAGGAAGAATTTCGTCGCCACTTTCGAAAAGAATCTAAGGAGGGCATTAAATTTTATTTTCTCGACTGTTGATACCACTTTAATACGAAAGAAATCAAAACAAGTGCACTCATTTATGTCATATAGGACAACAAAATTCAAATCAGCTGTTAAATGAAAGCTCTTTCAATTCTTACACCAAGAAATTTGTTCAGTAAAAATTCGTAAGATTCTCAGTGGAGGGGTAATATCTTGCTCCCTCGATGACGCTCTCTTTTACGAATTTTTCGAGTTGAGGAACGGCACTGAGTAAAAATTCGTATGAATTCGTTAGAATTAGTAAAAATTCGTAAGATTTAAAAGTAAAGGAACAGACCTACTATGTATAGGTAGGTTTATTTAAGAAAATTTTCGTAGATACGTAAGAAGTCGAAATATTATTTTGGTGATCCAGAAACTTGATAGAAACACGCCAGGTGCATTGAGACAGCAAATGAAATGCTTTAACAAAGATCCTGGTTCAAGGAGAATACATTTTACAACTACTATTAGTTTTGTTTCTACAAAGGGAACAATAGTCAGGCTGATTGAGGAGTGGGGATGGGGAGATGCTACTAATTTTAAAGACCTGTCGAAACGAGATTCCTTCACTGTGTTGCCGGCGTGGTTCACACTTATCATGTTAAATATTAGAATCCGAAGTAAGTGTTGCACTCAGTGGAGAGCAGCTACTTTTAAGGCCAAGATTGGTCACTAAGTCGGCAAACCAGAAATAGCAATAAACACATTACCTGCATAAAGGCAAATACACTTTGGCGGGCTTTAGTTACCTACCCAACTTCTTAATAAACCAAAAAAGGGAACCCTGTAGAGCAACATGTCTTTTCTTACTTACTTATTTGTCATGTGACAAGTGACACCAGAGTTACCCACTCTGCTTAGTTATAACAACGAAGATTGCAGTCGCTTTGTTTGAGATGAATCGACGAAACATCCTTAATCAAATGGCTCTTTTCGTTTTGTTTAGTTTTAATAAAACACACGCAGTTACAGTTTACAGTTATTATTACTCTTAACACCTAACAATTATATTTCATATACGCATACATGACATGATGGGACTTATACTTACAAATCCGTAATTTGTAGCCATAACTTTGCTGTTGTGTTGTGCAACCGGAGATCTGATTTGGTTTCGCATCAATCATTGAAACACACAATCTCATTGGCGCGAGTGCGACTAACAGCTAGAAATAGATGGCAAAACTACTACAAAGTTCTTATATTAATAATAAATTACATTCGGAACAGATCGTCGTCGTCATCATCCATTTCGGGATCCGAATTCAATTGGGCAAACATATCGTGTAGAGTGTCTTTGAATGGATTTGAAACTTTTTTAGTTTTGTCCCCAAATATGTCATCGTCTTCAAAGATCTCGGATTTTGGTTCCATTTCTATGGGTATTACTTCGACTGGAGTTGATGGTGTGGGGCTTTGTACATTGACGAGGTTCGCCAAGTCCGGCTTGTCTTCTCTGACACTCAGTTCGCTGCGACGGAAATCCTCCCAGTTGGGGCCAGCCACATTGAAGTCTGCATTTGAAGACCAGTCTTCGTCATCCTCTTCCTCGGGTTCTGGAAAATAAAAGAAAATTTCAAATAATCACAAAATGTTTACAAATGAAACACTGCAGAATAAACATACCAGCATCCAAGTCATCGTAGTCGTAGTCATCTTGAAATGGGTCTTCCATGTCGGTAATTTTAACTTCGTCTTCTTCTTCCTTAACTATAGTTCCGAGCAAATTAATGTCAGAACTCATGCAGCTGTCGTTGCTGCCATCTGGATCGTGTTTGATGCTGGAACATATGGATTCAGACGGGAACGATGCAATGACAATTGGTGACTCCGATCTTCCTCTACAAACATTATTCGCTAGGCTCTTCCTCATCAACTCTCTTGCCTCTTGCAAAACTTTGTCTTTGCGATCTATTATATGATAGTGAATCGATTCTTGTGAGTCTGAAGAATCGTCCGAATCCGTTGCTAACGGTTTCAAAGGTTCCTTGCCAACAGTCTTCTTAGCCGGTACAGTTACTTGTGGAGTGATTGAAAAGCCTTTGGGCATTGGTGTTAGCGTTGGCTTTGGCGTTGGCGGTGGCGTTGGCGTTGGCGTTGACATTGGCGTTGGCGTTGGCGTCGGCATTGGCGTTGGTGTTGGCGTTGGCGCTGGCGTTGGCGTTGGCGTTGACACTTTAAGAACCTCTATCGGCTTGATTGGAATTTTGTTAACCTCTTGTGGGGTTGTTTGTTCATCTTTTGACGTCAGCTGCTGAGACTTTTCCGATAAGGTCGCCTGGTTCACTTCTGGAGGAATTGTTTTTATTGAACTTTCTACATTGCATGCAACGGTAGGTTCACTGACTACTAGCGGTTCTGTTGGCTGTTTAGTATCAAGGTCAACAGGGCTGATAATATTTCCCTTGATTTTAGCTTCATCTAGTTCTGGACCTTCGTCGTACTCTTCGTCATCTATCTCTCCTTCCAAATGCGATAAGTCGCCTTCTGCAAAATCGTCTTCCTCATGCTCTTCGGGGCACAGCCCCGTATCCAATACTTTTGCAACTCGGTCAGGAAGAACTTCTCGACCCTCGCGGCTGGGCGCATTCAGTTTCGTCTCCCCAGGTAGGCCAATATTGCCCTTCTGCCGACGAAAGCGTACAATCAGACTTCTAGAATCCAACAAAGCGTCTACAGTTTTTCGATAGGAATCCATTGCCTCAGCGACTGTGTTGTATCGAATGAATGCATATCGTGTGTACCTCATTCGCTGGGCGTATCCGATATCAATCCGTTGTGCGTTGGGAAAGTACTGCTTCACCACCCGTACTGAGATGTGAGTGGGAAGATTACCTATGTACAGGGTGTAGGGATCAATTTCTTCAGGTGTGACTGGTTGATCGTCCATATGTTGGTTTTTTAGTTCAGCACTTATTTTTCCAGTTCCAAAAGGAATCTGGCGAATCGCTTCTATCACCTCATTCGCGTCAGAGTCCTCCTTTAGCTGAACAAAACAATACCGAGGGGTTGACGGCTGCTGGAAGTGGACAGTGTCGATGGAGGTTGAGTACTTCTTAACGATGTATTTATTTAGGTCTGGATCCGGGAATTTTAGTATGAGCATTGGACGTTTCTGCATCCGATTAAACTCCTTTTCGAGAGCTATAGCCGCTTCAGCCTCCTCTCGTACCCATAGCTTCGCTCGGGTATATCTCGTTGACATTGGCTTACGTTTGGGCTTTTTATTGACTTGAACTCGACCAGTGTCGCTGTTGTTTAAGTAAATAGTCAGTTTTTCCGGTCCAGCTGGTTGGTCCTCGCCCATTAAATGGGAAAATCCATTATACTCTGTCAGACCCTGTAGTTCCGCAGGCGATCCCAAAGTTTGTGGAAAGAAATGCGGATTACGACGACCACCACGACCAGGCTGGGGGCCTCGAATGGGGCCTTTACCGTTGGGAGTCTGTCCATTGAAAGGGGAGAACAAACCACTGTTTATTCCATTCAACCCTCTTACTCTTATTGCCCCAATTGTAGGTTGTGTCCCTGTTGGTCCATCGAAATTACTGCTCGATGCATGTGGCCCACCGATTTTTCCTGGCTCTGGATCTCTTGGTAGCGGTGGTTTTTCAGGCTTTATATCAGGCGGTGGGAGTGGTGGGAGTGATGGCGTTGATGGTGCTGACGGTGATGGACTAAAGAACTGTGGTGAAGGTGACATAAAGTTCCATGAAGGACTATTGTTGAACATAATTGGCGATTGCGGGGGAGGAGGGCCAAATTGTTGAAAATTTACCGAACCCATTGGGTAGTACGAAGGTGACTGATTGTAGTACTGCTGATTAGCCGCATACTGCTGCTGCTGCTGTTGTTGGGCTAGTTGAAGTTGGTATTGTTGCTGCTGCTGGGCTTGAAATTGCTGTTGTTGCAAATGTTGATGCGCCTGAATTTGTTGCTGCTGATGAATATTCAATTGTTGTTGAGAATGCTGTTGATGGTGGCGAAGATTTTGGTGCTGATATTGTGAATATCCTTCGAAGTCATACCGCTTCGAATCAGAAGAAATATCGGAACTGCTAGAGCGTTTCATTGCGAGCGAATATACTATGATATATTTAAGAATGGAAAATTAGGTTTTTTCTCGAGTGACTAGCATGTCCCTTGGAATAGAATAATAATTTAAACACTTAGACCATGTTAAAAACTACAAAGCAAATTGCTTATGTCTTTATTTTAAAACACTTTAATGAATATAAAAAGGTTTTTTTAAGCTGACAAAATAAATACACACTATATTAACCCATTGGGGGATATGGAGGTTGTTTTTCTGCGCTTCTGTCACCGAAAATATGTTTCAACCGCTGAATATGCGGAAAAGAGCGAGAGGACTAGTACATTCATTTATGAAGTGTCATTATGTTTCGTCTACTTTGAGTGTGTTCAAGACTTCAAAAACTAATTTGCCTACTGCAAAGATAATGGAATACAGAGATATATAACTTTCCAGTGGAAAGGCGGCTGCCTACCAGAGATGAATGAATAAAAGAGATGGTTATCTTTCGTACGTCTATCCCCCCAAAACCCATTTGTTTACATTGTTGTTTTTGTAATATCAACCCCCGTCTGTGAATACGTGTGAGGTGCAAAAAAGCATGTTGCTAATGACCGGCCAATATTTCTTTTGCTTTTATGGGCATCGCGTTATTCAATTGTTTTGTGTTTGGTATTACACTTGTTTGGTTTTTGTTAACGCTTCGATTAAAATAAAAAAAAATAGTGAAATATACATTTCGGAATAGCAAATTCTTGCATTAAAGTTCAATTCATGAACTCACATACACTAGAAAAGAAATGAGCATATGTGCGTGACTTCATGAATTTTTGGGGAAAATAGCTTGTAGGCAGCCGCCTTTCCACTGGAAAGATTTATATCGCCTTATTCCCGAAAAATTCATGAAGTCACGCACCCATGCTCATTTCTTTTTAAGTATATGTGAGTTCATGAATTGCACTTTAATGCAAGAATTCGCTATTCCGGAATGTGTAGTTCACTATTTTTTTTATTTTAATCGAAGCCTTAACAAAAACTAAACAAGTTCACCACCAATCACAAAACAATTGAACAGCGCGATGTCTATAAAAGCAAAAGGAAAGTTGGCCGGCCATTAGCAACATTCTTTTTTGTAGCTCACACGTATTCACAGACGGGTGTTGAAATTACAAAAACAACAATGTAAACAAATGGGTTTTGGGAGGATAGACGTACGAAAGATATCCATCTCTTTTATTCATTAATCTCTGGTCTTCTGCCTTTTGTATAACTTAAGTGTTAATTGCCTACGCGTTTTCTAATAATTTTCCACCATGAGCCATATAATTTTGCATTCATTGAAAAAGCAATGCCTGTCAAGCGTAGCATTAATAAATTAATTTCCGCCAAATCGCTGTTGATGAGGAAAAAGAAAAACCGACATATTCAATAATTTAATAATGATTTATAGTTTCATGTATTATAGTTTAATTCATACGAGACGTCATGAATCGTGTCGAATTTATTTTTTGAAGCCTGTGACTTGTGATGCCTTACAAACAAGGGCTGTTAATTTGTCATTGTTTTTATTTAATTATGTTATTAACAGTCCTCTCCTTTGTTCTTTTTTGTTTTGTTCAGCCATTGCTACATTTACCTCAAAACGGCCCCCTGATAAATTATACCTACCTATTTGTATATGGTTTCATAAATTCCTAGTACATTTTACTATTATCACTGAACAGTCCCAAGAAAACTTCCTATAAAATGTTTTCGAGCTTAATGTGCTGAATTCATTGTTAACTGTCAGTTAAACAGCTGATTGATTAAAGATATTTCTTTGACCATTTATTTACATAACTTGTAATGTCTATTTTTCTACGAACATTTAACTTGTCACGTCAAAGTTTAAATGGCAAACTGCATGAATTGCTCATCGTTCCAAAAAGGTATGTGGTAAATTGTTTTACCATTACGTATTTTAGAATTTTTTTTGTTAGGTTACCATGTGCCCGGTCGGTATCCATCATTCCTTTGAAACGTTACATGAAAGAAGAAAAGTTCGCTGAAAGGGATAAGGTCCCAGAAGGCTTCAAGATAATTTATCGCGCCCCGATGGAAAATTATGTCAAAGCTTCAAAAATCGTTTCCGGGGGTACTGCCGCAATCGTTAGTGGATTGGCACTGTTCAAATTCGCCACAGACAACAAGTACATAGAACTTTCGCAAGAATTGGATTTGGGTGGTCTGGTCGCACACGGTTCGGACATTTGGATCTTTGCTGCCGGCTTTATCGCCATTAATGCTGCTATAATGATTTACATTACCAAATATCCTCTGCGGATTTATAGAAATGATAAGAAGTTTGTAAGATGATACAGAGAATCGGATTCGTGGCTAATTGCTTGTATTTACAGATATGTGGCTATATACGAAAGTGTTTTACCACTTGGAGTCAATCGTTATACCTTTAATCAGGGCGAGATCAAGGAATGCAAGCACATTTTAAATCCCTGGTCGCTTATAACGTACAAAATTAGGAGTAAGACAACGCTGTTACTATTAGACTACTTCAAAACTCCATCGGAGTTTCACGATATGTGTGCAGAAAATAAAAGTTAAATAAAAAGTTTGTTTACAAATTGTGCTATTTTATTTGACCGGCGGGTGGCGCTCGATGCAGTATGGAGAAAGTGTCAATCCACGTGCTGAGGTGAAACGTCAAAATAATCATAGTTAACATTATTTTTTTGGAAACGTTCGTGATTGTAATTGAAAATTCAATTTCCGATGGAAGTAACAGAAAAAATAAACAAAAACTCAGGTAGGATAATCAAATTATTGCAATCGTTCAAATGGCCTATTAATCGGATTTGTCGTTTAGATGGGGAAGGCCAAAATGAGCAGCCAGCAAAGCGTAAGCGCAGTAATCCTTTTAACGTGAATCGAAAAGAGGAGAAAGAAAAGCGCCGACAGAAACGTGCTAGAATAATCATCCGCAATATATCGTACAAAGTCACAGAAAAGTCGTTGAGGGATCACTTTCAGAAATTTGGAACAATTCTGGATTTGAATCTTCTGAAGCGTCCAGACGGCAAGCTCGTTGGCTGCGCTTTCATTCAGTATGAAACAGTGAACCAGGCAGCCAAAGCGATTTTGAAGATGTCTAGTAAAGAGTTTCTTGGACGAACAGTGTTTGTAGACTGGGCGCTGGGAAAGGACGAATACAAACAGAAGAAGGAAGGTGTTGGTGAAACGAAACCGAAGGTGGAACCTAAGGAGGAAGTTAAATCGGAAGAAGACAGCGAAGATGAACAGAATGGGGCCAACGACAGTGCGGAACATGTCGACGACGACGATGAAGAAGCCTCGATTAAATCTGAGACCGAAGACGGAAGCGATGAAGAAGACAGTTCTGATGAAGATGGTGCAAGTGGCTCCGATGTAGAAGACGAAGATGACCAAGATGAGGACAAGAAAGATATTAAATCCAAGCTGGACATTCAAAAAGAGAAACACTTGTCCAACGACGTAAAGGAGGGCTGTACGGTTTTTATTAAAAACGTTCCCTTTGACGCTGACGACAATGATATGCGCAAGGTCTGTCGGAAGTTCGGACCCGTTTACTATTCCATCATCAATCGAGATCCAGTATCTGGCCATTCTAAAGGAACTGCATTTGTGAAATTCAAAACCAAAGAATCGGCCGACCTTTGTTTGGCGTCAGGAACAGAGTTTGTTTTAAATGACACTCCTTTGGATCCATTTCCTGCATTAAGCCGAGACGAAGTACGTCAACAGGCGGACAAAAAATCGTCTTCAAATGAGGAAAGTAAGGACTCCAGAAACCTGTATTTGGCAAGAGAGGGCCTAATTATGACGGGATCCAAAGCAGCTGAGGGTGTTTCTGCATCTGACATGACCAGGCGGCATAAATTAGAACAGGTAAAGAATCAGGTCCTCAAAAATCTAAACAGGTAAGTCAAGCCTCTTCCATAACATGAACATTGGCTGATCAGTATTTTTTCCAGATTTGTTTCGCGCAATCGGCTTTCGATTCACAATCTTCCCCTGAACTACGACAATGAAAACCTGCGGAATCTAGTGATAACCCACACAGGATACAAGCCACACGAATGCAAGGTGATGCGTGAGAATAGGATAACACCCGAAAACCCCAAGGGTAAGTCCAAGGGATTTGGTTTTATGTCATTTACCACGCATAAGGAGGCACTCACCGCTCTTAGGAAACTCAACAACAACCCAACAATCTTCGGAAATATCCACGTAAGTTGAAGTAAGTTTTAACTGCATATGCCTTCAGTCGTATTTTTCCCTTTTAGCGTCCAATTGTCGCCTTCAGTATAGAGGACCGAGCTGTGCACAAAATCAAAGAGAAGCGAATTGAAAAGTCCAAACTCAACAATCCAACATACAAGGACAAACTGGAAAAGCGTAAGGAAGCGAGGAGGAACGGACCTAAGAAGAAGGCTACAAAAACTCCACCAGTTGACGACAAAAAGAAACTTCAAAAGCACATCAAGCACCTTGAAGCATCCCGTGCCGCAGTGGCAACAAAAACGCCCAAGCCAGCCGAAGAAGTGGAAGATTTTGTTGGGTTCGCTGGCAAAAAGGGTGCGTCCGTTGGAATGCGGTCAAACAAAAAAATTATGGAACAGGCAATGGAGCATAAGAAGAGGGTTGGCGATCAGAAACGCAAGGACAAGAACAAGAAACAAAAGATGATGCATCGCATAGAGAGGATGCAAATCGACCGAACTAAGCAGGGCAAGAAAAAGGTCAAGGACGACTTGTCGCATTTGGTCGATAAGTATAAGAAATTGATTGACAGCAGAGCGAATGAAGGTGCTCCAGCCGCCGTAAATATGAAGAAAAAGAAGAAGCGAACGAAGTGGTTCACTGAATAGTGTGTGCATAGATTTAAGGTCGCTAATAAATTAGTTTGTTCGTTGATAACTGTATACCGTTTGAAATTGGTTTCTGTTGCTTTACAATTGAAGGTGGAATGGCGCAGTAGTTTTCATCGGAACAAGGTACAATAACTAAAAAGTAACCCCCGTCCTCGTAACTAAATCTAAATACTACATATAACATTTCCACTTAAAGTCGTATTAAGTTGGCGGTTGTAACGCTCATCCCTTTAATTTACCTAAACAAAAACAAGGTAATTTTGTATTGGAGACGTAGATGCTTAAAGATTACGGTTTTCCTTTGCGTTCCGCAAAGAAACACTATATTTCCAATCCATTGACGAGGGAGTATTTGCTTGATTTATCCATTTTCTAGAAAACAAGCACGCAGAAAGATTCCTGCAATTGTATAATGACACGTACAATACCTACCTCACTTAGCCTGGGCCACATTATCCACTTGCGAATAATGAGGATTCCAATAGAACTTTCTCAACTGTTTGCAGAAGGAATAAATCCTTAGAGTACAGCGCACAACAGAAATAACACAGATTCATACAAATCCCGTTGGGTAGATGTAGGTGTACGCAGAAATGATTAAGCTCTTTCAACCCGTGCATAGATTTCAGTGCCGTTTCGCCAGATGTTCCCTTAAATTTTGCCACGTCTCCTTTACAGTGTGCGCTGTGTTAATCCCTTCCCAGAGCTGCTGTAGCTAGCTCATATCTGTGTTGTATTTGCGTTTATAATTTACTGCCACCACAAACAATTTGTCAAGCGATTATTCTATTCCGCCAAGCTTGACAAGCACAGGCGAAGAGAAGGGGCTCGTAGGCATTAAATTTGTGTAGATACGTGCTAAAGAACGCCCGGAACCTGCAATATATATCTACACTTGTATGAAATGTAAACGACACAGTGATAAGAGAATAAGAAAGAATTATCCTCGGCTGAACTTTTATGACGCCATTAATGTGTGTGATTGAATGTCTTCAAGGTCTACATAAATTTACTGTCTGCGCAAGCAGTCTCCTTTGTTGTATGTCGTATGTGTGTAGTGTTGTGGTGTTCCTGCTGACTTGATTTTAAGGACTTTTTGCGGCCCATTGAACTGCGTTGTAATTGAAATAGAACAAACAAAATCAGTCTTACTAAAAATGGACTAATTTGGCAAAATAGATCTTTCAGGACTGGATTCATTAAATTAATTTCATTCACCTTATCAGAAGTCCGAACGGCCTACCGCCTACACACCATAGACAAATCATATCACTATTGTCTCTGCTACACACATTCTTACCCTGTGAAAGCGAAAAGGTAGGTAGGTACCTACATCCAACCACCTTGAACGTACAAAACTGTTTAGCACTGAAGATGCGAGCAAGTGAGATTTTACACAGAAGATGAACGGAGAATCCAATCAATTGAGTTATTGTAAAGTGGTGATTCAGAGTGTGATTCATCATTCTCTGGTCGGCCAAATATTGGCAATTTAATTATACGATTGAGTGGTCACTAGGAAATTGTCATTTACAATTTATGTAGCCGAAATGAAAACTTTGATTGCCTGAATTGGATGCGATGCGATGGATTCGGGCTAAACTCCTGTAGGTATGTACCTAATAGCGAACGAAATGGATTTTTTTTTTAAATTAAGTCTTTCAGTTGGAGTTGGTTAAGTATGTATTACAGTATTTCTGATTGTAGTTGCATTCTTCCTTGTTTGTTTAAGGATGTAGCTTCACGTTTTCATTGCTTACCGGCAGATTGTCAACCACAGCTCTATCGAAGGTGTAAAAATCGAAAGGATAATCTAGCTACTACGGTCTGTTAGCCGTTTATAGAAAGAATTTAACAATTAAATTTGAGTTCTATTATCATGATGTGTAAATGGGCATTTTACGCCTAAAGAGAACGACATTTCAAATTGTGACGTATATCTCCCTTGGTAATTGGGTGTCCCATAATTCAAGCAAAATTTGAATTTTGCGCCATTTAATAGTACAGTGATGCCAACGCCAAAAAAGATAACAACGTGACAGCTGACAGTTGGGGGTTAGCAAATAAATATTATGAAGCGCTATACGAAAGAACAACGCATTTTCATTATTAAGCAATATTTTATAAATAATGAAGGTTTGCCAGCTACAGTCCGCAATTTTCGTTCAAATTATGGCCGTCATAGTGATAAAAACCCATCAACTGTGCAGAGACTAATTAAAAAATTCAGTGATACTGGATCAATTAGTGATCTTAAACACTCTGTGTGTCCTGTCACAAGTCATTCAACAGAAAACGTCGAAGCAGTTCGCGAGAGTATTGCTGACTGTCCAAAAACCATCAATTCGGCACCGTTGTCAAGAATTGGGCATTTCGAGAAGCTCTCTACAGCGAGTTCTCACGAAAGACTTGAAACTTCATGTTTACAAAGCTCAAGAACTGAAGACTACTGATCATGCAGCGCGAAGAGAGTTCTTTGAATGGATTTTGGAACCGTGACAAGTGGATGCTAATTTTTCGAACAAAATCGTCTTCAGTGATGAAGCTCATTTTCATCTTGATGGCCTGCGATTTTGCGATTTGCCATTGGACTTTTTGCTTTGGGGTTTTTTTTATTAAAGTCAAAGGTCTATGCAAACAAGCCCACGACCACCAACGCACATAGGAGTATTTGCATGAAAAACCTGGCCAAAATTAATTTTCATTACCTTTGTTACTTTTTCAACTTAAAATTAATATTTATTAAATAAAATACAGTTTCTAATTGATTTGTATTATAAGCTGCAGCGCGTTGACCCATGTACTATATTTAGGTTACGGTATAGCAAACATTTACTTCTTGATTTTGCTTTTTAGTAAATTGAATTTTGACCAGCTTTTCGGTGCAAATACTCCTATGTGCAACGCCTTGAAGGAGGAAATTGGGAGGTGTATTAATGAAATTCAGCCAACGGTTAGAAAATATGAATAAAAAATACTTACTATTGGCTAACAAAGCTGTGGCGGCTATTTATCCGATGTGCTATTCCATACATAGCCCCAATCTGTATAAAAATCGGTATTTTCTATCACAATTACATTTTGCGTAAATTATGGGACACCCTTTATTTATCTACCGCCAACAAACTGTGTTTGTTGTTTTCATACAACCCAAGTTAATGTCACGTTCAATTTTAAATACCAGTGGTGCACTTGTGCATTTTATTGATCGTCTTGCAAAGAATAGAAACTTTGCCGAATACTCCCTACCCTACACCATCTGGCATCTATTAACATCTTTTATGTCTTTATAGAATCCCTCCTTTTTCTTCTACGAATTTGCGGTAGCAGAAGCATTATATAAATCCGATTACCTACTTACAAAATACTCCACTAAGTCCTTTTTCCAAGTGAATGTCAACCAACATTTGTTAGTTTTGCTCGAGTACTACACAACGTGTATACGAGTTCGAGCATGAGCCGTAGTTTACGAATTTCGCATCCTTCGCAGTTCCATTTTCCCCTCTGGCTTTGCTAGAATTTAATTTACCGAAGTGATGTATTTTGCTTCAAAAATGATTGATCACAAATTCCGGGTACCTCTTCTCCTTCAACTGCAATTGTGTTCAAAGCGGGTTGCGTTTACTTCAGAGTGTTACAATTATCAATTGAAGGTTTATAACGGTATCCGCTATGGGAGATATTTGAATAGAAATAAAATAAAATAGCATCGAAAGTGCTTTTTTTGAACGGGGTCGCATTAGGTACGTCAGTATATTGTCACAAATCCACCGATAATATATTAAAGCGTTCACTTTTCATCCCAGTAGCGTGTGTGTAACCATAATTTATAAGTTACCTCATTTATCCTGACACAAGTGTTACCATCTAATAGTCATTTGTCGTCCTTCATTACCAGCCGAGCGTACACACAGCAAGGCATCCAAAAAGAGAAAGAGCAGAAAAAGATATACCCATCGGAGGACCCGAAAAAACAGCTCTGCTATATCCTTTCACTGACAGTGAAAAAATGCCTGCCTACCTAATCCTTGAATTAATGGCATCGACGAGTGGTGGAAACAACAAAAAGTACAAAAGCAAGTCGAAAGATGTCGAGAAAATTTCGGGCGAAAAGTTAGGTGGATAGAAAACCAAGCCGCTTCTTGCGCCACCTTTTTTAAGGACATTAAATGCATGTAGTAGGTATTTACAGCATATACTTGAACACAAGAAAGTTTTAGTATTACCACTTATGATGTTGTATGTTGATTATTATTTTACTGTTTCTTTGTTCCTTTCGTACTTCATAAGTGTGCTTGTGTAGGATCTGCGGTCTCTTCAATATGCATGTCTACCACGAGCATAGATGTCACAACATATTTCCTTTCATAGGGACCATAATCCGTTATAAATATCTTCGCAAAATGTATAAGGGACACAAATAAAGGAAAAGTAATGGTCCTGTAATATCTTGTCTTTGCAAGGACCTTGACATCTAAATACAAAAGCTCGGCTTTCTAATTTCATTTGCCTATGCTGAGTAAATACATTACATTGTAAGCCAACATGATTACTCTGGCCGGCAACTTGTTAAAGGACATTGCCAAGTTAATTACTTGCGGACATGATTTAATTAGGAGTTTTGTTATTGCATTAGTCAGGTGTAATGGTAAACGTAATCATATCATCTAGGGTGGCAGAGTATTTCGAGTTCTCAATTATGGGCACATCAACATCTGGCCCTTACGAGACTGTAAGACGTAAGGTTGGCATGTGGCAAACATTCGGCCGCAAGATTTGAGAAGTTGGACAAGTTCTTATTTTTAAAAAATGTTGTAGGAAAATTGGTTCAGTGGGTTGTGTGTCGGACTGCTGAGTGAGGGGTCTAACGTACGACTCCCAGCAAGACAGAAAATAATACTTCAAGGTGTTTTCCCACTACGCCATCGCAAGTCGGACTTCTAAATAACTTCCGGGAATGTATATGTTTTGAAAAAGATTCTCAATTTAGCCGTTGGGACTCGGCTTAAAATTGTAGGTCGTCCCGAAAATAAAAACTCACACAAAACGTATGGCTGTGAAAAGCTAGGCCTAGGGTATTATACGGACCTGTAAATTAAGTTTCAAAAGAAGACGGGATGAGGACTGATTGAAGTACGACTTACATTTTGATTTGATAACACACCAATTTTCTCTTTCCTTCATTCGAGTCAGGCAATTCTGATTGCAAAAATACACTGTACCTACAACCGCATGCAAACATCACGAACAACAGTAAAACATATTGTTGAATCGGAAAAAAAATCGGTTTAATACCATTTAATCCCATAAATGAGTTCCACTCGGAGAAACCTTTTCCATTCACACTCACAACAACTGAGAAAATTAAAATTAAAAGGCGTCGCATCTCAAAAATCATTCCCCATAAAGAATGCTTTGTTTTCGAAAACAAAAGCGGAACAAACAATGACACTAAAGGCGTCAAATGAACACAAACCGGGTAAATTCCATAAGCAGCCAAGGATTTAAATACACACAAGAGTCCCATGGATTCGTCCGCTTGTGTCACCACTGAATTCCGCTCCGTTAATAACGATGCTGAGCAGCATGTCATGAGAGCAAACGAGAAGATCCTGATGATGATGAATAAGTTTCCAAGTTTAATATGTATTCGCAAAACATCACCCGCTCGTTATTGTGCTGGATAAGAACGCGATGACAATTATTCACTGGCAAGTGGAGGACGGTCTTTGTGTTCGGAAATAACAGAATAATTATAAAATAATATAGAAAATATATACAAATAAAGCAGACACACTCCAGGCGGATGTGGGGGTTCCCTTTTATAAGTTTCCAAAGTGCATCAGGGAACTTTGGCCACGAACATGACGACTATTTGAGTTTGGGAATATTTTTTAAGTGAATTACTTTATGTTTCTAATTATAGACCTCAACTGAAACTCCTTCATCATATAATTATTCGCTTTCGCTCCCATAGAAAGGAGCACTTCCTCTCGACTTGAACGAGTATTTAATATTCTTGCGCAAACATTTATTTGGGACCAAGCCTGCCAGATGAATGTCAAAGGTTGTGAATTGTGATTGCTTTATTTTCGAACCATTGCGATGATGGAAATGGTATAGAGAGGTGAGTTTGAGTTCTCTCGTGGTATACATATACAGCTACACAGCTAAGAGCAAAATAGAAATTAATTTTCCAAATGAATCCTTTCTGGGGAGAGGTAGAGTGTGACATTTGCATTAAATAGATGGCTGGGTACATTTCGAAGGGTTCCATCCTCATGGGATATTTTCCATTGATGTCTACATCATCAGAAAAATTGATTTGCAAAGGCGTTTCTGGTTTAGTCAAGCGAGTGCTTTCCACGGGAATTATAGCTATTTCTGGGTTTTGGAAATTTCAATAGGAATAACTATTTGTAAAGGGAGTTTTAATTATCCTGTAGCCAAAGGAACAAAAACCCTTGGAGCTATCGAACATCGTACAAACAAAAACTGTTCAATCCCTGTTTCATTCATATCTAAAGAGGTTTAATCCAGTATTATGCTCCATCACCTATGGGGACGACCACTCATCTTATGCGTACCAAACGGAAAAGATATTACAATCCACGCGAAAGGATTCCATTAGAATATCAAAAATCAATCCAACAGACATTTTCTGTTGTAAAAAATGCATCTCGGATAACAACTTTGATCCTCCTCTGATGTGCACACAATGTCCTTACAGCTGCAATACACGGTGTGGTGAATTTCAAGCAGGAATTTTTTGTTGTTTGTCGAAATCCATGCGAAAAATATGACTTCTCGATTAAATTCGAAAACTGCGTCAAAAGAAATTCATGAGCCCAATAGTCTTTTACTTTAACTCACAGCCCAGAGTCAATTTCACCCTTTCTGAAATAAACATCATAAAAAAAAAGTTAATTTAAAAAACCAAAAAAAAACCCGACTGGCTGTAAAAAAAAAAGAATTAAAAAGATATGAACAAGTACCTATACCTTACTAATTGACAATCGGAGACTATAAACCTACACAGCCTAACAAATATATGAGTAGAGTACCCGGCGACTGTCAAATAGTAAGGTATAGGTACTTTCGCGTACTTTCCCAAACTTTCAAAAAAATTACCAAAACTCTCTCAGAGAGCTGAAAATATATACCGAGCTACTTTGAGCAACTCTCATCTTTGACATCTAATCCATATCAGAAATAAATATATAACTCACCTTTTTGCAACATATGAAATGTTCTAGGACAACATTCGACAACCACCGAATTTTCTTTATTTTTACAGATTTTATTGCTCTGTGCAATTAATTTTTAAGCCGGATTTTGAATTCGTTTCTTGACAACTTTCTGCATTTGACATATTTATCAGTACTTGCCGGTTGAAATCCTCTGAGCTGTTTCGAGCCAAGAGAGGAACCACTCGTTACTCGTTATTTTGCTAATTTTCTCTTTTTCTGCCATTTTTGATGAGTACGTGTATAGACTTTGTGTGATTGCGATCGATTTAAATCGATTGCGGTCGATTCAAACTGCGTACGCGACTAACCTCATGTATCTATTTAGACTATATAAACTTGAACCTAACAATCAACATAATATTCGTATGATGGTAACACTATCCACTAAAAATAAGTGATGCGATTTTTGGCTGTCAGTTGCGATATTGAGTTGAAATCTAGATGCCGCTAGGTGCGAAACTTGGCTGGGTATGAGTTGCGATGCTATTGTGAATAGATCAGAACGTGATTTATTTCACAGTTCAGTGTATCCCATATCTTGACATTTCTCACTGACATTTGTGTGACAATTGTTTTTTTTTCGTTTTCTCTTCTGTTTCTGTTTAGTATATCTCCGGGGAAGAATACGAATCTTATGACACCTCACTCTTCAAAATCGGTCAAGCCGTTTAGGCCACCGGGTGTCCCGATGGAACGTACATAGGATACGCGCGAAACACATAACCCTCTGTGAGTGCAGTCGGGTAAAAATAATACATATTTTAAAAAGAGAGCAGATTAACTTTCGCCAGGCCTAACGATTTATTGAGTACAAAAAGCTCGCATCTATAGCACACGGTTGGTATATCCCCCAACGGTCGTTTGTGCTTTTACGTATGGTGTCATTGGGGACGTTCAAGTATCTAGTTTAGTAAGTTTGACAGCTCTCTCACTAAGTGCATCTCGGTTTTGATTGGCCGAAATCGGTCATGTGCGCAGATGTTTCAGTTGACGTTTATGGAGGGATAGCCGACGAATCTAGTCAAGAAATTCGTGACTGAGTATTAAGTTGACAGTTCGCGTATGTGGATGACGTAGGAAAAGTGTCGTTCCCGAACAATCTAGTTCTTGCGTTCGGGCTACATCTCATCCAGACCAATCTAGTCGACTTAAGATGACTAGATTTTTGAATGCAACCATTGCTGGTCTTTGGTGGTTCGTTCTTCAAGTAATTTTTGGGCCACCCGATTTTTTTCTTTTACCTCCATTGCTCTATCGATCTCTGTTATAACTTTAAAGATCTTTAGAAAACGGTTCTGGGTAGAGAGAAGGCGTGGCTTTCATCAAACACTGTCTGGACGGTCTAGAGGGGGCTAAATGGGTAGGACCATATGACCCCATTCCCGTGCTAAAAAGTATACCTTTTCTAAATCTTCTGGGCCAGAGCTCTCCTTGTTTTACTATACCATTAAACAGCATAGTCGCCCTATTACCGTATGGTTTTAAGGGAGAACGGGTCTCAATTGTTTAACCCTTCACCCTGATCACGGAAAACAGAAAACAGAGCAGGTGCAGCTGATTTTAAAATATAATTTCGCTGTCACATTAGCATTCAAGATCAAGTATTTCAGCAAAATTTACCCTAACACTCAATCCATTGCATATGACACAAAGATAAGGCTCCACCTAACAAGGTCCGTCAGTTCTTTATGTTCTAATAATGTGTTCTGTCTTCACTGTACCCTATGGGAGAGAAAACATATGAGGATATATGGAAAACTTCAAAAGCGTCGACAGAATAGGGTTTTATCTTCCTCTTTTTAGTTTGCAGAGTGCTGACCTTGTTCCGTGCGTCTTTGTTTGCGGGGCACATTGTTCCTCAATGATAAAGTTTAACCTCTCACTATGTCGATTGCATCAGTTTTGATAATTGAGTAGTAGTTGTTGCGAGAGTGGGGAGACAACCCTTCATCAAGGAAGGATTTGTTTCGAATCGCTTGTTCTAGTATGGAATCCTCTTAAAAATCTTTGTTTGTATGGGATTGTTATGTGGGATTCGGAACGAATCACTTCCAAAAGTTTTCCTGATCAAGCTCATCAAGTTCGAGCGTGAGTGTAGCTTAATTTCGTAAATGTGCCTCGTTCCATTGACGTTTAGTGAGATTTTTGGCTTCGTTGTCTCATTGAGGACCATGTAATGTAGTCACTTAGCAAAGAGTGACTCGATTTTTCCTTCTCGTAAACAGTAGAATTCAATAAACACACACATGACCACCCATTGGGTGAAACTTGATTTAATATTCTAATTAATACGAAGCCCTTGTGTACCTTTAGTAAGTGGAGTGTGTGGAATTTGATTGGAAGTCGGAATATTGTAAAGTGGACTGGTCGAAGGTAGAGAGCAGAAAGGGAAATATATGTTGTTCTTACTTCCTACTTATATGCAAGTTTCAGTATGACAAAGGTAAGAGCTTACAGCTTACCCACCAGAACTTTAGATAATAAATTATTAAATGGTTCCATGTGACTCTATAAAAGGTTAGGCCAACTGACCATCGCATGTGCTGTTTTTTTTTTTCCAATTCATGTCTGGTACTCGAAAGCTTAGAATCGCGTTGGCGAGCTTGTTTACAATTCGATATGATTCTTCGCAAATTCTACCCAATGCCCGGTGGTCATAAGGCTCGCTTTCTCAAGTTATCTTCCAGTTGATGGAGCGGTCCCTAGTGAACTCTTTAAATTCTGCCCAGGGTAGTTTTAAAAAGACAACGGACCAAAGCCCACACCATGAAACATTCGCTGATGTCAACGATGCCATGAATGGGGGCATTCTTTGAAACATTTTCCGCGGCCTGTGTCTGATTACATGCAATGTACCCAAAGACGGTAAGACTCATTATAATGTAGGTATGTGGTATTGTGGATATGGTTATTACACTTTTCCGGGGACTAAGACCAACGATTTGAAATTTTGCGTAGAAAAGAAAATACACGGGAGAAGTTGCAGCCGCCGCTGCGCCGATGGGTTGAAAGTCGCTAATGGCTATAAATAGAGAAAAATGTCAAATCGTCGATGCAATTCGCCGGTGGTATATGGCGGGGGAAAAGTGCAACAGGTAGCCGGTTGAATGTTACCGCCTCGGCCGCTCAGCTGGGTGGGTTCAGGCTTGACGATGAAATTAAAATTATGTCTGCTGAAACGAAATGGGTACTTAACCTTCTTTTCGAGATGATGAATATAATCGTTGATTCGATTACAGTGGGCGCCACACAATCTTTTTAGAAAGAATTGTGAAACCTTACCGAACAACTTCCCGATGATGGATTTGCGAAACGAACTTGAAGAATTCAGAAAATAAATGAGAAGAAATGACGTTTTATTTAGCGAATTGGTTGGGTGCGACATTATTCCCCCTAGCGATTCTATCTTTTAACCCTATGCCCAAGAGCGAAAGGATTTTTCTTTAGCAGGCGAGCTCCTATAGCTTACAATGATTGGGGATAATAAGACCTTGTTCCTATGTATGGAAAGCAGAGTCTTGGGGACAGAGGTTGCTGATCAATTGATCAATGCGGATCAATTTGTTTTCCGGTGACAATCACGTGGGCTTCCGCGCAGATTGGGGGGTTGGGGATGAGCCTATAGTGTGCCATTTCTTACACATAAATTCTTTAAGTTGGGGCCCTTAGCCACTGGATGCTGAGCCGTTATCACTGACGTTGGGGTGGACATCTCGTATTTTCTGTGGTAGGCAATTTAGATTCTCTTGCCTTTGTGGTTGTATTTTGTATGATGTGCTTCAGTTGTGTTTCGTATATTTTTGGTATCTTATGTTTTGGTTGTTTTGTCCACCCGTAATGCTTTCTGTACTGTGTTTTGAGAAAACTCTCTTCGCTCTCTCTCTCTTGGGACCGCCCGTCCCTGCCCGTCCAATTGGGCTGTTGGGGTACCTGCTTTTGCTATTCTCCCGAGGGTCATGGCGAGCAAGATCGTTGGATATTTAGCATACCTAACAAGATCGACTATGCCACTTCCTCACGAGAATAGCGAAAGGACGGGATGGTAAAAAAAAGGAATGGATCGGAAGGTGGAAAGGTGGGAGACGACCACATATTTTTTTTTTTGGCGCGTTTTGAACGCAACATGGTACCCTACAGTCAGGTCGGAATGTGGGAACATCAATTTAGGGTGTCAAATTCATCAGATTGCCACTACTCATCCAACGTAAGCTGTTTGGGTGAAAATTCGAAAAAGCACATCTGTAGTGACTCTTGATTTAGAATGGAGCCCATCTGTGACCGATAACAACAAACTTCGCCTTCAATTAAATATTGTATTCCAACACGGTTCTAAATTCTAATTTTAAAATTGGGTTTCCAAGTAAGACCGAATATTCATTTTAAATCTCACAAAATCCATGGCACGTCTGAGGTTGCGATTGTTGCAATCCTGGTGACAAAAATGTCTATCACTCGTGTCTGGCTACTACAACAACGCTCTCTACCTCCTACATCGTCCCTAATTCAATATCGGCCACCCACAAAAGCAAAACAATGTTCGAATAATTGGCTTTGCAAGGTCGTATTGTTGGTTCTTTTTGGTTGTCAGGTTGCTGTTGTAGAGGAGGATGGGTTTGGCTACCAAATAATGTTTTATGTATCGAAACATCTACAGCATGTCACAAAGGTGCTGGCTTCGCCTCGCCTTTCGACTTGCCATCCAATCATCTGACAAAATGAATGAGACTTTCAATTAGCTTCAGTGACATTGATAAACTGAATGTATAGACAACACAAATTGCATGTATACCATCTCTATGTCTGTCGAAATATTTCAAGTCTGGGCTTAGGCATAAAAAAAATCATCACATTCCTCACGATGAAGGGAGACACATGCAATACTTCGATGAAAAGTCGTTATTATGTTGAACCTGCCCTTTAAATATTTGAATGTCGACTGGAAAAATCTCAGATTCTGCTGTTTGAACACCGCCAGACATCTAGCACAGCTGGCATAAATATGTTTTCAGCTCGCATGTCACGTCGTTAAAGGTTGAAACCTACTTTCATTACCTTTCATTTCGTTAAACTGCATCATTATAAAGTCTCATTATATACCTAAAATGGTTTCTTCCACCCAACTGACTAAAGGTAGAAATGATTAAGCCAAGAATTGCGAGATCTCCGAAAGGTCTAAAAGTCAAAATGAATAAATTACTCGATAAACGTCTACCACATGCTCACATATCCAGTCAGCAGTCTGTCTGTAGCAGCAACGGTATAGCGACGTCATAATGCCTCAATTCAATGAAATTACCGGGCTCACGCTTCATTTAATATGTTCATGGTCCCGCTGTGAAAATACTTTGCCCTTTGGCGTATGGGAGGCCTGCCGAATAGATTGTATTTTGTGCTATCATGAACACATATTCACATAATGAAACGGTTCACTGAACCCCTTATGAAGTAGCGTTGAAACTCTTTTCATTTAAAGTGTGGTTTCGTCCTTTCAATGAGCCAGATAGTTGACTAAGCATTGAAATGCCCCACACAGCCACTTAATTGGCTCACCACCACCACCAATAGTCGTTCCTCTTACAAGAGCCCTGCAGCTATACATGTGGGCACAAGCCCGATTCCATTGAGCAATGGCTAGACCAAATGCAAATTAACAGGTTAATGGGAGGCTCGGTAAATTATATGAGAGTATAAGTGAACGTCGTCGGGGGTTGCAACCCTATGCATTTAACCAAATGAAAAACACACAAACAGGAGCAATGTTACACAAAATGATTAAAAAATAAATGGGAAGTGAGGGCGCATTCTATGAATAGCATGCCGTGCCGGAAAGCTTGTTTCGTGCAGTCAGCCAGAGAAGCAGCAGCAGCCTCATCATCATTGTGGTCTGAATGAATGACTGTCTGAATGACTTTTAGTGCCGGAAAACCATTTCGAATTGAAAGAATGAAAGAACCTCTTGAGGGTTGATTGCCAGGATGTATGTTGACTGTGTACTTGGGCTTTGTAAGAGGAATCTAATTTAAGCCTTATTGAAGAATCCGGCCACCAATAAACACGGAAACACGTTTCGAGTTGGTAAAGCCAGTTTGTTATCTTTTTGATGGGATCACCCTCAAAGTTGAATATTATGCACATGAATGCATGGCATGGTTTGATATGGTGCTAAGGCCAATCTTAACATATGCATCCTTTGAGGATCCCTGTCTCCATGAGCTATATTTGCTAAAAGGGCGGGCTCAAGAATTATCAAAGGTTCAAACTGATCTGTAGGACACATTAATCACAAAACGAGTATGTATTCGCGCCCTCCAAATCAACAATAGCCCAAAATTAGGAAGTTGTCCTTCCGAAGCGAAGAAGAATGTGGCGTCTCAAACAGAGACCTGAATGGTAAAGCAAGTCTATTCGTTGAAATGGGCCGGAGGCGAGATTCTCCTAACCATATTTAATGAAATGAAATAAATAAATGCAAAAAAATAAATGAAATTCGGTTAAGGGAGGTTCTGTTTTGCGACGTAAAATTTCCTGATGTAATGTGACCACCGAATAAAATACCTACTTTAGGTAGGTAGGTAAATGGTGCTCTTGATTTAGGCCCCACAAAATTAAAATAAAAATATAAGAGGAAGCAGTTCAGCATTGGCTTTTTAATATAAATTTGACGGCGGCATGTGTTTCCTTGCTAATCCGCTGTAAAACAGTAGCGCCTGTGTTTTGCGGAACATATTTTTTCGCAGATGTGTATGGAAATGACATTTCACTAGGAGCCCATATAAAGTATGTCTATGCAGTTCAGAGCACAGAACACATAAATATAAAACATTGTTGAGTCTTATTTCGGACTCTTGGGAAAACGAATTTGGTGATTTCTCCTAACAGTCCGGCACTCACTAACTTATTAGTTCGCCAAAAACGTTCATTAATAAGGAACCCATAAGTCAATTTCATAATTAAAATCTTATGAAAAAGATTTCCTTACATCTGAGATCGGAGGCACACCCATCACTTATTATCACATAATTACCTCCCCAAAGCAGTCCCCTTCGACAAATCACTCAATATTCTCCATGAATATTTTATTTGCACCAGAAATCATGTTTTTTCTTCTTGTCTATAATATTCTTGTGTGAATGTTGCATTTAATGAACCTCTTAGGACTTGCTTGCCATCTGATTACAGGACATACACAAACATTAACTGGATTCTGATGTGAATTGCATCCAATCAAGAACTTCCGCATGAAACGCAATTAAATCCTTTTTCCTTCCGATGCATTAAATCTTAAATTGAGAACATTCTTATTCCAAAACGCCAGGAGGAATGATAGAGGGCATAGACCACCACTTCCAAACTTTGAGTTTTCAACTATTTAAACTTTCATACCTCAATCACCCCAAACTAAAGTTGAGGAACATACTTCAAATTTCCTCTTTTATAGCGAACAACATTTTCCAGGTTGACTCTGATTGAAACCAATAGAGGGAGGCCAATACAAATGACTGATCCACCATTGAGCATTGAGTATAATTTTATAATTGCAATATATTACAGTTATGCAAGATTTTTGGGTATTAATTTGTGGGGTTTTTGTATCTCAGTGTGTTCCCATTTATACACAATTTGTGACAGGCTCTGTGTATTGTGTCAATATTTATAAGATTACTAGCTGAATATCCGACATAGATCGAGAGCAAAAATCTCAAACTACTGTACCCTATAAGATAATCCAATATTTCAGACTTTTAGCAGGCCAAGTAGGGTGACAACTGAAAATCTTCGTAGGGTAATCTTAGTTTTAAAATTAACAGCGCAAAACATATTCCTGCAGTTATTTGCCATAAGTTCTAACTTTATTTCAAAAATCATTTTCCTAGGTCTAATACGCTCTAATTACCACAGGTCCATAAGCAATCATAGCCCTTTGAACTGGCATCGAACACAATAAAGTCTACGTTAATCGAAGTAATACAGGTGTTTGTGATGAAATCAAAACTATTTAAATGGGTTGATGTTGGCAACCTGTGGCGGACATTTTGATTTGGTGGCATCCGTCTTATCTCTTGTTTATTATTTAGTCACTAATGCCAAATCACCATGACATGTTAGAGAATTAAGTAGAACGTCCAAATGATAACAAATCATCATCATCAAAATCAACATTATCAAAATGTGAAAACTTTGCGAGCGTTGCATCCTTTTTATGGCAGACGTGGTGGCCCTTCAAAGTCGACTCTCCAACGTTTGTTGGTCAAATTCGAGAGAAACGGTGCGGTAAAAAATCAGCCATAAATTTGACCAACTGGATCCGTAGCACCTTCAAAAGCCGCGGCAAGTTTAACAACATCAAACATGCTAAATCTTAATGAAACATCAAGAACGTAAAATTTGTTTTCCATTTTACTATCTATAGAGAAATGTAAAGACAAGCAAAAATAGTTAAATCCGAAATTAACCAGTCGGGTAAAAATAGAAGTACGATTTGAATGAAAAAGGAGTACAATACTATTATAGCATTTTATCCCTAAAATCTTAGTATCCTACTCGCGCTAAATTTTAGCGTCCCTAGTCTCCACTTCGATTCTTCACACCAAAGATAAATGCTCGCTAAATAATTATTATGTGTTTTCTTTTATTTTTATTTATCACGCTAACGTTCTCTGCGGCTTCCTCCGAAAAATCTATAATAATCACACAACACACACTTTTCCTCCTTTTTCTTCTGTCAACATTTATCTTCGATTTAATGTACTGGACATTTATTTCGTGAGCTAAATGAGTGGAGAGTTGTCATCGATCCATCCGTATGAGGTTAAGAACTTAGCAAGCGAACAGGATACTGCTTTGCTAAACTGCCTCGCTAAATTTTATCTTTGTAGACATTTTTGTATGGGAGATAAAATTTAGCGCGAGCAGGATACTTAGCTTTAAACTAATGTGAAAAATCATTAGTTACATATGGAGTATTTGTTTTAGGAATTAGTGTAACTAGAACTACAGTTATTTATGTAATAAACAACGAGTATATTTAAATCTTATAAATCTTATATTTGTATACTAATACAATTTTATTGCGCGGTCGTACTTTGGCGCGTATGACTGTACCTTTTGCTCAGTAGTTAGTTATCGCAAGTCAGCCAGCCATGGGTTTTGTCAGAGATATTCTCTTTTATTTCTACGTTTCAGGTATGAACAACCATGTTTGTTCTTATATGTTTCTCGTATATATACACCATCTCCTTAAAATAGTCTTATTAACCTTTTCAAAATATATAATAACTAACCAATGGCATTCAGCAATGCCAAAATGTTGTATTCCCGAACTCGACCACATTCCGCGTAGGTTGGCAGCATTTTTTTTGTATGTTTTGCATGTCACATAGATTCTAATTGAGAGTAACACCAATAAGAAAACAGAATAGCGGAATTTGAAAAAAAAAAAAACAAGTAAAAGTGTTATCATCGGCCTGGTTGATACCAGAGACAAATGATATCCTCAGTTTTTTTTTTCAAATTCGGCATTTTGTTTTCCTATCGGTGTTGCGTCAATTAAGAATCCGTGTGACATTCAAAAACATACAAAAAATACAAAAATAAATGCTGCCAACCTCGACAACCGCGGGGAAATGTGCTAGAATTCGGGAATACCACATTTTTACATTACTGAATGCCATTGGTTAGTAATTATATGTTGTTAAAAGGCGAATAATTTGATTTCTTTGGTTAATAAAACTAGCTAAATGAGATGTTCTATATACTAAAAACTTATTATGACAAACATGGTTGGGTATTTTGCGCTTTTGAATATCATTAACTTCGATTTCATGCGTAAATTTTTCTTAGAAAACTGAAGAAAATTTGCTCAATATATTTCTATTTTACTTCAAATAATCTGCATTGTTCATTTTTCATATATATTTTAAGCAAATCTCCACTTGTTCCTTAAAAAAATTATTATGCACACGTAACGAATAATTTCAAATTTAACGGATAAAGTTCTATGAACGCTGTCAGCAACTTTGCCCACAGCGGAAGTGGCATATGCAAGGTGCGAGTGTGTTGGTGAGTCGGAATTTTTAAAGTTACGTGACATTTGTCAATACGAATACAAGCGCACTTAGCACTTGCCACCCCATAAAATTATAGCTTGTAGGCAAATAACGGGAAATCGGCCGAAGTTGGTGGTCTCAGTATTGTCTCTGGTTGATACCCTCCACTGCAAACAAGTCATGCAAAACTGGTTTTGTATAGGAGGTACCAGAACTATTTGAACGACATATCCCAAAATTAATAAAAACCTGAAGACGATAAAAGTAAGTCCTCTCACAAAATTTCACTTGCCTGGGTCGATTCCTTTCGACGCTATCGTGTTTTCAACATGTTCTAATATTGGTTTTGTATGGGACGTACCAGAACTAATTGACCGACATAGCCCATTTTCAATACCAAGGTGATGACGATAAAAAGAAGTCCTTTCACCAAATTTCATTCACCTATGTCAATTTCTTTGGGCGCTATCGTGCTTTTAACAGACAGACGGACAGACAGACAGACAGACGGAGATGGCTAAATCGATTCAGAATGTGATCCTGATTCAGAATATATACACTTTATGAGGTCTCCGGTGACTCCTTCTTGGCGTTACAAATGTAATGACAAAGTGAATATACCTTAATGTGGAGGGTATAAAAAAACATTAAGGGCGCTAGCGACAAGAGGATTGCGTGGGGGTCTCTGGTTTCAACTCGATGCGTGTATGAATCAACATCCCTGCAAATAAAGAAGCTTTGCAACTTTTTAATAAGAAGTAGTAGGAGTTAGTAGCTGGACATCGTTTTAAATTATATTTAATTGCTATATCTAATTTGTGGTGGCATATTCAAATATTCTCTTTGATTTTTCTGAGGAATATAACTCTTTTTGAAAGACATTCAAAATCCTTACTTTCGAACAAATCTTTTTCCGCATATTTTTATATTTTATTTTAAAAATCTATGTTCGAAAATAACCGTCATGAGTATTTTTTTCACAAATTTGATTTCAAAAGCAGGAGTAACGCATTTTTGAATCTCGTGCAGCACCGCATACAGTGTTTAAAACGGGGGGATTTTGTCTACTATTAGATTCGCCTGATGTATTGAACATCGCTTTCTTTCATTGTTTTTCTATAGCAGGAAAATATTTATCGTGCCACCAAGAGTGTTTTTTGTGTCCTACCACTGCCATATGACGCATTTTTAAATGCGAGAGATAATTATTATAAAAACTCTCCTATCGCCAATTGTCAATTTGTATCCCATCAAGTTTTGCTGTTTTATTTCAATAACAACAAAACGTCATCCAACTGGCGTGGAGTTGTACAAAGTAGGACAACATTGACGTACCCGAAAGCGGCCTTGAGTAAGTATCAACTCGAAGAGGAAGTCTCGTATTGTTATGGCTTCGTAATTAAATTACTCCGCCGGCTATTGGTGGAATCGCTTTAAGTGGCATTGCAATTATATGACAAAGGCATCATCTAGATAGTGTAACGCCAATCATTTAAAATGCTGCTGTGACAGTTGTTGTGCTCTGCACTGGGTAGAACAGTCGTTTGCATTCACATCTAGATGGTAGAATTTCTATTCTCCTTTCAACCTCAAGTGACTGCGTTTGATAACGAATTTCCTCTTCCTTTGAGGATGCCGTCTCATCTCTCACGTTGACACGTTTATTAAATTCAAGGAGATACAAAACTCATGCTGGCATCACAAACATACACACATACGTACATGTAGCGTCACACAAAATGTGTCACACAATTAACCATTCAAAACCCTTCGCTGTTACGGCTACATGGGTTATTAACGCGCATATCCTTCGCTTGCCGAACGACCCATGCAATGGCGTGGAGCTCCATGTGTCATGGCCCATGATAGAGCGGCAGGCACCCCACCAACTCAATATGGTTGGTGGTTAAATGGAAATGTGTGACATCTTAAAATGGATGAAACCCGTTGTCGGGGGGCCGCGGGTACGACGTTGTAACAATAATTATTTCGTTATGCTGTGGTAATCTGTTATAGTATCTATTCCTCCCCCCAAATAATTTTGCTCTCAATCGCGGTTTTTTTGTTTTGTTTTGTTTTGTTTTGTTTTGCTTTGCACACTGTTGTGTGGTGTGGGTGTACAACTGAAACAATGACTGGGAGAATGATTACAGGTGGTATATGTTTAATGGATGTGTCGGAAAGGACGGCCTCCATGTATTTGATTTATAGCTGTCATCGTTAAATTCAATTTTCATTATTGGCGTCGACATTTGGCCCTAACCCCAGCTTGGTTGGTGGCCCCAACTCCGGGTTCATGTTTAATTGATTCGGAATTGACAATTAATTCATTACGGTAAATGGAATTCGTAAATGGAACGCAACTGTTTTCGGAGTGGAGACAGTGTTATTGATGGCAATGTCGGAGTATAATTAATCTACCACGAGAGACTTTGTCCGAGCAGGAGGAACATGTGAATGGGAGAGGTGCGGTGCCATCACACATTTAAGAGGTGACAATTGATTGTGGATTTGGGTCACACAAACGACTAGTGTGACCACCAGATATGAGTGGGAATGCGGGGCATTGGAATGTGTTCTACAGGCCATGGCTGATGTCATGTGAAATTGAGCATGTGACATGGTTTTGGGTGGGCTATGTGGGCGCACCAACATTATTGTGACATTGAGTTTTGATGGTTTGAGTGGCTTCTGATTTGGAATGCTAACGTGACAGGAATTAATTCCTTGATTTTACTGGGTAACATATTCCTGTGATTGGAAGATTGTAGTCTAAGTTGGTAGGAAAGTCGGCCGGAGATCAACTTTTCGATTTCAAGAGAGGGCCCTCCCGAGGGAAGTAGGCTGGGGTAGAGGTTGGGTGAATGTGGGTACAAGTGCATATTTCTACTCACCCATCATTTGGGTGGTGAGGTCGGCAGTGGTATTTGGAAAATTTGGTTTCGTGTCAAAAAGTACTTAACAGACTGAACTTGGTTCATATCATTCTATTAATACGTGAACATCCAAAGTTTCCGTACACTTTTTAAGTATTTATTATGAAATGAGTAGAATGAAACTTATATCATACGAAAGGTACTATGCCATAGATGTGCACAAACAAAAAATTGTGGGATAGGTATGTCTCCGTTAAGGCTGGTAAAATTAAGTTAACATTTCCCCATACAAAATGATTATCCGTTAAATGAAAGCATTTTGGTGACTGACCACTGACATTCAATTTGTCGCCGCCATATTGCCATAGTAACGCATTCAATTTCAAATATTATATCATATTAGATTAGAACCTATACAATACAATTTGCCTTCCCCTAAAACTAAGCCACAGAACGTATAATTTCAATTCAGGTACATTAGACATATCTCCGAGGTTATGATCAGAGATTCTTAATTGACATAACACCCATAGGATAACAAAATGGCGAACTTGAAAAAAAAAAATTGAGGGTGCCAGCGGCAAGAGGATTGCGAGTTGGGGGTCTCAGTATGATTTGTCTCTGGTTATGGAAACCATTTTTGATGTTATATGGAAAATATTTTTCGACAATTATTTGGTCCAAATTTTTGTAACGTGCATTAAACTGTAAAAAAATTATGAGTAAGACTTATTTTCAAAGGGTCGTACTTTTTCGATATAAAGACGTCACTTTTTCGTTTATAAAAAATAACATAACGATCGAAAATTCTGGTACGTTTTTAGTACAGTAGTCCCTCGATAATGTGAACTGATTAAAACAAGGCGTTTTCGGAATTTAGAGGGATTCACATTACTGGAACTTTTTTCTGTACTTACTAAACTGATTGAAACGATTTTCAAATTTATTAAAAACAACACAAAATGATTTTTTAAAGCACAGTTTTAATGTTTATTAATTTAGAAGAAAAACGAAAATCGCACGCAAAACGAGCAAGAGAAACAAGAGAAATATAAAAACTTTTACAAAAAAATTCACATTTTAGAGGTTGAAAATTTCGGAAGTTCACATTATAGACATGACAATGTAAAGTTTTGCCGATTCACATTTTAGAGAAATTCACATTATCGAGGGACTACTCTAAGTATTACATACTTATATAAATTAGGGTCGATTTTCGACCACAAGCGAAACTAGTATTCATTATTAAACAAGCTGTTTTGTTGTTGCATTTCAATTTTACTATTTTGGCAGTGTCAGCTTTCAAATTAGAATAAATTCTCAAATAGCAGAGTTTTTTTTGGCTCAAGAGTAAAGTGCTCAAAAAGGTTTTCAAGGGTCGATATATTAAAAAAAAAAATCGTAATTACATGCAGTCATGTCTCTGCTGTGGTCAGAGCCTATGGGAAACGATACCTTTGCTTACAAAACAAAAGCCCAAAAATTAGGAACATATCACGGTAACGCTGAAGAAAAACGAAAAAACTCAATTTAAATAATAAAGGAGTCTGTTAAAAAAGAGAAATTGAGCAGGAGAGACTATATCCTTCACAGGAGTAAATATTTCTATTTTTTTTAAGTTTATTGTATGTATATAAACTTCAAAATCGTTTTGACAGAAAAATTAGGCCGACCTTCCGAAAGAATCTAATGCTATTCTTCCAATTGCTGAGATCTCTGTCCATTTAATAATATGACATAAGGTCTGTTTCAATTCATAGACATTTATGCATTTCGTTTGAACTTTGCTTAGCAACAATAAGCCACAGATGAATAGTCACAGTCAATATAAATCGCATTTTTATATCAATATCAGCCCGATATGTAGCCCCAGGCTGTGTCTTTTATGGAAATCATTATTTTTAGTCGCGTATTGCAAGAAGCAAATTTTGAATGAATTTTATTTTTGCATAAAGCGTAATTATAAATTACGCGACTTGTTCTCGACGGCCGGTGCAGCGGACCCAGTTTACATGACAAAATAAAAAGAAAACAAAGACCGCACTGCGCCATCAATTTTCCGATTGATGTGTTTCGGGTGGTAAAAACGTATTAGCAGATTCTTTGAATACCTTCATGCGTATTTTAAGGAGTCTCTGGTCCCAAGATGAAACGATATCCTAACACATCCATGCGCTGCCAGGAGAATGATGAATACGATGTGCTTTTGGCCCGAGGTTATTAGGTGTAGCATGCTTCACCGCTGTACCGTAAAATAGGGAGTAGAAATAAAACACGAAACAAAGCCTGACAACCGAAAATTGTTTTTCCATGTATCCTGTTTTGAATGCAGAGAGGTGTACCTTACATTGAAAGGTTACATTTCATCCCCAATGAATTTTGGAAAAAATTGCCTTCCCAGCGTAGAAGCTGTGTAAAAGTAGGAAAATTAAAGAATCACAGTTCACGGCACTCCGAGCTGGGGGAATTATATTGAATTGTCAGTTAGCTTTGTCATATCTTTTGTTCTGTTAACGGCCTTAAGGAATAAAGTAAGCTGTAAATAAATCCCAATAAAAAAATTTCGAGATACGTAGTAACTTGTCCACTTTAAGGTTATGTCAGCTCAAAATACAACTCCCTATGCCTCGATAAGTGATTATGAATTAGGCTACACTCTCTAAGCCATAAAAGAGGAGTCCGCCATCCAAACATCTATTTATTTTATTACACAAAGTGGCAGAGGGCGGCAGAGGACGCCGTTGGTTAACGGCCTCGAGGGTGTGAATTTGCTACCAAAGCCGTTTTGATGGTTTTCAATTTGACAAAAAGGTTCTGTTATATTATTATATTGCGACACATACACATAACAGTTGAGTATCATTAATAAAATAATAAGATGTTCGGCAAAACCAACAAGAAGGAAGAAAAAAATAATAATAAAACACGCATTGACGTTTTCACCATTACTCCCCACATCATCTCCTTGGGGAAATACTTCTTCAGACACCACGTTTTGCACTGAATCCTATGTGTTTTTTTTTGTCGGTTAATAAAGCCTCAGACTCACCGTCACCGTCGTAGTCGCAGTCGGAAACATGCCAATTTTCCCTTTTATTCGAGAACAAATATTGTTATTGCTTTAATATAATATGCGTCGTATGCTATACAGAGTTCCATTTCTCCTTGGACTCATGTCCTGCTGTCAGTCTGTCATTCTCCCAAGTGTACTAAGACCTCTTGAAATCGGCCCTTGTGTCGAACTCGTAATACGAATTGTACGCGGAGTACACTGATACACTTACATATGCTGGTTTGAGTTCTTCCCAATTTAACTAGAGCTAGGTCCTCTTGCATATACGTCCATTGACAGCATGTCAGGCAGAGAATGGGAGATAAATGTTTCTTTTGTGGGTGCTTTGCTTATACTTAAACATTCGTTTTCTCTTTGGCTTTACTTTGGATGGACGCACAACAATGTTTTTTTTATTTTTTTTTTTTGCCTAAGCTTGAAATGACACTAGGGACTTTATTTAGCATATTTATCGTCGAAGGGATATGTTTGGGTTGTAGGTTTTGAGTTCAAGCCTGTAGGGATAAGGACAGTGCATTGTTTAGTTGTAACGTTAATTGGTGGCTCCCGCTAATAGGAGTACGATGTAATTATTTAGGGACTTATTTTGATCCATCGTAGTGATTTACGTATCATGCATACTCGACTCGTAACTCGTATGAACCTAAAAGGAACATACGTTCCAGTGGAAAATTAATTATCAGCAGATCTTTATAACCATATTTTAAGCTAAATTTGTGAATAAATTTCAAGTAAGATCAAAGGCAGATACGTAAGTAAAATGTGTTGAAAAAAAGAAGAATAAGATGTAAGTAGGTGGTAATCTCTTCGACAAGCCTTTCATTATAATATGAAGGATCATTCCTTGTTGTTGAAAAAAAGAAGAATAAGATGTAAGCAGGTGGTAATCGGTTCGACAAGCCTTTCATTAAAATTTGAAGGATCATTCCTTTTAAGAAAATATTTCTATAGAATAATTAAAGAAGTAGAAGTATAAGATGTGAATGATTAAAATAGATCCAATTTCTGTACAGAAAAGTATTGCAGAGCTGGGAATGTATTTGTTGCTTTTTTGTTTTCTGTCGATTCGGTAGCAAATGATTTTACTCAAACGTTAAATGTTAAAATCAAAGCATTTGCTAGGCTTCCTACGAACAAAATCTGATTTGAGCTAACACTAACTTTTGACATGTTCGAAAAGCGGCGCCACTTATATACCTTTTAGCTTTTAATTAGATCGTTCTGAATAAAACGTAGCAATTTCTACGAAATTCCAAGTCTGCTATTTAGCTCAGATCTTTTGCTTAATGTTTTATACGCACATTTTTAACATAAAACAATCATAGCATTTTGAACTGTTTATGTTTTGTTTATAAATGGTTAAGTTAATTTCTGTTTGTACAGGAAAACCAACAAAATACCTATAAAAAAAGCAGCAATTGTTTCACGTCACTCAAAGTCTGGACCAGAGACAAATCATACCGAGACCTCCAATTCGCAATCCTCTTGCCGCTGGCCCCCTCAATTTATTTTCGAATTCGCCATTTTTTTTCCTATTCCTATACAAAAAATACAAAAATAAATGCTGCCAACCTCGGCAACCGCGGGGAAATGTGCTAGAGTTCGGGAATACCACATTTTTACATTACTGAATGCCATTGATTAGTAATTATATATTATTAAAAGGCGAATAATTCGATTTCGTTAGTTTATACAACTTTCTACAGGAGATGTTTTATAAATAAGAAACATATTAGGACAAACACAGTTTTGTATTTACCTCTTTTTGATATCAACCGATTTCATGTGTACATTTTCCTTAAAAAAATGATAAAGGTTTGGTCAAAAGGTTTTTTATTTTCATGCAACCATTCTGCAATGACAATATTTCACAAATATATTAAAAAAAATACTATCCACACGTAACGAATAATTTCAAATTTAACGGATACAATTCTTTGAACACTGCCAGCAGCTTTGCCAACAGCGGAATTGGCTCTTATTTTTGGCGAATGTGTTGGTGACTCAGAATTTTTGAAGTTACGTGATATAAGTCAATACGTATTTCTTTGTAACAATACTAGCGCACCCAATTCGTGACCAATCCGTCAAAATATAGCTTGTAGGCTAAAGGGCCCAACCCATAGAATCCGTCACATCCGTTGCAGCAACGTATTTGACGGACAGGTAGATAGAATACACAGCACCTTATGGAAGCTCACCCATAAGCTGCGCACGTGCGGGATGCGACGGATAAAGTAAGTTTACTTTTGACTTTTCTGTCCATCAGTTCGTTGACGGTTCTCACAGCGAGAGACGCTTTCATTGGTGGAAATATTGAGAGCATGAGAGAAACTGTTATGGGCTATCACTAGTTTTCTTATATTGTGGTCTCAGTATTGTCTCTGGTCTGGACTACAGACTATTTGCCTAATATCAATCTCAAAGGAAATTCAAAAATTCAATTTTCATGGTCAGGGATCAGAATTTGTGTTTCTTTTTTCGTTCAGAGCATGAGCAGAGCGCGCTCTATGAGCTCGATATAAATTGACTGAGCTGGTTGAGTAAAAAGCTGTCACATTTGACAGGAAAAAAAACAGGATAAACAAAAAAAATTAAATGGTTCGCTCGGTTCAGAGCTCAGTTCAGTGCTCAGCTCTTTTTAGGGCAGTTTTAAATTTTATTTTTTTTTGAAATAAGGGTGAAGTTAAATTTTAAGAAATTATGCATTCTTTTAGTAAAATAATCATAGCTTGAACTAAAAAAAAAAACAGAAGTTATTTCAAATCTGCGAAAAATGTGTTGAATCTGCCCCACCCACCCTACATGTCGAAAAAAATATTTTTTGTCTTAAGTTATTTGTTTGAGAAACCGGCGAATTACCAGCTATCAGCCGCACATGTTAAAACGAGCAGCAATTAAATGTCATTGTCAAAGAGCAATTTCTTGAGCAAACTTTCTCCCAAAAACAACAAGTATATAAAAATAAGTCGCTTGTACAGAAAATATTTTTCAACCGAAATAATATGTTTGCCGCTCTAGTAATCTGCCTATTTGATGTTGTTGACCTGATCCACTTTGCTTTGAAATGTTTCTACCAATTACCTACCACTCCCATGTGCCAAACCTGTTCGCTGTTCATTAGAATGCGAGACTCATTCAAGCACCATCAGGATTTGCGCTAAAACGAACCCACAAATATTTAACCAGTAAAATTTAAACTATCCTACTGAAATGCGACAACTCGCATGTGTCACTGCACTTTATTTAGAGTATGGGTGGGTAGAAAACGTATTCTTTTTATCCGTAGTCACTTTTCTATATTCTTTGCTGTGGGATATGTGGATTTCTTTGTGCGCACCTCGTAACAACAACACACTGATTTCCATTCGTTGGCAAGGTATGTATCGTATTCGTTTTTAC
Source organism: Cheilosia vulpina (assembly GCA_916610125.1). Taxonomy (NCBI): domain Eukaryota; kingdom Metazoa; phylum Arthropoda; class Insecta; order Diptera; family Syrphidae; genus Cheilosia; species Cheilosia vulpina. The sequence goes on from OU744279.1 coordinate 63,502,180, forward strand.
GATTCTCCAGTCGTAATAAAATCCGTTAGCCCTATTCCTGGCTCGGCGTGCTTTAATAATATGAGAAATATAGTCATACCCAGCTATCTGCTCTGGTACATCTTTAATTTTAATTTTTGAATCCAAGCCAAAAACACAATAAAAATAGCAGGAAATCATATCCCCTCTCGGAAATGGATATTGAAATAATCGTACATGAGGACGTGAGATAAAGTTTTTATTCAAAAAATGTTTTAATTTGTTCAAACAAACTAAGCGTGTGCCTTGAGTCCGGTGCTGTTCATATTTGTATACTCGCCGAGCAAATAGCAACACATTTGGATGTTAGGGGCTTTTGTATGCGTATGTGCGAGCAAAGGATAAACGGGGATACAGAACGAAAACTGAATGGCACAGCAATTTTATGACAAATATGTGAATTTTTCTCTTTTAGTTTTATTGAAAATCGATCTCAACGAAAGCAACATAATTGGATTTTGTATGTTTTTGCGCGCCGGAACGATAAAGGATATTAAAAGCCACAGGTCCTGCACTTGGAAGTTTTCCAATTATTATGTCGTTAGCAACAGCCATCGCATGAAGTGCTGTTGTTCATTTTTTGCAGTGAAGGATTTTTTTCTGCATTGACCGCGACACCTGCAGCATAATAAAAGTGTATTGCCGTGACCCTTATGAGTTGTTATAATATAGGTTATATCATACGAATAACTTGGTTTCAGTGCGAATTTTCAAAATTGCATTAATATACTCACAGAAATTAGCAAGCACTTATTTTTTGGGGTTGAGACACCTCGATCCACCGTCTGCCTTTATCCAATATTGGCAAATAGCCTTGATTAACCTCCTGTTTTATAGTTGGTTGAAGATATGTCCGCCAGACTTAAGCTTCCAAGTTTCCACCCTCTAGACTTGATATCGATTTTCACTTTCTACACAAGAGTTAATTACTTTTGCTATGAGGCAACACAATACGCTGCATTAATCACGTACTGCGTACGGAATAAGTTTCATTTCTTATGATCAATTTAACATAAAGTTCCATGGATGGTGCGAACTATAAGAAATATTGTCCTGCCGGCTGTTGTTGATTTTTCTATATCTACAACATATTCACCAAGAAACAGAAAACCGAAAGAAAATTTGTATGCAATTGACAGCTGAGAAGTTGAACATTCTACACACGAAGTGTTCGATTTCGTATTCTTCAATTCCATTTGCGTTCATGTACTCCAAGCTAAGTCCCGCAGCTCTAACATGTACGAAAATATTAGCAAGCACGCACGTCACCGAGGAACCGAATACAGCTATACGACGGCTGTGTGAACAACAGGACGAAATTCGCCTCGGCACAGCCTCCATAACCACTCGCAAATCCGTCGTCGGCACATAATTTGGCTTTAACTGGGATATAAAAAGAGCTGACAGTTCAATGCTTACCGCCGTCTTACTATATCCATAGAAGAATCGCCTACGTCGAAATATGCGGCAATTGCCGTTGAAAATCCTAGATTATCCAGATGCGTCACCGAAAAGTAAGACCTTTTCCGATTCCGACGGAGTGCACAGACAGCCATTTGTTTGCAAAGTATCCCATTTTGCAATACAACAAATCGTGCCGTCATTCAAGTCGCGTTTTGAGGTCAAGAAAGGGGTTCGACTTTTTTGTTGAATACTCGTATGGCAAGATGTGTATATTTAAAGTTGGTTTATTGGGTCGATGTGCCGAAATCACATTTTCCCCACCGTGCAAATGCTGTGCTTTGCGAAAATGGATTGAAAGAGAAATGCCCGCTGGGATTATTGTGCTTGTAATCGAGAGAAATATTTTGTTATTTCAAAATAAATTGTTTTGACGAGATTTGGTATTTTTGTTGTTATCCTTGCCATCGGTATGTGGGCGATATTCATGCTTCCAATATGGTATGGATTTTACATTTGGGCTTAGGGTGGACTGTACTGGCAAATTAAATTATTCCTTTGTTGTGTCTTTTGATCAAAGGATAATGCCGAAAGGGTTACACGCATTTTCGGCAATAAACATTGTTTACATTTTGCCTATTCGTACCTCAGTTACATAGGTATGACATGCCTATTAGCTGTTATGAGAGTGTGGTATGGTGATACAAGAGCTTAATGTTTGTTTGTTGTTGTGTTTTTGTCCCCGTTCTACGTGTCGTTTATCACAGACGGTTTACCATATATTATGGTTGCAAAATTGTACAGTTGAATCAATGAAACCAGGGATTCTTAATACATTCCGTTAATAAAGCTTAAAAATTGAGGGGCTTTTTTGTCCTTCCCTATTCGGATTAATACTGTTCAAACTGTTTGTGGCAAGGAATGCGATCAATTGTTTCGCACCACCCTGTGTTGATGTTCGTAGATAATATTCGCTACCATCTGCACTCAGGACTATTACTAATTTGTGAAGAAGCGATTTTAAGGAAGCAGCTAACTCCTTGTACTCTGCGCTGCCACATTGCACTCGCCAGTTTCTCAAGCCCGTCTCGTAAATTGCTTAATGAACTGTGGCAAAAAGCTATCCGGCGTATCCTTGGAAAAGGAAAAAAGCAGATAATCGCATTAGGTAACTGTTTTTGTCTACGTTTTGTTCAGTTCTTACTTTCTTATACCAGCAATGAACACCAACTTAAATCACGTCAACCGAAATCTATTTAGGGCGCAGTTAAATCGCAATTTTCGTCGACATGCATTAAAATCAATGTGGCATAACTCAAGGTGAATACTGAAGAGCATTCATCTGAATACCGTGCTTGTCTATTGGATGCAGATACACCATTCATAAATTGGAAAAACAAACCTCTACCCCACCTACAGACTCGGAATTGCTAATGAAAACAAGAGTAGTACCTACATTCCCCAACTTAAGTAGATAAAACCTATTGCGTAGGGTTAATTCCTTCCGATTGAAAAACTCCAGTGGAATCTTCATAAAATCATGATATTTGGAAAGTTTCATTAGCCCTTCTCTCATCGTAGCATAAACTTCAATGATTCGCACAAGTACCTACTCCATGAAAATTGTAATGAAATCTTGATGAGGAGTACGATTTTCAACTTCATTTAAATTATGAGAGTTTTCGAAAGAATCAGGAAAACTTGACGTACCTACTACAAAAATAAGAAATAACATTCAACTGGCAAGTTATGCAATAAATAATTGGTAAAACTGAGATTCTCAATTGACAGGTTTTCTTTTTTGTTCTCATGCTTTCCAAGCAACTTTGGGACAATGTAGAAGGAAGAAAAAATAATTATAGCTACACCACAAGAGAAAAAGTGTCACCGGAAATTTATTTCGCCTTCGCTGTGAGGGGTCATGTCAAAAAGAAATTGGCTGCAAGCTGTGCAGTTGAAATGTCGATTGAGAAAAACAAGTTATTGTAATGGAAAATCTGACGCAGGGAGTTTTTCAAAATAAAATAAGAAAATATTCTTGCTGAATATTTTTTTTTAGAAGAAACTTAAACAAATTTAATTCGTTACCTCTAAAAATTAATGGATTTTATTGTATTTCTTTTCTTTACTTATTTTTATTCACTTTTACTAAGTAGGTAGGACTCTCTTTTTACCTATAGTTGCTTCATAATGTTGATTTGTTCATGGATGGTTAAAGACGTTTTTATTACAGTTTAAGCAATAATGTGCAATAGTTTTTTAGTTGTTGTGATAACGGTCAAAACTTTCTCTTCCATCGGTTGGGCACGGTTAACTAGAATTAAAAGAGTCCGGTTTTCATATGCACTTTGGCCTTTTCGAAAAATTCGCAAGGCTTTAAACTTTTGCAAAATTTTAATTTTCGGTCCATTATTTTCCGGTCAAATTTGAAATGTATTTGTTGTTTTTGGGCTTCTGAGACTCCGGGTTGTGCGGGGTTCAGGACTTTCAATAAAGCATATATAGATCCACAAGCTCTTCAGTGAAGGTTATGAGTCATGCATTACTAGATCGACTAGCTCTGCAAATTTTTGTCATAAAAATGTTACTAACCTACATAGTTTGTCTCCCGAGAATGAAATGAAAGCTAACTCTGTAACTACGTAAGACCAGTTGCTGAAGCTCAGCCACCAGTTGCGCAGTTGAAAACTAGATCTTTCTCGCTTGCGCATCATCCTTTAGCCGATCAAATAATTCTGCGGGTTTGAGCTATAAACAATTTTTATTTTTAAAACGAAAATTACTTAAACCCAATATTTGGTACATCATAATATATAAGACCGAGTATTACTTATAAAGGGTCATTCATTTCGTGGTTTAAGTTGGTACCGCTGGCATTTGAGTTGACACCTGTCAAACTCTGCTGTCATTTGAAGTGTCAAAATATTTGTTGAATGATTACCCTTTACAATAATGGATCTTTAAACAATCGAACAACACGTGAAAATTATTAAAACTTCTAACAAACTTTCTACAAGACGGGACAACGAGTCACACAACACGACCAATTATGGCTTTATTGCGTGAGAAGTTTCCTGGTCGCGTAATTTCACGTTTTGGCGACGTCAATTGGCCAACAAGATCATGCGATTTGCACCGTTCGATTTTTTTCTGTGCTACGCAAAGGACCGTTTTTAATAATAATCCCCGAACTATAGAGTCTAGACGCATTGAAAAACAACATTACTCAAATTATGGCCGAAATACCGCCCGAAATGTGCGAAAATGTGTTCAAAAATTACCTGAAAAGAATCGCATGCTGCGCATCTTCACGCGGCGGCCATTTAAATGATATTATATTTCACACTCAATGGCAAAGTCCAAACCTTATCTATATATATAAAAATTGAGCCTTAAAATTGAGTTCGTTTGTCGCCGATTCACGCCTTAATGCATATACCGATTTTAATCAAACTTTAACACATTTTTGATATTGGTCTATATATGGTTTGTGTGAAGTATGGTTGATATCGGAAAACGTATGTGTGTGTTGTGCATGCGTGAAAAAAAAGACATAAATTTAAGTACATTTTGTTTTTTTTCCACACATTAGAAATATAAAAATCAATTCGTTATTCGGGTAAAAACTCAAGAGCGGCTCTACAGATCTGAATGATTTTTTAGTTGTCTTGAATCAGGGATGGTTTAAGATGAAATTAATATGAAAATTCGGAAAATTCTCAACAGGTGGCGCTGTTGGCACATTTCGTTTTTATCTATCTCCTTCTACAAATATATATCAAAATGAGTCGCATTGTGTTTGAATTGATGGTCTGTTAATCTTAATGCGTTAACCGATTTTGTTTCTGGAAATTTCAAATGAAAAATGACGTCAACACCAAGGTTTGTATTTATATACGGTTTTTGTATGTTTATTGGTTATACGAGTTATATGCATTTAGTGAACACTCCTGTGTTGTCAATCTCCGAAACCCCTCAACCGATTTAAATGAAATTTTGTGGATGTGTATGGTTGGTTGCAGCTTAAAGGATAGGACAGTTTTGGGCAGGATAGGTGGCGCTGCTGTCAGTCCCCGAAACCACTCAACTGATTTTAGTTTTGTGGATGAGTATGTTGGGTTTCAGTTGCGAAACTAGGATAGTTTTGGACCCGATAGGTGGCGCGCTGTTGTAGATGCCTCTTTGCTTTGAATATGTGGTGTGGCATGTGTCCTATGAGTACGTAGGTCATGCGGCACATATCGCTTGGTAGAATGAAGGGGAGGTATATTGTTCGTATACTATAATTTTTACAAATTGACCACTCGCCCAAGTAGTTCAGCATACTAATCACTGAGCCACTGTGTTCACAAGTCGCAACTACTGATTTTTAATGTTTTATAGCACCTTTATCGAATGTGAAGTGGCTAAAAAAGTTATCTGAACGGTGATTCTTACATCCCGGAAAAACTTCGGACGACCGCCATGACATACCGTACGATTTTTCAAACAAATGCTAAAAACGATCATGGGCTTCATCGTTAAGCACAATATTTTTGGGCAATCGCGTTTCTGGATGTACTCGGTCGAACGGCAGATGCGAGGATTGCCGATTTCTCACATTCTACTTTGGTTGATTTGGTTAATTGAGAAAATCTGACCGGAAACTCAATTCAATCAGTAGCGTGAAAATAATCAATCAAGAAGTCGACACCTATAAAGTCCTTTCTATGCATTGAACTTGATTGAATTCCAAAGGAGTTTCATTCGTTCTATAGACACGTTCAATATTATCAAAAAATTTTAATAATTTAATTAATTTTAGGCGGTACGAAGTTCGCCGGGTCAGCTAGTAATGAAATAAAATTTTCATCAAAAATGTGCGTTTTATTTATCTTTTATAATAAATAACAAATCCTTTCCACTCTTTTATATTAAGAAAAAGATTGCCCCAAAACAGAACATGTATGTACAACCACAAATAGTGATACGTAGATATAATATACATCTCGCCATCACTCAGAAGAATACCCATTAAGAGGAATGGGCGCATATCGCTCAAATGAATTATCCTTGTGATAACGAGAATATTCGTTTGCCCCTGTCATCTACCCTACATGTTCTTGAAATGGGTTTCTGTTCCCAGGCGTACATATCTATGTATTCGAATACGAGACCACCTATACATATACGTATATGTAACATACATCTTATAGTTGAATGAATTGGTTAATTCCTAGACAAGTTTAGCATAACGATATGATATATGTACGTGCGACCTGTAGTAAGTACAAGAGCATGTACCATCTCAGAGCCTGCATAGATATGAATAAATTGGGAATTTACTGACACTTCACCAGATAGATGGAGAGAAGTAATCAAAATAGAAATTCCCATCAACATTGTACGTGACATTGAAAATTAATCCTTGCGAATCCTTAGAAAGATGTGATGCGACTCATCAATCCATCTATTCATCTACCCACTTGAGCACGTGATAACCCAAAGGCGGAATTTAATAAGAAACATGTCTGATGAGACTGTGATGGAGAGGATAAAGGATGAGATTGGCGCGGTTTTTCTCCTCTTTTTTTTTTGTGTTAGCCTTCTTTGAAATCAAGAAGGTCGCGGTATATGCTGACGAGGCAATTAGTAAAAGGTCATGAATGCGCAAAGTCGATAGATCTGGAAAGCATGTTTCTGTCTCTAGGGATGAAAGGAAGCTAAGTGAGGGTAGCAAGTAGCGCGCTGATTAAAACATGTCAAATGGCAAGCAAGACACAATAGTGTTGTTTTTAATCACAAGTCAAAGTAAGTCCCTTCCGCCCATATCAACTAGGTTGCAATATTTTCAGACTAATTAAAATAAAAACGCTCTGCTTATAACTATGACACGATGGCAGGAGAGCTCTGTGCTCACCCCAATTTGGAATTAATCTCAAATCACACACCTCAGTGGCGCGCATAAAGCAATATCCCTCGCTGACATCCTAATTAGCATCCCGTGCATGTGTGATGAACGTTGCTCGGGTATCCTTTTTTTCACAACATCTCATTAAAATTTACCTAATACTGCAATTTACATGCATCAGGGGGTTCAAATTACATTGTAATTATTTTCAAATTATTCATAACCCGTTGGAGGGTGTCTGTTGTTGTAACCGCATTTGCAGTTGACAGCGATTGTTAGCAGCCCCGGTAACCTGACTAAGGTAATACACCAGTTGCTCCGCTCAACCGACTCGTTTCGGCTTCATTTAATCCAAATGCGATAAATTGCAATCAAAAATGCAAATTGCATGTCGTTAATGTACGTGGTGTCATCACCACTGAGGGCGAGGTATTTTCCGTTAAACTTTTTGGCAAAATACCCTTTTGCAGAACAGTTGAGTGGTTAAGGTTAAGGGGATGGGTGTAACCTCATCGGAACTATACGGATAGTTACAACTTACAACATTGTTGTCAACCTGACACAGACGCGGGACTTGTTCTTGTCAAAGTTTTAATTAACTTAATTGAACCTGGCTTGTGTGCGGTGAGTGAGTCACATGAGCGATGGTGTCTTATATATTTGCTGGGTAACGAAATTGAATAGGTATACAAGATATCTTGAGTTAATTTAATTTTATATTAGCTTTGAAAATCGCTTCCCAAAGGTGTACTACTAACAACAAAAGTACAACTAAAAACAAAATTAAGTACAGTAGTAACACCATCTGCAAGCGTCTCTGGACTTCAACAAACTGTTCGTTTTGTGTAGGTTGTTACGGGTAATGTCAATGGTTAGAATCATCTGATAAATGTAGTCCTTGAACGGGGTATGCGTTGGAGCAGTGAATCCTTGGTATGTATGCTGGAATATTGGCCTTATAACCCAACTACTTATTCATCATATAAATAAAATTGGTGTAGTTCTGTTCGACTAAGATTGAATTTGACTGCATATATTTAAATGCAAAAATCTTAGAAACCGCTATGTATATTCCGGTGCATCAATGTAGGATACCTAGGCATACAATATCTACTTTGTCTCAACTCTGTATCTCTATAAATTCCGGAAAAAATTGGACAAGAGTATTTTATTTTTTGTTTCGTTTTGCTTTTTTCTTTGTCACGCTTTCCGTTCGAAAATACTGGGAGCATTTAAGTATAGTAAACACCAGTTTATAGAGGACATCTGCAGGTACAACTTAGGATATCCAATAACTTGATAACTTAGAAGGTTTTTGAATGAAAAGGCAAAATTTGAAACATTTCTACGATTTTCACATGAGTGAGTAGATATGCAATTCATTCTCAAATCAAACATACGAACTGCGCAATATTATATTGACATCTCTTTTAACCATATTTTACTCCTGTGACGGAGAGGGAGACAGACAGAGGCAGTACGCTGTGTGGTTTACTAAGAAAAAAAAACAAAAGAAATGGCAAATATGTAGGAAAGGTTTGTTTGCCTCTTTTTTGCTTACGAAATAAAGTGTCTAGAAAGAAATGTCAAATAGGTATAGGTACCAGTGATACCAGATCGTGGTATTATTACATTAGGGGATTTTTATTAGGGAAAATTACTGGTGATACACCTCGTACTATTTATAAATGCTATTTGCACTCAAGAAGAGGCAGTAAATTACCTGCTCGAGTTTCTAAATAGAATAACAGTCCATGGCCTAGAATTAAAAGTTGGAGTTCCCATTATGCTGCTTCGCAATTTGAATCCCCTAAGCTTTGTAATAGAACCAGATTGAGAGTGATTTGGTTGCAGAAAAACGTTATTAAGGCGTTAATTTTAACTGGATACGGTGTCTATACCAAGAATACAAATAATTCCCAGCAATTATCCATTTCAGTTTAAATGGATTCAATTTCCTATTAATGTTTGTTCTGCCATGACAATCAATAAGTCACAGGGTCAAACTTTAAGAAAACTGGGTGTTGAATTCACGGGTAGTTATAGATAATTATGTAGCGTGCTCCAGGGTAAATAATGCAGGAAATATCACTATCTTAGTCGATAGAAACCGCTAATATAGTATACAAAGAATCGTTACATTATAAAATTATTTTCTTTCATTTTCATTGTCCAAAGAATATTAAATTGTTGCTGATTAGTCCAATGACCAGGTGTAATGCCATGAAGGCAGAGTGGACTCAGTCTTTGGGATGTTTTTTAATATGGGCTCAAGTCCCTCACTTTTGCAGACCGCTTCCTCGCGTTATACCTCTGCAATGTCTATCGATGATTTTTCTTTGAGCGATTATCATAAAATAATTGTGTCCCCTACAAGACAGCATATTTATAAAAAAATTGTTTCCATCAATTGTTCTGAAACTATATTTTGCACTGGCGAAGCCGGGCGGGTACAGCTAGTATAACTTAAAACAAGTCTATATATTCCAATTGAGGTGAATATTTTTCAGCATCAAATTGTTGTCTTTTTCAACAGATTTATTCATTTGTTGCTCCTAACTGAAGGATTATATTTCATGTTCTTACTCTCCTTACAATAAAGACAAAATCTGTGAACTTCTCAACACTCCATTCCAATAGAGGCTTAGTTAATTTTTGTTGATGCCTTCACTTCACGAAATATTAATTAAATCCGAAAAATGGGGAATACAATTAAATTAACGATTGCCGACATAATATTTCAATTAGGGTTAATTACTATAGCCTTCGTCCAATTCGCATTTCATTGCAAAAACAAAAGAAAAACATTTCAAACCATGAGAGCTGCCTATTGTTAATTAACCCAAAAACCACACACAAAACCCTCATTAGCCACCAGTGGCGTTCTCCATTGATGGACAGATACTTTTCTGCTGATGAGCGCACAATCACAAAAAAAGGACGATAATTTGATATCACCATAATACAATTTAAAGGTATGGACAAATTATTATTTATCATCTATAACCTCAACTGCAGCAATATCAACGTTAACCATTTGAAAAGCTTACGTTGTACCCGATCTTTTCTTTTTACTTTGTTTTTTTTTTCATTATAATAGAAAATAATGAGAGCTAATGAGGGACAATCCCTCTTTTTCAACCATCATCCTACTTTGGTATCCATGTTAATTGAAAACCAAATCATCTCCCTAAAGGACTTAAGCTTTCACTAATCGGTTTAGTTTTCTCGACTTTGAGTGCGGTGCTACTGTTTTTGGTTTTCCTTTAGCAGAATATTGCGAAAAATTGATTGGGCTTGAAATATGAATGCGGTAATAAGTTGTCTTTATTATTTAATAAGATATTTTATCACTTGGAAGTATCGCTAGGGAAGCCTTAGGGTCGATTCGCGTTTGGAAGGTTATTGTTACTTTGCAGAAGTTTCATGACAGCACTTGAAGGGAGACATTAAGGCAATTAGTTTTGTGAACTTTAACAGTTACGAACATTATTATTTCAAGTAAATGGGTCTATGAAAGATCAAAAATGTTAGGGTTAATAGATTTTGAAAAATCAGTGAAGGAACAAAAGATTTCCAAGCTAGATTATATTATGTCTCCCATGTCGTCCACAGTTGATGTAGTCCATGGTTGCAGTACTCTGGAGTTACTGATTTCACCGGGCCTATCTTAAAATAGGTACAAATAACACACATCGTTGGGGATCAGTGTCCAGCCAGTACATTTTTCTGGTCATTAACCCCAAATTATAAAAGAAGGAAATATACTATCAAACTTGGAGTGGTGGATCCGAAAATATCGATGAGTTATGTATAGGCAAGTAGCTACATTAATTGATGCTCGGAGATTTTCTAAAAATAGAGATGCACAGACTGGTGGTGGTTTTTTTTACAGGCAATAGACTAGCGTAGCTAAGTTTAGACATGAAAATTGTCGATAGATTATGTTAAAAATTTCCCAATAATTAGAAATAAAATGGAAATAGAAAATGCATTGTACTGTACCCGACACAGTGGTGTTTAAAATTTTCGGAAATAATTTCTCCTCCGAACTCATGTTAATTTTACTAGGTATTATTTGCAGCGGGATTGTTTAACCCACTATTATTATATCAAAAGCTTTTGGATCTGAATATTCAACTATGACATTTCAAGTCTAAACAAAGTCACATTCAGTCAAATTTAAATGAATAAGAAACCATGTCACTTAAATTGCCAGCATTATTTTGTGTATTCAAATATCTTATCAGAGTTGGACGCTAATGCTAAGACTCAGAATTAAACTCCGATTCGATATTTTAGTAAACAAAATTTTGCTGACAATTTAAGTGTAATCATAGTTTCTTATTCATCAAGTAGCTTTAGCGCTTCGAATTTGACTGAATGCGACTTTGTTAAGAATGTGAACATTTTAAATTGTCTAAATATGTAAAAGAGATTAAGTAATACAGAAACTATGTTACACTACTGTATAACAACGCGTAATACACAACAAAATAGATAGGTCGTAGCGATTTCCTTATTAGGTTCTATTTTTAAAATTCGATTCTATCCGCAGCGTTCTTAGCATAGACTAACCAAACTAGACAGTCGACTGAGAGCAGAAACGGTACTTCTGCCTACAAGCTGCCTCTCCTGCAGCAAATTGCATAAGAATTCGTGCATGTACAAATCAAGGGAGCGCCTGCGCCATTGCTGCCGCACGCATACTTATGCAATTTGCTGCAGGGACTTCGTGTCATTCGGGCGGCCATTATTATGGTGGGAAATCAAGTGTGTGCGACTCTGTTCGGCATACGTTGTGCCCATCACTTATGCGGTGTTCACATCACAGTTTATTTTAAGAATTTTAAAGTTTTTGAAATTGTTCGTATCAAATGATTCCTGTCATAATTTCGTTACAATGCCAAATAAATTAATATAATAACTATTGGTCAATATCTAGCAGAAATCCATCTCATAATATTAATCAGGGAAAATGAACTACCAAGTTTTTTTCACTTTTGTTAAACGAGATTTTGTAACCTCAGGTTTTTTTGCATATTAAGAAAATACACTTTTATATTTTAATGCTTTAAATTTCGAAGCCATATTGAACAAAAAAATATTTTAACACAGTTTAGCGAAAACGTTTTTTTTTTTTGTATGTCGTGGGGAAATTTTTTTTTTTGTTTTATCATAATTTATAATCTGTGATTAGTTCATAAAATGTATACTTGCACAATAATATATGCAATTATATGCATTTGTTAAATTGAACAAATTATTTCGCCGACGATAAAAAAATGTTTTGATCACTTTTCGTATTCCAAAAACACAAATAGTGCACTTGTTTTTGTTACTTAATAATTAGGAAGGTTTATAAAAAAATCGGTGCACATTTCAAAATACATTGTTTTAAAAATTGTAAAAGAATTATGTATATAGAAAACGAAATAAAGCCTGCGAATACCAACAATTAACAAAACAGTTTGAATTATTACGTTCGATTGAACACGCAAAGTCTGAAATCGGAAATCAAAATGCAGAACCCACTTAAATAAACATTATATTAGGCGTGTTTTTTTGAGCTTCGTTTTCAGCAAAGCTAAGTATAGTAAGGTTTTCAGCACACAATTACAATAAATACTACGAGTCTCGAAGTGTCAAGTAGAGCGCAGTTATTGTAATTGCGTACTGAAAATCCTACTGTACTACTTTGCTGAGAACGAAGCTCAAAAAACAGGTCTATTGTCTTATTGTTAGGACTTAAACTTTTTTTTTTGTTGCTTTCCGATATTCATATTTTTTGTTTTTCAAAATAAGAATAGCATTTCCATTCTTAATGTTCATAATAAACATTATTCAACAATGTTCAGTGTTATTAAACTACAGAATTACCAACCATATATTGATTTTGTACAAATATGGTGTTAAATAAACGAATTTAAAAACATTCAACCTAATAGAAATTTATACAATATCCATGAACATTTACTAAAATTCGCTTTTGTCTAGTGGAAGCTTGGGCTTAACTTGCAAGTTGTTGACTCGTTTTTGGAACAACCCCCACGGATTTCATTTATGCATTTTGCTGTCAAACATATAATTCATACAAACAAAATTAAAAATAAACTGAAATGTGAATGGATGAACAACACCTTTTACTGCCGGAGATGGATAGAGGACATATTAAAATATCTTCAAAACCATACTCAACATTTATTTTTTACATTTATTCTTATAGATTCATTTACAAATTGTTTATTATTGTAATAGTGCTACCCGGCCCTTAATACACGTATATTCGCAATCATACAAAACAGAGAGCGAGAGAGAGAGAGCTGTCATTCAAAATTTGCGGGGAAAATCGGGTGGATGCAGTGAAAGTCGACTGTCTAGTTTTGTTAGTCTATACCCGCAACGATTCATCAGTGCACTATTTTAAATTTTGGGTTCGTTTCATTGAAAAAAAAAAAAAAAATTTGTATATTGTCAAATTTGTAGCTCACATTTTGCAATATTAATTTAACAGCGGTTAAAATTGTGATGCGAAGTACATTTATTCTTATAGATTCATTTACAAATTGTTTATTATTGAAATAGTGCTACCCGGCGTCCTTCAAAACACGTATATTCACAGGATAAAAAAAAGAGAGCGAGAGAGAGAGCTGTCGTTCAAAATTTGCGGGGAAAATCGGGTGGGTGCAGTGAAAGTCGACTGTCTAGTTTGGTCTATACACGCAACGATTCATCGGTGCACTATTTGAAATTTTCGGTTCGTTTCATTGCAAAAAAAAAAAAAATTGTATATTGTCAAATTTGTAGCTCACATTTTGCAATATTAATTTAACAGCGGTTAAAATTGTGATGCGAAGAACATTTATTCTTATAGATTCATTTACAAATTGTTTATCATTGAAATAGTGCTACCCGGCGGCCTTTAATATCGTTTTCCATTGGGACAAAAAAACAATTTTTTTTTTGATCTCAATCACTTTTCGCGTTCCCTTGGGAAAAAAATCAATCTTTTTTTTGATTCGGATCACTTTTTGCAGATCTCGATATTTTTTCAGATTTACACATACTACCACAAATACGAATGTTTTACGTTATTTAAATAAGTTTGTTTTAAAACAAATGTGCAAAGTTTCGTGAAAACCAAAAGCAGATCAATTTCATTGCATATTCCATGAGCCGCATAAAATCTGATATCCGAAAAAAATTGTTGGTGGTCCCAATGGAAAACGACATAATATACGTATTCACTGACAGGAAAAAAAAGAGAGACAGCGAGAGAGAGCTGTCATTCAAAATTTGCGGGGAAAATCGGGTGGGTGCAGTGAAAGTCGACTCTCTAGTTTGGTTCAGAGTATATCCATTAATGAGTAGGGACACTCTCCACGTCTTTGTTATCAGTTTACAATTTGCAGTACACATACGCGAGAAATAGACGGCACTAAAAGTGCTCTAGTAAAAGAGAGATGGAAGAGTAGTTGAAAAAAAAAGCAAAATCAATTTGTAATATTTCTTATTGAACATTTTATATCTTATATATATTCACATGTGTGCTACACTTAAATATTTTGGTTTGTTGGTACATTTTTTGTTATTTTTATTGAACTGTTTTAGAATAAAGTAAACCCGTACTCGGACATAAAATTTGATAAGAAATTCCTTATTTTGATTTTTGCAACAATTGTAATGAAATTCATTTTTCAAAAAGTTAAAAGTACATATTTGGAAAACAAGAAATACATTTTTGTTCAAGATTCTCAGTTGGCTCACAGTTTCCATGGGTAATTTCTTCCATATACTTTGCCGAAAAACATCTTTTAAATGAACAAATGAATTGAAATGGAATCAGCAACTTGTTATTTCCCCCTCGGTTACGTAAAACAGCGTAGGTGTTTTCCAAGCAATCTTGATTAAGATTTCTTGTTAAAAAAAACTTAATACCGTCTTCTTTTATTTATATTCATTTATATTCTGTTGCCATCCCTTTAAAAAACGCATTTTTTTAGTTACATTTCTAGAATTTTCATGAAAAGTTATATTTAAAAAAAAATAAATTCATTTCATGCAAAAAAGTAATTTGTTCCGGGTTTGCGAAACATGGCCTTCTGAATTTTGAAATATTTAACTCCAACATTTTCTTTCTCCTCTCGCCCACATGCCAAACATTTAAAACAAAGTTTTTCCATTATTTTATTTAGAGTTTTTAAACTATGCTAACTTGCACTTCAACTTCACTATTTCACTACTTTTAATTGTTTGCCACGCGCACAGACATAGAACACCCTTTCTTTCGTCAATTGATGATTATAAACGACTGATAACAATCCAATTCCGGCCCGCCTTTAAATATACGTGCGAAAAAAATGTTAACAATCCCCTCTACAGCCAACCTAAGTAATTAGTGTGACCATCTGCTATGAAATATATTACCTAAAAAGTGTTGGCAATAAAACTTAAAATCATAAAAAATGGTTATTAACGAAGTCGTAGCAAAGCAAAAGGGTTGAATTTTGTGATATAGAATGAAACATTTCTTTTTCATGTCCTTAACAAAGACCATTTAATCAATAACCACTGGCAAAAAAATACAAATATTACCAATTCTACTAAAGCAAAGCTGGAAACCCTGATCATATTAATGCATACCTGCATGATAGAGAGAGTCGTTGTATTCAGGTAAAAAGGTTTCTTTCGACCTGCTTCCAGTTATTGTACGATTTTTTCTGCATTTTGCTTTTTGTGGTAGTAGCAAATGCATATGTAGAGAGTGTCCCTACTCATAAATGGATATACTCTGGTTTGGTTAGTCTATACCCGCAACGATTTATCCCTGCACTATTTTCAGTTTTCGGTTCGTTTCATTGCAAAAGAAATAAACAAAAATTTGTATATTGTCAAATTTGTAGCCCGCATTTTTGCAATATTAAACACCGGTTACAATTGTGATGCGAAGTAAATGCAATTGTTCTCTTCTCTTGTTCAATTCAATTATAAATACATTCCTAAATATTTACCAAAATTCTTTTTCAACTTTCAAAATGTCAGCAAAATAAATCATGTGCCCTCCAGAATTCTCTGAGGTGGTAGTCATTCGATATACGTATGTCCCCCGAGTGTAAGTATATCCAGACATGTCAGTCGGAATATTATTGATAAAAAAAAAATACTTAACAGAAAGTCTGAGCACTATAATCATAAGATATGGATCAAAAGTCGGAAATTCCAAGCCAGCGGCACAGCATCGCTTGTTTGCGATTGGGTGAGTTTGAACAATTTCCCAGGGTATCGTAACTTCATTATCTATAATTCAAGTATAAACGCATTATATTCCGAGAAAGATACATGCTGCCGCAAAATTCCAAGATCCTCTTCACAGAATGGCGAGTTTTGATGGGAATGGAAGAACTTTTCAAAGTCGGCAACACTTTGTACGACCAGGTGGTTCTAGTTCTTGGCGTGGAACTATGCTATTGGGTGTATTTTAAAAACGACCTAATGACGCGCCGCGAGGAGGGCACTGGCGTTTTGAAGTGCTCCTATTGCGCTTGTTGTATAGACAGTAGGTACTTGCAGATCTTACGAAATGCTAGGCAACTAATAAAATAGTTTTCATATAGTACAGTATTTTACAATTAAGTAGCATTTGTTTTTTTTTTGTTTTAATTATGGACGATTCCAGCAACGCTTAAGACCGATTTACGTTGACCTTCAGTTGTTTGTAAAACTGGCTTAGAAAAATAATTCCTTTCGGCAAAGTAAAATAGGATTTTCAGCACGCAATTTTTAGCATAATTTATAATCTGTAATAAGTACGTAAAATGTATACTTGCGCAATAATATATTTATTTTACGCGTAACGATAAAAAAATGTTTTGATCACTTTTCGTATTCCAAAAACCAAATAGTGCACTTGTTTTTGTTAATTAATAATTAGGAAGGTTTATAAAAATATCGGTGCACATTTCAAAATACATTGTCTTAAAATTTGTAAAAGAATTATATATATAGAAAACGAAATAAAGCGTGCGAATACCAACAATTAACAAAACAGTTTGAATTCTTACGTTCGATTGAACACGCAAAGTCTGAAATCGGAAATCAAAATGCAGAACCCACTTAAATAAACATTATATTAGGCGTGTTTTTTTGAGCTTCGTTTTCAGCAAAGCTAAGTATAGTATAGTATAGTTTTCAGCACACAATTACAATAACTACTACGAGTCTCGAAGTGTCAAGTAGAGCGCAGTTGTTGTAATTGCGTACTGAAAATCATACTGTACTACTTTGCTGAGAACGAAGCTCAAAAAAACAGGTCTATTGTCTTATTGTTAGGACTTAAACTTTTTTTTTTGTTGCTTTCCGATATTCATATTTTTTTGTTTTTCAAGATAAGAATAGCATTTTCATTCTTAATGTTCATAATAAACATTATTCAACAATGTTCAGTGTTATTAAACTACAGTATTACCAACCATATATTGATTTTGTACAAATATGGTGTTAAATAAACGAATTTAAAAACATTCAACCTAATAGAAATTTATACAATATTCATGAACATTTACTAAAATTCGCTTTTGTCTAGTGGAAGCTTGGGCTTAACTTGCAAGTTGTTGACTCGTTTTTGGAACAACCCCCACGGATTTCATTTATGCATTTTGCTGTCAAACATATAATTCATACAAACAAAATTAAAAATAAACTGAAATGTGAATGGATGAACACCTTTTACTGCCAAAGATGGATAGAGGACAAATTAAAATATCTTCAAAACCTTAGTCAACATTTATTTTTTTACATTTATTCTTATAGATTCATTTACAAATTGTTTATTATTGAAATAGTGCTACCCGGCGTCCTTCAATACACTTATATTCACACACATGAAAAAAAAGAGAGCGCGAGAGAGAGCTGTCATTCAAAATTTGCGGGGAAAATCGGGTGGGTGCAGTGAAAGTCGACTGTCTAGTTTGGTTAGTCTATACCCGCAACGATTCATTAGTGCACTATTTTCGGATCGTTTCATGCAAAAAAAATAAAAAAAATTTGTAGCCCACATTTTGCAATATTAATTTAACAGCGGTTAAAATTGTATTGCGAAATAAATACAATTGTTCTCTTCTCTTGTTCAATTCAATTGTAAATACATTCCTAAAAGTACCTCTTTTTCTATGTCAAATAAAAATACGTCTTTATACAGCTCATCGCACAGAGGATTGCTTTTCATTAAGCTTTGCAATGAAATAAATAAAGCTGGGCTTTGTTCCAAGAGTGGTCAGCAGATTTCTTGAGAGAGGAAAAGTAATAGCTCTTCTAGCACCCCATTTTCGCAGAAACGTGTATTAGCACTCCTTGATAATTTTATCAAACATATTTACAAAAATTCTTTTTCAACTTTCAAAATGTCAGCAAAATAAATCATGTGCGCTCCAGAATTCTTTGAGGTGGCCATCGATATACATATGTCCCCCGAGTGTAAGTATATCCAGACAAGTCAATCGGAATCAACCCCAACAAAGAAGAGTTCTCCGTTCAAATTCTACTGCAACTGTAGAGCCGCCAACAATCGATATAACTAGCGAGAAGTCTCCGCTTGCTGACTTACCTCCCTCGGCATCAATCACTCATCCGTCTAACGTTTGCACTCTCAGAGCTGTACCACCTCCTTTTGCAGTGTTCTTGTCTCGTCTGGAGTATGTCACAAAGTCATCCGATATTTTAAAGTATATTGAAGAGAAGGGCAGTGCAGCTAATGGCATTAGATGCATAAGCTTAAGAGCGGATAATCTTCCAGGTCGTATGTCAGCATCTTTTAAAGTTCTGGCTCCTCTAAATATTGGAAAAACTTTTGGCCGAGTAACATGCTAGTCAAGGAATTTACAAACAGGCCTCGCTCTAGAACAACCATTTCAAAAAACTTAAAGAATTAGCCTTCTTCTATCAAAATGTTAGAGGGCTAAGAACAAAATGTACCAAATTCTTGCTTAGTATGCACAGTTGTACATCAGACGTCATTGTTCTTACTGAATATTTTAATGATAATTTTAATGATGCCGAATTATTTCCTTCCAATTTCTATGTCAACCGTTGTGATCGTACCGAAGAAAACAGTGTCTACGAGCGACTTGGTGGTGTGCTTATTGCCGTAAAAAACGCTAAAGATGTTGATATCAATGACTTCTCTGACATTGAAATTTGCTGCAGCAGAATTGACCTGACATCCTCCTCCGTCTCAACTACATATAGTAACTAGATACTTGGACGCAATCCGCTATATTGAAGGCCTCATGTCTACCTCGGATAAACTGTATGTTTTTGGTGACTTTAATCAACCGAAGATTAGCTGGACCCCCGGAGATCCTGATTGTACCTTCCTTAATGCTGTGAACCCTCTATCTTTAATTGGATCTGAGATTGTCGATTCTCTCCAATCACTCTATTTACTCCAGTTGAACTATGTAAAAAAACTACCAAAACCGTACTCTTCCAATAATAGTACTGAAAGTTTTTTTAGCTAGATGCCTCTAGTTCCGGAAGATGCTTATCATCCTTCTTTACAGCTATTTTGTACCCTTGATGTTAATTATGCGTATAGTTATGAGTCTTTTAGATTTAATTTTAAAAATGCTAATTATAATGATATCTGTGAAAAGCTTAGCAATTATGACTGGTGGCCCCATCTTTCACTTGAAATCGATGACTTATGCCTCACTTTCTATCGGGTTATTAATAATGTAATTCTTAAATTTGTTCCTGTAATTCGAAATCTGCAAACAGTGATCCGAATCAAAAAAAAGATTGATTTTTTTTCCCAATGGAACACGACATTAGATATAAACATGTTCAGCTGAGAGGACATTGTCTCCTTTGATATCATTGGCCCCGTACTTAAAACAGTTTGTCAACCATAAGGTATCCATTTTCAGTAAATATGACGGAAGTAGTCGGTAAAATCAAGTTCATTTAAATACAATAAATGCCATAACTTAAAAGCTATTCCTTATTTAACATAAACCAATTCTGAAAAGTCCTATTTCTTGCAATTGCTGTGATATCGAGCCAGCAGAAGTGAACCAATAATGAATATAAAAAGTTACTGATTTGAAGAACTTGGCCCTAAGGTATAATTCGAGCTTCACCCTCTACGTATGAATTCTATTTATATTCTCAGCGGAGTAATGGGAGTATATTTTTTGTTGGCCAACTCAAAAGGAACAAAATTAATGACACTATCCCTGTGAATGATTTTTGAAACCGTGAACTGAACCGCACATTAGAATTCCATTGGTTTTTACTCTCCTGGAACCCACCAAATTCGAGGCAAAAAAAGGAACAGAACAAAAAGAGTTCTTGTCCCCATCGCCACTTGGGATTAAGAAGCTTGGTACTTTTTCATTTCGTTTGACCGAATACTCTGAAGCCTGACGCGAGCTATTGCGGTGGAGCAGCCGTACTATTCGCCCTCGTTATACATATACATTCAATGACGACTTCATCTGATGCGCCCTTCTATCTTCTCACGGTTGTCGCCTGCAGGCAAAATGGCAGAAATAGCCAAGATGATTAAATTATGTTTAAAGAGATGACCATCTTAGGTTTGCGGCTTTGTTCTTCTTCTTTTATTTTTTTTTTTTTTGTTCTGAGCCGTGGTGCCCTGCTTTTTGGCTTTTCTTTTCCGGCGCGATGATTCCATTGATAAGTGCTGGTGGGCGGAACTTGGTGAGGGCTTTTCTTTTCTCATTTTTTATTCGTTTGTGAAGACTCACTGAATATTGAGTACTTCATTTTTCGTTCATACCTTAGCCTACATCTGATATCTTGTGAAGGTCTCAGAGTAGCCTTTTTGAAATAAAATTTGTGATAAAGGAAGAAGAAAGATTTCCGCATTTTTTTTTTTGTCTGCCTTCTGTTGGCGCCTGATGCGGTGAATTTTGCTTGCTTTGGTTTTAATTAAGTTGTGCGGGAACAAAGAAGAAAGGAAGAAATTAAAATGTATATAGCTCATTTGGACATGGAGGGGGCTTCCAAGGAGAAATACATTTTAACCGCAGTGCTTGAGGTTATTTTCTTTAGGAAAGCAATTTCTTTTCCTTATAGTTCCTAAATACATCTAGACGAACGTTGGGCAAAAGAAAGGCATTCGTTGGGATGGTACTTGTGCAATAAAGGGCAATTCGATTCTATATTCAACTGAATCAGTGCTTTCTGCAGATTTCGAATATTCGATGGAATGTTAAGTTTAGTCTCATGCTGAGACTCGCATAGTTTCCTAGCAAAATTATGAACACATATAGCCGCAGTTCCATTGAAACAATAAAAAGGGTATTTGGGAACTAAATTTGATCAGTAGCTACCCACAATGACAATCATTATCTAATTAACCGCTTTTCCTCGAAACTGAGAATGTAGCCAGCTCAATTTGAAATTTATTGATATCAAACGCTGTAATAATAATTAGTACAGGATATGCCAAAAAAATGTGCAAAGAAAGGTAAATAATTGTAAACAATAAAAGAAAATATAATTTTAAATGAAATTAAAGCAAAATTTGAAATTAAACATTAGATAGATATATGCGCAACCAAGGACAAGTAAAAAGTTAATAAAAAAAGAGAAAAAAAAAGTAAATCAGTTCAAGTTGCAAAGGTGTTCAAAGCAGAGTTTTCTGTTTTCGATTCTAGACTTCACATGATTGGGTAGATTGTTCCACAATTTGACAGCATTAAGGAAAAATTGCCTGCATGATGTTAAGCAGGTGTATTTGGCAGGTCGCAGTACTATATATCGATTTTCAATCGAGGCAACTTTTCGAATTCGAACAAATTTCCATTCGATCGCATTTCAGAATTAGCGTAATATCTGGAAGTAGGAATATTTTCCAAAACTAATACGTCACAAAGCTTCCTGATTTAACCCTTTCGCAGACTTCGCTACATATTATTATCATTATCACACACAATTATAGAAAATTTATTTACATATATTGCAAATTTTTAGAAAATATGCCGAGCGTACGAATTCAGCACACCCTCCATTTAATCCCACCCATACTCATCTCTACCCAAACCACTTACACAAATATGTTATAAATTTATTGAAAAGAAAAACAGAAACCCAAATAAAATGGATTACCAATAAACATAAAATCCTTTACTTCTGATGCTTCTTTAAGAAATGCCAAGAAATAAGCGGATAAATGCCAATACCATATGAATACGAACCTCCTCTATATTCCCACAAAAAAAGAGTGAAAAAAGAAACCGCCCCTATCAGTGTAATTTGCTTTATCGGTATACACAGCCATGGCCTCAAAATGTACAGAACAGAACAGAGACCAGACACAATAGAGGTATCCAAAATATGGGTAGATGTCCTGTCTTTTCAGGTTACTCCAGGCGCATCATTTCGAATTCGGGTCACAACGGAAAATTCTGCTTATAAGGCAATATCTGTTCAAGCCGAACCCTCCTCTCCCACAATCCACCGCCCACCTCAGTATTGTACAAATTCACTTCATACTTGTTGTCGCTCAGGATGTATTGGGACTTTGGTGAATGAGTCCTTACAACAGAAATCGCACCAGAAAATGTAATCCATGCAAACAGACATTGTGATAATTTTCTTTTCTATGTAAATAACGACGGGACGTACTTCTCTTGATTTTTTTTTTTTATTTGCATTATTCGACTTTATAGCTCGTGGTTGTATTGTGCACACTCTATACATTTGTCCCACCACTAGATATATTTCACGGATTACTACATTGCAACAAATAGTTGCTGTTTTGTGCGACAAGAGAGGGTATAATAGGTATAGCCCGTCTCTTTGTTGTTCCCTGTAATGATCTCTCTTTGGATGGGTTCTTGTTTATCTTTGAATAGGGAAATGTGCAAATATAAAATCGAAGAAAAAAACACGGCAAAGACCAGGGGGGGGGGGGGTTAAGTAA
Source organism: Cheilosia vulpina (assembly GCA_916610125.1). NCBI lineage: Eukaryota > Metazoa > Arthropoda > Insecta > Diptera > Syrphidae > Cheilosia > Cheilosia vulpina. Next base: position 63,525,435 of record OU744279.1, read on the forward strand.
AAGCAGGCGGAGGAGGTGAAACAATGTTAGCATAACGGAAGTCCATTAGCAATTGCCTTTGTGAATCTTAATTATCGGCTTACCCATTGAATTAAAGTCAATTTGAACTAAACAAATACAGACAGTTGAAATACTTTCTTAAGCTGTAAATTTGTTAATTAAGGTTTGAATGAAATTTCTTTGTACATTAGCAGAATAACTGCTTTGACAGATTTTTATTTAATAACGACCAAAGGCAAGAAAATCCGAAAAGAATGAGATAAATGAAAGGAAATAAAACTGCTCCATAGAATGAGATCAGGATTAGCAATTGTATTGGAATATTGATGAGGTGATATAAGACGGATACCATGGATCAAATTTAAGCTAACAAATAGTACATGACAGGGTCGAACTCAATAATCTTCGGTATACAAGTTATGAAGTGAGTTGATATAAGTAAATGATTATTCAAGACTTGTTTGCGCAAAGAAAAATTTCAAGCTTGGCTGATTGATCATTCCCATGAACGTCACGTCCGGTGAGCGGTGAGACGGTTGGATTTTTGGTGCGTATAAAAGAAATGGTTGCTTGCGTGGAAAATGCAACGACAATCGCTTTTTACCCGACTGGACACTGGGAGGGTTATGTGTTTCACGCGCGTCCTATGTACGTTCCTACGTGACGCACTGTAGCCTAAACGGCTTGACCGATTTGGAAGAGTGAGGTGTCACTGGATTAGTATTCTTCTCCGGAGTGTCATAGTCTATAGTCTCCGATTGTCAATTAGTTAGGTAAAGGTTTTTGAATGTGTTTTGTTCTTGTATCTTTTTAATTCTTTTTGAAGTAATACTTCTTTAGGCACGCTCGTTACGGAAATTGCGAGCGTACGTTGAGAGGGAGATATAAGTTAGTGAGATAACAAGAGAGATAGATGCGAGCACACATTTTCGTTCTCTCTTTCTCTCAGCCAGTTACGTTTCATTATCTAAGACACATCATACAGTGCAGCAGTGATACCAGATGTGGGGATTTATCACTTTTTGCGGGATTTTCTCACTAACAATAAGTTAAAAGGGACAAAGGGATTTTTCAGACCTTATAGTACAAAAAGAAAGTTATTCTTATTCTACTTTTTGGTCAAATTTTGTTCCCAATTGCTCATTTCCTTAGCAATAAAAGAATTATTCAACCTACGATCAAATTAAATATTTTCATGATTAGAAAAAAGTCATTCAAAATATCTAAATGTTTTCATTTTATTTTTTTTATTTCCCTAAACTGTTTCATAAAATGACATACGTGTCTGTGAATGAATCAGGAGTATTTTTCAAAATAATAAATTTATTTATTTTGTAAACATAAAAGGGATATTTTGAGTATAACCGTGGGATAACCTGCCTCTAAAGTCTGGTATCACTGCAGTGCAGGCCTATTGTCTGTATCATACTGTAGGAGCAAGAGAGAGCAGTGCGCACGCCCATTTTCTTGTTGTCTTCCTCTCATAGCCAGTAAATTATTGAAGAAAATTGATATATTGGAATGCATAAACTAAACATGTATATATAGATGGAGCTAAAGAAGTTTTACTTTAGTCGTGTGGTCAAAAGCACATTCGTTTTTTTTAAGCCAGTCGGTTTTTTTTTTTTGTTTTTTTTTAAATTAACTCTTTTTTTTATTACAGATAATTCTGCCATTTATATTATTTAATGGTCCTATTTTCATTGGTAGAGAAAAGACAAAAAAAAAGCGTTTCCTCCGTAAAATTTGCTTGTGTTGTAGCTCACTGTTGCCCTTTCTCTCAAAATGTCCTTCATTCCAATGCACCTAGTTTCTGTGGCATGTTCATCGTCGTGTAGCCACGCTCTTACAGTGAAGTCATTTCACTTACGCCTATAATAAAATAGCTTTTAAACTCCACTCTCCTTCACCATGGCCGAAAATTAAATGGTCCCAACAAACTTTCTTTTGGGAACTTGGCAAGCTATCTCCAAAAGCATTTCACATTTTCAAACCGCACATACATTCGTATATATGTATCTGCAGACAACAATATGTCTTGTTGCCGCTACACAAACCACCTGTTCTTTGTGCGGCAATTAACGTCACAATTCTCTCTCTCTCTCTCTCTCTCGAATATGGTATAGGTAGGTGTATACCTACACGATAATTTTATCCGAAAACTCGTGCGCACAAGTCACCCTAACTAGCAATTCCTTAGAAGTTCCATTCATATTTACGACTTGTACTGGTGGAAGCCTTACTAAAAGCATTAAACTTAGCCATTCCACGTTCCACCTACATTCCGCAATACCTAAAGACTAAAGAATTCCTCCCACCCCCCTTTCGGTGAGAAAACCGTACATACGTGGATATGCACGTGAGTGTGTTTGTATCGAAATTCCCTTCTTGCGGCTAAGCATTAGAAAATGAAATTAAATAACCCGAGATAAATACCTAATGCTATCGCCATTATGGTCCACACTTCCACCTGAGTCCTTCCCATTCACGTAATCACCTTGGTCGAAGGGGGGAAGGTGTTGGCTTATAGTGCTCGTCGTCGACTTATCCCATTTGATGCTGTTTTTTCGGGGACAACGGCGCGCCAGCAGGCTGTACGTATAGATATGCAGCGGTATAACACCCATAGCTCCTATCTGGGTTTAACTAGGATCAGAATTTCCAGATGAGCTCAAGGGTGCAATTGTAGTTCCTTTATTTAAAAAGGGTTCAGCTGTGGATGTATGTAACTATAGGCCTATCTCACTTCTTCCAGTGATAAGTAAAGTTTTTGAAAAGCTTGTAAAGAACAGGTTAGTGAGCTATCTCACGAAAACTCAGTTTTTTAAACCAACGCAGTTTGGTTTTCAAAAGGGCAAATCAACCGAAGATGCATTTTTGCAGTTTTGTAGCAATATAATGTCAAACCTCGACGGTAAAAAGTGTACTGCTGGGTTATTTGTTGATATCACCAAAGCGTTTGATATGGTCGATCACCACATTCTACTGGATAAACTTGAAAAAGCAGGAATTCGTGGCTTCATGTTGGAATGGTTTAGATCTTACCTTAAAAATAGGTCACAACTGCGTTTGCAGATGATGTAGGTTTCGCATATGGTTCGGCTAGTCGCCTTGATCTGGTTTCCGACATAAATTGGGACCTTAGCCTTTTAAGAATTTGGTTTTCAAAACATAACTTGGTTATCAGCTCCAAGACTAAGATTATGATTTTTAGTTTGTCGTCTCTACTTGATTTTAATGTGAATGTTTACTTTCACGCATCTGATTGCAATAGATTTAAACTTGATTGCTGCAACTGTCGACCTGATTCGTCTTGTCCTAATTTTGATAGTAGCCTATGCTGCAGTGATAAATGTTTCCCCGTCGAGAAAGTTAAGGAATTCAAATACCTGGGTATAACTATTGATTCAAGAATGAGCTTCTCGAATCATGTAGAAGCTTTGAGGAAATATTTTCGTTGCACGCTAAGGCATTTTTTCTATTTAAGCAATATCTGTTCGACTACTTTGCTAAAAACTATTTACTATGGTATCGTTCATTCAAAATTACAATATGGAATTACGTGCTGGGGAGGCGCTTATAAAAATAAAATACAGCCGCTCTTGTTAATACAGAAATATATTCTACGGAAGCTATGCCGAAAACCTAGAAGGCACCCTACTTATCCTTTGTTCTGTGACTTAAAAATTCTCCCTGTGCGTCATTTGTATTGTTTTAAAGTTTTGAAGACCTTCTTTATGAAGTCTGGAAATCGCAACTTCCGACTGATCTCTAACTATAGTTTACGTGGAAACTCTTCGTACTCTTTATCCGTTCCTCAATTCCATACCACGGCTTATCGTAATTTTTATTATATATCGTCTATTCGTCTATTCAATAAACTTCCTCAATCGTTCAGGTCGTTATCTATACCTAAAAAGTTTCTCAAGCTCGTAAAAATATGGCTTTTCAATTTTAATTTCGCTGACATAGAGTCTGTTCTTTCTGACCATCTGATATAACTTAAGAATTATAATTTGAGTCTTAATTGTTAATTGATCTTAATGCATTCAAAGGAAAATTGTTTTGTTTTAAGACTGTTTAAACTTATTTTTTAAAGTAACGTAATTTTTTGATTTTTTAAGGGTCACCCCACCCACGCATAACTTTTTTTAAATGCCTAAATTGTAAATTGTAATGGCATTCATCACTATTATTATTACATAAGTAAAATAATATAGAATGTCAAATGAATTTCATACTTTAATTACATAATTTGAATTATTGTTCATATTGAATTATATTATTATATTTATGAAATCAATAAATCTAATCTAATCTAAATCTAATCTAATCTAGAATATAGAATTCCTGTGAATACCGATTTTCTTCTTTTCTTTTTATCTAAGTAGGTAAAGAGGAATGCTATTTTGGAAAATGTAATAATAAATATAGCACAAGGTCAGGGGCTGCTAAAATTACGTTCCGAAAAAATGTTGATTTTCCACCATCGAGGAGGGTAGGAGAACATATATATCGGCGGATATAGATTGGTGGGTGTCCTAAAGGTTTTAGCTTCTCTCATCCACCATCAAAGTAGTCAGAATTCGGCAGAAAAAATTTACTGTAGATGTAGCTAGAGCTACACTTTCATACACTTTAATGCCAATGTTGAACTAAACGTTAGTTTTCTTTTCTTTCGAATATTAGCAGCGAAATATTTTTGAAAAACTGTTCAGGTTCACAGCTGACCGTTTATGTTTTGGCCATATGATAGCTACATGCGTGAGTAATCGATTAGGTTGGTGTTTTACATTTACGAAATATTTATGTATTTTAAACAAGATTAGGGTTGGATACTGACACTTTTATTGGTGCTTTTTAACTGTTATAGGTAATAAATTCAAATCCACGTACACAATTCATCGAGCTTTGACTTTTGTACTTTGATTTTCCCAAACAAAAAATACTAGACGAATGTTTTCTCTTAGATAAATATATCGCAAACGCCACTGTATTTGTTTTGTGTTCAAGTTCGGCTTATTAAAACAGAAATGTATGTGTGTATAGAAAAAGCTAGTCTGTTCCAATATTACGCCATATTTATGTATGGCTTTTATGACAAAACAAATTTACGAATTTACGGCGTAGATGTAGGAAAAAAAAGAGTGTGCTTGTGACCAGTGATCCCAGATTGGGGGGGAATTTGTGTATTTTTTCTAACAAAAGGGGGAAGTGAGTTTTTTTGGGGAAAAACAATCTAAAAAGGGGGGAAAAAACAATCTAAAAAGGGGGGAAAAAACATTAAAAATTTTATTTAAATAATGTCTTCGAAAGATTAAACTATTTTTAAAACTCATTCAATCAACAACTTTGTTTCATGTGAGCATTCATTATTTGGCGTTTGGCGTTTCATATGCCATATCGATGTCATCAAGGAAAAAGTTTTTTTTTGTTTTTTATTAGTATTTCATAATACTGACTGAATTTAATGCGTTTCTATTATTTTTTTGTTTGTTTAATTCTAAGATATTTAAATAAAATATAAAATGTTAAAATAAAACTTAAATTTTTGTTTTTTTTTTTTTGTGGGAAAAAAAGGGATTTTTATTTTTGAAAAAGAGAATTTTTTTTTAATCTGGGGACACAACAGTAGTTGTGGATATTGGATACCTATATAAATATAATGTGTGCTTAACTGAATTGTGTCACGATTGGATTCTTTTAAAAAATGCGATTCACAAACGTTCATAAATAACCCAATCTAATACAAAGTTTTCTATTTATAGAGTTTTTTTTGAATTTTGTTTTCATGAGTGGTTACAACTGAGGTTTAATTTAATCAAGTGATTCGGTAGTATAGTGTTTGTGTAAGACCTACCTTACAAATTTTACAGTCGTAGGTTTAATTCTGTTTGAAACTGGAGTTTTCTCATTTTATGAATTAAAATTCGTGAGAGATCACTTTCTTTACCTCGTCAGCTCACAATTTTTGTAACACATTCACCAGTTAGCTCCCCAGCTAATGCGTGACCATAGAAGTATTCACTTCAAAAGTGAAGTTTGAAGAATTGAGAACAAAAATATATGTCTCTACAACAGCGCCACCATCCTATCCTTTAAGCTGCAACCAACCATGCACATCCACAACATTTTATTGAATTGGGTTGATTGTTTCGGAGATCGACTACACTTATCTACACCATATACACACAAATACAGGAATGTTCATTATAGATTCCAGAATGAGGGAAAAAGCCCCAATTTTGGTACAGTTAAAATTGGCTCCATTCAAAATTAAATTAGAAAAGTAGAAAGGTCTTACTTGACATTTGACAATGCCGCGCTTGCTTCCGCATCGCCAGACGGCCGGCCGGTATAGAAACTGTCAAAAGCTGTTTTTATGATTTGATAAAAGTTTCAATTTCGCCAATACATACACTTACAAAATTTGTAGATATATTCACCCCCATTTACCGTACCTAACCACCTTAGGTGATAGAAAGATAAGTTTTGTTTTTAAAAAGAGACCACCACTCTATATAAATATACACAAAGCTTTGAACGCGTTTGTAGGGGGTTACCACAACACTGCAAAATGGGTGAAAGTGTGAATGATAATTTGGATGCCCAAAACCAGCGACAGGCAACATACTGTGCTTACAGTGCTTTTTACAACGTTATCAGCTATTCCTGAAAAACCGCTCGCACTCGTAGTGCCGCTTTCCATACTGCAACCAGCGTGACCGCTGTGCGCTTAAAGTTGCATTTTGGCACTTTTTTCGAGAGTCTGCCACAATTTGTTTCCATTTTGGGCCCTTTTTAGTTGGAAAAGACGCTTCGAAAATTTTCCAAATGCTCTTATTACCAAATAAAAACTTTTCAAATGTACCACAGTTGCCTATCACAAGACTATTATAGTGTTTAGCAGAGACAAATGATACTGAGACCCCCAACTCACAATCCTCTTGCCGCTGGGCCCCTCAGTTTTTTTTTCAAATTCGCCATTTGGTTTTCCTATCGGTGTTGTGTCAATTAAGAATCCGTGTGACATTCAAAAATATGCAAAAAATACAAAAATAAATGCTGCCAACCTCGACAACCGCGGGGAAATGTGCTAGAATTCGGGAATACCACATTTTTACATTACTGAATGCCATTGGTTAGTAATTATATGTTGTTAAAAGGCGAATAATTTGATTTCTTTGGTTAATAAAACTAGCTAAATGAGATGTTCTATATACTAAAAACTTATTATGTCAAAAACGGTTGCGTATTTTGCGCTTTTGAATATCATTAACTTCGATTTCATGCGTAAATTTTTCTTAGAAAACTGAAGAAAATTTGCTCAATATATTTCTATTTTACTTCAAATAATCTGCATTGTTCATTTTTCATATATATTTTAAGCAAATCTCCACTTGTGCCTTAAAAAAATTATTATGCACACGTAACGAATAATTTCAAATTTAACGGATAAAATTCTATGAACGCTGTCAACAACTTTGCCCACAGCGGAAGTGGCATATGCAAGGTGCGAGCGTGTTGGTGAGTCGGAATTTTTGAAGTTACGTGACATTTGTCAATACGAATTTCCATGTAACAATACAAGCGCACTTAGCATTTGCCACCCCATAAAAATATAGCTTGTAGACTAAGTAACGGGAAATCGGTCGGAGTTGGTGGTCACAGTATTGTCTCTGGTGTTTAGCAGGCCACTGTTTCTTAAATATTGTATAAATTGCAGAATGGCTTTAGAATGACACTTTTTTCTCTCATTGGCCCTTTTCCTTTCGACTTTTCAGAATTCTGCAGCGGTCACCCTGGCTGCAACCATTTTTATCTTATCATCGCTCGATAAGATAACCAATCAGGTATCGTCACCATAGTCTTTCACTTGAAACTCATTTTAATTCAGTTGATTAATAGCCGAACTAGTTTGATGTTAAACGACGAGTTTCATAACGCGTTCAAACAGATTTTGTGATGTATCTTCGGTATTTAGTGCTTGCAAGTGTGTTTCTCTTCTCTGTAGCTGAGGAGGATGCACTTTTAGATCGTTTATGTTATTCCGACGAACGCCAGGTAGGCAGCTCATCGCGAAGGGCTTGTGAGTGTACCAACGAAAGTGAGCCACCATGGGGTCTGCGATCATTGCGAATCGATTGCACCTTCAAGGATCTGAGATCCAGCGATTTCCCAGGCGACGTGCTGCCGCTGTACGCTGACTCATTGGACATATCATGGAATAAACTGGAGTTCGTACCGAATTTCGAAAGTGACAGTCTGAAGATCTTGAACGTTATGCACAATAACATCTCCGAGTTAGTCGAAAATAACTTCAAACAGTTGACAATGCTGCGCGAGTTGTTCCTGAGCTGGAATGCCATCCAAACGATTTCGACAAATGCCTTTGCGGGCTTGTGGTACCTGCAGATATTGGACTTGTCGCACAACAATCTAAAAGTAATCGGATTGAATGTGTTCACCTATCTAAGTACGTTGGATAAATTGGATCTTTCATGGAACCGCCATTTGAACAACACAAAGGGCATACAGGAATTGGACTTTTACGCTCAATTCGGGATCCACCAAAAACTGAGCGCTTTGCGACTGGAGCGCTGTGGTCTGAGCCAAATCAATTTGCCCGTGAAGGCGCCTTTAAGTGTCTTGAGTCTAAGAGACAATAAGTTCGAAGAAGTGCCGGGTTCCCTGCCATCCGGACTGAAAGAACTCGACATCAGCGACAATCCGATACCAAGTCTCTTGGAAAGCCATACCGCACGACTGACCCAACTGGAGTTCCTCTTCGTCGAGGACATGCCAAACCTGAGGTCTGTTGAGTACAATTCGCTGACCCACTTATCGAAACTTAAGGCTCTGAGTTTTCAAAATTGTCGCCATCTAACATCGTTCCATGAGTATGCATTCGGACAGAAAACTCTTAATACCAGCCTGGAAGTGTTGAGCTTCCGGGGATCTGCACTGCGCACCTTCAACCAAACACTGTGGCCGGTATTCGAGCAGCTTAAGGAACTCGATCTCAATGGAATGCCGCTAAGGTGCGATTGTGAATTGGTCTGGGTGAAGGAGCTTAAAATCGAGACCAACGGCCGCTGCATCACTCCGTCGAGCCTGCGTGGAATGCGACTGACAAACGTCCGCGTGAAGGATTTCTCGTGCAATCGATGGCCAAGGTGGCTGTACGGATCAATTATTCTCCTATTGCTGTTCCTGTGTGCCGCTGGCATCTGGTTAATCGTGATGGGATTGCGACCCAACCGTGGCGTTGCAATGAGGAGAAAGGTTGGCATAAACAGCCCATATGCCAGAGTGACCATCGAGCCGAATCGTCAGGAGCGTAGTTACTACTAACTCTCTTTCAAATTCGAAACGAATTAGTTTGTATGTGCCTAGATTTTAAGTATTTTCTTTTATGGATAATAAATACAGTGTCAAAAACATTGTCGCTTTGTATTAATCCGATTGAGTAGGAGTTATCTCTTCCAAAAGCTGATAAGATTCCATTGTCGTTCGAATAAATGGTGGACTAAATGCAGGTAAACAAAGGTAAATGTGAATTTCGTTATCCAGTCAAGTTGGTTGGTTTACTTTGCTGTCATTTATTTAGAAAAACTTGACTGTTCGTAGTATATACGGATAATCTTCAACGAAAATTAATGGTTCTTGATTTTCCTATTGGCATTCCACTATTAGACTCCAATTAATAGTCTCCTCTTTGAAAAATACGAAACGGATGATTCACCTTGAATATATAGGGAGAATACACACACCAAAATCGATCGCAATCTGCTCGTACTGTCGCCGATTCTTATCTAGCCCTGACAAACCTGAGTCAGATGAAATTATTATGACGATGACGATACCCAATAGTAAGTATCCATGCATGGGGCGAAGGAATATTCAATACAAATTTTAGACTTTATTTGCCATATCTAGGTATCCCTCTGATGTTTAAAGATTGACTTTCACATTCGAAGGAAGTTTGAATGAGCCAAAAAGGAATTGGAAAGGGAGCATTTCGATTGCGTTAGATGGACAAACTACCGGTAGCTAAGAGCAAAAATTAAGAAAGCAATCTGTCCAGAGTTGCTTTATTGGAAGCATGTTTGCCCAGTTCAAGAAAATGGACGCATATCCTTCAGCATCTAGGAACTTTGACAGTTTGTTGTGAACACCGAGCATTTGCATTTAGACGCATTTGCAGGAATAAAAATTGAAGATTTTCGAATGAGAATTCTATTTTAAAATCGGGTTAGGGCATGGAATCAGGTGGCTTATTATGAGTTCGTATACAGAAGACGACTGCGAGTCTCCTGTTCGAGTTGTTATTCATAAAATAAAGGCATTGCACTAGTAGCGAATTTGTTTTTTTATTTTAGCCAGAGGCAGCACAGGCGCAATGGCTTAGTGGTTAGTGACTGCTAAGCGAGGGGTCTCAGGTTCCAACTAAAGGTTTTTCTTTAGGCGCGTTGGGCATTTTTGAGATGGGATAAATCCATTGAACTCGCAACACCAGTACTTACTTACTTACTTAGGTGGCGCTACAGTCCGGGGTGGACCTGGGCCTCAACCAATACGCCTCTCCAGTTAGCGCGATCTTTGGCTAACTGCCTCCAGTTGCGCACTCCAAGTTGGTTGAGGTCCCCTTCCACTTGCGCGCGCCACCTAAGGCGAGGTCTTCCTTTACTGCGTTGTCCCTCCGGGTTTGAGACGAAGACTCTTCGGGCCGGAGCGTTGGTGTCCATTCGCTCTACATGTCCTAGCCATCTTAGTCGACTGATGCGTACTTTTCTGACCAAGTCGATGTCGCTGTACAGCTCGTAGAGTTCGCTGTTAAATCTCCTCCTCCAAAGCCCGTCAACGCAAACGGGACCGAAAATCAATCGAAGAATTTTGCGTTCAAAACGACCAAGGAGATCTTCATCCGCCTTTGATAGCGTCCATGTTACTGCGCCATAGAGTAGGACTGGGATGATGAGGGTCTTATATAGAGTCTCCTTAGTGGTTCTTGACAAGGCCTTACTTCTCAATTGCCTTCTTAGGCCAAAGAAACAGCGGTTGGCAAGTGTAATTCTTCGATTGATTTCCGATGTGATGTCGTTGTCAGAATTTATAGCGGAGCCGAGGTAGACAAAATCCCTAACTACCTCAAAATTATAGCTGTCTGTCGTGACGTTCTGACCGATTCGTCGATGTTGTGTTTCCCTTCTTGTTGACAGCATATATTTTGTTTTGCCCTCATTCACCACTAAGCCCATTTTTGCCGCTTCTGTACTGATACTTGCAAACGCACCAGTGACAGCTCGCTGTGTTCTGCCAATGATGTCGATGTCGTCAGCGTATGCAAGTAGTTGCACAGACTTCTGGAAGATTGTGCCTCTGGTGTTGGCTTGCGAGTTTCGCACAATCTTCTCAAGAATGATGTTGAAGAAGTCACACGACAGCGCGTCACCTTGTCTAAATCCTTTTTTTACATCAAAGGTCTCGGTGAGATTGTTTCCGACCTTTATGGAGCAGCGAGCATTCTCCATCGTCATTCTGCAAAATCGGACGAGTTTGGCAGGGATGTCAAAACTAGACATAGCTCTATACAGCTCGTCTCTATAAATGCTGTCGTATGTGGCCTTAAAATCGATAAAAAGATGGTGAGTATCGATCTGGACTTCTTGGGTTTTCTCCAGGATCTGCCGTAGTGTGAATATTTGGTCGGTTGTGGACTTACCGGGCCTAAAACCGCACTGGTAGGGACCAACCAGATCGTTGACAAAAGGTTTCAGGCGTTCACACAGTATGGCAGACAGGATCTTGTATGCGATGTTAAGAAGACTGATACCCCTATAGTTGGCGCAGTTTAGAGGGTCTCCTTTCTTGTGGATCGGGCAAACGATGCTGAGGTTCTATTCATCAGGCATACTTTCCTCCGACCAAATCTTGGAGACGAGTTGGTGTATGCTCTCTACCAAGTCATCTTCCGCTGCCTTAAAAAGCTCGGCAGTCAAGCCATCTGGTCCAGCAGCTTTGTTGGTCTTAAGCTTGGATATTGCTATCCTCACTTCGTTTTGGTCGGGTGGACGGAAGTCTTGGCTTTCATCGTCTAAGTTGAACGGTTCGTTCTGCCTGACAGTGGAATTTGGGTCGTCTTCGCCGTTTAACAGTTTGCAGAAATGGTTTTTCCATATCCTCAGCACCGACTGTGACTCTACCACAAGGTTTCCTTGTTCGTCTCTACAGGTCTCTGTTCGGGTCTTGTTGCGATTACACGTTCTTTTTACCCTTTGGTAAAACTTCCGAACATTGTTCCTGGAGTAGCACCTCTCTCTCGCAATACCAGTATTCTGTTAAAAATGTTCCGACAGCAGTGTTCGCGTTGCCAACCACTTTTAACGAAAAAATGCCTAACTTGAAAAAAAAATTACTTTTTCCTAATATAGCTATTGCCCGAAATATTTAATAAATCAAAAATTAAACACAAATATGAAAAAATAAACAAAAACAATTTTTATTTATGCAACAAACAGCTTTCAAATTTGTTTCCAATTTCATTGCATTTACTGTAAGTGGATGGACACTGGAAAGGAAAATGGACCGAGATAAAAGTCGTTGAATCAAAAAAAAAATAAAAACATATTTAAAATAAAAAAAGATTCATTTTTGAAAAAAAAACAGGCCTTAGCCTTAGCTAATCAAATAATGCCTAAAAGGCCTTAGTTGGGATTTTTATTTTCTAGTAGTGGTTTACAATAATGACTAAAATAAACACTTCGTTTAAAAATATTTTCTACGCAATAAAATATTTCCAGACTACTCAACAAATGCACACGTAATTGTTTCCGAGAGTATAAACTATCATAAAAATAAATAGTTTGCCTGCTGCGCCATTTATTTTTATTTTAGATCAGGCGCGGTGGATCTTGATTAATTGGATAAATACTTAGATGAAAATATGAGGTTCAGAACTTGTAAAAAATGTGTCGTTGGAATTTATATAGGTAGGTAGTCTTGCCAAAATTAATTTAATCTTATGTCGTCTTCGATTTGGCTTTTCAGATTTTGATCTGAGATCTCAGATTTCTGCTGCCAAATCGAACATAAAATCGTAATTTTATTGGTTCGATTTCAAATGATTTTAAAACATTTATAAAAACGCATTTCGAAATAAATTAATATAAAAAATCGTTTCCATATGAGAAAAAATAATAATTCAATTAAAAAAAGCAATCCTTCCAACGATAAACAATTTGTAAACACCAGCTGTGTGTCATACACACTGGTATTAGTGAAAGTATGTGTAAATCTGATAAAAAATCAAGATTTTTCAAAAGTGCCTCAGATCAAAAAAAAATTGATCTTTTTGCCAAACCGAAAACGACATTAGAGAAGTGATCTATAAAGTGGAGTTGAATAATTTTTAATTCAATCGTTTGGGCTCGGTATAAAAAGGTTTGTCCTTTCCATTCGTCCAAAAGAACAAAAATTCACACAAACGAATGCAAGTCCTGGACTACCTCTGCGAACTGCTATTAATTTATTATATATATAAATAAGCTAAGGGAAATAGTTAAGAACCACTTTCACTGCCTTGACCACAACATATTCGCTTGATTTTATGCTTTCCGTGAAATATTTACAAACAGAAAAAGAACATAGTTGGCCAATAAATCCAAATGAACCCTACTTTTTAACGAATGCATGACAGGGGGCACGCGAGCCTGTACCATATTTGCGCAGATATCAATTTTCGAACAGAATCCATTGATCAAAATTTATTACAGTAGGACCCACTTACATTTCATGATTCCGAGTCCTGGATCTGCCCTACATTAATTGCCATGTCAGGCACGTATGAAAATCAATTTCGAAAGCAGTAAGATGAACATCCACTGCTAGACCCTGGCTGTGTTCTGTTCTGTGCTTCGGTCTCCTAATTACCCTTCAATTAGAAAAGAAATCAAAATACCCCAATGATTCTCTTCGACCGAACCGAAATGAAGCCATCGATGGTAATTTGATGTATAATTCCCCTAGACCTCACGATCTGCCGAAGAAACGCCAACCAACACAGCAAACAGGAGTAATTTGCGTCCAACGTCTCCGGTAATTAATTTATCCACCCCCACCATAACACTGACCAGTTGGAGAGGGGTGTTTCCATTTTCTTGAATGTGCTGTCATCCTGTTCCGATTATTCATTTCCTTTTCGCAGGAATACTCGTACTTTTCTGTGACTTTTCTCTTCGACGAATCGGAGAGCTGGCGGACAGTTTCGCCGGGCAATCGGTAAAAGGAAGCAATGGTTGCACAGGAAGTTAGATGATTAATTTTCACTTGATTAAAGTGCCAATTGGAAATTACTTTAATTGCGACCCCCTTTAAAGAATATTTATTTCTGCAGATGCCATTGCAGCAAAGGACCACACCGCCCCCATCAATTAATCAAAAACATAACTGGCTGAATGGTAAGCTAAAAATCCTGAAGGACATACTTGTATAGGTGAACTTGTAGTTCAGTAATTTCAGAGAGAAATTGCCTTGAGGTAGGTTGTAATTCTCAGGGACGAATGGAGACTATTTTGTGTAGAGACTTTGACTCGAATGGGCTCCCTCGGGCACGATGAATGGGATGAACTTAATAAGGTCATAAAAGGCAACATAATTGCCTCGGAAACGCAGTTAATTTCGAAAGGGACTTACGAGAAGATAAAGTTGCATATATAGAAGGATTCCCTTCAGGCAGCTGTCCTGCAGCCGACGTTGTACCTATACCATGTCTTCTCTAACTTGTCTTTAAGAGTACTTAGATTTGATGAATGTGGCAAATAAATCAAGAAAGTTAACGAACGTTGAAATGGTGTTACGTAAAATTAATGCGGAAAGCCCATTAGCAGTCAAGTAACTGTGGTAAGGGAAATGTGCTAGATATGTGCGCCAGAAATACTTGTACAAAATGTCCAAAATTTATTACACTCGTGCGGATTATTAATACTGTATTCTAAATGGCCAAATGTTGTAAGACTGGCTTTGAGCGTTTTTGTAATAATAACTTTTGCCACTGAAACACTTAAAGTCGGTTTTCGGGTTTCTTAAAGTCAAGTCGAAATATGCTTTGATCTATGTACGTTATTGAATGTTCTTCGTCTTGAGAACCAAAAAAAAAACCCTCTTCAATGAGTATTGATATTTCATGTTGAAGAATACCTATCACTGTTTTGTTTAGGTATAGCACAATTGCCTATCGTTTAACTCAGTACAGGTTAGTTTCTATTTATGTTTATGTTAGGCGCAGTGCTTAGTCTGTACAACTACTGACAAAGCTCTTCAAAACGAATGGCTTAAGGAGCTTGAAATATGCGAATAGTGAGACTCTGGTTTCCTCCTCTAACTGGTTTGCGGGAAAAATACCGTTTCGTCGATATGCTCCTAAAAAGTAGTCGTATCAGTGAGCAACATAGCTTTTAGCTTTCTCAAGATTTTATGAATTATTGAAGAAAAAGTTTCATCGAAAATTGTCCAGTCATTTTTACGACATTGAACCGTCTACGGTTGTACTCTATGCATAAGAGTGAAAGTACCGAAAGTCACCAGTTTTGTGAAAAGTGAGAACTCTATCATGAAATCTATTTTAAAATTAGGTTGCATTGAAATAGCTGAAGCCGTTTTTGGTAAAACTGATATTTTAACGATTGTAGGTATGCAAAGTCAGTTGTAGACAGTTTCGGAGCCGCAGACCTCAAAAATCCTTCCTTTCTTTTTTTAGGAACGTCCTTAAAGACACTCTTAGAATTCAGATGTAAACAAAACGCCTCAGATCAGTTAAAATGAACAAATAATGTATGTTTATTAATATATGAATGGAATGGATTTTAAAAAAGATAGATTAATAAGAATACAAGAGAGTGTACAGGTCCGACATACACAGAAGTTGACACACGACTGACTCAGCGTTCCCTCCCGTGCTACAATTGTAGTGTTTACTCGTTTTTGAGTACATTTTTGCTAACTGAGTACGTTACTACCTTGGATCCACCGCGCACTACTTTTTGTAAATTCATATCAATAACTCTTTTCTAATTTTTTAATTTTTCCAAAATTGTTTGTAACAATAGACTTAGGGCCGGTCAAATCCTTGGTTAGGTTACCATCGATTAAGTTTCACCGATAATTACAAATCAGTGATAACCAATGAGTGTTTGTTCACCGTTTTATCTCTTCGGTCACCAAACCATTGATTTGGGACAAATCTGGACCCTCACCTTCCATAGAATGGAGTGCAGTGTATTGTATTCATCTGTCAGTTGAAGACGTCAACTTAACCAAAAAGATTTTATTGATCAGGGCCTTCATTCCATCTTGCGGTATATGTAAGTTTATTTATTTTTGTATTATTTTTTTTTCCCCACAAGATTGCTCGCAATATTCTATAAAAAGTTGTATAACAGATAGATACATCAAAACTAATACCTACGAAGTCCTTACAAAATCTTGAATAAACGAAATTCTAGAAAATCATTGGTTAAATCTCGTTAAACGCGCAAAATCGGCTGTTTATCGTTTCCTTGGGTAAACTAACCAAACTGTAGAATCTCTGGTTATAGCTGGAATAACCGATGATTTAATGTAACCAAGATTGAACAAACCTGGCCGTAATCTTAAAGATACACGTTAAAATTCAAATTCTCGCGCAGGATACACCTCGTTTTTTTTATACATAACTTTTTTAAATTTTTAAATTTTGATATACTATAATTGAACTGAAATAATTTATGTTGAATTTTTGTTTGTTTGTTGCATTTGTTTATTGCATAAAAAAAGTTTGCAATAAAAAATAATAAAATAAAATAATATATAATATATAATAATATATATAAACCAATAAAACAAATAGGTATTTGAAAATAATATGTGAATTTAAAACAAATTTCCGATTTGAATTGAAAAATACCATAAAGCCGTTTTAGGTTTTTTATTGCCTACTACCATTAGACTCATTTGAGTACCATTTTCTACCACATTGAGAACTCTGGCTAACGACAATGGAGGGAACGCTGGACTGACTGTTTTTTATTTTGTTTCTCTGTCTGTTCCTACATATATAATGCGTCTAAGATAACCCGATGCAGATGTGTTAGTACGTCTGCACTTGAAAAGTTGTAGACCATTGAATATGTTTCTTGAGTTTAAAAATTTGATGTAATGTAGCCAAAAGAGTTTTTTTTAAATGCATAACTAATCAGTGATATTGCGTTCAGGGTTCGGACTTCAGTTGTAAAATTTCGCAGTAGATCTTAAAAAAAGTGCAGTAGATTCAATTTTTTTGCAGTAGCTTTTTTATTTGATAAAAATGAAGTTTTCAAGAAGAGCAGAACAACAATAAATTTTGAAAAAGAGAAAGACACACTTGAGGCTTGACTTCAGTATCAGTTCTTGCAAGGCAAATGCAGTGAAATCAAGATGGCATGCACATTTTCTTTTAAAATATATTGTAATCGATTGCAGAATAAATAAACAGTGCTTCCAGTAACTGGAACGAAAATGTGTAAATATATTCAATTTTGATTTAAGATTTCCGAAATTCACATAAATTGCAGTAGTTGCAGTAGATTTTATTTTTTTCATAAAATGGCAGTAGATCTACTGCAATTGCAGTAAAGTCCGAACCCTGATTGCGTCTTTCTTAAAAGAAATCATATGTCGTAGTTTGATAAATTCATTGCAACCGAGTTTTAGGTCAGACATTAGTCTTTCCTGAACCAGAGGTTGCTGATTTAATTTTAGTGTTGGGCATCCTATTGGTGGAATTAAATGCGTTTTAACTGAGAATTATTCGAAACCTGATCGATTGTGATCTTTACAGAGAAAAAGAAGTTAGAGTTTTTATATATTTATTTATTGGATAACTTTTTCTTAAGGACTCTTATATTGCTAGTCCAAGAAAGTGCATGATTTTTTTAAGAACTATGTTTTTTTTCAATGAATGTTGTCTACCTTTTGCCCATGGCATGTCTTCATGCCTTATCACGGTCAACCAATCTCTCTCGTTCATTCTCTTCGCTACCTTTGTCATATTGTATGACAGGGAGCTAAATTTTCGTCCGCATATTGAAGAAATAATTTGTAAGTCCAACTTTACTCGGCTGTGTTAAACGATGGTCTAAAAAATTCTCCAACCCTTATGTAATT
This sequence comes from Cheilosia vulpina, assembly GCA_916610125.1. NCBI lineage: Eukaryota > Metazoa > Arthropoda > Insecta > Diptera > Syrphidae > Cheilosia > Cheilosia vulpina. The sequence continues at coordinate 63,543,615 of OU744279.1, forward strand.
CGATCTCTCTACATCACCTTAGTTCGCCCCCTCCTTGAATACGCTAGTCAAGTGTGGTCTCCTTTTAATCGAGTTCATGCACACAGAATTGATAACGTCCAACGTCGCTTTCTTCGATTTGCCTTCGAGGTTTGTCTTGGGACGATTCTTTTATCTTGCCACCTTACATAGACCGGCTTAATCTCATTAACCTGAATATCCTTGAGGAACGCGAAGACGCTGCAGACATTATATTCATTTATCGTCTTCTCTCAGGCTACGTCGATTGCGTGTCTCTTTTCTTTAACACAAATCCCCGTTATTTACGTTACCCTCGACTCTTTTACCCATCGATCAATCGTACCTCATACTGCTCAAATAAACCAATATCCCGTATGCTGCGAAAAGTTAGTTCTAACCTTTGAGTTTACGATGTCAACCGCAGCACTGCCCACCTCAAACTCTATTTAGTTAGTTTTAAGTTGTTACTCTAAGCCTAAATGTTGGTTTTAGCTTGTGTTACGCCAAATACATGATGGTATTGCCCCCACCAAAATGAGTTCAGTCTATATAGTCCTCAGACTATTTAGAAGATGCTCGATGGACCAACTTAAGAACATGGAACTGATTTTCGTTCACAGCACATAGTTGAACTCCCAAATAGCGACCATACATATATTCAGATATGCGCTGATACACCATTTATAATGGCAAAAGGTGGTTAGTTATGTCGCTTCATCTTACTTTCCTTTCAAAGCTGTCAAACTTCTGTATTGGTAGATATTTTTACCTTCGGTTAAAGCCTGTACAATATCACTCGGATGACTTAACAAAAAAAAAACAACACACTCTAAGCTATTAAATTCATTAAAATGATATCCCAAAATGTGACACCGCCTTTGGCATGGTCCAAGAAAGGAGGATACCTACTTCAGACCGACCGCACAAATTACTGACAATTCCGACATCATTTTATAGCCAGACCATTAATCTTATAGCGTGTAGGCAAAGCCAACAATGACAATAAATGCTGTGGTTATTACTTCAGGCAATTATTAAAAGTTATGTCAGATTCATTATGACCAAATCAATTCTGTAAAGCAAGCCTGGAAAAGTCGCCCCGTGCTTTGCCCAAATTTTTGTTTAAGGCTTAGCATTTGCATACAACCTTTATAATAAATCGCGCTCTCATAAAAAAGACTCTCACTTTTACGACTGTAGTCCCCTTTCAATATTCAAAACTTTTCCGGTCCTTAATTTATACGCAATATAGAGAATTTGTAACGCATACGCATCGCAGCACTAGACAATTCGACAATTTTGTGTGTGTTTTGTGTGTCGGTGTTCTGTATTGTTATCGTAAAAAAGGCACTAACCCCACTCAGGGGACCGTTTCATGAAGGATTTTAAGTGAACCAACACAAAAGCATGAAGCCAATGATGGATATGCAGAGGCAAGCGAGACCAGGCCTAGCAGGTGTCACGGCAAAACATTCTCTTCCAGATGAAATTGAATTGCTTTATGGTATAGCCTGGCCTGGCCAGGTGCCTTGCAGAATGGGAAAATGTCCACAGTAGAAATTCCACTGGGAGGATATTCGAATTGCGAAAATTTCCCCTTATACGCTCCGTGTCCGGCTCCGTGCGCATGTCCTGCGAAAAAATAACCTTTCTCAACATCTTGCATATTTCGTTTATATTCGTCCTGCTGTCAAAACTGCTCTGTATGTACACAAAAAACAAGTAGGCACAGTGATGGCCTTTCGCAAGGATACACATCTTTGGGTGCTCTCTTAGTCTTCGTCATGAAGTTTCAGTTCAGTCATCTGGTATCTTCTCGTGTGCTTGGAAGTTTTGTTCCGTTTTCTCGATTGGTTTCTCAAATACTTCATGCTGGGTTGATATAAATGCGAATGCATTAGCTCGCAGAGATCCGTGCCTTCGCCCAGGTCGAGATTGTGTGCACACAAAAAGCGAGCTTATTAAAAATCGTCAGATTACAGTTTATTGTTTCTCGGTTGCGTGCGTATAGACGGGAAAAGAGATTTTCGATTCAAACCACCCTATTCAGCCCACGTTCGGACAGGTAAGGCTCATTTCGGATTTTTTGCTGACGTATGTGTGGGCTCCGTAACGTGCCAAACACGGACTCGAGTTCCAAAAAAGCGATTCATAAAGCAATAAATACATATAATGTGAAACGGTAAGACAAACGGAAAAAAAATTGATGAATGTTTGATTAAAATTACTCGATATTGCTGCTGACAGCTGTGATTTTTTTTCGGGATACATCCCTTTGTATACGTTCAAGTGTGACGAAAAGCAAAAAGCTATAAGTCGTGTCAAATGTTCGCGTACATTATTCGTGACAATGGTATGCGGCTGTTAATTTAATTACCACCTCCTCCACATGTTCGGCAACTTTAAGAAAACCCTGCAAGGATAACCGCTTTGCATTCGCCTTGGTGTGTCACACAATCGGAGTGGAGAGAACCGGGTGCTATCGTGACAGATAGTAGCAACGAAAGCAGATTTCTTCGATAGACGTCGTCAGATAACGGCTTCAAAACGTTGTCGGATTTACTTAAAAGTAAGGAACAGTGTGATGTTTTTTGTTTTTCTTTTTTTTTTGTTGTAGCTCCATCCCTTTTAATACTATTGCCTGGAATCCGATGAGAAGGCTGTGTGTGGATTGGGGGTGAAACTGACAACCCAAAATTAAGTCTAATGTCAAAAAATGGAAATTTAATTTCTCAAAGCAAGGAATGTAATCAGTGTTAGCTAAGACCCTTTTTCTTGAATTCCTTTGAAGAGCGGTGTCCCTGGTGAAAGTAAGCCCTTAGGGAATAATGAAATGGTAGAGTATAGACGCGGCGCGCCATTCCGCTGTTATTGTGAGTGTTAAGTATGCGGAGAATTAGACATAGATGAGTGAAAAAGCGTTAATTTTGTGGTTCAGTAGAGTAGTGATTTCGGGGTTGAGTGAACAAGGAAAATTAGTCTCGTTCAGCAAAGAAAAAGGTACACGGTGCCCTGCGGTAATACCCGTTTTTTGTGGTACCTTATCTGGTATGCAGAGAAGTGTTTACTTTACTCGATGAGGCTGAAATAAATGTACTCGTCTTTCTCTTTAGCCCTTGTAATAGCTGTCAGTTGGTGGTGATGATTTACTATTTAATTGCTCCAAATTTCCAATTTTTGAGGTCTTTACTCAAATTCAAAAAATTATAGCGTGTCACTCAATCAGCCCCTCACCAACCAAATTAAACCAACTCAAGCAATGTAATCCTTATATAGCCGAAAACAACTGAGCGCTAAAAAGTAATAACAGGAGAACCATGACCCTGCCTATTCATTACAGTTTGAATCAGAACGGTCCGCTTGGCTGAATTTCTTCCAAAAGGCGCTGGAGAACGTCACTCAAAACAAATCCTGTCTTATGTTGGGGATTATCTTCTCAGTGGATTTTGATAAAATATTCAATTTCAAATTAACTTGCTGAAAATATAGACCGGCACATTAGACAGGCCAAATTGTAGTCAAATTTTGATGAAAGCACCACCGATTTTTTTTTGCGGATAGAATTTATTTCCCCTTTTTAATTTTATTTTCTGCAAATTTTACATACTGTCGACTAAATTTTATAACGTTCTGTGCGCGCCGTCGATTTTGGGTGTCCGTGATGTTCACAATGATTGACTTGATTTTATGTCCTCGCTAAACCCACTTTAGTCGTTTTTGTTTCTATGATCGCACATATACCAGTGACATCTTGTTGTCTCCTATTTTTGTGTCAGACTTTTCTAAGATCTCACCTTGTACCTTGGCCCATTTTTTTTTTACATCAAAAGTCTAGTTTAGCAGTATTGTTCTTACAATCGTACTTACTTGAAGCCGCTCTCATAGTCTTCAATCGAGCTATTACCGAAAAGTTTTAGGAGTTCAAATACAGTTGGCGATATGACCGTTTGAGCGTGAGACTCTGCAGTCGAAGTCTTCTTTCTTGGCGATGCTAAAACCTTATTCACCAAACATACGGCATACATTCTTCTGACCAAATCTTAGAACAAAGTTCGTTCAGGAGTTTTATCGAGAAGTCAGCTTTAATGACGCTTTCCGCCTCGCAGACCAAATAACCAACTTATAACCTCCTTCGCCTTAGCGTGTGTCTTCCAAACTTCTGACTCTGCTTTGAATTACTCAAAAGCTAGTGCAATTTATTTGTGAGCCTTCTTAACAACCACTCACAGATACTGTTGGAAAAGTGTTTCCCAGCAAACATTTCATTCAGCAAAAACGAAGAATCACTTTATATTCAGTAAAAATGAAGAACATACTTTCATTTAACATTCATTTATGTGAAACAATTTGTATTTTCATTCACATAAATGAAAATAAAAAGACGATTGCTTGTACACAGTCAATTTTATTCTTCTAAGTGAATATTGACTGAATCATTTATCACTAAAATGAACATAAGTAAGCATGATTTCGTTCATTTCAGTGAATGTTTCTCCAATCATTTGAAATATTCATAAATGAAGGCCGATTTCTCAGGGAATTGGATTGAAATTGAATCATATCTAAAGGTATTCTTTAAATGAATCATTTATGATTCATTTTTAAAGGCAAATGTTTGCTGGCTTACGATAAAATGACGATTTTTCCACCCAACTCCAATGCTCGCACACACACCCAACGCAGTGTAACAATCCATTTATAAATATATTTCGATTTAATATTCATTAAATTGATTGCCATACCATATTTAATAATGTAATATCGCGAACTCGTGCAAAGCATCATCTCAAATTCTATATATAGGAATGAAAATGAATAATTTTACACCCCACATGGAGTTCTTATTACACGCGGCATGAGAACTTGTTCACTTTGTAAAAGTTTTTGACTTTCATTCACTTAAAATTCATACAAGTTTTATCTGATTAAAATTCAAAAGCAAACAAGTCAAACTGAAGACAAATTTCGCAGGAATTCAGTTAAATTTGTTAAAAAAATAAAAAAAATGGAATATGGATATTATTATAACAATGCAGAGTGACACTTTTACGCATAAAAAAAAGTGAGTAGGTATAGGAATTAACTCGGAACACTAGGAGGTATTTTACTGTAACACTGTCTTCTGGGGGAACATGACAAACGACTCAGACAGGCAAACACGAATATTATGCAACATGCATGTTCTGGGGGGGCAGAACTGTGCAAATGCAAGGAAGTTCCGCGAAACTACAGACAACGCGAATGCCTTGGAGAATACTCCTTGGAGCAATTAGAAAAAAATTCTCTTGTTCATCTACAAAGGGTTTCTTAGATAGATGCAGCTGAGAAATTGAGTTATTTTCCAAAGACTGAGATTTAGTTCTTATTTTAAGAAATTAAAATTCATGGTGTTCTACACTGTTTAAGCTCTAAGCAACTCTTAAATGTCAATGGTGATTCCCATTCTGGTATAGGGGAGAGTGGGGCACCTTTGAACACTATTTGCTTCCAAGTCTCATAAAAACCTATGTTTTCGAATTTCTGATCTGTAACCTCTTTTTTCTATTAGAAATGGAACTCAGTTTTAGTTTAGATGCATAATTCTATCCGTTTCATGAAGATTTCGATTCATTATTATTTTTTGAATGAAGCAAGTCCCTGTGGAGCAGTTTTGAACTAGGCTGGGGCACCTTTGAACGACATTTTATATAATTAAATATTAACCTGAAATAAGACTTTACACTTTATTTAAATTATAAATTAGAGACAAAAAAACTTAACATAAATAAGCTGAAATTCATAAATAAGGTAGGAACATATAACGTAAACAAAAAAAAAATTACTTAAAATATGTATAAAAACTATAATTCACAGATAACTTTATTTATATAGATACCTACCTACAATAGAGTTTTTACATAAACGAGGAGTAGCATCATTAACCTAACTGAAATTTAGAGAAGTCGAAAGCCCCGAACATTTTGTTGAAACCTGCTCCAACGTGTGTTGTCAGGAACAATTTAGCTTTAATAATTTGTTTGTACTCATATTATAAGAAAAACGCAGCTTAATATGGTTCTAAATGAACCTTCGCCTTCGAAAAATATTTTTCACATATAAAAAAGCTCTGCAAAAAATGTGTATACTCTTACAAAGAGAAAAAAAAAGTTGGAAATGCAGCATAAAAACATTCAACACGCGCTAGTTCCAAGCGACTACTGAAAAGATAACCGAAAGCCATTGACGTTTAAAGACAACAAAATTGCCAGGATAGACATTTAATTTACGATCTCAAATATTGTTTAAATAAGGTTTTATTAGTGGTGTTCAAAGGATTCCCGCGTTCAAAAGGTGCCCCACACTCCCCTACACTCAATTTTTTTTTTGTCAATATACGTCCATCAAAACTTATTTGAATAAGTTTTATTTTGTCTTAAAATTTTTGTTGTAGTAAAAAAATAATTGTTATGGTAACAAAAATTATTTATTGTAAATTTACTAAAATGCTGTTGATTTGGCAAAGAAATTAATCAACTTCACCTTTATCTTTTTGTTAAAATTACAAATAAAATTGTTAATAGGTTCTCTCGAAATTGTTTGTCATTTTGTTAAATTAACAGCAAACATTGTTGATATTACAGAAATAATCTGTCAGTATCACAGTTGTCTTTTGTTGAATCGAAAATAATATTGCCGGTTATAAAGAATTATTATCTCAGTTCTATAATTTTAATGTGTTGATTCAACAAATTAATTGTTATCTGGATAACATTAGGTATTAATAAATGATACGCAAAAAAAATAATGCAATTAGGTTTATTAAAAATAGAAATTACATTACATTATATTATTTTGATTGGACAACATACAAAATATCAAAATATGCATATATAAAATAAAAAAATTATAAAAGGCTTTTACTTTTAAGACATAATGATACCGAATGTCTTTATCTAACTTGAAAATAAAATATCCGCTATAAGTTAAACAATGTAGATGTTGTCATATCCTTCACAATTTAAAGTTGCGTCTTTTAGTTTCGATTAAAAAATCCGTCAACGTAGCTTTGTACTCAAATTGGATACATTTAATTTAAGATGCATATTAAACAGTCTTATATTACCCTTAGCAGTTATTACCAATTGATATCTAAGGGGTTGTTTACATGTTTTCCATTTTTCCTGCCATCCATAAACGGAGTTATTTACTTTTAAATTGTTCAACTCACTTTTTTAGCGAATTTCTTCGCGTTTCAAATAATAAATTACGCCATCAAAAGCATTGCATTGTTTGTTTTTTTCAATTCAACACTATTTGTGATATTAATTCAACAAAATGTATGTCAAATCTGCAAACAAAAATGTTAATTTCAATAGAATGTTTGTGGTATTTATAATCTGTATTTTTTTAACTAAAATTTTGCAAGTTGAACAAAAGTGATTTTTTGGTTCTGTTTTAATGGATATAACAAAAACTTTGTTAATTTAACAATAAAAGTGTTCAATTAATCCAACATCGATTTATTAAACTGAAAGTTGTAGTAGTAGTTTTGTAGTAAATGTTTTATCCGGTTGACAAAACATCGGTCAAATTGATAAAACTTAAATTGTATTAATAAATTTCATTTATCATTACAACATTTTTTTTTCAGTTCAACCATACTATTTTTGTAGAATTGAATTTTGTCAATATTACCAGGTATTTTATTCTCATTGAGGCAAGGGAAATGATCCAACAATTTCATGGCCGCAATTCCATGTTTAAGTATGCGAGTTATGATCGTGCAACAAGAGTAAACAAACAAACTCACATATTCTAGTATTTCTTACAAAAGTGTCTGCGAGTCCCTCCAGAAGACATATAACGATGGCCTTATTTCGGCCCTTGAAATATTGTCGCCATTTTTAAATTAGGGTGAAAAGGATTCATATAGCGATATAAGTAATGTGCCAGAGACAGTTTATCAAATTACGGGTCTATCATGTCAAATATAATGTATTCACTTTTCCCGGCATTTAAGCCAACTAGAAAATCATTATCCAGTTTTATCGCTTCCCAAACCGCAGAGCTGAGAGTTAATATCCCATAGAGAGACATCGAATATAATTTAATAGTAGGCACTGAAATGCAATGAAACAGCCCAATGTGCGCGGAATGCCATAGAAGCATTCATTCATGTGCACTTAACTGCGATGATAAAATTAAATCACTTCGAATCACTGTTTTAGAAAGTAATGTCCTCTTTGCATGCCATGTTGTGTTTTAGTGCATTCCCTGATTACATTGCACTGTAGGCAAAGGTTAATGGGGAATTCGTTAACGTACGCCATTCGAAATGCGTCCAACAGTAAAGCGTGGGTACGCCTGATTCTGTTCATTGAAAACTCAGTGGAATGTATATTTTTCAAATGCATTTCTATTGACTGGTAGTAGGTTGGGATTTTTTTTTTTTTGTTTTTAAATTTGCGGCATATTGCATTTCCACCGCGCGACTTAATGATCATGGAATGATCGACGAGCGATTGAGTGACGCAAAAATATGAAATTGTTTAGTTACTACTCAGTCACACTGTGTGGCTATAGCTTACTTTCAAAGCGAATCGATATATGTAATTTAATCGCGTATTGTCATATTTGTTGAGACTAAACAATCGCCTATTATGCATATAGAGCTGACTGCTGTCTATATATAGATCTATTTGGAATAATTGAAATAATTACGAGTCATTTTCAAAAGAAGGAAAACTTGGCTTCTGAATTGGTTTTTGTATTTAAAGAACATCTGTTTCAATATGGCTGTCCAATCAACTGCCTATAGGACATCTCTAAATATAATAAGAAAATATCTCGAAATAGTTGCGTTCCAAAAGACTGACTAGCACAAGACATTTTCTGATCTAAAAGCTGTAAAATACAACATTTTGTGGTAATCTTCTCTAATTGGTCCTTATGAAAGGGCATATTTTTATACATCCACAGGAAGGTATATTCATTACATTTGTAACGCCAAGAAGGAGTCACCGGAGACCGGAGATCATAAAGTATATATATTCTGAATCAGGATCACATTGTCCATCTGTCTATCTGTTGAAAGCACGATAGCGCCCAAAGGAATCGACATATGCGAATGAAATTTGGTGAAAGGACTTCTTTTTATCGTCGTCAGGTTGGTATTGAAAATGGGCTATGTCGGTCAAGCAGTTCGGGTACCTCCCATACGAAATCAATATTAGACTCATGTGTCTCTCTGTCTGTTGAAAACACGATAGCGTCCAAAATAATCCACATAGGCCAGTGAAATTTTGAGAGAGGACTTACTTTTATCGTTTTCAGGTTGATATAAATATTGGGCTATGTCGGTCAAGTAGGTTTGGTACCTCCCATACAAAACCAATTTTGCATAAATTGTGTGCAGTGGAGGGTATCAAAGCATCGGCCAGGCCAATGATTATACTTTTACTTGTTTTTCTTAAACACGTATTTCTCTTGCCTCTGTTCCCTCAGCGTTTGCATACTTTCCTTTGTTTTAAGCTCAAATTCCAAATTTTAAAGCGAAACTGAATTGTATACGTTTCGACTCAAACTGTCAGTTGAAAAATAAAACAAGAGATATGAATGTTTGGAACAACTCAATGGTCTACTCAGTTACTATATAAAATATTTAAAATTTTACATACAAATTTTGCACGATCGTATTATGAATTGAATTTGAAGTCTTTTGGTAAAAGTCGTACTAAAGAAAGACAAGGGGAAACATTTCTAGTATTTCGATTAAAAAATTTAACCTTGTCGTAACATTTTTGAAGTCAGAATCCCCTGCAACTAATAAGTAAGCCCAAGATTTTTGTTGGTTACTTTAAAACCAAAAACATTTCATTTCATGATCAACTTGAAAAGCCCGGTGGCGTGATATTAATATTCAAATAGGTGCAGGGAAATAAGTCCCCGGGTACTAAGTCCACTGAGGGACTTAGTTCCCACCTAGTGGGAAATAAAACCACTTGTAAGGTGGGAACTAAGTACACATTCAAAAATATAAAGAGGGAACTAACTTCCAACAAACCGTAAAGTGCAGTTAGCTATCACATTATCTTAACAAAATCTTAAGCTTATCTTGGATAAGTGCAGTCAATACGATTCATTATTAGTGAAAACAGTGTGAAGTGAAGTTGTGCTTTAAAATATGGAAAATCGAATTGAATACATATCGAGCTTCAGGAAAAATAGTGTGTTAATAAATGATCATGAAGAAAAACAAATATATATAAAAAAGTACACCAGAAATAATATTTCACGATAGAGGTGCTATTTTGATAAGTGTTGCAAGGGAAGCATAATAATTAATTAATTAAAGACTCCAAACAGACTGAAAAAACTGTTTTTCGAAATTAGTTTAAGAACAAATCACCAGATTTTTATTTGATTATTTTCAGAGTCTTGCAAACTGAATTTCGAAAGGAGTACCTTGTCAAACAGAATAAAAATCAAAAAATTAATTTCAGTTCGCAAATTGAATTTCGGAAGTAGTATTTGGTCAAAAAGAATAAAAATTTAAAAATTTATTTCAGTTTGCAAGATTTTGAAAATAATCAAATAAAAAATCGCGCGATTTTGATTTTGAAAATGTTTAGCATTTTTTCTTTGCCTTTAATTTTATTCAAGAAAAAAGTTAATAAATTCATGTTAGAGATATATACATCTTTAATTCGAAATATTGAACATTTTGTTAATTAAATTTGGTGTAAACATATTACTCTGACCAGTTAAAAGTTAATTTCTTTTTTGTTAATAAAAATTGCAAAAATCCTACTTGACTCTTTAATTTTACTTTGTTCTTAGTCGACAGTGAGAATTTACTTCACATGAAAAGGGAAATAAAATCACTCTGGGTTTTCAGAATTTATTTCCCACCTTATATGGGAACTAAGTCCACTTTAAGAAAGTGGTTTTATTTCCCACTAGGTGGGAACTAAGTCCCTCAGTGGACATAGTTCCCGGGGACTTATTTCCCTGCACCACTCAAATACTCCACATAACCTCAAAAAAAAACATACCTTTGGATGGTAAAAATAAAACGACATGTCGAATGACTCAAAAGGGTCCCTCCCCTAACAGTATCCCAAAACTTAATGCATAAAATCGAGTCAACTACATTGTTCAAACTGGAATTTTCATAAATTGAACATTTTTGCGCCTCCTATTCGCATTTGGCATAGCACTTAGCCACACTGTACATCCTTACACCACCCACTGCCTTACTTTTCTTTCAGCAAACACAAGCCACTAACAGTGTGCAAATAGACCACAAAATTTGTGTGCATTTACCTTTGTTCTGTTCTCCTTTTTTATGGTTGCAGCCATAATGGAATGAAACGCACATATTCTTTACATAAACAAGCTCAAGCCCAGGCCTTGGTTCTCACCATTTCAATTGAACAAAGAGGGTGTGCTTTGTATGTCGCTTTCCTCGAATAAGTTCTGTTTTTATTGCCACTGTTGAACATCTTTGCTCGCCGCCACCATGCGCTGCTGGAGCATTCTATTGGAATGGAATCGAATCTTGTTTTCATTTTTCCACTTCGATTTTGTCGGTTCTAGGAAGAAAGAAAGGCAATGGGATCTAAAGGGTTTACACAAAAAAAATGCACAAAAGTGTGTGCGAATTGTACTCCCTCACTCTTATGCCATTGTCATCGTAACGCTAAATTGCATAGTTGGAAAACGAAAGACGATGGCGGCAATCCTGATGAGGCTACTGCGACACCATCAGGCATTTATGCTCTTTAATATTTGATTCGTTGAACGTGCGACACCTGTGTTTGTTCAACGTCCTGGATTCTTATTCGAAACATTCGCGCATATCGTTGGGGTTATCTGTATCTGCTGTGCCTGCATTAATATTTTCCTTTCATCTTTAGCGCTGGGACACACTTAACTGTCACACGGAAAAATGAATTTTCCATTATATTGTTTTTCTTTTATGAGAGTTTTATTTAACACTCTGTGGTGTGCGGCACTTAGATGATTCGTGATGTTGTTCACCATGTCAGTTGTCGTGTCTGAAGCTGGATAAAAATGGATTTTCGTCCGAGTTTTCTTCGCAAGGCATTATGAATGTAAATAGCTGTGCATTATTTATGAAAATAATAGGGAAGCTTAGGATCACTGTGCATCATCATCCAAAAGAAAGCTCATTCACCGACCGATGAATAGTGTTTAGAGAGAAATTAAGAGAACCAGGGTGGCTTTACTTACGCATTGTAATGCGGTGATCTTGAAATTGGTAAGAGCTATGGAAACTGAAAAAAATGTTCATAGTAGTCGCTGCTCGCTGGGGGTTGACTTTGACTTCTTTAAGTCTGTAACGCAGCTTCATTGTAAATATAAAATAAGTAGTGGGCTCAACATATTCGCATAATGGCCCTCGGTCATACGTCTTCAATCCCTCATTTATTTATCACTATTTTATATTTTTGAATGGAAAGGGACCTACAACTTTATGCCGAATGCATGTGTTCCATGTACAGTATCAAATTTTTATCTGACTGCCCTCAGAGTGTTTCTTAGTCAGGAAGTTCTAATGCAGCATGGTGGGTCCCATCAGCCGAAGAAAGGACCATATTTTTATGCCACCTATTTTTTTCCGTGGAACTAAGTTTAAGGCCATTGAAATAAAAATATACTGCCGCCAGTTTTTTTTTTGAAGTAATACTTCTTTAGGCACGCTTGACTTTGGGGGTAAGCTGGTGAATGCGTCACGAAAGCGTTACGGAAATTGCGAGCGGAAGTTGAGAGGCAGATATAAGTTAGTGAGATAAAAAGAGAGAGAGACTTACGTTTCGTTTCGAATATTACTGTAGAGGCAAAAGAGATAGATGCGAGCACACATTTTCGTTCTCTCTTTCTCTCAGCCAGTTACGTTTCATTATCTAAGACACATCATACAGTGCAGCAGTGATACCAGATCGGGAGATTTATCACTTTTTGCGGGATTTTCTCACTAATAATAAGTTAAAAGGGACAAAGGGATTTTTCAGACCTCATAGTACAAAAAGAAAGGGATTTTACCTTTTGGTCAAATTTTGTTCCTAATTGCTCATTTCCTTAGGAATAAAAAAATTATTCAACCTACGATCAAATTAAATATTTTCATGTTTAGAAAAAAGTCATTCAAAATAACTAAATGCTTTCATTTTCTTTTTTTATTTTCCTAAACTGTTTCATAAAATGACATATGTGCCTGTGAATGAATCAGGAGTATTTTTTTAAAATAATAAATTTATTTATTTTGTTATCATAAAAGGGATATTTTGAGTAAAACCGTGGGATAATCTGCCTCTAAAGTCTGGTATCACTGCAGTGCAGGCCTATTGTCTGTATCATACTGTAGGAGCAAGAGAGAGCAGTGCGCGCTCCAATTTTCTTGCTCTCTTCCTCTCATAGCCAGTAAATTATTGAAGAAAATTGATATATTAATATGTATAAACTAAACATGTATATATTTTTTTTAAACCGGGCTAAGTTATGATGGCTAAATATTGGAAAAGTTATTTTAATTGAGAGTTGATAAATCCCTTACCAAATGGTAGTAATGGTAAACACTTTTTACAACATTGTTCGTTGTGTTTTTATTAAGAGGACAGTCGGTTTTAGTTAAAATTATAGTGCAAAATAGAAAATTGTTGTCCTCTTCTTCTTTCTTGTTGCACATCATCATGTGTACATCAACATTATTATTGGAAATAAATCAGGAAAGCCTTAAAGTAATATATCTATCAAAAAGTACCTATTTCACAACCACAGGATCATCCTTTGTTCAAAAAGGCCAATTGGCACACCCACTACACCTAAACACGAAACAAACCTTTCATTCATTCAGGTCAGAATGCTACTTTCATGTTGAAAGTCTATACGTATACATGTCTGTGAAAAACATTAAGGGAAACAACAGAAAATCTCCCTCGGAAATACTCAACACAAAAGACAAACATAAACCAGGATAACTCAAGAAGTACTATTCGTCAATAGGTCACCCATAGGGCGCATATACCATAGGTGATGATAAAACAGACACAAGGGCATCATCGCAGATCTTCTACGATTTCAAACTCGCAACAAAGCAAAGAACCCATTCTTGTTATCCTCACAGCGAAATGTAAGGGATATTCTCAAATTCACGGTTAGTTGTAAACTTGTACTTTTGTTTTATCTTATTCGTCTTCGTGGCATGACAAGGGAAATATTTTCCCTTAAATACATTTTACTTCCGCCGTAAAAAAGGACATCGTAATTCAGCACCACAAGCCAGAGAACTCCGTTCAGACAGGACGAATGATTTCTTCTTATGGTTGCTGCGTTTCGTTTATTCTTTTGTTTTCATTTTTATATATAACCAAGAACAGAACACTTTTTAGTTTTCGTTTTAAAGATATTAAAGCAAAATGGTTTCTTGGGATCCGGTTTGATGATGTTGAAGACAAATGAATTAAGGACATTCCTATCCATAAACTTTTATTTTTCCCTTTGTTTTGGGTGGCTATATGCTATATGAGTGGCAATTTAGTAACAGATGTGTATAACACAGTTGCTGTTCGTTTTGTTTCTATACCGGTGAGTAATTTATAAAGTTTCTTTAGAATGGCGGAAGTTTTATTGAGTTTGAGAAAGTCTTGCTGTCTTTTTTTTTCGTTTCTTGTCTTAGTCATAGTATGATACTGTGGATTGGATTTTCAGTGAATTTATGACGAAATAAAAAGCATGACGTCGGATCAATCCATCATAAGGGTGGTTGTTTGTTACGGCCTTTTAATTGTTTGTCCGCAAAAACAAAGGGAACATTAATGGAAATAGTGTTGCAAATGTATAGTTCCTTGAACGTCAACCATTTAAAATAAACGATTTAGTTGAAGCAATTAAAAATTTATCATCGGGAATTCTTAAAAAGTTATGATTGTCGGAAAGTGTTTAATTAACTCCGCCATAGAGGATGAATTGAAAAAATGTTTTTCGCACATCTACTATTTTTAAACTTAGTTTCTTTAAACCAACATAAAACAATTTCTAGTAAAAACAAATGGAACGTTTTAAGTGCTGTCAGATAAACAGTCCTATTGCAAATAGGAAGCTTAGGAGCCTTCGCCTTCTTCTAAAATATATCCAAATAACCTTAAGGGTCGACATAAACGCATATTTCGCTGTAACCGCCACATTTGCTAGAACTCTTTCTTTAGTTTCGTACCCTTTTTTATCTACTAAAACGTTATCATAGAGAGACACACGGGACAACCCTTTAAAAAGTCCCTCGTATTAACCGAACAATGACTTATTTAAATCTTGAAATATTTTCATGTTATCTGCATTGGAAATTGTTCCATTTCGACCACGAATATAAACCCTAGTACGAACAACTTCTTCCAAGACTAAAGCGAATTTGATTCGCGAAATGTGAATCTCAACGCAATCATAAATATTCCCTCACATCTATTCCTCTACAAAATAAGTCCAAAAGTCTCTGCTGTGAAATTCCTTCCTTTATCTTTCGCCCAATCATCTCATTAGAGGAGTGAGATTCTTTCCAAGCTATCTGACTTGTTGGCGCCATCGATACTTCGCACTGTCGCCAAGAGTGTAGACAAAACAATGCTAAAAATAAAAACGACGGAGCTGAATTAAATTATTTTATTTTTTTTATAACTTGCCATGTCAAAAGCTACAATGGTTTATATATAAAGACTTACGGACACACTGTCATTGGGTTCCATCTGTTGTTAATGATTCCACCACCCATCATACACCATGGCCAACACCCCGAAATGACTTGGCTCCAACGTCACAGCAACATTAAATGAAGAAACTTAAGCGAAAGTGGAAAGCTTGCGTCTACTACTTATTACCGACGTAATCGTCGTCATCGTCGATGGGAGAACACTGTACAAAATCTGGGTCAATGAGTAAGGCCGTTAAGGGTACGTTCGAATCGCGCGAACCGTATAGCCGTTTACACATCCTCCCTTTTGGGGTGCTAAGGAATTCATTTCAATGTACTGCTTGTGTGTCAGAGCGACGGGCGTACTTTAATAAACAGATAAAGTCACTTACAATCGCTTTTAATTACATAAAGGAACATAGGGTGACGGTGCACAGTGGGCAAGATGCTAAAGGGCTGCTTAAATTCCAATAAAATCTCGGTGGAAACTAATCTTAGATCTCGCATATCATAAGAGAGGGTTTAAATATTATATAATGGGTTGTTCTTGTAAGATTTGAAGCACGTGTTAAATTCAATACGGTGTACAATGCGTATTATTCTAATAAATTATTTACGTAAAAATCTCTTCCGCTTCCTTCTACTACGACCAAAGTACGAATAACCTTTCGTCCATCTAAGGTCGATTTTCTGTCGTCGCAGGTAGATGGCCCAGCTGCTAAATTTCGCATTTTTAAAACGAAGTCCTTTTTCGTAATTTGCTGAAAAATCGTTGTCCTTCGATTGTGTTACCAAGACATCTCGTGACTCATCTGCGGAGATTTATAAACGTCAGCCTTATTTTTTCTAAACATTCGTTATTATAATGTTTGACAGATAAAACGACACGAGTCGCCTCACTTTAGTTCCCATGATATTATTCGAATATTTGCCCGCATGTTTCGTTGTTGGGCCACTGTGTGTTCTAGCACGCGGAAACTGTGAGCTGTGGGGCGTTGTACTTTAACATTTCCAAGCCCCAAGGATGTGTACATCGCACATGTAAATGAAAGTCTCTACACCTACTTGCTTTTGACGTGAATCCTTTGCTTACTTTACACAGCGGGCGAGTATTCTTCAAACTGGGGATTTCGGGAAAGCTACCCTTACCTTGAAGAGGACTAAGTAATCCACGTAATTAAATCCTTTTTCGATTTGTAGTGGAAACGAGTTAGCACAGAGAAGAGCTAAATTACGTAGACGTAATCTTTTTTTGTTACAAGGGAATTGCACTTTAAACGTGTTTGAAAAGGGAAAATGGCAAGTACGGTTTTTCGTTTGTTCGAGTGCGGGATGGTAGGTGTTTGTCTGTTAAGAGGCTACTCAAGTGTGGGTGATAATGTCTTGTCGTAGGCTGGGTAATTATATCGAAAGTTGAGTTTTTTTTTTTCTGCCCACGCTAACGACATAAGGACGCATTTTACTCCGACTTAGAAATTGGATGTTTTTACGGCAGCATTTCACAGCTCATTACAAATAAAAATGATGATAAAAGTTTTATTGTTCCACGACTAGCAGGGTAATTAATTATAACACGTGCATAATTCGTGTTATAATTATCTTGTACAGTCTTGGTCATCATAACGATGGTTCGCACCCCCTCATTTTGGGATAGCAGCTCTATACTTTCCAGATTAGCATTACTTAGGGACTGCTGAATATGAGTTGTTATCTTCCATTCCAGCGCAAATTAAATTCAATCAAAATTAAAGCTCTCCCGGTTTTATTGCTCAAAGCGATCCAGAGTAGACCAGAAGCAAAGGACAATGAACCTCAATTACGGAATGTGAAAGGATGTTGCTTCATTCACACATCCGTTAATTTTGAATTAACTTCTAAGCTGTAAATGCTCGTTTGGGCATTTGCTTACCAACTCCTGGAATTCAAATTCGCTCATCCTTCTTTAGTTCATCAATAAATAGTTTATGCCCAAAGTGAACGTGAAATGGAATAAAAGCTGCCGCATACGGAATAAATATATTGGCGATCGATATGCAGAAATCGCCAGGATGTAAGGAGCCCACTACGAATCGATAACATGCTGATTCATACACTTTTGCCGAATACAATCCTCAACTACACTATTTCTAGATCTCTCTCGCTGAGTTTATACGCCCATAAAGATTCCAATATTCCAATCGCAAATTATGCAAAATATTGACATGAGACTGCACTTCTTCTGGCGGTCTTCTATATCCTTATGCAAATGGATTCTTCGTAAAACATAATTCCACCACCCAAGTGTCCTTAAAACAATAGAAACAAATATATTTTTAATAACTATGAGTTGTGAAGAAAAAAATAAAAACGAAACTAATTCAAGTCCGTTTGCTTATCCTTGACATCATTTTGTTGGCATTAACTACTCTATCGGGTGGTATTTTAATTGATGCTACACGACACCACTGTGTTGCCACATGTACTTATGAACCAAATGACAATCAGAGGCGCGACAGAGATAAAAATGAGGACACAATGGAAATGTGCTCCATGCACAGCGTATACCAAATCTATTATCCTGTCGTAAATTCGTTTTTTCCTTTTGTGCCTGTTTTTCGTAGTTCTTACTCCGGACCTCCGCCAACTCCCGAATGAATAGCGATGAGCGAATGATGAATAGAGAAAATATTTTGGCCAATTTACTTTTTATCGTGATATGGCTGAAAATAAGAAGCATATCCTTGCTGTGTTTGTATTTGTGTATATGGGTTTCGAGGTCAATGCTTAAAGCAGACTAACAAAGCCGTAGATAGACAACAAAGGTATGGTTTAGTTGTGCTTAATGCGGTTTGATTTATGAATTACGTTTAGCCGAATGGTATTTCGATCAGGATTACAGCGACATGTTTAATTAGTCAAAACGGTCATGCGATTGGTATTCTTACGACTGACATTACAGTGATAGCGAATTTAATTAAATAGAAATTTTCCCTGCTCTTCGCGGAATAAGCTTTATCCAGAAGTCATTTACGGGAGTCAGTTGGAATCCTTTAATAGCCTCAAACAAATCGGGCGTTGTCTTTGGACCAGAGGCGAATTTGAACTCGAGCAGGAGATGGTATAGCATAGCCTTACCTTCCATGAGGCCAAATCTGTTGGCTGGATTATGTTATAAAGAGATACATCGTATTAAGGTATTTTGAGGAACAGTGTTTGGTTTTGTTCGCTTACCTATGCAACTCCTGGGACCCACCCCAAATGGAATGTAAGTGAACGGCTTAATATTGTTCTTGTTTTCCTCGGAGAACCTCTCGGGATTAAATGTATACGGCTCTGGGAAGTTCTCCTCATCGTAATGACTTCCAATAATTGAGAACCAAACATTGTCACCGGCCTTAAGTTCTACAACAAGCTTCCCCTCAGCATCAGTTAAGGTATACGGCTTCGCGCCTACACGGTCAGTTACAATCGCCGGCGGCCACTTTCGCAGTGACTCCGAAACAACCATGTTCAGGTATTTCATGCTTTTCAATCCGTCATAAGTGATCTGGTTGCCATTTAGCTCTTCGTGCATTTCGGTAATCTCTTTGTAGAGGGTCTCTTGAACCTCTGGATTCTTCATCAGCTCGTAGGCAGTGAAACATAACATGTTGCTTACAGTCTCAAAACCGGCAAACAAGAACAACAGACACTGAGCGATTATCTCAGTATCCGTCCACTTTGTTTGTGATGTGGTCTGGCCTTGTTTCTGCGCCTCCATTAGCAGGTTAATCATGTCCTGCCGAACAACTTTATTTTGTTCGCGATGTTTCATTGTCTCCGAAACTGTTTGTTTGAGATAGTCGAGCGCCCCTTGATCAAAAATTCTAAGCTTATAAATCTGAAATCGGAGCATATTCTGTTTAGGGCATGTTTCTTAAATAATATGATTCAACAGACCTTTCCTATTTGCGGAACAATGGTTAAGAGAAGCAGTTTAATTACGGCACTAGCCCTAAATTTCATAACTCTTCTGCTCATGGCGAAAAATTCATTTTCCTTGTCCCGATACGAGTCAATTTTCAACCCGAACGCTGCCGATGCTATTACATCGTTGGTATATCGACTGAAGAACTCCTTAAGTTCGAGTTCGGTTCCATCTGGTTTCACCTCATCGTGCAGATTCGTTACCGCTTCGGAACCGCATTCGTTGATCAGTTGGAAAATTTGGCGCATTTTACTCCCCGTAAAAACTGGACTCAGGGTTGTTCGCATGTCTTTCCATTTCTGATCTGTTAACATGGTCAGCATACTACTTACGAATTCGTCATCTCTGGCTGTTATACTGCTACTATGATTTGAAAAATTATCAAAGTCCTTGATTGCGATTTTTTTTATTAACTCTGGATCGCGGACTATGAACACTGGATCTCTGAGGTTGTAGTAACCGTAGATTTTTCTGCAAAAGTATAATCAATTATTCGTATTTCTTCAATCTTTAATGGGGCTATTTCTATTTCAATGATCAAGACTAGGGCTTCGAAAATTTCGAATGTGTTGCCGAAATAAACCTATCAGGCGATCGAATCCATCGATTTAACTTCCTTTTCCACTCATCTGATCTATGTTTGAGTGTTAGTTTTACACAAATGGAAGGCAACTAAAATAAATGCAGAATTTTGACGTCTGAAGTGAGAAGCTTTCTTAGGACAGTCATACTCGTACTCTCGGATATTTGGCAAACGTTTCTGGAGAAAAGCTTTAGGTGGAAGGTGATAACAAAGTTGTTAACAAAAAACGCAAATGATGGAAATTATAAAAGAATATTCAGCGATATAATTATTCTTCAACATTTCAAGTTCAAAATGTTTACTATCTTTTTTGTTTTGATTTTGCGTTGGACTTGCTCTTTGGAAAGGATTGGCACTTCTTTTCATCAAATTAACGGCAAGACAATAAGCGATCTTCTATACAAACTACGCTGGTTAATTTTATATGAATAACAAAACCAACAATACAGGTGTTCTCCGCGTAACCACGAATAGGTACATCAAATGCAAACAACTTTTTTGAATTCATAATAGCAAAAAATAAAATGGGTAGTTGTTTTGCCGGTACTTGAATGGGGGTTAGCTCATTTTCACAATAAAATAAATCGCAGTTACTGGGTATACCTTAGAAAAATAAAACATCTAACCAGCAATTTATAAACTTGTTATTTGCGTGCAACCATTTATAAAATATTGGCGCAACGCAGTGACAGCCGGTTTCGCATCAATTAATAACACGGCTTTGGGCGTTTTTAACACTCATTATCAAAGTGATGTCAATCAATAAATTTCACAACAAAACTGAGTTATTTTAATGGAAGATAAGGAAAATGCCGGCTGTAAGATACTCACTCTGCCTTATATTTGTCATGGAGATTAATCAATGTTTTGTAAAGTGAATCTTTGCCCATGAACAACGATAATGTGTTGCCCACCAGGGGAAATGGTTTGTCATTTTTAATGTTTCGTTGGGTAAAAGTCTTAAAATGGGCTGTCGCCCATTTATAGAAGAAAAACGAGATTACAGTCAAAAAAATAAATGCTTCCAAAGCGTAATTTGCCATGACTCAAATACGATTACGATTCGATCCAATCCGTCGTGCGGCAAACACTGAATTTGAACTATGTACTCGAGTGCGAGTTGCTTACTACTGCCAGTAGAAAACCTGTATGATTGTTTCAAAGCTCTCCTCCATGCAGTATTTATGGAAAAGACCATGTGATAACTTTTAGGGTGTACGTGCTTCGACAAACAAATTGTGGCATATATAATTAATGGACCGACGAAAGCTACTATCCATATACCTTTGAGCTATGTTTACCGAGACTTATGAAAGTGACTGTGAACCATAACCTAATACGAATCTCTGGTAGGAAATCTTTTTATAGAACTGAAAGCTTAACACTCCAAGTAGTGATCGTCTTCTGATCTGATATGTAAGTTATCAGCTTTAATATGCTTTCCTACACTCGTACGCAAGTAGGAAAAAACCATTGTCAATAGGAACCATAAGGTATCGTTCAAACCTTACGGGCAACATATAGATCTTCTGAATGTTTTTGTTTTGGTTATTATTCAGTTGAAAATCCATTATTTCTCGCAAAATTCAGATAAAGATTGATAAAAATTATTACTAGCCATAAAATAGCAAATAGCCTCGAATAATTGCACAATTCGTAAATAATATTCAAATGTATCCATTCAGAATGAAAACTTGCGCAACAAATTATTTTTCGTAGTGTTTGGGTCTTTAGTTATCTAAAATTCACTACTTTTGGCTTAAAACGGTCATAAACAATCTTCTAGGAAACTTCGTTATTTACAACTCTGATCCCCAAATTTATTTTGCATGGGTAAACGTTTTTTGAAGTGATAATTTCTTTAGGCGCGTTAGGCATATTTGATATGGGATAAAACCATTGAACTAGCGACAACAATGTTATCCTAGTATTGTTGCGCTACCAGTGTTCGCGTTGCCAACCACCTTTGACAACAAAATGCATAACTTGAAATATCATGCATCTACGTTTTAAGCAATAGATTGCAATTTTTGTATGTCAAATAATCCATCCACTCTATATAGGTTCGTTCGCGTACGCGGTTTGAATCAAACGCAATCGATATAACTGTGGTCACAAGGCAATACCGCTTAAGTCGACTTAGACGAAATTGAGATTTTGATGCCATTAGATTCAGCGTACCCAAATCTATTTTGTAAATTTTCAGCTTTATATCCTTAAATAAAGGCCACAATTTCAAAACAAAAAAAAACAACAGCTTTAAGTCACTAGAGTAAAAAACGAGTGTACTTTAGACCACACGACTGAAGTAAAACTTCTTTAGCTCCATCTATATATACATGTTTAGTTTATACATATTAATATATCAATTTTCTTCAATAATTTACTGGCTATGAGAGGAAGAGAGCAAGAAAATGGGCGCGCGAATTAAAACACTTGGTTCTTACTTTTAAAATTAAACAATATTTATTTGGAACTATGTCCTTTATTATTGAAATACTTTTTACTAATTCTAAAAGGAGCTTAAGGCTACTATGTAGTTACAATAAGACTGTCGATAAATTCATCATACAGTCGTATTTATATACTTTTCTTATCTATCTACAAGGAGACCCAAGCGTACAATCGTCTTGCTTGATAATGAAGAAGAGATAATATTCCAACATTGTATACAAACGATATTATCTCTTTTACATATGTTATCATTGTAGCGTTGTGTGCAAGACTGTACTAGAGACTAAAGATATCATTGAATACAAATAATGTTATCTTTTTTCTCAATATGTTTTGCTATGGATACTTAACTCCCCCCCTTGTTAAACGAAATCGTCCCGATTTTTCGACGCTATTTTTAACATCTCTCTTTCATAAGTTTTGTTATATGCGTCAATCTTTTTTTGTTTTTGACGATCTGTTATACATTGTATAGTTTTTATCATTACGTACGTAAATGCTAGAATAACAATCAGTGTTACAATTGTGTATATAGTTGATAATATCGGTTTTTCTTCAAAAGGAATAATTAGTTTTTTTAAAGTATCTATGTTATCGAATTTGTACATTGTATCTTCTTTAATTATTTGGTCGATGTAAGACTCTGAATTATGATTTCTTAATATAACTTCTTTAATTTGCTTATGCATGTTTTTGTATATTTTATCATCTAGATTTATAGTATTTTCATAAGTAACTAAGTTTATACCATTAATTGTTTGATTATTTAGCTTATGCTTACCGCTTAATAACATAACACCGGATTCAATTTCTAAGTCGTAATCGTATTCTTGTTTAATGTTGCATTTTGAAGTTATATTCTTTAAAAGTGGAATAAGACAATTTTCTTCTTCAAAGTTAATTTCACAAATGTTTTTACTTAGATGATTTTGACAATTTCTTGTTCTTAAATAAGTTTGGTTACATAAGGCAATTGTTTTATCTGTAATGATTTTTCCATGTTTTGAATTTAAGGGTGTTACTTTATACAATTTACATGATTTAATTAGAACTGGATATTTATATATTGTGATGAAGAATTCATCAGTTCTAGCTAATAATATTTTAGAGTACTCAAGTATATTTATTATGGGTACTTGAATTATTTCATGTTGAATAATATTTTTAATGTCATCTAAGTCTAGGCTTTCTGATAAATATTCATTATTTTTTGCTGCATTAATTGTTCTGGTCAATAATAATAATTGTTCGTACACTTGTTCTATTACTAAATGTTCTTTAAGGCTCTGACCTTCGAATTGTTGCAAAATTTGTTCGAATCTAGAATTTATAGTTTTTTGTTTATTATTGTTTTCTATGAGATTATTTATACTCGTTTCTATGTTAACTAAGTCATAATGGTCAGGATTACCAAACACATATTTGAAAGCTGTTCCTAAAAAGTTAATTGATCTAGTATGCCTAGTATGTTCTTGTAATTGGTCTGCTAAATTCTTAATTTTACTTAACCAAATTTTTTCTTCTTGTGTAGGTTGATAGTTACTAGTTACGATATTTACGTAAGGTTGAAATATCGAAGTCAGGTTGGTGGCATGTAACAAATAAGTTTGTTCTTTGAATAAATACACGTCATCTGTTTGCGTAAGTATAAACTTCTTGTTTAGTAACTCAGTTATTTGAACGTTTCCTTGCCCTTCTTGACTCTGTACAATTCCTAGTAATGTTAGGAATATTAATATTTTCGTCATCTAAAAAATGATAATTCTTTATGTTATCCTTGTGAATTTTTATTCCCTCTTTAGAGATTACAGTGTCTCCTTTATCTTCTTCTACTATTCTTGTTATGTATCTGGCGTTAGATTTCTTTCTAAGACCTGTGATTCTTACCATTATCTTATCTCCTTTTTTATATTCTCTGTGTCGAGTTCCTTTATTTAGACGTTCGATCACTTTTTTGGATGCTGAGTTTAGTTTATTTATTATAATTTCACTATTGCTATATTTATTTTGATTAAAGAAAATGTCTCTAGGTTTCAAACCGGTAACTGAGTGTATAGAATTATTTAATTCACGCACTGTTCTAAATATTTCTTCGATAAGTCTTGTTTTATTCTGAATTGTGAATATTCTAGACAGTTCAGTTATTGTACCGTTTACACGTTCTACCTGACCGTTCGCTGTCGATCTGTATACTGGAGTTTCTACTTTAGCTATGTTGTATTTCAAACACATTTGGTTCACCATTTCTGTTTTGAATCCCTTCTCGTTATCTGTCATGAGTCGTTCACATTTTGGGAAATAATTAGATAAGACCTCTTCCATAACGTCGTACAGTCTGTTTCGAGTTTCGATTTCCCGAAGGATTGTATATTTAGAATACTTATCTACTGTTACAAGGAAAGTATACTTGTCGTTGAAGTATATGTCCATATGAATGTGTGTTCCCACATGTGTTGGTATTTCTGAATTATTCAGAGGTTCTCTGATAGGTTTTCTTTCATATTTTCCAAATAGACATGCTATGCATTTTTTGTTGAAACTCTTTGCTTGTTTATTTAGATCGGGCCAGTAATATTTCTCTGAGATTTCTTGTATATTGTTACGTAACCCTCGGTGTGCTCTTTCGTGAGTTACCCTTACAAGTTTTAGTTGTTCCTCCAAATTTGTTACGTCTTGAAGTTTTCTTGGTGTGAATATAAATCTTACTAGTGGGAATTCTTTTTTTATGTTTTCACCATATTTGTATATGTTTTCAAATTTCGTATGCAAAGCTACAATCTTTTGGGGTTGTATAACTTCTTTCATCTGCCTTAGTAAAGAGTCTTTGTCCTTAAACTTTATTATGAGTCTTATTTTGTTACTAAAATAGATTTGTGTTTCGATATTATTTGTTATATCTTCAATAAGTTCGAACTGTGCAGTGTATGCATTAAAAGGCTGATTCACAGTTTTTATTATATCATTAGAAGAACTTTCAGCTGAATGTGCTGTTTCTATGGTAGAAGTATTTATGCGTTGACGTGATAATGCGTCAGCTACAAGATTTAGGTTTCCTGGTTTATAAACTAATTTTGCTCCAAAGTCTTCAATGATTCCCTTCCAACGTTTCAGCTTTGTGTTGGGATTTTTTTCTGATACAGAATATATAAGGCTCTGGTGATCGGTATATATGGTTAAGTCTGCTATACCATATATGTAGTTTCTGAGTTTTTGTAAGGACCATATGATCGCTAATAGCTCTTTCTCGTTTGTGCTATAGTTCTCTTCTGTCTTACTCAGTGTTCTTGACAAGAAGTGTATAGGTTGCTTATTCTGACTTAGTACGGCTCCAATAGCTATGTTGGATGCATCTGTAGTAAGCTCGAATGGTTTACTATAATCCGGTTGAAAAAGTTCGACTTGTTCTTTCAAATAATTTTTTAAAATTCTAATCGCTTCTAATGCTGAATCATTCAGATTTAACTTAATATTTTTACTTTGTTTTTTGTTTACTTTACCGTTATCTCCTCGTAAATATAATGTCAGGGGCTTGGCTATGCTTGCGTATCCTTTTATAAACTTACGATAGTAACCTGTAAGACCTAAAAATCCTCTCAAATCCTTTACCGTTTGTGGGACTGGAAAATTTTCTATAGCTGCTATTTTCTCAGGGTTCGTAGTGATTCTACCATGTCTGATTATGTGACCTAAGTATTCTACTTCTTCTTGAAAAAACTTACTTTTCTCATCAGATATTTTTAATGTGGCTTTATTGAGTACGTCGAATACTTGACTTATGTGCTGTATATGTTCTTCCTCAGATGAAGAATATATCAATACGTCATCAATGTAAACGTGTACGAATTTACCTACAAAGTCTCTCAAAATGTCGTCCACGCATCTCTGAAATATGCTTGGTGCATTTTTGAGCCCGAAAGGCATTCGTTTAAAATGATATTTTGCGCCATTTATAGCAAAAGCTGTTTTTTCTTTATCATCTGTTTTGATTTTAATTTGGTGGAAACCTGACTCCAAATCTAACGTTGTAAAGTACTTGGCTTTACCTAAATTTTGAATTGTCATGTTGACATCCGGAATGGGGTATCTGTCTGTTACAGTGTGAGCGTTAAGTTTTTGGAAATCAACAACCATGCGCCGGTTTGGTTTTCCTTTTTCGTCCAAACCTTTTTTAGGTACTGTCCATATGGGACTGTTATAAGGACTATGGCTTTTTTCTATTATATTGTCATGTAAGAGTTTCTGTATTTCTTTGTTTACGAATTCGTTATCTGCTATGGGATATGGATATTGTTTAACATAAACCGGATTATCATTGGTCGTCCTAATGCTTGCTTCTATAGTATC
The DNA here is from genome assembly GCA_916610125.1 of Cheilosia vulpina. Taxonomy (NCBI): domain Eukaryota; kingdom Metazoa; phylum Arthropoda; class Insecta; order Diptera; family Syrphidae; genus Cheilosia; species Cheilosia vulpina. Next base: position 63,570,627 of record OU744279.1, read on the forward strand.
TGTAAAGGGTAACGGTCCTATGCTGTTATTAATCTTCATCAGTCTATCTATGTCTGCTTTATAAATATTATTTTCCCCAATTATGTAATTAATTTTCTGAATAGATTCGACACTGCTTATGGTAGTTAGAGTCATATTACTGAAATTTATTTCCGCGTTTAGAACTTTAAGTCCTTCATATCCTAATATCATATCAAAAGACTGAATATCCTCTAATTCAAAAAATGTTATATTTTTCTTTAATATCCTAACTACTTTCTTTGTATCTACCATAGAATAACCATGCATTGTTTTTATTTTTATAGGTTTAATTTTAATTTTTTCGCTAGAATCGCATTTTCTATTAATGTAATTATGGGTTGCACCAGTATCAATAAGAATTTTATAAATTTTCTTAGAAATAGTACTAGTTAAATTTAAGCAGGGCAACCCGTCTACTAGTTTTAAATGATCTATTCTTATGTTATTATTTACCATACATTCCGTTTCATCTGCTTCTGCATATGTACTGCTGACATCGTCTCTGCGTTGTTGTCGGGAGTTATTTACTCTCTGCTGCTTGAAGTTCTGCTGATAAGATCGTTGCGGTCTGTTGTGTGTGTTGAAACTCCCGCTGTGTTCACGTTTCGCTGGTGGATTATATACATCGGGTTTGTATTGATTCCAATTTTGTCGCTGTGCATGTACAATTTGTCTCGAGTTTATCTCCATCGGCTGTGGTCCGTCATTTCTCTTGGAAGGGTTTAGGCGTGGTCCTTGATTGTGTTGCTGCATATTATCGTATTGCTTCTGGGGTTGATAATTCGTTGTTTGGCTCGAATAATTTGGTCTTCTTTCGTTTCTGTGTTCATGTGGCATATTTTTGTGGTGCTTATCTTGAGTGAGATGTAAATGCCTGTGCACATTATCATGTTCTATTCTGCGAGCAATTGCGAATGCGTGTTCTAGATCATTTATTGTAGCTGAATATAATGATCCTCTTGTAAAGTTGTCACTCATACCATCAATGAATATACGAACTGCGTCGTCGTTAGCATTTTTAATTAGTCTGTCGATTATATTCGGCGGATCACCTGACATAGTGATTTTTGATATTATTAAATTGAGATTTTTATTTATCTCGTCGTGGTATTCAGACAGTGTGCTTCTTTTTTGCGTGATGGCTTTCATCATGTCTTGTAGCACGTATAGAGGTTCTTGATTAGAGTACGTATAATCTAATCTGTTACGTATCGCCTCAAAATTAAAAATTGTGTTATAATTAGTTAACACATTCGCGGCTGCACCCTGTATTTTACTTTTCACTATAGTCAATGCTGCTGCGTACTTACTGTGTGTTTTGAGGTTTTTAATGCTGTCCATTAATCTGGATGCTTCTTCGCGCCACGACCGATAATTTGATTGATCGCCGTTGAAAATAGGTAGGCTTTTAAATGCGTCTAACTGTATTTCACTACCATCTGTATATGTGGTTCTTATTTCCTCTAGCACAGGTATGTTTGGTACTATGCCTAATCCAGATTTTACTTCATTTAGTTTTGTTTCTAAATTAGTGTTTATTTGATTTTGGTTAGTTATTATTGCTGCTAACCTTGCATTCTCTGTGCGTGTGTGCTCTAGGGTTTGTGTTACTGTGTTGCACCTGGTTTCTAAAGCTTCTAATCTTGCCATTAATACTGCGAGTTGTTCCATTTTGAACTCGTGTCTGTTGTCGTCGAATTTGTGTGTTTTTTTTTCCACATATACACTTTCACTGAATTGCTTTGCTGCTTCGTACGAAGGAGCTATATTTGTACCTGCTATGCTAGGTAATTCTTGTAACCGGTAACGCGAGTGTTCTGTTTATACTAGATTTCACTACTTGTTCCCGAGGTCCGCTCGATTGAAGTTAAAAAGTATATTTAACCTCCTGGCAGGATCGCCAATTAAAACACTTGGTTCTTACTTTTAAAATTAAACAATATTTATTTGGAACTATGTCCTTTATTATTGAAATACTTTTTACTAATTCTAAAAGGAGCTTAAGGCTACTATGTAGTTACAATAAGACTGTCGATAAATTCATCATACAGTCGTATTTATATACTTTTCTTATCTATCTACAAGGAGACCCAAGCGTACAATCGTCTTGCTTGATAATGAAGAAGAGATAATATTCCAACATTGTATACAAACGATATTATCTCTTTTACATATGTTATCATTGTAGCGTTGTGTGCAAGACTGTACTAGAGACTAAAGATATCATTGAATACAAATAATGTTATCTTTTTTCTCAATATGTTTTGCTATGGATACTTAACTCGCGCACTGCTCTCTGTTGCTCCTACTGTATGATACAGACAATAGGCCACGGTTGCCACTTTATTTTATTTGATTTTGCACAAAATTACCAGCTGCTAGAAGACATGCGATCATTTACCTTTTTTCTTATAACAAACCTTTAACAAATTACAGCTTCATGTCTTTATAAATAATATAATTAATTATAATTATTCACCATCTGTCAAAAGAAGAAAATGAGTGCATTCTGTAACTTTTTGAACAGCGAATAAAACAGTTTTATATGGATGGTGATGAAGCATATGCAAATAATGCAATGCGTTCACTCAGAAGCAGTAATATATCAGTTAAATGAGGTGATATCGAGGTCGGATTCTTGGTACATCTGCTCAAAAATTTACCATAACCAGATACAAATTACCAAAACTCAAAAAAAATTACCAAATTTGGTAAAAAATTACCAAAGTGGCGACCTCGTTATAGGCGTGTCTTAGATATACGAATCGTAACTGGCTATGAGAGAAAGAAAAGAAACTGTGTGCTCGCAACTCTCTCTGTTGCTCATACAGTGTGATACAGACAATAGGCCTGCACTGCAGTGATACCAGACTTTAGAGGCAGGTTATCCCACTGTTTTACTCAAAATATCCCTTTTTATATTTATTATTTTAAAAAATACTCCTAATTCATTCACAGGCACGTATGTCATTTTATGAAACAGTTTAGAGAAATAAAAAAAATAAAATGAAAGCATTTAGATATTTTGAATGACTTTTTTCTAAACATGAAAATATTTAATTTGTTCGTAGGTTGAATAATTTTGTTATTCTTAATGAAATGAGCAATTAGGAACAAAATTTGACCAAAAGTTAAAATCCCTTTCTTTTTGTAGTATGAGGTATGAAAAATCCCTTTGTCCCTTTTAACTTATTATTAGTGAGAAAATCCCGCTAAAAGTGATAAATCCCCCGATCTGGTATCACTGCTGCACTGTATAATGTGTCTTAGATAATGAAACGTAACTGGCTGAGAGAAAGAGAGAACGAAAATGTGTGCTCGCATCTATCTCTCTTGCCTCTACAGTAATATTCGAAACGAAAAGTAACTCTCTCTCTCTTTTTATCTCACTAACTTATATCTCCCTCTCAACTTCCGCTCGCAATTTCCGTAACGCTTTCGTAACGCATTCACCAGCTCACCCCTAATGTCCTAAAGAAGTATTACTTCAAAAAGTCGGTTAACATGGCTCTGTAACGCCTACCGTTGACCGAGTTGGCGAGTTGATGTTCGTGAATTGAGTCTCACACTTTCGGCTACAGCAGCCTCACTCTCGTCTGTGCTCACAAGTCTCACGGATTTTTTGCACAAACTTTTGCAAACTTTTGCACATCTCACACAAACAAATGACTGTGAGACGTTTACACTAAAGTCCTCTATGAGCCTGTCACGTCAATTCTTAGAAACTAAAAGCTTTTGATTATCGACAGATATTACTGTACTGTAAAGAATTTTCATCATAAATCAGAGACTTTAGCAAAGAGATAATTCTTCTGGAAAAACGTTAGAAATCTTCCTTGGGAAAGCAAGCCTCCAACGATGTTGCTTCCTAAAAAGCCAAAAATACAAAATAAAAGGGGGGGGAACCCAAGGGCGGGTCTATTCCTATTTTCTTACATGTTATCTGGCCAAAACACATACGACGCCGAAAGCCACCTCAATTTTAACGAATGTCCTTCCTGTCCACTACACTAAACTAAATCAAGTTTCGGATTTGCCCACACCTATGCTGGCCTTACTTCAACCTGCCAAGCTCTCCGAAATCTCGTCTTCCACAGCCCAAACTATGTAAGAGAAATTATCATCAACAGATTTTGCAAATCCAGTTAAAATTTATATATTCCAAACAAATTCAAAAACAGCTCTATTTCTCATGTCTCATACAACATGTCTCTCCACACAGAGGCCATGTCATCTATTTAATGGAGTGGACAGTGCCACCCATATCATTCAACCATTTGCTTTCTCTACATTCGTTTACACTCCATTTGCACTGACAGCTCTCTGGCCAGTAGTTGTATAAATAAATTCCGCACTTTTTCTTTTCCTTCCTTTTCCCAAAAAAAAAAAAAATAAAAAATCTCAAAACGACAGATTTCAATAAATTATCACCCGTAAATGAATTTCGCACCCAATCGATTGCAAAGTGCGCAGGAACATTATTTTACAAGTAGAATTTCGAAAACGTACTTCTCTTTGTTGGTCGGGTCCCCTCCGAAAAAAACTGCTAAACAACAAAAGACCGGTCCAATTTTGTTCTGGACCGTACTCAAAAACAACACATCCCAGCTGCGTATGACCCCAGAGAAATGTGCTAACAAACATATTTTATTAACATTCCCGTCAACGGGTTGCTAAGGATCGGTTTTATTCAGGACGGGAGAATAATTTATGGGTTCTTCAATGGCTGGCTGATGAGACCCGAGTGGTTCCATTTCAATCCCATCCCATCGCCAGCCGGAGCGATTGCGTTCTGTTTACTTTTTAATGTTTGTATTTTATGAATTTTGAATTCAAGAGTGCTCTGCATAAGGTTTTGCGGGGAAGTGAACACACTTGGCTCCATCGTTTATTAATTGATATAAGAGCTTCCATCTGTATTCCGTGTACAATTTATATATGTATCGAGTAGATGGATGAGGGCGTAGTTTTTACACGATTAAATTTAATTTCATTGCTTCGTGTACACCATCCCAAGTGGAGTCTTAAAGATATCCCAGCAAAATTGTTCGTCCATTCTCACGAGTAACTCAAGTTATATGACCTGCATATCCCAGGATAATCTTTATTACACTTAGTGCTGTATGCTTCGTATTTAATATATTGCTACGCAAACTTTGCTTTTCGAAAATTCAGTAAACATCAACCTTCAGAAACCACCTTATTAAGCTGATTAAAAGAAACACAGACTCCCTTCATTAGGTGTATATTTATTCACAGCCATCATCCATATATATTTGTTTATCCCATTGATGTCTTAACAATTTGTGTAGCCATCAATGTATACCTAGACCCTAAATACACCCCCTGAAATCATTAAAACAGCCCCATTCGCTAATTTGTAGTCGCATTTAAAAATAATTACGTATACGCCCTGGAAAATGTTCGATAAATATTTATATCTGTTGTTTTATACCGTTCATATACACAGTGCCACGTCATGCCGATTTATGTATTCACGTACCTACACATTTTCGAAGGGAACAGGCTGAAAATTTCGAGTAAAACCATAAAGCGAAGCAGATAATTTAAGGGGATGAGAGGAATATAAAAAATATAACGCATTATCCTGCCTGATAAACAAAAAAAAGATTTGTATTTCTTCAGGTAAAGTTTCATTTAAAACAAAAACTGACTGCTGCTAACATTGCAAAGGGTAGTACGAGGCCTCTCTGCACTGGCAATGAGCTACGGCAGCCAAGCAGATTCTCAGCATTTTCACAATAAAGCAATTCAAAGGGAAAGCCTGCGGAAAATTTAAAGAAGTTGGACCACCGAGCTTTGATAAAAACTCATAGAGAGTGTCCGGTTATTTATCTATAGAGCATTTTCGTAGGGGGATTAAGTAATCGTATTATTTAATTAAAAAGTTCAGAAAGTTAATCAGGGCTGGGGCGTGGAAAGTAAGTAAGGGTGGTGGTTCTTGTAGGGCTTCAAAGACCGTCTATATTGCAGTAGGTATTTTAATTCAATTGGGATACCCCACACGAATTATTTTTAAAATTTCAGGTGCATAGGTATTGAATAAAAATTGCTGTTTATTAATTTATTCGATTTCAAATGAGAAGTGTTTTTACAATTCTTTTTCACTTGCCTTGCTCTGAGGAGATTCAATGGGGATTCTGAATTGCCTTCGGATAAAGCTCGCTGTTTATTGCTAGGCCTAAATTCTCTTGTTGTAAGGAGAAAGATGCAGTCCTTGGTGTTTGTAATGGATATTGTCTCTTATAGAATTCATTGTAGTGAACTCCTTTTTAGTTTACCATTCTATGCTCCAAGCAGAACGCTTAGAGAAAGAATTTAATTTTTACCTCCTGCACATAGAACTAATTATGGATTGTCGGAACCGATAACTCGGTGCATCTATTTGTTCAGCTCTGTCTATAGTGCCTTCTTGGATTTAACCTCAAATCGGGATTGCTTTAAACGCAATGCTCTTGATGTATTATCATCTAATTTCATTTAATTATGCCAACTTTCTGTTTTTTTTTTTTCTCTTCTTTTTTAACATAAACTATTATAATTTATTACTATACTTATCTACAATATGTAGCTTTATTATTATTATTGCGAAATCTGTGAAGGTTATTTGCCTTGTAGATGAAATAAATAAATAAAGTCACTAAGGAGAGCTTGGTATGTATTTAAAGGTATTTTTTTAATTTTAATCTGAAATGGAAGTCTTGCCAATCTCCTGTGCATTTTTTTTTTTAATTTTCCCTCAAAACTCATAGCCCTGCCATTGGATTGGTGCATTTACGAATGTAATGGTTGTCTTGATAATCTTAGCGATTGGGAGCCTAGTCTTCTTCCAAATTTCAGATATTTAAAAGCTGTAAATCAGATTTGGTCTTGACTACGCAACAATGCTTCCAAATGTACCCTTCCAATGCTGATCGGTATTCATCTCGTCAGTCTCGTGGGAGAGTTCCATGCACGTCTTCTCCGAATTTGTATATTTTAAGCAAAGTGACAACCAATTAGTAGCGACAAATTGAAACTAATTCATCATTATCCCAATCCAATTTGTGCAAGAGTCAAAAACGTCTCTGGAAAAAAAAATTTTCGTCACACAGTCAGCTAACCACACCCACCACATCAACTGAATGTGTTCTCTAAACAAACTTCTTTACTTTTTCCTAACAGATTTACAATCCTTATGGATAACGAGCTGGTGTAGCTCCAATCTGTATAGGAGAAAACGTGTATCTAAGGATAACCCGCCAGGGAGGGAGTACGACAACGACGCCGACCACCTATACGCTGGCAGAGTCGGTGGACTGGAAATATTAGAGACGAAATTCATCAACAATTCCCGGGGTAAGTCAAAGTCATATTTTTTAATGCCGTCTAACCGTGCGGGGGTTCGCTTGTTTGCTTTGTGGCGCCTTTTTTAAATGTATTTTCTGTTTGCTTAGATTTCTTTCGTAGGGAACAAAACTCGTTCCTATATTCTGGTTGCGTTGCAATCATAACAATTATCCTTTGTAGTGCAAATCTCTTGACTAACAGTCGTTACCCTCTAATTTATTTTTAACTTGTGTTGACATTTTCCTAGGGCATCTTATCATGAAAGTCGTTATTTGCCAGTTGCCCCTGCACTTGAGAATAAAAAATGCCAAAACCATAGAAAACATCTTGAAGAAGGCATCCTTTTGCGTTTCTTATATTTCCCCTTTGAAGTGTCCAACTTGAGGATTCCTTTGAGGCCATTTAAAACCGCACTTTACAGAGCTAGAGAAAAGCCTAACGGTACAACACTCTTCGACTGTTCGAGGTGTGTTTACTCTTTTCCTCATTTTGTGTATTTAAATTTTCAAGGCTGTGTTCGCAGAGCAAAAGGGTCAAAAGGATTTAACATGAAGTTTGTCATGTACTCGTCATCGTGTCGGTAGGCGTTCGAGCTTCCATGCCTTTTCATCCGCACAACGAATGAAAGCTGTCAAAGTAAAGTAGTGGGAGTAACCTTTTCGTGCAACTTGTTGCCTCTGCCTCAGTTCGCTTTCTTTTCTTTATGTATTTTTAGATATTCCATCAACCAGACAGGGTTATGACTCATAGTTTAAAGGAGCAAAAGCATTCTGGTTTAATGAGGGTTGTTTCTTATATCAACAGCATGCTTATATTTTGTGTTTTGCCACGCAGAATAAAAGGACGACAGAAATGCGGAAGTTTTTGAGAGTCAAGTGAATTTTCGAGGGTGGAAAACGTTTCCAATTACCTCCTTTTATATATTTACTGTATCAAAAATAAAACTGAATGTGTGGGCATCATTTCCCTATAGACGAATCTGTTTAAAATTGATCCACTACCATCCGCGACCCCTGAAAATGGGCATTTAAACCCTTCCCTAAACCAATCATCAGTTATGCAGCTACTGGCCAAAATGTGGACAACGTTCCGTTTTGCTATCCAATTAATCAAGAAATTTGCAGGAAACCTCAAGCACTCACAAATTTTCCAGCACGTACTAGCCTGCAATTAAAGAAATAGATTGCAAAAGGGAGATAACACAACAGAGCGAAATATGACCAAGGCCATGGTCACAGCTTCTTCCGACTACTCATTTATTAGAGTTTTTTTGAGGGCCTACAATTGCTGTGTTCCCAGGACTGTTTGAGGCTCGCCTAGGTGCAGCAGTGAAAAAAAACTTTAAAATAAAATGCTTGCTTTTCCGATGGTTATACCTAACAAATAGAAACGTAGAAAACCAACAAATTCACAAACCAGAATCAGAAATGTCCTATGTCCAGCTTCAAGACGGAGTCTGTGGGAATATGAATCATATGACTCACTCACAGAGGTCACAATAAAGTCCCGAAACTTTGGAAAAATGGTAAAATTCAGTAAAAAGACAGCAGTTAACCTTAAAAACGAGAAGCGTTTCAATGGCAATGTAAATGTCGTCTAGCGATCCCAACCTAGGTATTATTTTTATTTTTAATAATTTGTTGGCGCAACAGGTGCATACATACCCTAAGCCTATACACTCCCAACTCTTCGTGTATGAAGCCTTTTATTTTGGGCAAATTCGCCCACGATTCTTACATAAATTATATTTTAGTAAGGCTTGTCTTGCGTAAACAAAAAATTACATTAATAGGTGGAAACAGAAAGCTAACAAACCACGCCGTGTATTTCTCAGAACCAGCCCTGCAAGCACTTCAAAATAATTACTATTTATCTAAACAAAAATGCAGCAACTCCTCCATGTAGAATAAAATTGCAAATTCCATTTAGCGCCTTTATGGAAATTACTTTTTCGTAAAAGCTTTTCGTAATATTAATATATTTCTACGCAACAATTTACAAAAGTGAAGTATTCCCAACATTATCCATTAATTAATTACAAACAACAAAATGGAAATAGAAAATAATTACAACAATGGGTTGCTTCTGTTATCTCACCCATCCGACGTTTTCAATTTTAATAATTGTATGTAAACACAAGGACTATCCTTGCCAACCACTCAAAATGAAAAAAACATAACCTGGGATTTAATTGAAATAATTTAGCTTTTACTGCTTTGATTTTAGCATTTCTATCGTTCTCCTGGTCTGTGGTCGCCTCGTCAATTAATTCCCACAATGTAAATCCCTGCTGTTATTTTCTAATCTACCATCGAACAAAAGAATTCAATAGAAAGCACTCGCCCCTAATATAACTTTTCGTTATTTTACTTGCAGATAACATGGACGACATGGTGTTCCACAATAACAATAAAAACACTATTTACGTCCTAAATACCAGCTATAACACATATGGGGTAAGTAACTTTGCCAAAAGTACCTACTAAATTTGTATTTGTGTGTGTGTGACTCAAATGTGCCAGTGGGTTAAATAAAACCATAGCTGGTTACTTTTATGAAACACGATTATCGCCTGCGATAGTTTTCTTTGTCGATATTTCACGCACTATGGTGTTGAATTTATTTTTACTGTCACGGCGAAATAACTTGAGAGTGATGTACTTCCTCTCCCAGGGGTGCTGTTTCTGTAAAGAACCAAAATACTAAACAATACTAATTACGTAGTTGGCTACTTTTAATTAGCTCGTTCCTTTAAAGGATCAATGTGAACTACGGTTTTGCATGAAATTATTCAATTCAACGTTTTACGGCAGTAATTTATTTTAGAAAGGATATAATATGTACATTCGTGCGCGAGATTTTATCTGAAGTAAAATATGTTTATTACCAATTTTATTTTCCACTGTACTTTTGTAAAGTTCTAAAATTGAAATCAAAGCAAGTACACACAGGGTAGTGGAGTTCTAAATGGCTTGTGCAAAGATTGGATATTTTAATAGGATTTAAGTTGATTTCGAGACACGCAATTAAGCGTTGTAAATATTCAATCGAACTTGAGCTGAGATAAACTTTTAATAGCTTGGAAATTACTTGTTTGATGGATAAGATGGACGGAAAAAATTCTAAGATCAAATCAAGAAAAATGAGCGCCGAATCACGAAAAGTTTGTCTAGTTTTAGAGCTTAGCTCAGGATTTACTAATTCACGACTTTTTATTCGCAATTCTATAAATTGTACGAAGTGAAGATATTAACCCTCAATAGTCGCGAATCGCTACTTTTTATTGTCAACGATGCGATCAAATGAGGAATACATATTGCAATAACCAATCGCAATTTGACGCAAATAGTTATCAGTTTGCTATTACTATGGATTGTGAATTGCAAAAAAAATTCGTAAATTACCACTTTTATGTTGTAAATTACGATTTCCTCCCTTAACAAATTACAACCATTCATTGAATTGCAACTCAAAAGTGTTGATTTGCCAACAAAAGGGGTAGATTTACCACTTCAGTAGTTGCAATTTACGAATTCGTAATGGTAAATTGAATCTTTTTTTTATCAATTTGCATTTCATATTTTGCAATTTACGATTCTTGAGTAGTGATTTGAGGCATCACCGCATTAAACTAAAATTGTTTTATCTTGAAATTAGAAAACTTTATTCTCAATTTACAACTTATATCTTATGATTTACAAATCAAAATTCGTAGTTTAATTATTTAGGTTATTTTCGAATACATATTTAAAGTCGCATTCTATAATTTGTTTCCTCCTGATATCCATGAAAAGCATACGGCGCCACATCGTCCGGAAACAACGGGATTTGCCTGGGGAGGTTTTTCGGTCTATGCTAAAATTTAAAATACAAACAAATTATTTAGAAGAACTTGCCATTGATACGAACCTCTACAATCGTTTTCGATTACATATTTTAGAATCCATTCCAATTTATACTTCTTTCTTATAGCGAGATGTACCTTCTGAAAAAAATACGAATTTATATACCTACTTCAGTTGTTTTTCTATTATACAATACGTACTTACAAGATATATTCCAAAATTCTTTACAATTTGTTGGTTAGTACACTCACTATCACTACGAATGAGTTATTCTTATAAATAACTTTGACCCGACAAGAACTGCTTTAGGCAAAGATTGAATAACGACTGTCTGACTCTAATGAAGCCAAATGCGCATGGTTGGAGCTGTACATGCAGAAAATGAAAGGACTTAAAAGGATTTCTTTACATAGACCATGGACATGCTATGACGTTTCGTTTTTGTCGGCTGCCTGTGCGCACAAAAATTTCACACATCGGGTAGTTAATTCCATGGAAATTACAAAAAAAATTTTGTAATTTCTCTTCACACTTTACATAAATGAGCTTCCAAAAAATGTTAAACATTGTCTTATCCATCTTTACGCTGATGATGTGCAGCTTCTGATAAGTCGACCGTTTGGGGAAAAGAATAATGCCGTTGCATTAATGAATGAGGACCTTTTTTCCATTTCTCGTTGGTCTAAGAGAAATCATCTATGCCTAAACCCTGTCAAATCAACAGCCCTCCGCATCTATCGCAAAATCTTTGATTTATCAGTCTTAAGACCACTGAATCTTGAAAACGAAGGAATCGAATATGTCAGCAGCGCCAGAAACCTTGGAATGGTTTTCAATCGTACCCTGTACCCTCACATGGAACGACCACCTAATTAAAGCAATTGGTAAAGTATATGGTAGCCTCCGTGTTCTCCAAGTCACGCGAAGCTACATCCCCACAAAAATCAAACTTCTTCTTGCCAAAACGCTTCTACTACCCATTATGTTATATAGATGTGAAATTTTTTGCAACTTGGACTCTGCCACTAACCGCAAATTAAACGTCGCATACAACAACATTGCCCGTTATGTCTATAATATACGTCGCTATGACCACGTTTCCACTTTTGCTGCTCGCATTTCTGTAGTCTAGACAACTTATTGAATTTTCGATCACTTAGCTATCTACATGAAATCATTCAAACAAAACAGCCTGATTATTTACACGGTAAACTGAACTTCCCTCATTCAACAAGGTCTTTTGCCCTTATACTACCTCGATACAATTTTCTTATTACTGAGCGTCAATTTTTCGTTCATGTTATTCGCCTCTGTAACTCCCTGCCCATAAGTATGAGAAGTGTATTGTGAAGAGCACAAGAAGATTTAAATGTTTACTTTTCAACTATTTGGCAAATCATTGATAATATCTACCTATTTATTAATTTGTTTATTATTTGTTCTCTCTTTTTAAGTTTCGATTTCTTTTTAATAGTTTATAATGATGGTAATAGCATAATAATTAAATTAAATTCAAATTCTTAAATTAATTTAAAGGCTTTCAAAAATTTACAAGACTCTTGTCTTACTTTGTAAGCGATTCTGAAATAAATAAATAAATAAATAATTCACGATTTCTCTACGTCATTTTACGTTTTCAATTTACATGTGTTAAATTATTATAAAATTTCATTGATTCATCACTCAGTGTTTGTAAATCAGAAAATACTTTTTGCAATTTGCGATTGTGAAGTAGTGCTTGATAAATTGACCCATTGAAGTGGTAAATTGCGCCAGACAATATCGCAAATCACTACAAATAAAAGAATCTCGAATTAGTACTTCTAATCGCAAAATTCAACAAGCAGAATTTTGTATTCGAATTACGAATTTTTATATCAATCCAAGAAAAAATCGTTGTAATTTGCGACAAAGATATAATTCGTGAATTGCCACTCAAAATTTTGCAATTGGTGATTTTCAATTATTTCCGTGTGATTATAAGCATTTCCCACCGAGGTGCTGCATATGAATGTTATTGTAGATATTACAAGCTCCCTAACGAAATATTTTGCTTCCAAATCTTACTAGCGCTAATATTATATCCTCATAAAACAGAGCGCACAGCGCGAACTGTATTATTCGTTTTCGTCTAAAGTAGGACTAACCTTTTCTGATGCATTTCTAAATTAAGCTTTGACTCAGATGGGGTTAGCCACCAGCTAGCTAGGAAGAGTAAATGATGGGTTTTGAGATTGTGTATTGACTGGGTGTCAGATGTTATTCTTTACAGCTCGTTTATAATTTCCAGATTTTATTTACACAAAGTCAATGGGCCTTACCAATAAACATTTTTAGTTTCGACTCTAAATTTTAGTAGTTCACAGTTTAGTAGTTTTCCAAACAAATTTCGCAATTGTGCGCTTTCGTGAATTTAAAGCCGAGACCAGCGTTGCCACAATGATACTAGTGTAACAAAATTGTTACACTTTTTAATTATTTTTTTAGTTTTAATAATTTGTTACACTTTTTGAAAAAAAAAATGTTACACTTTTAAAAAAAAACTGCGTCAACATTTGTCCAGACTGAAATTTGTTATTGGTATCGCGCAATGAGTGTTGTCTACATAATACACAAGAGCAAAATCCGCAAACCCCAAAATACTCACCTTTTGAAAAATACACGAATTGACAAAATCCCCAAATGAAAAATCCCCAAACGTTTTGCAAATGCAAAATCCCCACAGTAGATGACGATGATTGTACAATGTTAAGGAGTTCTTATTTTTCGTTGGTTTTTCTTTCTTAAAGTCCTTTTTGTTATATTTTTTGAATTTAAGTTGTAATATTATATTAGTTATTATCTTGAATATAATTGAAAAATGAGGTACAATTTTAATTTATAAATCCTTAAACATAGATTTCCCCCCGTGGTATAACCGAAAACTTCGTTCCTTACGTAACAAAAGGAATAAGCTATGGGCAGTATTTCTCCGCACTGGTTGTTCTTCCGACTATTCCGACTACCTCGGTATTTATCTTAATTTTACCCAGCTTTATAACTCCCTCTACCAACGCTATCTAAATGATGCACATACCAATCTAATAAACGACCCTAAGTCCTTTTTCCAATTCGTAAACTATAAAAAAAAATCCGACGGTTACCCTCCTTCGCTCTCTTATGAAAACGTATCTTCCACCGACCCACATACCATTGCCAACTTTTTTGCCACATTTTTTAAGTTATCGTTTGCCGACGACTCCTTCGCACCGGATCCCTCCTACTTTGACTACCTACCTAACTTCTCTATCGGTCCCTTTCTCTCTCAAATTGTCGACCCTTCCATTATTGAAAAAAAATTACAACTGCTTAATGACGAATTCCTACCCGGCCCAGATGGTCTTCCAGCCATTTTCCTTAAGAAGTGTTCTTCTAATCTCTCGCTCCCACTTTCTGCTCTCTTTCATCTTTCTCTCTCAAATGGAGAATTTCCCCAAATTTGGAAAACCTCGTTCATTACACCGATACACAAAAAAGGATCAAAAAATGAAATTACTAATTACCGCCCAATTGCCAAACTCTCGCATATACCCAAACTTTTTGAAAGTATTGTATATGAAGTCTTAAGTTTTCGGAGCAAGTCCCTTATTTCACCCTACCAACATGGCTTCCTGAAAGGTAGATCGACTACTACAAATCTCGTCGAATTTGTTTCATATGCCCTATCATCCCTAGAGAATGGCAATGAAGTTGACGTCATCGCAACTGACTTCAGCAAGGCCTTTGATAAGATATCACATCAATTAATCCTCTTCAAATTGTCTGCCCTTGGTTATGAACCTATATTGATAAAATGGATATCTTCCTACCTTGAAAACCGATATTACAGCGTTCGCTTTAGGGCGGTACATTCATCCTCTTTCTTAGCAACATCTGGTGTCCCACAAGGCAGCCATTTAGGTCCCCTTCTCTTCATACTAACGGTAAATGATCTTGAGAAGATCATCAAACACTCATCTCTGTCTCTCTACGCAGATGATGCTAAAATCTTCAAAACCATCTCTTCACCTCAAGACTCTTGCCTCCTTCAAGAAGACCTTGACAGTTTTTCGACCTGGTGTCTCAAAAACTGCTTAGAACTCAACATCAACAAATGCCAATTCATTACCCTATCACGCAAGCGCAACAAGTCCCCTAGCCGACGTTACCTTCTCCATGGTCAACCAATTTCTCTCGTTCATTTTCTTCGCGACCTTGGCATATTGTATGATAGGGAGCTAAATTTTCATTCGCATATTGACGAAATAATTTGTAAGGCCAACTCATCACTCGGCTTTGTTAAACGTTGGTCTAAAGAATTCTCCGACCCTTACGTGACTAGATCTCTCTACATCTCTTTAGTTCGCCCCCTCCTTGAATACGCTAGTCAAGTGTGGTCTCCTTTTCATAGAGTTCATGTAGACAGAATTGAGAACGTCCAACGTCGCTTTCTTCGATTCGCCCTTCGAGGTCTGCCTTGGGATGATCCTTTTATCTTGCCACCCTATATTGACCGGCTCAATCTCATTAACCTGAATACCCTAGAGGAACGCAGAGACGCTGCAGACATTCTTTTCATTTTTCGTCTTTTCTCCGGCTCCGTCGACTGCGCCTCTCTTTACAACTCTATTTTCTTCAACACTAACCCCCGCAATTTACGTTGCCCTCGGCTCATTTACCCACCACACCATCGTACCTCATATGGCTCCAATGAACCGATATCCCGTATGCTGCGAAAGGTAAATTCCAACCTTTCAGTTTTCGATTTTAACCGCAGCGCTGCCCACCTGAAACTCGATCTCCTTCACCACTCTCCTTATCTTTAAGTCTTTTCATGTCTTATTTTAAAGTGTCTTAGATTTAAGCTGTTACCTTAAGCCTAAATGTTAATTTTAGCTTGTATTAAGCCAAATATATGGGGGTATTGCCCCCACTAAAACCAATCACAATTCTTGATGATTGATGCCGCAAACATCAATTCTTAGATACACTCGAAATATTGGGAATCTATGTTTAAGGATTTTGTGATTGGGGATTTTGGATTTGGGGATTTTGGGTTTGGAGATATTGACTATTGATCTTAGTTTTGGAGTTTTCGTATCCAACCCGCTGAGCAGTCACTGCACTTTTTGTTTGTTTTACTATCAGTTTTTTTAGTACAGATTGTTCTTATTCAACAAATAAAATGTGTACCACACGCAAAGAGAATACATTTTTTAAGGAGTTTTGTGCAATTTTTGTTTTGCAAAAATATTTCATCTTTAATTTCGGGAGATTACGAAATTTGCCAAATGCGTGCAAATGAGTTTAAAAATTTGTATAAAATGAGATCAGAAATGTTCAACGGAGCGCGAAACACTCCATAAAAAAAAAAACAGTCTGCAAGGTAAACATTTAAAATAAAATTAATATTCATATGATCGAGAGCCGGAGATATCAGCTACCCTTTCAAAATTACAAAAGCCCACTCGCCACTTAAATTCCCAATAAATTATGCAGATTCCGCTGGTCCCGTGTGCTCTTTTTTTATTACTTCATTACAATGAGCAATACTATTTTTGATTTAAAACAACTTAAAGTGTTATCGCAATCTGACGAAAGGTATTATGGAAACTTAAACTCGGAATCAGAATAAATATTGTAGGACACTTTCACGCATCTCAATGGGAAGCGGTTCTGGCTGCATAGACCTGTGGTCAATTTGAACCTGTTGTCCCTAATGTATTATAGTTAGTTTCTCACTTAACTCTAATAAAACATAATGTGAACAAGAACAGAAAATCTAAAATCCCCGTCAATTTTTCTTCTATATCAGTTATCAAAAAAACATAATTTATTTATATATGATAATTTATTTCATAAAATTTTTGTTTATTCTTATTTCTAAAATCATTCGTACCTATTCTAACTTGTTATGGTTCTAAGTATATAAAAAAGAAACGATCATTTTGTTTTTAATAAGAAATGTTTTGAGCTTGTACTCTATTCAGCGAAATTAGGAAATATTAAAATTACCAAGTTGCTAGATATCCCCTAAAGCGACTAACTTGTCTTTGATGAGTTATACATTATTATATTCTTTGTTAAGTTTTTAAATTAGCATTCAAGGTTTTCCGTACTTCGAAGGATAACAATTAATATGCAGATCACCTCATCCATTCTCTGAAGTTTTATTTTTGTATGTGCTGTTTCCACTCAAAATATTATCAGCGGTTTTTATTTGTTTTTAATAAAATTATGAATAAAATAATAACCTGTTAAAAAAAATTACAATAAATGGAAATACGAAATTATTTGCTCAATTCATTTCAGGAGTTCGGTCGTCCCAATGCCTTTGGATATTCGCAAATCAGCTCGGATGAAATCTACAACAACCCCAGGAATTGTTCACTGTCAAGGAGTTTACATAAATTGAAAAGTTTACGACACCATTCCAGCGAAATGGTTCCAGGAGATTGCTCGAGAAATACCGCGGAAAACAATTCGTCATCAACGACATATTGTTCCCCAGCGTCGGCCGCTCTGCAAAAACTCTTCAACTGCAGCAGCGCGGCCCACAGCTGCAAGAGTATAAATTATAGAAACAACAACTGCCACGCTAATAGCCATCTACACCATGACTTCAGTCACCATGGCAGAAGTAATCATAACCAGAGTATTCGACACGGCCACCCAGAAACGGGGACACAGGGCCATTTGGTGCAGCCGCATTTGGAGAACCAAATGCCACTATCGTTGCGTGGCAACAGCAATAGCACTTCACGAGCAAGCTGTGTACTCCCATGCGTCGGTAAGAAGAAACATTCCAATTCGACTCCCTCGGTTAAATCAACGCTAATTGCCAAGAAGACAAAGTTTTGGAAATACTTAGTCGAGGAAGAGAAATGGCGGAAGCACAGCGTTGAGAATTTATCAACTACCAACTGTGAACGAGACTGCGGCAGGTATGTTTCGCTCATAAGCGCAAAACTTTTAAAATTTGCCATCCTTCCCGTCATTATTATTACAGGAACAGGGTATGATGTGATTCCCCCAGGTGCATTAGGAAGTGGTTGAATAATTTGTCAAGATTATTTTTTTCCCTCATTTTTCTTGTTGCTCTCCTTGTGTTCGTCGAGTACAATTATGTGAAAAGAGCGTGACTGACAAAGGGAAAACTTTGAAGTTCCATCAGGAGAATGAAAAACTGAACTGTACGAGTGTTTGTGAAGTGAAAATCTTTTTGCAGTCCACTTGAAGTTTGATGCGATCAGGAGTCTGTAAAAAAAATAAACTGAAATAATTTTTTATACCTTTATCTGCGGAAATAGGTGGATGATGGCTGAGAAAAAGTTTAAATAAAGTTTCAAAGGAAGACAGATTTTTACAAATGGCTGCAGTTTCGTTGGGTAAATAAAAAACGAGGTCTGAAGCGAGTAGATTACAAGTAGTCGGATAGGTACCTTTTAAAGCGGATTTGTATGCGTGGACTTGTGGATAGATAAACGGTGATGTGTTGAAGTTAAAGGGAGATTCTTGTTACGGCCTGATTGTAGGATGTGAAGAATGTGTGTTTGCATACGGAATACTAAGTGATGTTTGTCTTTGGAGAAGAAAGATTACAAAATTGACTGACCGAGAAAAATGTCAACAACTACTACATTCGTGGAATTTCATTTGTTGCATCTTCAATGGTACAACATTTCGTTCTTCGACTTTTACTTACGAATCTATCTCACTGCGTTTACTTGCTAAACAAGCCGAAATAAATTTCGAAAGTCACTTATGGTCGCGACAATATTTTGTTGTAGAGCAATGAGTAGCGGTAACAAAACCAGCTCCCTATGGAATTTTTGCATAGTTTTCCAGGCCCCATATTTGGCAATTACGTCTCTGGTATGATTTCAGTTTTTGTCCCACTTTGGCTTTTTGCATTAGACACAGTGTTGCCAGATTGGGCGCTTTGTCGTATTTTGGGCTATAGGTATTTTTTCTTAAAAACCGACAGAAATTTCTTCCGTGAGCGCCCAACACAATTTTGGGCGATAAATCGTTTACAAATTTTGTGTAAATTTTGTTTGTTTTATTCCTTCACAAAACTACGAAAAGAAATATTTTATAACACACCCGCACTTTTAAAGTTTGGCAGCACTCAAGCGATATCGCACAGTCGTTCAACATTTTGATTTGACATAAGTAAAGGGTGATTTTTTAGCTGGTTTGGTTTTGGCAACACCGGTTTTGACAGCTGACGTGTGTTTAGTACCTTGTGTCACTGTCAAACAGCTTCAGTTTGGTTTGCAATTTAACCATGGATCGTCTTACAAATGAACAACGCTTGCACATTATTGAATTTTACTATCAAAATTCGTGCTCGGTTCGAAATGTTCATCGCGCGCTGCTTCCATTTTATGATCGGCATTCTCGACCTTCTGAGCAGTCTATTCGGAAGATTGTGACCAAATTTCGCACCAAATTTACTTTGTTGGACATTAAACCACCAACACGTTTACGTACTGTGCGTAGTGAAGAAAATATTGCGGCCGTATCAGCTAGTGTGACAGAAGACCGCGAAATGTCGATTCGGCGCCGTTCCCAGCAGTTAGGCCTTTGTTACAGCACTACGTGGAAAATTTTGCGGAAGGATTTGGGCGTAAAGCCTTTTAAGATACAGCTGGTGCAAGAACTAAAGCCAGCCGACCGAAACAATGGCGCAATTGCGAGGCGAGTTTGGTGAACAGTTAATTTCACGTTTCGGGCCGGTCAATTGGCCGCCTAGATCGTGCGATTTGACACCATTAGATTATTTTTTGTGGGGGTATGCCAAGGCTAATGTGTATAGGGACAAGCCCGCTTCGATTGACGCACTGGAAGCCAACATCCATGCATTCATTCGTGAGATTCCGGCCGATATGTGTGAAAGAGTATGCCAAAATTGGACTCAGCGGATGGGCTACCTGAGACGCAGCCGCGGTCAACATTTGCATGAAATTATCTTTAAACATTAAATTGCAAGGTTCAAACTATCGATTCAAATAAATATTTCATTCATTTTTTCGAATTTTTTGTGTTTTTTTTTTAAAAAAAGTTCTAAACCTCTTAAAAAATCACCCTTTACAAAAGCCAATTGCAGGTGATAGTGATACGGATAAGTGGAAAAAATGCAAAAAAAAAGTGCTTAAGGAATTGGGAAAATTTTCAACGATTTTTGGGCTTGTTTCTAAGAAACGATTTAGGGCTACATTTTTTTTAGGTTTGGGCGCTTAAAGCAAACTAAATTCTGGTAACTCTGGGACATACGGATTAATGGATCGAGATCCCAGCAGCAATCACTATTCCTTATACGTTTTGCATGTAAAGAAATCAAAGTAAAAAAACGGAAGAATAAGAGCCGTCCTCCCTAACCTCATTAAGTATAAATACAGTGCCCGCCAAAGACATTAACGATAAGTAACGTGAATCCTTCCAACTATCAGGCAGATTTATTCCATCACGAGTAATTTACGTCCAGAGAAACTCAAGTGACCATAAAATATGTAAAACTTAACTTTTACACGTCACACGAGTGCAATAACTTAATAACGCTGCAGATGCAGCATAAGAAACCATTAGCACTAAAATCCCAAAGAAAGTCGAACACGTACTTTTTTGTGTTCGCCTTGCTAAGTTATGTAAAACTTTTCGCATAGACTTTCGGCTCGTATACCAACCTTTCTCCTTTGTGCTACTTTAGGGATTTTCATCTAAAAATTAGCTGTGAAAAATGCATATTCCGAAGGGCCTTAGAAAACCGACGACGGCGAAAACTCTTGTCTGAGAAGCAAGGCGCCTCCTCCAACCCCATAGTCTATGAATTAGAGTGTCACTGGACTACATGGGTACCCAATCTGTTCAGCATGTGTATGTGTCCCATGGATGTCCTTCCGCACAGAGCAACTTTAAAGTTTCCGTAAAGAAAAGACAGCAAAGCAAAATAAAAAGTAGAAGCCAAATAATGGGTGGAAAGTAGTAGCATAACAATGTGTTATGCATGATATGGCAATTCAAGAACGACACAATGAAAGAGCAAGAGCATGGACGACCGTGAGAGAAGGAAGCAAGCACACCAGCCAGGGAGTTTCGTTTTATTAAAATGCGAAAAGTTTTTGGCGCGACAAAAGTGGAACGTCGCCTTATACGAGAGGAAACTTGGAAATTGCAGTGTACGGCCCTTGAGATTTTGTTTCGGTTAAAGGCTTAGTGAGGTGCGAATATTTGTCTCTCTGGATATTCTGCATAATAAACTATTAAAGTCGGACTTGTTTGTAGCTGCTGTACAAATTGCATTGGGATTTGATGGTGGTCATAAATATAAAGGAACGAAGCGGGCTGCTTGTTCAAATTTGGGTGCCCCTGGTGTTGTGACATTTGATACAACTCCGCTTGCGAAGGTAAAGTCTAATGTAATTCCAAGGCAACTCTAGCACAAATATTTACTTGTGTTTCACTATTTCATGTAGTTGTATATTTGACCAAAAGCCTACAGAAATTTATGGGTTTAACCAACAGATTTTTACATGAATTTAGACTTCTCTTAGGTGAAGCTACGTTCTAAGTAGCCTTAAGTTTTTATAGAGTACCTACACTTACCCGCGAATTAAAAAATAGCAACAATTAACTGACGTTAGCTGTGAAAAAAATAGTGCTCATGTAAAGAAAATGTCAGAATTTACGAATATTCGATTGTTCACAGTCGCAGTCTCTAAAAATTCCGAGGGTATGTTTTAGTTATAGAGGAAGCTATAATTATAACACTTTTCCGCCCAGCCTTGGTATTGCACTGGTCTCCGAAAATGTTGTCATTCTCGAGTGAAGCCGTTGAACGAATTTTATACAAAATCCGTACTGTTGCTCACGACTAGCACTCGGAGAAATTTAAACGAAATTGACTACCCCTGTGAATGCCAGGCATATAAACAGACCCAAAACCCCAAACGTTTTTTGATCTATCGAGAATCCTCTACTCGTAAGCAATTTTCCAATAAGGACTTAGGAGGTTAAAAAAGAACTAATCACTGAATACTTACCTACTAAGGTTGCGCTACAGTGAGGGTGGACCCATGCCTCTGCAGTTGGTGCAATCTTTGGCAAACTGCCTCCACTTGCGCACTCCAAGTTGTCTGAGGTACTCTTTCACTTGCGCGAGTTACATGGCAACCCTAAACCCATGATACTGATGTAACTGATATCAATTCCAAGGCCACCACAATTGATCCACTGGCAGACTACTGTATGTGCTTGACCAAAACATCCAATACCGAAATCACCTTATCTTGGATATGAAGCAACGCATCGGTTTGGCCTTGAGTGTACGGTGTGCGGATTGTCACTGCTGTAGAGTTTTCTGGAGAGTTGCAGTCAGTTGGAAGTAACACTGGACCAGTGAAGAACGTATTACGGAAAAAATAAATTTATAATTGAGAAAAAATAGACATTGATTTTGTTATTGACAAGAAAAATATATTAAAAGAAAAATTGTAAATGTGTATTTAAATAAAAGAACGTAATTCGCGCTCCACCTAAGGCGAGGTCTTCCTCCACTGCGCTGTCCCTCCGGCTTAGAATCAAAGACAGTAATCAAGTCAAAAACTGTTCTGACCAGGTCGATCTCGCTGTACAGCTTGCAGAGATCGCTGTTATATCTCCACCTATAAAGATCGTTAACGCAAACGGGACCGAAAATAACTAGAATTAGGTGTTCCCCTTAGTATTTCTCGACAATCAATCAATTGTCTTCTACGGCCAAAGTAGCAGCGACTGGCAAACGCAACAGTGATAGACCGCTCAGTTCAGCGAAGGACGTCGATGGCGTATGCAAGTATGTGTATGTAGGTTCCGTGACTTTTCAAAAATTGTGCCGCGGGCTAAAATATGTTATGTTAGTCGTTAAACGTTTTATAAGGTCCACGCTAGCTTGTAGCATTGAACGCTTGTCTACGAGTACAAAATTCCCATTTCCCCATAGTTCCTTAAATTAAACCAGTAAACATTATTCAACTACAGAATAATAAATAAAATAAAGCAGAAATTGACCACACGTGAATGATTAAGTGTTCGCATTCAACTTCCTTCCGCCATCTATATACGCACTTATATCCTTTCTAATATTTCTCATTTTTCATTGGTTTGACCTTTGTCTGCATGTGGATGTTCTTCTCTTTTGAACACACAACACATCATACAACAACAACAACTGCAGATCTATTGGAAAGTCATCACTCAGCAATCATTCAGGCGTAAACGAAGCCCATACTACAAATGATGCAAATATCGGTAGTGGGAGTGCACCAAGCGGACTGGGTGCTACGAACAATCATTCTAGCAGAACTAATTCAGGTAGTTGCAGCGGTAGTAGTAGTAACTGGAGCGGAAATGCCGATACGAATAAAATCAGCAACACTAACAGTAGTCAAAAATCAAGCGCCGAACTATATAAGGAAGCAGCCCAACTCCTAGGACTCTCCTGTACTCTATGTGATAACTGCCGATGCCTCGATTGTCAAGTGAGTATAAAGCGCTCTTTGTCTTCGGATTCCTATGCATGTTTTGTATATTTCCATTGCAGAGTCGTTACTTCGAATGCGATGACTCTGACAGCTATTCGGAATTTTCTTTTATGGACGAGTGCTACGAAACGCTGCAGGATGTGGATAGAAATCTCAAGGACCTGCATTCTATACACTTTTCATCGCCGAGTCTGCAACACTTCGAAGAGGACACCGTCAGTGATGATCACCCAACGAGCACTGATTCGGAGAACAACGTGCTTGACCACTGCGAATCCTTTAATGACCTAAGTCTAGAGAACTCGGTCGAGAGTAAGGACTAATTAGTGCTACTGTGCTAAAACATAAAACCAAATAAAAAACTAACTTTAGAGCCAACTCCCAGCCATGGTAAGTAATGCTGTTTGTTGTAATTCCTTTTTTTAAGTTGTTGGCTCTAAGCCAGAGAAGTTTTCTTTTTTAGGTGTTGGTTGACCGCAAATTCGCCGTGGTCATAAAAATTCACCGGGGCGGATGGTCCGACATAATGCAATTTGCGTTTTTAATTCCCTCCGTCGCTTTTGTTTCGGTTTTCTTTTCACTTTGTTTTTGTTTTGTTTTACGGATGGTCTTTTGTTTTTCTCCTCCGTAAATAAAGTAAACTTTTGCGGCTAAGGGGATAAACATAAAGCACACAGTGAAATTGCATTAAGGACAAAAAAAAAGTTAATTAACGCTTAAGCGGTGCTCCAATTTATCCCAAATTCGTCCTCTGTGAGCGAGTGCTCTGTGTTTTCCTTAGAATATGTATGAGATTTTTTTTTAATCGTGCCTCTAGGTGACGAAGGCGGGCGCGTGAAAATTCTATCAAGTCGAGACATTCTTGTGTCATTTCTATTTCTCTGTGGCGTTGAATATCATCATCACCATTATCTCTATTATTTACTGAAACTCAGGAGAGATAAAAACCAGTGATGCGAAAGAGCAAAATATATACGACATTGCTCTAAGGCATGGGTGTGTTTATATACATACACAACAGGTTTTAACGACCTTCATTAAAGCATACTGGAGGTTAGACATAACAGGAAGAGCCAGAAAGTGGAAGGATGGAGAAATAATAGAGACAGGAAACAGGGTGCAGATAAACGTAGATATATTTCGGTGACCTCTAAAGACTCAAACATTTCACGCACGGATTCATTGCGGTCCATTAAATTCTTTTGTATTTTGCGGTGGATGATGGTTTATGACGGTGAGCCAGGTAGAGGCGGCCAATAAATAGCGATTGAACAGATTTATATATTTTCGTGTTTTCCTATAGTGAATTCGAAAAGAAAAATAGTCACTACCATTAAAGCGATACGGCTCCCCAATGGACCAAGTGTTTCCGAATCGTAAAATTCACGTTAGCCGAAAGTAGTCTGCTGTTAATTAATTGCGATCTAAAAATAAATCAGCTTGCAAACAAGCTTGCTAAAGGGTGATTTTAAGAAAACAGCTTTTCAGTGCACGCAATTGGTGCAAGTGCAAATAAATATAATGTTACAACATTTACTCGTGGGGGTTAAAAACAAATACTCTGAACCTATGTGCATTTATATATAACACTAGCTGGCCCGGCGAATTTCGTACCGCGTAAAATCAACTAAATTATTAACAGTTTTTGATAAAATTGAACGAATGAAACTCCTTTGGAATTCAATCAAGTTCAATGCATAGAAAGGACTTTATAGGTGTCGACTTCTTGATTGATTATTTTCACGCTACTGATTGAATTGAGTTTCCGGTCAGATTTTCTCAATTAACCAAATCAACCAAAGTAGAATGTGAGAAATCGGCAATCCTCGCATCTGCCGTTCGACCGAGTACATCCAGAAACGCGATTGCCCAAAAATATTGTGCTTAACGATGAAGCCCATGATCGTTTTTAGCATTTGTTTAAAAAATCGTACGGTATGTCATGGCGGTCGTCCGAATTTTTTCCGGGATGTAAGAATCACCGTTCAGATAATTTTTTTTGCCACTTCACATTCGATAAAGGTGCTATAAAACATTAAAAATCAGTAGTTGCGACTTGTGAACATAGTGGCTCAGTGATTAGTATGCTGGACTATTTGGACCAGCGGTCAATTTATAAAAATTATAGTATACGAATAATGAACACAATATACCTCCCCTTCATTCTACCAAGCGTTATGTGCCGCACGGCCTACGCACTTCTTTAACGCTTGCGATTTGCCCCCACCACCCCAAAGCAAAGAGGCATCTACAACAGCGCGCCACCTATCGGGTCCAAAACTATCCTAGTTTCCCAACTGCAACCAACCATACACATCCACAAAATTTCATTTAAATCGGTTGAAGGGTTTCGAAGACTGACAGCAGCGCCACCTATCGTGCCCAAAACTATCCTATCCTTTAAGCTGCAACCAACCATACACACCCACAAAATTTCATTTAAATCGGTTGAAGGGTTTCGGAGATTGGCAACAGAGGAGTGTTCACTAAAATGCCTATAACTCGTATAACCGATAAACATACAAAAACCGTATATAAATACAAACCTTGGTGTTGACGTCACCTTTCATTTGAAATTTCCAGAAACAAAATCGGTTAACGCATTAAGATTAACAGGACATAAATTCAAACACAATGCGACTCATTTTGATATATATTTGTAGAAGGAGATAGATAAAAAACGAAAGAGCCACCTGTTGAGAATTTTCCGAATTTTCATATAAATTTCATCTTAAACCATCCCTGATCAAGACAAACAAAAAATCATTCAAATCCGTAGAGCCGTTCTTGAGTATTTACCCGAAAAACGCACGGCAATTGATTTTTATATTTATAATGTGTGGAATAAACACAAAATGTACTGAAATGTATGTTTTTTTTCACGCATGCACAACACACACATACGTTATCCGATATCAACCAAACTTCACACAAACCATATATAGACCAATATCAAAAATGTGTGATAGTTTGATTAAAATCGGTATATGCGTTAAGGCGTGAATCGGCGACAAACGAACACAATTTTAATGCTCAATTTTGACATATATAGATTTATACGAAACATTTTTTTACATATTGCTTTTTTTTTTATTACTTACACAAATGTTCAAAAATGTAAAATTTTATATTTTTTGGAGATTTTAGAAACATCCCGAAAACGATCGTTTTCATCGATTGTGTGAGAGGTGATGACCATAACAAGTTATCCATTTTATCTGTCGTCGGCCGTTTTTAGGGCAACCCAGCAACCAAGTATGTTGCAGCCAATGGCAGTGTACTATATTCATATGTGGAAAATATTGTGATTTAAAATAGAATTAACCCTTCACTACTTGCAAGAAACAGTTACAGGTGACCGTGCTTATAACATTCTATGCAATGATTCCTTTATTTAATTCAAGGATACTTCCGACATTGACCAACTTAAACCGCTTTGCAAATAAATGAGCTTTCAAATGAAGTTCTTTTGGCAACTACCCTCATGACCAGAGTCAATGCCACACACTAAAAAATACCGATTAACCTCCATTATAACGGGCGCAAAAGGAAACCCTTTGAACTTTTTTAATTTGTTCCCTTTTTTTCTGCAGCACAAAACACTTTCAGTCGGTTTTTCACTTTCATCAGATGAAAAATTAGAGAAGAGTGTGAAATCGGCAACCACCAGCCATACCACCCATTTCATTGTTAAAAATGCCACTCTTTGAAACTTTAGACTCCCGGCAAAATATTACAACCAGCACCGGATGTGGCTTTGGCTCGGTTTCGCGTGTGCACGGCTAGATATTTGTTCACTCGCCCCCTTCACAAATGGCAGCTATTAATTAAATCGCTTCATTAAATTCCAGAGGCAAATAATTCCGAGCAAGGACCTGAGCCAACCGGAAATAAATTTTCACCGGAAGTGGTATTCGGAAAATATTAATACCCGCATTGTTCTGCATGCTGCCTGATGGTAAATTGGAGCAAATTCGGATTTGGCGATTATAAAGTAGGTCCATGCTGTTGCTGCTGGATGTTTGAATTGAAATCAATTGACCAATGCGTTTCGAAGTGTGTGGATTTCTATGTACCTACATTAAGGGAGCAATAAAATCAATAATTCACTATTTGCACAGGGGAAACGAGCACAGCAGTTTACTGCAGTTTATCTATTTCAGTTTTCAGTATCTATTATTAACATATTTATTGGCCGGTTGCACAGAAAGTATTAAATTTGACTACCTCAAGGATTTGGTGTAAATACTACTTAAAGAAGTTCACAAATATTCCCCTCGCCACACAACCAAACTGTATTCGCCAGAATTTATTAAGTACACTTTTCATCTCCTCTACAACCACAGGCAATTTAAAGTAAATTGATTTTACTTCCAATTCATTTCACCCCTGAAATTTATCTTTAACCTTGTTTGCATTGCGCCTGCCTCCCCTGTGAGATGGGTATTAGGAAAGTATGTATTTATAATTTATAGGAAAGTAATAAATCATTTGATAAGATATAATATCCTTCTTTCCAATCACACTTAGGCGATTGATTATTCGAGTGCGCTAACAATGAAACACTCTGGATTGCAGGTCGTATTCATCAACTCGCTTACGTCAGGTGGCTGTATATGAAAAGACTCAGGTTTCCTTCAAAAACTACCTCGCAAGAGTACATCTGTCCTAAATTTATTGTCTTCGATGTGGTTGAGTGGATTGCTTGGTTCATATTAAAGGCATGTTTTTGCACGCAGTTCTTTGTTGGATTAAATGGGGTTTGTCTAAAGCGATTCTTTATTTTCAAAAGCCTTTGCAAAAAATTAGGACATATCTCTAACAGCAGTAAGTACACATGCAATATCAGATATCGGTTAACAAATTAACTGGGCGGGAATGTGTTTATTGCATATTTGCAAATATTTGATTCAAAAAGTTGTACATACATTAGAAACTTCAATGAAAGTTCAGCATTTATTACTCTATTCAAAAGCTACCAAAAGGCCATAACTATTTGTCTTATTTCATGCCAAAGTCAATAGATAACAATCTAAACCAAAGAGCACACCAAATCTTAAGCCAGCAGCAACAATTCCTGTCCAACACACTGACAAACTGAAAATGCAGCCCACTTTCTAAAACAAGAACATCTCTATAACAGCGCAGGGCGATGTTATACGCGTCATCGTGCCTATAATCGATTTCAATTTAGCTACCCTTTCACTTAAATGCACGTTCGAATGTAGATACTCGTGTATACACTGTTGATATACTTACATCTAGAAAATTTCGCCCCATCTTTGCAAGGCTAAGTGAGTTTACGAATGTTAATGGTGCACAAGGATGCTAGGCGCATTGTAGTACATGTGCTATGGAAAACCACTTTTGCCAGCAGGAGCATATCAGCATCACCACCACTACCAGCTACCACTAGCGATGAAACCAATGCATCTTTGTGTTTAGTTCTAGTTGAAGGTCTTGGAATTGTGCCAGAGGGATTTAAATGCACTTTGGCTCTACCAAAAAGAAATTCTTTTACGTTGCGCTAGTTTTTCGGAAATTTTTCCTCACACAATAGATTGACGTCAAAACTGTTTTTTATTTTTTCCTTCTTTTAATTTTTTTTTTTTTATTTGACGCCCTTTTCTGTCATATTCGCCTGTATCCGATGATATGTGGGTGAAATTTTTATTCATTTTGGCATCTAAAACCGATTGTGTGGATTTTTATTTTAACCTGAAGAGGCATTACAATGACATGCTGCAAGCCGCAACACATATCAAATGTTGAACACTGACGAGGATGCGGTAATCCTTGGGATTTAATGATAAAAACAAATTCCAAATGAAGAATGGTTTATTGAAAGAGAATGGTGAAATGTGCCAAGAGATATTTAATACTTCCGTTTGACTGCAGTGCATAGTGTGCTGTAAACCCTATTCAGTCGAACTGGTTTAGATTCGCTATAGACCATTTTCTGATATCTGCAATTTTGCACGAGAACGAGTACGAATAAAATCTTCTGTGGTGGCGGGACTTGATTTGTATGGCAAATAAATCAGACAGATTTCCGAATTTGAATATATCCATATTTTTATACTCATTTGAATATTTTGTAAGAAAAGATTTCAGCAGAGATGCATTGTAATTTAACAATTATGGGGCTTCTTCATTTCCTTAATTTTATAATGGAAACAATAAATGATACGAATCTCACATGCATAAAAATTATTTGAGCCACAATTTAACACATCACTGTAGCATGTTGCAGCGCACTTTAATTGAGTTCTTGCGGCGCTTTATAACTATTGGTAAACAACGCATCTATAACTAAACGTAGGCGCTCAATCAAAATTGCAGGTTTTCTAGGAGCCCGCGGGTGGGCAAATACATAAACGCTTGCATACCTGGAAAGCCATTAAATTTCCTGGGACTCGAGCGAAATCACCTCCAACCTTAATTGCATTTAAAAATGAAATAATAATAACAAAGTGACACACGCAGCGAGAAACATTTTACCATTCAGTACGATATGGGAACCGTTGACAGGACTCATATTACTATATACGACCGAATGAACTGCTTTCTCACTTGGAATTAAAATCAATATAGTTTCTCTTGGTTTTGCCTGTATTTAATTATTATTATGAGCCAATTAAAGTCACTGCAGCTAGGCTCGTTAAAATTAGTATTAAATTACCTGCTAATAAATAATCACAATAAAGCTGGGTTAATAAAGATTTCCATCAAACGAAGAGGAATTCTTGTAAAACGGTTAGTACCACTTGATATAATGTGTAGCCCCATTTGCTTACTGATTTTACCCATCCAGTAAACGTTTTTTGAGTTGTCAATACCGACAGATGTTTTTTTTTTTTTAATGAAATTTCCTATTGTAATTCCGAACTGCGGTGAAACTCAAAAGCGACAGGAAATGTGTGACGCACTAAGAGGCGGCAGACTTGGAACCAGGAAGCTTCATGGAGCGTTTTGAAATATTTTATGATCAAGAGTGGGCATTCTCATTTCAACTACATGTCTTACTATGATAATTTTTTTGTTTTGCCAAGTAAAAGATTCCACAGCTGGCACGGTGTAGGCCAAACAATCATATTTTAATTCACCTTCACAATCCTTTTGCATCTCCTTTGGGGTGTCAAGGAGTATAGCTCTCATTTCAAATCTACATCATTCATGGATATGGTAAAAGCATGCTTCACTCTGCTGTGTATGCGGCGCAGTTCGTGCGTTCTTTCTTTATCAGAGAATAAAATAATGAGGTTTACTTAAACTAAACTGCGATTGATCGAGATTAAAATATCCAATAGAAACCCCATTTTCACTTGTGCATTTGGAGTTGCGTTCAAAGCAACATATCTACGAAACCACTTTTGTTTGAAAGCTTTACGAATATTTGAACACAAGTTTACTTAAGATGGCATATCGTATGAACATTCGTTCACATCAAGACTCGTTTTAGCATTTAATTTTTACTCTGTTCAAGTATTCTTAAATTGAGGAGAAATTATGATTAATGAATTTGTTTTTAAAAACAAAGTAAAGGGTTTTCCAATAGGAGGTGTTATTTTGGTATTTAAAGAAAAATGACATTTTTTGAGATAAATGATAGGATGTTTATTTCATAATAAAGAGGAAGGTATGCCGTTAATAATGAAAAAAAACATCAGCCAAATGGCCACCACGAGCAAGCATACAGGACGATATCATTTTCATGAAATATTCCATAACCAAATCGCAAAGTGGCTGCCCTATGTCCTCGATAGCCTCAGGAATTTTATCTTTGAGGTCTTGAATCGACGCTGGGCTGTTGGCGTAGACCTTATCTTTCTTATCTTGGGTTGTCCGAGCCCCAGATGCGACAATTTTGCCTGTTGACGTAACCACCGAGGTGGAAATGGGCTTCTTCAGTCAAGATGATTTTTCGATGGAATTCCGGATGATTTTCATGCATTTCAGGGACCCAATCAGCAAAGACACGACGTTGTTGATGGTCGGCCGGCTTGAGTTTTTGTGTTAACTGAACTTTATAAGCCTTAAGACCCAAGTCTTTATGCAAAATACGGTGTAATGACGTTTGTGGAATGCTCAATTCCAAAGAACGACGAGGAATGGACAAATCTGGGTTTTCTTCAACACTTTGGGCTACAGCAGCAATATTCTTAGTTGTTCTTGAGCGACGTGCACGGGTTTTATTCTTCGTATCACTAACTTGTCCCAACAGCTCGAATTTTTCCACCAATTTCTGTATTGCGGTCCGACAAGGTGCTTCACGACGACCAAAAAATGCTTTAGTTTTGCGAACTGTGACTGCAAGATTTTCACCATTTTTGTAGTGAATTTTAATAATTTTAATGCGTTGTTGAAGCGTGTATCGTTAAATTTTTAGTAATGGCGTAGTTTCTACTTGTCAAATGTCAAAGAATAAAAGCTTCAAAAGTGACAGCTACCGAAATAGCGGGTCATTAACAGTAACACCTCTCATTGGAAAACCCTTTACAAACGACCCTTGTGCTTCCCAGTGCTGTTTTAAAAGAGACTTCTACACTTATGAACTGTCAGTAAAATTAAAATTCCTTCATAGGTATCTTATTGATTTTACTCACTTTATGATCTCTAAATAAAGATTTAAAACAACAATAAGCTCGAATACGGACATAAACCAACTAGCTATGATGGCGTTCTCTCTTTCGTTCCGGACAATTCAATTTTATTTTATTTAACAGCAGACTCTGGAAGAAATTCAATATCTGATATGCCATCACAAACATGAATACTTTTCAGACGCCCGTCCTCGATATTATTTGGAAGCAAATACAGGCACGACAGATACACATGTAACCTGCTTCAGAATGAAACGATCCGCGACTTCAGATTGCTGCTTTATGGTCCTGTTATGTCAGACGAGAGAGAAAAACACACTTTAGAAGAACCTTTACCAGGAGATATGCCGAATTTCAAAATTAATTTCAGATATTTTTGGTGATTTATGTGCTATGTGATTTAAGGACGAGGCAGGTGAATTGATACGACTGGCAGGATTGAAGAGTTTTCAGGTTACAACTTCGCATGTTGTCACGCTTCTGATCGAATTTATTTGCAATGTAATCAGCTAACGTGACATGTTTACACAAGGTCGCCTATTGGGATGTAAATGTAAAACCGAAATGAATACTGCAAAGTGTCGTTCACGTTTGGGTGTATTTCATCAAAAAAGATTATATTTTCGAGCCCAATTTAAGTTCTTTTCCAATTTACCAATATTTTAAATTTAAGAGATTTAAATTGCAAACGGAGCTGGGCATACCTAGGTTTGCGTTTCAGATAAACAACTTTTCCGTTATCAGACTTGCCAATTCCAAAAGCCGATGTATAACGTTTTTCTAAATATTTCTGCCGGCGGGCTTAAGACAATTTTAGTTTCATTTCCATACGGTTAAGGTTCAATAGCTTTCCCAATAAGGAGGTAACAACGAACAAATTCTTATTTTAAGTACCCCCTGGCTCAGGCTTTCATCCCTAAATGCGGAGGTATTTATCTCATTAAATCAAACCGACATAAAACGAAATCTTTTATAGCACTCCAAGTTTCTCTTTACATTACATTAAATATACGTAGCTGCATGTAACACCATTTTTTTCTGATACCTCTTACCTATTTTATTGACACAATATTTTGCCCTTTCTCGTTTCAGCCAAAAAAGAATGCAAACACCCGGCAGTACTGTGAACGTCTACGTATCTCCTTCATCTACATACTATCAGCTACTGCTTCCCTCTGAAATTATATTTAAGCAAACAATTTCGAACACACTCTTCACTCTGTCACTTTTAAACTCTATACGCTGTGCAAATTTGCCACTTATCAAGGACAACGCCATCGATGACTCCAGGGACCTCTGTGTATCCGCCAGCTGGTAATTGAATCCGAAGTTAAATATTTACTCAGTTGCCTCCTCAGTAAGCTCTATTATCCCCTTGACCAATATTCAGTTGGGGAAGGGAATTGTATGGAAAATATGTCGTACGATAAAGTAAGACAAATGTTCAGCCACGAAGAATTAAACATTCTTCTGTAATGAATTTTCTGACAACGCTTTCAGTATTTTCCTTTTTTTAACTGAATATTATTTATGTATTTATTTCTTTTAAAAATCAATCAATGAAAAGACTCAATTCAATTCACATATAAAAATATGTTTCAGTTGCTTTCGTAAATTTTAAATAAATTAAGTTTATTTAATTATTTCCATCATATATGTATTTAAAAATCAAAACCGAATACAGTCTTGATTAGAAACTACGAAATAGAATTAACGTTGAAAAATACTTGCGAAGATGAAAAGATTTATAGCTAAATAAGGTTCAGTATTTTGTTTTATATTTTAGAATATATACAAGCTCTGCTCAATAGCTATTTTACAAACGAAACGTGTTTAAAATTGTCGAAATGTAGGTTAGTCGAGTTCCAATCAAACCATTATTGATAAAACCAGGATTTCAGTTTTTACACAGCTGAATAGTTTACTTAATAAATTTTAATGATCTTTTCAATCAAAAACGTTATGAATTCAATTTAAATAAACAATTAATTAGGTCACATTTTTTGGCTACACATTTTTCATTTAAATGAAAAGTCAGTGTATAATTTTTAAGTTTGCTTTATGGTGTTAAAGCAAATAAATGAATATGAAAAAAGCTTTGTGAAAAAATAAAAGCAATAAGTTTAACAAATGTACACCAATTCATTCAGGATATTAATTGTTTACATATTCTGGCAGTCATTCTTTACTTCTATTTCCCTTTGAAGGACATTTCTCTTTTCCGTTTTTCGGCGGCAGCTAGCCATCAACTGCCTAAGTGCCCACCAGTGCGTGCATTTTTATTGATACATGTCTATAACATTATTTGTCGATTTTGTCGAAGCAATCTCCAGATATTGGTTTATTCTATATATTCCGTGCTTTAAAATTCCTCGCCACATAAAGAAAAAATGCGAAATACTGTTCCAACGTTTTCGAGTTCTATAATTGGAATCGAGTGTCACATGAGACCGCAAAATCTTCACGACTTTTTCTCTATAGGTTTTCGAGGGAATCATCTATAGGTGCAATTATAAATGAAAAACAAATATTAACGACGCAAAATAAAATACATATTGTCAAAAATGTCATAGACAGACAATTGTTTGATTTTAAAACAATCACAAAGAATTGACAATTCGAATTATAAGTGTTCATGTATCGCCTGTTCCGGATACCTTTTGTACATCTATAGAATTCTTGGACATACAAAATTAACACGTTATAAAGATGAGCTGAACTGTCAACTTATATACTCTACTTTGCCTAGTAAAGTACTAGGTATACTGCCAATAAACATTTTAAGTTTCGACTTTAAATTTAAGTAGCTGCCAGTGACTTTATTTTACGTACAAAGTTCGCAATAGTGAGCTTCCGTAAATGTAAAGTCGAGACTAAAATTGGTTATTAGTACGGCGCTGTGTGAATGTGATTGGTAAATATAACACACTTATTTACATTTAATTGAACGTTGCGCTTAACTTGACCTTGCCTGAAAATGTAACCCCAATTATTTTCGAGACCTTTTATGTATATCTTTCAACATCATTCACTGAATAAGAACATACAAAAAGCTATGTTTTTCAGGACGATATTGCCATTGTTTCATTTTGTCGAAATCAGCCTACTGACGAAACTAACATTTTTCTGTTCCAATCCTTTTGCAGTGCCGCTACTTACACATAAAACAACAAATAAAATTTTAAACCTTGTGCCAAACAATATTTTATGAATCTTCGAAATATTAGTCATACTTACAAAATAAAGATACATTTAAAAAATTGTTGAAATTTGTAGTTTAAAATTAAAATCGTATAAATTGTTGCAAGAAAATATGAATATATTATTTAAAATCTGCGGACGCGGTTAAAATGTTTACATTATTCTTTTCAATTAAAATAGATTATATTGCAAAAATATTTTTAAACAAAAAACTATGTACTAGCACATAGATATATATATGAAATATTTAATGTAAATATATTTGAACTTCCTTTTGTTAACGAATGAATGTGTAAAACATTTCTTTTAAATAAAAAACAAAACAATATTTTAAAAATAAAAAAAAAACTTTTGAGAAAAATATGCGAATAATAATGAAAAATCAACTCTACTCTGATTTGTTTTATTTTGCAGTGGATGGAAGGAGTCGTGCGACTTACATTTTGGTAATGATTTATTTAAAAGGGCTATAAGGCGAATAAATTTATTCGCCTTTCACAATGGTTATGTGATCCAGTCGAGTGGAAACTTTTATACAACACTTAGTCCTATACGGCTTCATTAGCATATTATGTTCGGCTTTCTGTGGGTGGGGTATTAAAGCGCCGATCTTAAGGTCGCGTCCCGAATTTCAGTTCAACGTTTCAATGGTGTTCAACGCATAAGCAAGGCCTCCGATGTATGCGAGAAGAAAAGAGATACAGAAACTTTCCCTTGGCAATGGTAGGTATTTATGATGGAAAGGATGTGTGCGCGTAGAAAGGTATATCATGAGATATTTATATATGTGAAATAGGATACGAATTTTGTTTAAAGAAACAAGAACTTTAAAAAGGTCCGCTCTACAACCACTCACAGAAAATACTCGTGCATGCGTAAAAGCTGTAAGAGGGATACAAAAATCGGCTAATTAACTTGGGAATGCGGTTTTAATAGAACTTTATGGTCGGATATGAAGTTTAATGAGGGATAAGCTGTTGGAATTTGTATTCGTATGTATTATAAAGTTAAATGTTGTTGTTAGCTAAGCCCTATTGGGAATGAGGTCATAAAAACGAGACCCATAAAGGAGGATATTTAAAACGATTGGAGCGCTGGAGATTTTATACAGCAAAGCGATATCAATACAATTTTTATTTAGAAAGAAATGGAAATAGTGATCAATTTGCCTATGACTGTATAGAAAAGCCTTTTTAATTTTTAATTTTTTTTATCCAATGTAATTTAGTCAGCATGGCATTAAACTTTGACGAAACCTGGAACAAAAACATTTTAGCGCCATTAAAACTCAGCTTCGTGTATATTTATATTTAAAGTTGATACAAAAGCTTTACATTAACAGTGAAAATGTACCTTTATACTGATAGCCGATTTTATTTTTAATATCCTTGGTAATTGAAATAAACACAAAATTTCGTATAGGTATACAAAGAGTAGGTACCATGTTTGAACTGACAATTCTTACTACTTTGTCGCGCCTACGATCGTATGGTGCGACATCAGCATAATGCCACAGGTTATAACAAATAAAATTTAAGAATTTCATGAGAAAATAGGAGAAATATGCAAAAACCAGAAACACACAGGCACGAATATAACATGGGAGTTTCTTTAAACAAAATGCTTTTAAAATGTCCTCTAATGATAGTTTTTCCCTACAAGGAGATTGTATTTCTGTGTACCCTTTGTACCACACTTATTCCCAAATCGCAACTGCAAACGCTCAATAAAATAAAAATTATTTATTATTTCCTGTCACGATTTACCTGTTAAAATATTCACCATCCCAGATAAATGGCTCAATTATATCCGATGCGACATAACAAAATAACAAATTTCCATAAAAATCAAATTTAACTGCCAAGATGAAGGAGAAAAATTATCATTGCAGTTCAATTGAAGCTCAAAAACCGTCACCAACTCCTTCCAAAAGCAATAATAAAACGAAAAGACGAATCGATTGCTCCACCTCCTTGTTCTCCTTGCTCACACTCTCACCCTATCAGTATTAAAATTGAAATCGAATCATTTTATCGCTTCGTCGAATTTTGCGACAATGATTCATGGCATCTAGATTGCTTCAGTGACTTCTTTCAACAACCCAGAGACAAGGAGCTGAACGAGCAAAGAAAATATAATATAAACACTTCGTACTTTCAACCGAATAGGTACTTAAAAGTATCCTAGTCACGTTTTCGCTAGGTAATAGTCTGGCTCTTCAGATATTGGCAAACGCCATGCACAGCGACTTGTCTGCTATTTATGGCCAAATATTCTACTGTCGAAAAAAAAAGGAGAGGTGAATGGATGGTCTCCAGTGACATATTAAAAGGACTTTCGCTTGAGTTGTCATTGAGACGAACTCACATCATGGCCCAGCGCGGGGAGTCCCATAAATCTACCTTTAAAACTTTGAAATGTTCTCAAGGGTTTGCGGAGTAACAATTTGCATGTTAAAAGCGGCGAGTTCGAGTTCATATTGTCGACCTTTCTATTACAACTGGGACGTGGCACAGGATAGCGGTCAATGCAGACATTGTTAACCATAAATGAAAAGAAGCGAAGTTTGTATTCATTTTTTTTTTAGGTTGATTTAACTTTGTAGACATAATGGGTCGCTGTGTTTGTGTCACCAATGCTGGAAGGTCAATTTAATTAACAGAGAAGAAAATACACAAAAATGTTCGTCATGAATTTAAAAGGATCGCACCCCTGAGAGGTTCTTCTTCGCCAAACGCGTACATACATAATATTACGATGGTTTAGTGCAGGTGTTCCCAAAATGTGCGCCGCGGAGCCATGGTGCGCCGTAGAAAGTAAAAAGGGGCGCCGCGCCATGAGTTATTCACAAAAACACAAACTTATTTGAGCTTCGCGCTGCTGAAAACTTAATTTTTAAATATACCTCGTCTATTTATTATTTCATTTGACTGTTTCTTTTTCAAATAGCTAGGGAAGGGCGTCGTCACAAAATACTAAACTTTTAGGTGCGCCTCGGGCTGAAAAAGACTGGGAACCACTGGTTTAATGCATTAAATGTGAATACTAAGTATGCAAAAGAATATCTGGGACAGGGGTTTTAAACTGCATAAATACCGCTCAGATCTTCTCAAAATTGGCGGTAATATTGTCGCATTAATTAATAGTTTACACGACTGGGTTGAACGAAACTTTCTCGTTCATCAAAAGTTTGCTTGGTTGTATTTTATTTGGTAGGTATATGGTTAAAAAAAAGTAGTGGGTTTTATTTGTGAAAAATAAGTTTTGCTTAGCTGTTATTGCATTTTTATAAGAAGTGGAAAATTGCGATTATTACATAAATATACCGTAGATATGTAAATACAAGTCGGGATTTGTGAAGTAATTTTTGAAAAATGATTATTAATCTGATTTATTCGAATTTTTTGAGAAAAACTAAGTACGGGATATTATTTCGAATACCCTTATTATCCTTAATAAGCATATTGATCAAAATCGTTAGAGCGGTTTTTGTAAAATTTGGCAGACAAAACAGTACCAAATATTGCAATGTTTAGTTTGAAAAAATACAATTGCTGAACTATTTAGCTGAAAACCGAGTACAAGTTATTGTTCGGAATGTAAGCATTATGTACTAGGTTTTAAAAGTTTTTTTTTTTTAATCGAAAATGGGGTTTCCGAGATATGAGCAGTTTTTAAATTAAGCGTTTTGGTAAATCGAATAAAAATTAAGGACGCAATAATTTTGAAAACATCAATTGTACTCTAAGTTTTCATTTTGGCCGAAATCGATATTGCAGTTTTCAAGTAAACTAAAGAAAACTAAATTTTTAAAAATTCCTTTTTTCATAAATCCATTTTACGAAAATACAGAGAAAAATTGATTTGCTATTAAGTTGGAAATTACCACATTACTTTAGAAATACATTTTTGTTACAATCGTATGGACCGTTTTCGAGATATGTCCAAATTGCAAAAGTACCGTTATTCGATTTTTTTTTCCGGAAAACTGAGTATTCAGTCGTGGTAACCTCATCCACTCAAGCTTTAATATCAATTTTGGTTAGAGCCGTTTTCGAACAAATCAAACTGGTATGAACACTTTGACGAACATTTTGGAAATACCATTAAACTAAGGTTACCGTGCAAAAAAAAATGGCCCCGAACTGTAAGCCCCCAAACTCCAAATTCTAAGTTTGAAGGAAATCCGGGCAGGCGTTTAGGCTGTAGGCCTCGGGACATACAGACAGACAGACGGACAGAATTTTGCGAAAGGAAATAGTTTTTTTTTTTTTTCAGTTTTAAGAGTGAATTGGAAAAATGATATAGAGATGGACTTTGCATTCCACATTAAGAAGCTAAATGTTGAAGGAGTTTTGCCATATTTTTCCTGCAAGAAAATTCTCCAAAGATTTGTTTTGGGTTTAACCATGTGACCCACTTTTAAGGAATTCTAAATACGCTTTCTCTGTGCCTTTTGAACTTTACATTTTAGGAATTTAGCCAAAGAACACACGTAAATCAATTTCTTATCTAATGGAAGCATTGAATCCAAAGAAAATAATTAGTAACATAAATAAAAAGACGCCCTTCTTTAAGTAGTTGGAGGAAACAATAAATATTTTATAATTTATCTGTGAAGTTGATTAATTTGTTCCACTGGCAAAAAAGGAGAACTGTTCGAAGCAATATTTCATAACTTCATTTGTCTTTAAATATGATTTCTAGTCCACATAAATGCAGGCTTCAGTTCCAAGAATACAACTAAAGTTGACTTCTTTTCGCCGAATGCTTCTTATTCTCTCATATTGTTGTCATTCATCAGCTACTGTGATTTCCATAAAATTAATGTGCGATTGAAATTGACGAAGAATTGTGTTCTACTATTAACCGGAACCCATTCTTTCAAGTAACGTTTCTGACATACATATCTACTGTTTTATGCACTGGGCCCTTTATGGTCTTCTCGGAAACTCCAAATATGCAAGTGCCCTTGTCCTGGGCTAAGTTATGATACGACCCAAAGGAAATAAAATATTCCTTTACATTCTGTCGAATTTGGAAACTGTACAGAGTCCCTTTTTGGGACTACACCTACGCTCATTTAAATTTCCTGGTTTAATCAAGGTACTTAAATGCACACATTCAAAGCAACTCATTTTCATTCACAACTTCTCCTTTCATGTAACACTCATCATAAATCACCAGAAACTAAAACTACACAGAACTGTCCCTTCCATCTGAAATGTTCTCACACCCGACATCCTTCAACGATTTTCTACCCGGTAATCCAATTGAATAGACACTTCTGCTCCAGCTACATCAACCATATCCGATAAAAGGGAAATCCTTCAGTGCTCACTGCTCAGCGTAGACGAATCTTAATCCTATCGTTCCACGCATGTACCGATGTACGGACATAACTCCCCCACACGGTGTACTGTACTGTACAGAGCCCAAGCCCAAGGATACATCAATGTCAGAAAACTTTAATTCAAAACTTGTTATTTCTGATCCAACTTTGTGACAATATAATTTCTTCGTTCCACTGCCAGCATAATTTATATGTATTCCATTTATTTCGGTATTTGGAGTGCGATGGATGCGGGTAGTGGATCGGTCTTGGTACATTCTGCACTTCTGCGGTCGACATGTCGCTATTGCGGTTCTCACATGTGCAGCGCAATTTCCCGCGAAATCCTTTGGTGGATGGGTGTGCAAATCCCTTAGTTCGGCTACAGAGCTTCCCGCTGCTGCACTGAAATAGATATACTTTCCACCAGAGTTACTGCAATTTATCACCACATGCACAGCGAGTGTCAGCGGTTGATGGCTGCCATGCTTCAGATGAATTGTAGAGTTGAAAACGCTATTCTGGCAATTTAAGGACTCATCCATATTCCTTGTATATAATTTGATGGAACTTTCTGAATACTGAAGGCGATTGAAAAAATCATAATTGGCCCCACGTTCTAACAACGTGCGTAGATGATGAAATTCAGTTCGTCCAAGTAAACTTTTGTAATGCGTTATTTTCCGTGCAACTTATTCTATGCTCGTGATGTGAATGTGGGAGGAGCAGGTGATACAATTTCACGGACAACCTTAAATTATTCCATTCGTCTTCTTTCAACAGACCACTCAAACACTCAACCACTCTCTTAAATTGACCAAAAAACTTAAGAAACTCATAC
Organism: Cheilosia vulpina; assembly: GCA_916610125.1. Lineage (NCBI taxonomy): Eukaryota > Metazoa > Arthropoda > Insecta > Diptera > Syrphidae > Cheilosia > Cheilosia vulpina. The sequence continues at coordinate 63,612,362 of OU744279.1, forward strand.
AAATGGTTCAAACATAGACCATTACTATATCGTTCGGGCGAACACCGACACACCACCGAATAGTAGGCATTCGTTTCGTGTTCGTGTCTAGAAAATCGTTGCCATAAATTTTACGCTCCACATGTAGAGTTGTAAAAGAAAATGTTGCACGACGCTTGTTTGTGTACCTACTACCCAAAAACTTTATTTGACCTCAAGGCATACCCATAGATGATTTGGATTATATTCCTCCCACTGCAGAGAGTCTGCTTTCCCCATTCTGTCAAGTGTTTTCGGGAGAAATTTTCACCAAACAATGTATGGATTCACTAAGCATATGACAAAGTTTGGATCGGCGTGGTAACCTGGGCGGACTCGTGCTCCGAAGAAGGGGAGAAAATCAAAATTATGCAAGCGAGCCCCAACGGGTTCAGTTTAAATGTGCCAAAGCGGCAACATTGAATTAAATTGATTGGGATTGTCGGTTTGTTTTATGAGAAAAGTTGGTTACTAGTTGAATTGGCTGAATACGGAAACTTTTGACTCTATACTGTGCTGGAGCCATTCCCACCTGTGTAGGGATACAATTGAACGTCTTTATGAAATTATGTTAATGAAATTGTTACCTTTTTGAAAGAGTTCATGTCGTGAAGCTGTTCGCAACAGCATTCCAAACTTCTTACACGGTGAACGCTTTCTAAAACACCCGTTCGTTGCTTATAGAGCTGTTCTCCCAATAATTATTTGACTTCAATGTTTAGTAGTTACGTGGATAAAATTAAGTAACTGTGGCACCGAACACAGACAAGAGTATCGGAAAACCTCCGATTTAAGTCTCATTGGACCCTCGTCCTACTGATCCACCACGCCTGCAAATTACCATGTCAGTTACTCTCAATAAAGCATATTCTCTACTGAGGTTCAACATTTGACAAAACTTTAAAAATCCCTTTTTTGTAGGTACAACTAATACCCACATCTACTTTAGCAAAGCTTCTCAACGACTTGATCCATATATCCAAATCCCAACCAAATCGTTTTACATCCAGTACTTTCGCTCCGAATCCTTTTGCAAATCTATTTCAATCCATTTACCAAAAAGTCGCATTCATTTCAAAGCCATCATCTCAAATTGCGTGTAATCACCATTATCACTGAAAAAAAAAATAATAGAGTAGCAAAATCCAAAGAAAAACTTCACCAATTGCAATTCACTCGCAGGAGTTCTTTTTTTCTTTTCTGCCGTGTCGGCATTATTCATGGTGTTCCTCATTTCCAAATCATTAGACATCGCATCAACTGGAGCTGAAGACTATGTACGTTTCTTTCTAATCCGATGGATGCCACCCTACTCCCCCATTACAGAACGCTCAGACTTGTGAATTGCGTTTAAATTGAATTTTCGTACCTTTGCTCGGATCCGTCGGATCCCGTCAACAAATGAAAAGTACATTTAAAGGTAGGGAACGATAACAATAATCGATTTACTAAAGTTATCCTTGATATGTTGTTGATTGGTCTTTTATTGTGTTACGGTGCCTAGACTCTGAAGTTTGCCCACGACTGTTTGTTTGTTATACAAGAGGTAAGTAATTCCTCTTGTGAGATGACTTTTGCGAAGAAAGTTTCCTTCATGTACGAGTACGAGTATATATACAGTGATAAGATAGCGAAGTAGAACCAATAACTTTTCTTTTTTGTTACAAACTTTGTGGGGGTATTACGTACTACCTTGCTCCTGGTTTAAAACTTTGAGTTTTAAGTATTTCAGTTCTATAAGCGATAGCTACCTTTTCTATACGATGGTATGTATCGTCTAATGATCGTTTCTTTCTGTTTTAAGTCATTTTAATTGACACTCACAAGACATTATTACAAAAGTTTTCGAGATAAGAAATAATTAGGCAACAGTTTTGGGTACCAGATTAGAAAGCTAGTTCACATTAATAAACAGTGAAAATCGGCGAAAAGTTGAAAGTTTGTTTAGTAGCTAATCCGATTGGGCTGTGATATAAGTCTACAAAATCTTTACCTAAATTATTGCATATAATTATTTTAACAATTTCCAAAATACTCGCGTACTTTTTTGAGATAAGCGCTAAAAACTAGACAAGTCGACAAAATTAAGGAGAGAGTGTAGTAAGTTGGGAGCAGTTTTCCATCATTAAATTTTTGTATCACTCATTTTTATTCTTATTTTATTTAACTGAACAAGCCATATTTTACGTTTTTTTCCTTTGACAGATTTAACAGAAATTCCCTGATCAATTTATTTGCTATTTTTTGATTTTCTGACATATTAGACTCGGCCTTCCGCACAAAACAAGTTGCAAACTTTCGTCGTATACAATTACACATGACTGCGACACGATGAAAAACAAATACAAAATTTATCGTTCAGTCACCTCTCAATTTATTTGGCTAAATGATTCGTGTCATAGAAAATTATTGCTCTGGAAATAAAAACTTACTATCACCAACAGTTTAAACAAGCTCGTGCTTTGGCCAAATCTTCACCAAAACATTGCTGAAACTCAAAATTTTAGAAGAGCTCTTGCAATATTAACGATACCTAGAGTGATGGGACTTCTACCACTTAAGTGGTATTTCTACTCTACTAACTCTAAATTTTAGAAGAGCTCTTGCAATATTAACGATACCTAGAGTGATGGGACTTCTACCACTTAAGTGGTATTTCTACTACTTTTTACACATTGCTATTCGCTAATTATATTTATTTTCCATCATTGCATTAAATTGAAAATTGTACGTAACTCGCCTTACTTTTAGCCATACACACTATCAGTATCTTTCTCTGAGAATTGCATCAGCAAAAACTTCCAGTTCAGTACACCATTTACTGCGCTAATATTTCATTAATTGACTGTATTTGTGCGATGGTGTTTTACTATAAGTTTTGACTTTTTGTGTTTAATGATGGGATGAATCGATGGCGTTTTTTCTCTAGTTCTTTTTTATATTGATGCGTTTACCTAAAAAAAACTTTAATTTTTAAATAAAATCAAGAACTATAGAAAGTGAAAATGCATACATTTTTGGTTAATACAACAAGTAAAATAAAAATTAAATTTTTTTATTTGTGCTTTCTTTAATTGCTCGCATTATTTTAGTGCAAGTGCTTCATCTACATCAACATCTTTCTTTTCTACCACTTTTTTTTAAAGACATCTACCACCGCTTCGCTTTTCTCAAGTCCCATCACTGGATACCTACCCTGAACAGTAAATGAATTTTGTATAGAGATCAAACATCATATCGGAATAAATCAAATGCCGAATACCGGTTTAATTACCAACCTGTCTCACTTAACCATCGAATCAGTAATTATTAACGACGGAAAGACGATGTTACGCCTATATACGCCCCCTAGAGGGAATGAGGCAAGAATATTAAGCGCAACAGGTAGATACCTAACTAAGTATTGATTTGGTTAAGGACTAGATATATAATACAGTCATTTATTATTTTATTTAAAAGGTAATGATTTGATGTTATATTAAATTGCAGTATTAAAAAAGGCTACAACAAAACATTTCAAAATAAATCAGACAAAATAGCTACTTGTATTAATTTCGTATTATAAATGTATCCTTTAAAATTAACGGGTATGTATGTATATACCTACTTCAGTTAGTAAATTTTCATCATACGTTGCGTACAGTTAATAAAAGCAGACGGGGTTAACTCAATAAAAAAAAGTTCATCACCAAGATGGCGTTCGCAAAACTTCAGTTGATAATACGATAAATGAATATATGTGGCAATATTTGAACTCTAACGATAATTTATATTTTATATAGCAGCAACCATTTATCATTTACTTACCATCTGTCATCATGACATTTCAGCTAAGTTGCTGGAAAGGGACTGGAATATTAATTTGGAAAATATTTAACATGCGCAAATCTTACCATTGGTGAAATTCGAAAAAGGTTCACATCTTGAATAAACTCAACTGAAACAACTGATTGATAGTAATTTTGTAAAGTCCAATAATGTTTGGATGTCGAAAAATGATTGCTTCTATTGCAACAGCCATTTTTGGAAAACGTAGTTGTTACCATTCAGCTGACAAAATAATAAAATATTTTCTCGTACAAAACTGTAGAAATATTACGAAACGATTAACAGTACCAACAAAAATAAGTTTTCAAAGTCAATTTGTGGAGTTCTGTATTCAATTAAATAATGAGAAACCCTCGTCGGTCAAGTGGTGTTAAATAGAACATTTTTTTTTTTCGAAAACCGACCTAAACTCTCAATCAAAAATTCTACTACCTAAAACAATCGGCAACTCCTAATCAAAGCTTATCCTGTACCCAAACCAGTTTCCCTCAAAGCACAGTCAAACTTTTAAACTTCGTCCTTATATAGCCTGCGCACTCCCTACTGCAATTAGTCCATTTGAATTCGAACACAAAGAAAAACAAAGTGAACTCAATTTTTATTCTGCTGAGAGCCCTAAAAACAACCAACAACCGAGTACATCAGTAAAAACAACAACACCAACCACCCCCAATGAACAGGCAACAACACTTTGGGGGTGGAAAAGCCGACTAAGAGGACTTGACGACTATTTTTCGCTCCGACTCCGACAAATTCCTTTATACAGTCATGAGCAGCACATCGCTGTGGAAAAAATCATTCAAAATGGTGGCAGCCATGGTCGTCGGGTCGTGCTAGTTTTCTGTTCGCTTTTTATCATCGCCAATTATTTTCCGTTTTTGTACAGTAAAAAGAACAATTGAAGCAACAATTAAATAGTTTATATCGCTTCTCAATGACCACCGATACAAGTTTAATAAAAGTCTTGTCGTAGGTACGAAACGAATTCATATTTGTGTTACATTTTCAGTGCAATCCAAGTCCTTAGACCAAAAGAGGAACGTACTGGCAGATAAAGAAAAAGCTTTTGAATTCCCTTTCAATTATTTTTGTATCCTAACGATAGTTTATTGTTTGGTCATCTGTTCGATGTGATAGAGCCACTACGAGTAATCACGAGTAATCATCTTCGTCTCTAATTGAAGTGGAACTTTGGTTTCGTAATTGTTTTTCTTTTGATTTGTGTTATTTTCTCCTGTTACTTTTATTAATCGTGTGCACCGTAAAGAATCTGGATTTCGTAGTCCTCTTGAATAAAAGTTGTGCAGCGTATGAGTGTGTTTGTGTGTTTGTTCGACCTCATTTCATATCTATTAAACCAGCACAAGGGTAAGTTCGTTTAGAAAAGTATTTGAAGTTTGCCCTTTTTTCATCTCGTTTATCCTGGCATTTACTTTGCAGTGCATATTGTATTCCAGAGACGGGGCCAATCCCTATTTTCCTTCATTGATGTAATCAGGTGATGAAATTTCTGTGGGCGCAGGGGGTAGTCGTACAAGCTTTTCGGCCTTAAAAAGTTTCCGAAAAATATGTTTATGTCTGGACAATATTGTTGTGGTCTGTTGTCTGTTTGTCAAACAAGGTGTAGTCACCAACACTTTGTGGAGCTGCTGGATCGCACTTAATTGGAATAATGGAAACACACTTAAATGTTGTCTTTGGTGTCAATTACGCAGTTCGAAGGGGCTCGGAGTGTCATGCAGTGAACGACGCCATGTTTTATCATAAAAGTACCTTATATCAGTTCTTCTGTGTGAACATGAGGTAATGACATCACCTTTTCGAGATGGAATTTCTTCGAATACCGCACCTTGCTGCGACGTGTTGAATGACAGGGGGCAGCAATTTGTCGATGGAAAGGTTTACAGTGTGTTCTTTGAATCCGCTTTCAATTGGAAATCCAAAATCCCTTGATTCTACTCGAAATTCATCAGCTTTCCTTGGCTCACCCTTACATTTCAAATGTAAATCCCATACCTTGGTGGAATTTTTACACAGATGCCAACCCTTTCCCTTTGCGGGATTAACTTCTTTAGCCGCTCTAAGCTTCCAAATTACAAACATCTTGATTGTAGCTATAAGAAGTACAGATAGGTTGTACGTTTTAAGGCTTTAAATATTCTCACAGACCTATCGCAGTTGGGAACTTAAATTCAATCTGCAATTATCCCAAATGCACTCTTTTGTCTGCGTCTGCATTGAAGCTTTAGTGCTTAGACTCACAAAAGCGCAATGATAATCGTAATCAATTGCCACACGTATATCCTTTTATTTAAGCAAGAAAAAAAAATGAGAGAAAAAGCATCTAGCTATTTGCATTCTTTTGTGTTGCAAAACTGTGTGATGCTGCCAACAACAAAAGAGCGATGATGCACATTCATATTCAGAAACAAGAGAATTATATTTCCCTCCTCTTATAAAGCCCCGCATAGCTGCAAGGAGCAAAGAGCACACTATACATTTTTCTGATTTTCGAGAAGTCGTCGTTCCATCCAGCAGCTACATGCTCACAACAAGCAGCCAAAGAAGAGCCTGGACCCGAACTCCACACTTGTGTTCATGCCATTTCCTCGTTTCACATTGTAGGACCAAACAATGGAAATATAAAACACAACAAATATGTGTGCGGTGCAGAGGGGGATTCCAGTGTTTGTTTGTAGAAAAATTAACTTTATTGTTGTCTTTCTGTTGTTCTGCTTCTGCTAGTCGTTCTTGATGGTAGATATGTCCTAATTTGTGTTTATATGATTTTTTTTTCTTTTTTTTGCTTACTTATTACGTAAACGAAAATATCCTTGAGAAAAGAGGAAAAACAAAATGACGCCAGCATTGATTTTGTTTGGAAAGATTAGTTCTGTTCTACCCAGGTAATTACTCTCAACCGGCAATCTTCCTGCTATTCTGTGCAGTCTTATTCTCCCGTGCAGATTTTGAGTTTTGAATTTAAAAAGTAAGCCTTAGTTATAGAGAGAGACAGACTGACTTTAAATTGGTTTACCTTCCACATATTCGCGCCTCCTACCTGGGGTCTTTTTCCAGTGAGTGTTAATTGGTTAGTAGGAATTGCATAAGCCGGAGCATAAGTCACCATTCACTTGACACTATATAAACATAATAGGAGGACTTAATCGCACTCTTCAACCAGGTCTCTTCTCTATTACTTGTCAAAGCAGATGAGACTGAAAATCACTAGAAGATTCGAATCGAGGAAGCTTATGTAGCCTTATGTTGCCATTGCCATAGAGCAGTACTACGTTCTGCCGATCTCGTTAACGTTTACTTTAGATTAAGAAGGTCGGATGAAAGCAGGTCGCATAAGTCGGATTCCGTCATCAAAAAATTCGAGAAAATTAATGAAGGTTTCAATCTTTGTAGGTCGCAGCAAGGCTAAGTTCTAAAGCTACGATTACACATGCTAATTTTCATGTCAAATTATGACATGCCAACGTCATTAGGCGATCGGTCTGATGTAATTATGAAACACACTTGAGCACATAGCTGTCATTTGTAATAAAGTATATGTATAAATTGAATATTTATTAATTGTTGGTTATTAAATTGGTTAACATTAAGTTCCAGAGCAACAAGGTTCGTCCGCCATTTCAATTATTTTGTTTATCTTGTTTTTTTTTCTGTCAAATGTGCCTGTAAGTGTGTAATCAGCCTTATACTCAGCCTGCTCAGTCAATTTATTCTGAGCTCATAGAGCGCGCTCTGAACGAAAAAAGAAACACAAATTCTGAGCTCTGATGTGCCTGAGCTAAAAAGAAACACGAACTTTTAGTATAACAGTTCAGGTTGTGCTTTGAACTAAAAAGAAAAACGCCTATTATGACGTAAATATTTGTCCTAAATTTGTCACTACGTGTGATCGCCTATCAAGTGTCTGATCACGCGGGCTGTCGCAGCGCACCCTCACAAAAGAAACACGAATGAACACCGAATGGTGACATTTTTCTGACGTCAGCATGTCAAAATTTACCTCGAAAAATGACACGTGTAATCGCAGCTTCAGTGATTATGATGGTCATGCGAAAAAATTGTATGATTGCTTAAGACAGATCTGATAGATTGGCTTTGTTAAATGGTCCTTTCTGCAAAACAGCTAAATGTTGCCAGTGTTCAACTTTAAGAGGTTTGTCGGGTAAGTTTTTCAGTCTTTCTGGCCTTGCCACGTTGTCAAATAGTTCATGGACATGATTGATCCTATGACCAGTCATTCATGAGATCGACTGAATTCACAAATTGAGTTTGCTCGTCGTCTACGGAGCAGGTAGAAGTAAATGAAGCGGAGTTATGGCTTAACCTACTCCAATAGAAAGCTATTGCCCAGTGTATAATGAATAAAGTGTGAAAATATACACATTAGCCAGACTGCCGAACGAAGTATTGACTTAAGTGAATACGGCTTGTCTATTAATTATAAGCCCCAAAATGGTCGCCTTACTGCTGATCAGTCACATTTGGTCAGCATTTAGAAATTCGATAGCCCTTGAGTTAGTTAAAGCTGTCTCCTGCGTAGTTAGGATCAATTCTCATATCATTATTACGCTTAAAAACAGCTTTAGCTGTCTGTTTATCTTATACTAATTTTCTTAATACTGTGGCAGGATACTCCTGCTTTGAGGGCACATGTCAACTGGCGGGATGACAATAACTCAATTGATGATAGAATCTATATTGTAAGCGTGATTGATGCAGTTGTCAAAAGTCTCAATCTCAATAATCGATAGCCCGTCAATCAGAAAGGCGCATTACACAGGAACCCATCAACCCATTGGCCATCACATATACTTACCATCGACCGTCCCGTTTGCTGTGTGCTCGAAGCAAATTAAGGTCAATTTATTGTGAAGTATGCAATTGTATTCAACTAAACGAAGAAGACCCCAAATTTATAGAGAAATACTCCTTCGACGACGGACAACATTGCATTGTTGTATGATTGTGTTGTTCCTTTTGAAGCAAAAATTAAAATTTCCACAATTTATTGCACACAATGTATAATTGGAATGTTGAATTGCATAAGGATGTTGATGACATGTGCAATTCTGATTTTTTCTTCTTCTTTTTTTTCTCCTGTGCACTGAACATTTCATGTTAAGAGTGGCAGTATTAGGTCGAGATTTCGTTGGTGATGCTGATGACAATGGCAGTTCTTTTTTAAGCCTGCGGATTATGATACTCTTATGTTTTGGAAATGTGTCATATGCCATGCAGTATAAATGTCCCAAGCAAAAAACAGCTAAGGATCAGCATATAGGATGATGAATACACTTTTGAAATTAAACTAAAAAGCAGGCATTACTATTGAAGCTGTACAATGGAGAGGACACAATGCAGCAAGGAGTTTACTTACTCCGTCAGATGCAGAGCAGATAAAGAGAAGGCTATAATTCGCCTGGGGTAGATTGTATAATAAACGATGCAGATGTGTTCAAAACTATAAGATGAGTCAGGGATTGGCTGTCGGGCAGTGGTTAGTATGTTGGGCAACTAAGTGAGGACTTCTAGATCCATTTTCCGGGAAACGCAAATTACAGCTCGATGTATTCCTTGCAATGCCCTACCTGCCTTCATCGACACCCTGAGGAAAGTGTTCTGTTATAGGAAGCTTCTCATTTTAGACATAAGACATAAACTTACATACATGAGGTATGGCCTAGTCGTTACATCTTTCAAGGGCCCTGAATCAGAATAGCTGCACACAGCTATTTGCTTGCTAAATGTCGATGACAGACAACGGGTTATGAGCTTTTCACAGTGCTCCACTGATGCAGATTGGAGGTGGTCCGCTTTCGGTTTATTATCCAGAATAGGTTCCAGGTATTTGGAACACCTCCACCTCTTCTCCCAACGATTCGTTGTTTAAAAATCTTCTCCCACAGTTGGCAATTTGAGTTTCGCGACAGTTTTCGCCAAATCACTACGATCTACTCATTTCCGTAGCTTTTTAAAAGTACATTGTTGGAGTTTCTAAAAGTGCTTTCTTGAGATACAGCAATCAACTTGCAGCTTGTTCTATTGCGACAGACAAACGAAAAAAAGAATCCCATGCATAATAAACTTGGAACAGCTTGTTATTAACTGATCCGTCAAAATAAAAACTCCATTCGAAGATTACAGCGGGTGTAGGCATTTATGCAGTGGATATAAGGCGTGCAACCGTATTACCCGTTCAGTAGATATGTGTGTACTTCTAAGTGGCACAATAAATGTTCTTTGGGTCAGAAGCTATTAATATCCATTTTCGATTGCGTCCTAAGTAAGCAAAAAATCCACCACCCAGTTTATGGTTACCCTTAAAAATAAAATAAAAAACGGCTTACATCATAGGTCATCATAAAATATCAATATCGTAATAATATTCGCTTCCCCATATCTGAAATAAAAATGCGTCATTATTCGAACACATTAAGTCAGATCAACGATGGGTCATAAGTTCTACTTTGTGCGCTGCTTTTATTTCGTCCTTCTTTATATGGACAAGATAACCAAAAAACTAGGCACACTGCAAACGAGCGTGTTGGAAAGTAATTTGTGCGTCCTACCAAAAAAACGACCTCTTATCATACAATCACTTATAGACGTGGTTCTAATAAGGTTATTTGGTAAGAATCTTCCCACACCCTAATGGGTATCCATGCTAATGCAAAGTAATAGTAACTACATGTGTGTGTGTGTGTGGTTGTCATTTCGTGTGATGGCTGCTTACTACGCGTAACAAAATGTATTACTGGGCGATGAAATTTCTAATTATTGCTCTTTTCTCCACTGTCTCCCGTCTGCTTTTAATTGCGCAGAAAACAAACAAACAAGGACTAAATGAACTGGGGGATGTATACCTAATACAAAATGTATGGATTCAGTTGTGTAGTCGTAGTTTGCTGAAGCTCCTGCCCACGTAATCCCAGCAAAAGCGATGTAGATATACATAGATCACAGCACAGCAATGTGACATATTTTTAGCATTACTTTATAGGCTAGGTTGTTATGGAAGTGCGCAGCTGTGCTTCTGCAGGTCTTTTGAGCCATTGTAATAAGTTTTGTTATACGAAATTATTTCATGTGACGATCAAAAATTATTCATAAGACAGCACTACAGAGGCATCTTAGCCTTAGTCTTAGATTGGAGCAAGCCTGTAGTTTCCACACACCAAATTGGGTCCATCAGTCGTACACCTTTTAAAAAAAAAATTTAAAATGTCTAACAGTGATTTTTTTGACTTTCTTTCCAGATCTACATTCGACGACATTGAGGTAAGTCTATACCGTGTCTTATTTTCCATACTCCTTGCATGGTACTCAGCCGTCAGCATCCCTATGTCGCACTATCTTTTCATAACTTGTATCGTATGTAGTCTTTTAAAAATTTATTTTCGATTTTGTTGTATAAACTGTTGAAAAACTCTTTTTCAGATTTGAATCTCTTCTACATCTGCTGCACCTTATCATGTGCTCATATTGTCAATGTTATGTGTGTCTATTTTGTGTCTTAACGAAAAACTAATGAAACAAATAAAGCTATTCATTTGCAATGCATTTTTATAAATGTTGAGATACGTTATTACGTTGTCACTATACGATAAATAATAATATAACCAATACCTACTATCAATGTTGTGAATAATCTGTAGCGTGTGTTAATAAAAAGTTGTAAAAATAAATTCTCAAGTGGAGGAACTTAGGCCGAGACGGGGCAGAGCCGGTGGCGGAGAGGAAGGAAGACGTACGAGGAGAAGGCTTTTCAATATGGCTCCGTTCAAATTGAAATTTCGTATGGGAGGCTCGAGGAGCACATCACAGGAAGTCGACTCAGATCCGCAAGTGAACGAAGCTCTTCTCAATCATTCGACTACCATCGGAGCCAGTAGTTCCACAATTGACTCGGCCGACTGCACTAGCTTGGGATCGATGGGCAACGAAAGGAAGTCACTGCTTCCAAACAAAACGAACAATTTGCGATTGGGTAAGGATCTAAAATGAGAACTATATCAAGTCGAATTATTTGGCATACATCATTATAACTGTTACGCATGTTCTTTGCATCATTTGTATGGAATGAAAATGCTATTTTTTACTTTATTTGGTTATGATTTGAATTGGTTGATTTTGCCCATAGGTTAAGCAGATTTTCTTTAAATACGTAATGGACACCATATACCTAGGCCAAGCAAGCATATATGCTGTGGGTTGAATTCTTTATACGAGGCAAATACAATCTGATACCACATTCGTCACCTGAATTTGGAAGATTTCTCTGAGAGTCACTTTCTCCAATGTTTTAAACTTTTGTGAACTCAAATGATGAAACTAAAATAAACTTAAATGAAAAAATAGTTGACGCAGCGGATCCAAAAAGGCCTTGATTTTTGTTGGCTTTACCGTTTGGGACAAATGAAGAACAACGTACTATTTTGTCGAATTGGGAAGCTCTTCCAGCACAATACAACTTGTGGATCTTTGCCAGATGATTGGCGAGAAATAGCGCAGTTGAAAAATAAACTTTTTCAAGGGGAAGCAACCCAAAAAAAAACCTTCTGGATACTAAGGCAGATGCAATTTTTTAGTATGCTCTACGCCAAATTGTGAGATGGAACAACTTTGAACGAAACTCCAATCGATCCGGAGGCATGTAAAAAAAATGCCGGCAATGGCATTCTTCGTAATTTGTTTTTCCCAATTTAAAGTCCCCCAAACGCTACCCATAATATCAACTTATGAGGAATTTTGTATACTAATTCTACGGGACTAAAATGTTTCCCTTGTACAAAGTCTTTCTTTTCAGTTTTTGTGGATGATTTTTAAGCCACAAAAACAGGGGTAAGATGTTTAGTTCAGTTTTAGTGAACGGTGTTCAGGATAATTGGCTCTTCCTTTGATGGACCTTCAGTCTTAATTCGTTACAAATTGTGACAAAAGCATCAGTTCGCTCAGCTTAGGTTATATAATAAATTTTACTGATAAGTACGCATATCTGGCATAAATATAAAGTAAGCTTAAAATGTATGTGGTTTTCGATTGGGCTTCTTCAGATTTGCTCTCAGATTTCAGATTTCGTGTGTCTAATCGAACATAAAATCGTCACTTGCTCTTTTTTGTGTTGATATTAGTGCAGTTCGAATATGTGTAGCCTTCGACACTTTTCTAAGCATTTTGCATTCACTGGTTAAATTTTATATTAAAACATTCGAAGTTTGCGCCCAAATTGATTTCTAAACATTTGTACATAAATAATTAACAAAACTAGATCCTCCCGATGCAAGGCATTTCTTTGCAGTTGAATTTTTTTACGAAAATGTAAACAAACTCCACTAGTTTTCAAAATCAAACGTACTTGTATTGGTAAATCTGAAGCAAATCTGAGAAAAAATACAGATTCGCAAAAGTACTCTGAAATCTGGAAAACATTGTTTTTTTTTTGTACCAAACGAACATAAAAATTGCTCTGAGAGCGCCCAATCGAATACCACATTAGTAGTAACGTATATATTAATTATTAATCTGAAACAGATATCACTTTTGTATACTAAACCAATTCCTATCTTGACTTTAAACTTAAAACTTAAAGCTACTGCCATTTAATTTAACAAGTTTATTCACACCTCAGTCCCAGAGATGCACTGCACCGTAGTACGCAAATTTATAGCCTGCCAACATTTTAATTCATTCATAATCCACACCGAATCAGACTCAGCTTTTTCCTGTGGTACAAGTAACATGCAGTAACAAAAACAGAGTCGAGTGTTGTTGAAACATCATTCCGTGGCCCCATATGTCCTCTGATTGCATCTTCATTTTCACTCCAATTGAAATAATACATTTTTATGATCAAGTGTAAGTGTATCCAAGCGTCGTAAACTCATGAAAACACCCGCTCACATCATCAATATTACAAAACACATATAACCCATAAGATAGAGCTCGCGCTCTTATATCCTTATTGCTATTGCTTGGCTTATGGTGATGATAATGACGATGATGACAGTGAGAATGCTGGAAGAGATGATGGTGACATCAGAAGTCGATGTGATGATGACAGCAACGTTGTTGGCTTTGATTTAAGGTTAAAATTTATTCATTCATATTTTTGCAGGATATTTGAATCCCACCATAACGCAGTGCACATCAGAGAGTCCTGTGCCGAAGAGCCCACCGCCATCTTACGAACACGTTCTCGAGGAAGTGAGTTAAATTGATTTCTTTTTGCATAATGAAATTTTGCCGATGTGCGGGCGCTGTAGCGAGCGCTGCAGGCTGTTGGCGATGTTGAAGTTTAACAAACCCTTGTCCTATTTTCTTGTTTTTTTTTTTTCCGGTTTGTATCTGTGGCTTAGAACACACGCCTTGCAAATAGTCTCGACCTCGGTAGTCGACTTACATTGTCCGGCGAGGATAGTTGTGGTGGAGGCGGTAGTGGTGACCAAACTACTACTAACATACGGAAAAGCACATCTGGAAGGACATCGTGTGAGCAATTGACAAACCATTGCATGGATCCCGATTGCACCGAAACCGGATCGAATGAACATATCTCAGAGGACGCTCACAACAATAACAATCAGCAGAGTCAAAATCAGCACAACGAGCAGGAGGAGGAGGACGACGACGACGACGACAACGAACCTGACAATCGGAAGGAATCAATTGATTCGACTGAGTATTTAATTTCTAGAATGACGGCGCCTTCGTCTGAAGAGAACTTGCTAGAAGATTGCAGCGGAGGTAGTGCCTGTCATAGTACAGATAATTCAGGATTTTGTGACCCTTTAATGCATAGTAAGCAGCAGATAAATTTGTCTACCAATTGTAGGTAATGATTTTGTTTTGCAGACACCCATCACAATCATAGTAGCCAACAACTGGATTTGGATTGCAGCCATGACGAATCGCAGAATCAACCTCCACCCGAGTACTCGGAGAATGCGGAGAACCGCCAAAGTGACAGTGAAAGTGATGGTGGTTGGGACTCCAACCAGATGAGTCAAATGAGTGGAAATTATTCACAGCAGCAGGAGCGATCTATGTCGCCCGAAATCATTAGCAACAAGTCATCGAAAGAGATTTACAAAGCCGTTGCCAAACAGTGGGGTATCACATGCAAAATGTCAGACCAATGCCGTTGCATGGAATGCCAAAGTCACTATTTCGATTGCGAATATGATGATGTAAGTATAATTAGAGCAAGTGGTATTTGGCTTATGTAGAAGCTTAATCTCTGCGAAGCACTAGTTGCGCTTAACTATTCTCAATAGTTGTTAAACTGTCCATTTCGACTTACATGTTTTCAGGATTGTTTAACACAAGCTCTAGTCCAAACAAGTGCAGGAGATAGCAAACGTTAATCTCCTGGCTTATAGAGCGTTGTCGCATTTGTGTAAATTAACAAATTTAAAAAATTGTCCATATTCATTTATGTAAGAGCTTCCAACACAAAACTCCCGATCTTCCAATTCTTCAACTCAGTGGAAATGTTTTTTTTTCTGTTTGTGCGCTAATATAAATATTTTAATTATTTTTTGCAGAATGAACACCAAAAAACGGATGGTGGCCTTGGTGCAGGAACCCCAATGTTTATTAGCGAAGTAATGCAGGGATCAGCTTGCACGATTTTGTAATTGCATTAAAAAATTTACAATGCAAATTTTATTGAAGAAAAAAAAATTAAAACAAATTGAAGACAAAAACACACAGTTTACATCTTAGGCAAACAAAATATGATTAATTTTGAAACATAAATACTACAATGTAATGTATTGCCTATTGCACGATGATGATATTATATAAAGTAATTAATTTTAAGTAAATTGCACTGAACAATTATTATAAGTTCATCATTATTAAATACAAAAAAAAATTATATACATAATTAAGTATTTATTTAAAAAGAAAAGAAAAACATTTTACAATCTATTGTACTTGCACAAAATGGAAAAAAAAAAGTTGTATTCTAAAGAATGTTTGTCATTGAATTTGTAAAACAGAAAACAAAATATGCCAAAATTTCAAACCAAACTTATATGGTCCTTGGTCCACCCGCACAAGCATTAATGCAAAACCCACCTGAAACGTTTACTTTAAATAAAATTTGCGAATAAAGTATGTCTCGAAGAGTCAAGAATCAGATACAGAAAGAGCAATATTGCACTCGAAGTAAACCCAATCAAACCTTGGTCTTACCACAATTGGTAAACACCCTGAAAGTGATTCTTCTTTTGTTTATACCACAGACTTCTAGCTCGACTTGTTTGAGCTCCAAGGATCTCCGTTTGAGAGGTTGTCATGTTCCACCTCATTTCGATAGAATTCTTGTAGATCTATCTTAATATCAATCATAAGGTTGGAGGCTAGCTCTTAGTAAATTTCATTCAAAATACTTGAATGCTTTGAACATGATCCACCATTTGTTGATCGCTCTCTTGATTTTATTTTGCTAGGGTAGTAAAACAACTTAAAATTCTGTACTCTTGACTTGAATTGATAATTATATAGGCATTACGTGGTTAGTTGTTGAACTACTACTCCTTATTATGGAACAACTGTAGGTCGCGCATAATCTAAACATAATCGTCCCAATTAACTCTTTATCAATCGCCTAATCCATTCGGAAAAAACTAAACATTTTATTTTAGACCCTAATTCATAAAAATACGAGCTTACATTTTGCATAACTATATATAATGTTTTTAATTTATGTTTATCAACTCAATTAGGATTATTAATTTGATAGTTAAGGTTTAAAGACCAAAACAAAATCCTGATAAAGTGAAAATCGAAATCAGCCAAATTTATTTAAGTTGCAAAACAAGAACTATGTATAATATGAAAACAAAAAGGAATTCATTAAAGTAAAACGAAATTTTCAAATTCAAAAATCATACATAGTCGTATATATTTTTATATATTCAAAAACAAAGCATTTATCTTGTTTTAAAGTAAAAACAAATCAAATTCGATTTTATCGTAAAACAGTTTCCCTATTAAAAAAAAAATTATAGTAACAAACTTGAGCTCATTAAACTTGTTCATCATTGAAATAAAATATAAAAAAAAAATAGATTTTAATTAAAGGAACACGAAGAAGAGAAAAAATAAAAATTAAACAAAGAAAACAATTTAACAACTACGTAAAAAGACTTTACGACGGCCTTTTTTGTAACATTAAAGAAATATATTTCTTATTAGATATTAGAACCAAAACAATTAAAACAAAAATGTATTTAGGTATTTAAGGAAATTCAACTCTATTATATAAATTGAAACAAAAACGCAATTTGTTCATTCAACTAAACAAACCATACAACTGAATAAAATTTTGTTAACGAAAATATACAATGTTCTTTGAAACGAATTAACTAAAATACTAAGTTTACTTGCAACCAAACAAAAATAAATCAATTTAATGAATTTTGTGTTCCGACAAAAATTAACAACAAATTATTAAACTCGTATTTAAATACTGGAAAACATACTAATTTACAGTTACAAAATAGAAGGTACTACATTGTAAGATTAGTTTACTTAGATAAACCCGAAGGATACGTTAACACAACTGATAATGAACGAAACATTTTGTGGAAAAAAGTAAAAAAAAATAATTTAGAAATAAAATGCTGCTCCTTAAATAAAACTGGATGTAACTATTATATATGTTATTTAGCTTGGACTTAATCTTTACAACTTGATTTGTAATGGTTCTGCTCTGTCGCTGTCTTCTCCTTTTCTTTTTTAAATGCAAACTTTGGCTTTGTCATTTTGACAGAGATTTATGTTGAATAACGTGCACATAAGGATGTATCTGGTTATTAGCCTAAAAATGAATTGAAAGCATATTCCTTAAAAAATTCTCACGGATTTTAGTAGACGTCAGCAAAAACCAACCCTACAAATTAAAAAAATAATTGACATAACACAAATTAGCACTGTTCTCGAACTTTTAGGGTAAATTCATTTTCTGCAAATTGTCACTTGATAACCATCTGTCACTTGATAACCATCTGTCACTTGATAACCATCTGTCACTTAGACGGAGAGCCCAAAAATCTTTCTTGAAATTGAGTTAAAAGCCTTTTCTATAGAGCCTACATATTTAATGAAGGAATTTGTAGGATAAATCGTGAATCGCAAAAGATAGGGTACGTAACGCAATTTCTCAAATTTCGCACGAATCGCAAAAAAAAATCGTACCGAACGCATACATCGATGCGCCGAAACCACTTTAACCGATATAAACTTATGGTAGGTACAAGAGCCCGGTTTTAAATGTTTCTACTTTATTCGTTTTCAAAGTTGCCATATAGCTGGTGCCGCATTCATGTCATACGTCCACAAGTGAGCGATGCGGCACGGTATATAAATTGAATATGAATTCGAAATAAATATTGTGGTCTGTAAAAAAAAAATAAGGAAAAAAACAATAATTCTGGTGCAAGGTGCTTCTATTCTTATAAACCAATTGAAACGAATGCCATTCTGATCAATTTTGCAGATAACATCACAAAGGCGCCTTTTCGCTGTTTTGTAACTAATTAAATTAATTATAGGATCCAAGATATTTCGGATGCGGTTTACTTGTAAATTTAAAAAGAAATTCCAACAATCTTAAGTCGTCTGCAGAATGTTTACTTCTACCGCACTTACACCTCCGTAATTGGCGTTCAGAGGCCCGAGGATCGCAACTATACTCTATTACCACAATGATTAACATGGTGCCTGCAAATGCTCTGATCCTTGACCGTGAAAAGGTGGCATTCTGGAAAATCGCCGATTGCGAAAACATTCTTGAAATACTCACCTGGTCAATAAATAAAACCGGAAATTGTGTTTTTCTTTTTTTTTTTCTTTTTAATACTTTCTTCATAAATATTTTTTTTTTTTTAAATTCAAAATAGCAATAAATATTTTATGTTTCTGAAATTTAAGGAAGATATATTTCTCCTCTTTCAGTTTTCTTTGTGGGATGAAATTTCTATCCGATTCAACTGTTTAATATTGTTTTCACATAAAACGTCTCCCTTTTATTACAATTATTTTCTCAAATCACAATTAATGGGTTTAACAAATATACTTATATATATATATATATATGTATATATATATAGGTAAGTAGAATTTACATTTTCTATTTATCTAAATGTGTATCGTGTAGTTTTGTTTGTCTTTATGTTAAGTCCCTTAATTAAAAATGTATTTTTGTTACTAATTTAATTGTTTTATTGATTTAATTAAAGCATTCTCGTAATGATAGGTTTTTTTAGAATCCATAATGTTGGTGTTCCTATTATTAATAATAATAATTCATTTTTTGTTGCTCACCACATTGATTCTTTTATTTTTATATTATTTATTAATATTTTAAAATAGCATAAGGGTAATAATTTTAAAAATAGTTAAATTTTATTTACTAACGAAACAAATAAATACGTAATATAATGAAAATGTTCAACTCTTCTTACATCGTTCCGTTTAAAATATTTTTTGTTTTTATTATTTTGTTTTGCAACTTTTAGCATGAAGTAGGAGGCACATAAGAGAAATATTATTTCTTGGTAAATTCATATAGTTTTCTACTCGATATTTAATTATCAAATATTAACATAAGATGTAAATACATATAATTATACTTATTATGTGTTCGGGCAGTTGTTTCAGTTGTAAGGACTAAAACAACTGCAGTCCTCTATGCTTCACTTGTAGTTCGGGACCGTAAATTAGAAATGAAGATGGACCGTGCATATTGGGATAAAATTTGAGTTCTTAAAAGCAGTCAGTGTAAAAATAATGTTCATTTTTTGATTTACATCAAACTAGAAGAAAAGTAACAGTGGATTTACATGACAAACAAATATAAATTTGAAAATTAGGTACATATATTTATGACCTTTAAAAGTGTACGAAATACAGACCAAAGTATAAATCAGCAAGGACCGCTGCTCAAACGACAAACGAGGAAAACGAACAAGTAGCTGGGACAACGTACTAGAACACATAATAGTACACATTAAAACAATTTTATAACAGAAACCAACCAACATAAAAGTAACAATTCGTGAGGAAAAAAAACAAACAATAGACTATAGAGAAAATCGTAATGAAATCAAGTTAAACGCAAGTCGGTGTGTTGGTCGACTCCATATTAAAATCTTTACTCCGAGCACACATCTCACATATCCGTTTCGTATCGGGGTTAAGAAATGTACAAATTTTACAGCTCCATTCGTTCGGACTTGTCACAATCACTTGTGTGCTGGTTATAGTGTTTGACGACTTCGTACTGGTAGAGGGCGTCCGCGAAGAATTACTGAATCGATTTGACGCGACTCGTTCAACTGGGTGATGCTGTTTTAGATGATTGCTGTCCTCTTCGAAATTATTATTTAAGCTCGTCGTTTGTTTCAAGTTGGATTTTAGAGTCGATTTCAAGTGAGCCGATTGTCCATTCTCAACTTGTTTGGGTGGTGTCTTTAGGATTGATTTTTCAGCGCCGGACTTAGTTCGTGAAACCGTTGTTGGAGTCTTTTCTAGTGTTTTTGACTTAGCGACATCGCCATTCTGTGGTCGAGTCTTTGCTTCCTGGTTGCGGCTTACTCGACGCTTATCCGTGGAAATGTTATTACCTGCGGAGATGTTCATAGAGTCTAGATCCAAACTTTGTACAAGCAAATCGCCCCGTTCTCCAAGATCTTTTGAGTAGCCATGCTTTTCGAGATTCTGAAATACGTAGTCCCAGGATTCAAATGAGCCAACACCGTCTTGATTTTTGTTGGCTCTGGAAGATTTAGCAGCAGTTGATTCGACTGCGCCCTTGGTATTCTCAATGCTCCCGAAGTCCTCGTAGTTATCTGGGGGTGGCGCCTGTACAAGGTGAGTTGTGTGGGTACCACCGTTGGTTCGTCCTGTCGAATCCAATGGCGTTTTTTTATTGTCTAGGGTCTTTTCGAACTCCTGTAGGATTTCCGAGTTCTTAAGATACTTATCAGTCGTTGATTTACGATGTCGAGTGAGTGTCGGCGTAGCATACACGTAGTTTCCATCCAAATCATCAGAGCTTTCGATGTGGTTATGGTTACGGCTATAGGCGTCCTTCTGCAGAGGTAGCGTTGCCGGTTGCTGCATAGCGGCGCGACTTCGCTTATTGTCATAGATCTGCTGAATCGGGCGGTCACTGTATTCAAAGCTATTATTTTGAGAGCGGGAGTGAGTGTGTGGATCATGGGGTACCGGCCGTTCCTCTAAATCAATTAACTGATGATCAGGCGGGAACGACCTCTGCCTAAATGTTTGAAAGTCTTTATTGCTTCCGTTGTTCCTCGACGACTGATGGTGGGCATAGCTGCAAGGTGTAAGTTTTGCATAGCCGTTACACTCACCATAACCACCAGCATCCATGCCTGCTGCCGGTGTTGAAAGTTTGTGGCCGCAACCAGCAGCTGGATGATACATATTACCAGACCCATTATATGCGTACTGACTGTGGTTGTTAAGCTGGCTGGATATATTATAGGGAAGCGGATATCGATTGCCTGACACATTGTACGGATGATTATAGGCGTTGATATTGCAAGTTTGGTAGCTTTCTCTGCAATCGTAGGGATTATCGTACAGATGTTGAGGCTGTTGACTTTGTGGCGGTTGATCGAAAGAGTGCCGATGCGGTAACGGAGGCCCGTCAGGATGCTCGTTGTAGTGTTCCAGACTTTTAGAATGCGACATTTGTGAGTAGTTCGGATGCTTGTAGTGCGGACAATTGTTTGGGGGTGGATGATGAATGCTGCAGGAAGCGTTATAATTCGGTTGGGACCGCATATTGCAGCCATTCGCCATCTGATGAGGGAGAGGCCCCGCAGTTGGATGCAAATGCTGATGATAGCTGTTACTATGTAGAGCGCAATTTTCGCATGGTATCCCAGCCTGTGCTGCTACTGATTGAACAGGTGGAGGCGGTACTTGCGGCGCGAATTGAGCTTCTGCGATATGCTTTACTTAATAGTTTTCTTGAAAGTGCTAATAGATTTTCTTACCTGTTGCCAGTTTCTTCATACGGTAACGCCTCTCTTGCTCGGCGTAGGCTATGGCTTTTATTGCTTGAGTTGCACCACCTTTTGGAAGAAAATGTAAGGATCTAAAGTTTAATTTATAGATGAGGTTAGGTATTTATCGCTATCTGAAGATAACGTCTTTGCTTTTTATGGGACAAAATGATGGTTATTTCTGCTTACCTAAGTGTGTTTCTCTGAATTTGAATATGTCGTTCCAGGAGCATACGATTGGCAACGCTGTTAGTCCCGCCTTCACTTGTTTCATAATTTGACATTCAACGTAAGCGGCCATCGCATCGCGCGATACATTTGTGACTTGATCCGGACAGATGGGACCATCCAATACAAGAATCTGGTCCGATACCTGACGGTAGCCCATCGCTTCAAAAAGTTTCTCAGCGTCGACTAAATTAGACTTGATTTCGTGCTGATAGAAGCCGGAATACATCTGTAAGTGTAAGTAATGAAATATAAATTTCCGACAAACAGGTGCCACAACTTTTCCAATTTACCTTTATTACTCTGTATTCCTTCCTCCATGGCTTCGTGAATAAATTATTTGCATATTGACTTATCGACTCGAATCCAATCATTGCCTTAAACGCATTGAAATCATCCAACTCTCTGACGGTCTTCTTCAAAACATGAGCTGTCTCAGGTAGGAAAAACTTCCTATCATGTGGCACAACACAGAGGAACTCTTTCAAACAGCCTAAAATTAGAGACGGATATAGAAGCATTTTCAACGCAATTTCTAATTATTTTGACATTGACCTTCCAATTTTTTGCGCTCCTCCAGTTTTTGCATACTTTCTTCAGTCTCTAGAAACGTCCAATGCCTTTGGAGTATCTCCTCCCACAAATCCGGTAAAATATCACGTGGCACAAAATCAGACATGTTTACTCTCTTTTATTATCGCGTTTGTTCTTCTTTGGTGTTATGTACTCTTTTAACCGATGAATGCTGAAGTTACGAAATGAAGATCATTAAAATTCGTTAAATAGAATAATATTAAAATATGTATATATACTGAATATACATCGATTCTTAGATAAAAAAAACAACAGAAAAAGCTCAAAATTCTGCCGAAGTTCCTATAAAAGTCCTAACAGCAACGGATGTTACTTATTTTAGTTGTAAATCCGAATGGTTTGCACAAAAACAATTATATCAGAAAAATGCACGTCAGTGACGAAACTGATGGACCAAAGGTGAATGAAATGGAATCTTGCATTTGTGCTCTTTCGCCATCTAGGGAGGTAATGGGACCCAACGAAATTAAAGGCAGCACATCTAAAACTGTCCAGCAAAACTTGCACCTATACCATGTAAGCAACATGTCGGATTCTGAAAACACTGCTCCATCTTCTGGAAGGTCGCTTGCATTCAATCGTAAAAAGGATGCTTTCCACAAAACTTCCTTATAAAAGCCTCACTCCTTCCAGGCTCTAAATATCGAATATGTGTGGAAGTCAACCGATTAATAAATCAGCGCCCGAAAGTATTTATTTCGGACACATCTACCTAATGGAGGCGAGCTGTGCTATGTAACCCATTTAAGGACGCAGGCAATCGAATAAGATGGCGAATCCAGAGCAGTTGCGATTATTTTCTCTCGGAATGCACGCGATTAACATGTTTACGCAATTTAAACAAGGC
This sequence comes from Cheilosia vulpina, assembly GCA_916610125.1. NCBI lineage: Eukaryota > Metazoa > Arthropoda > Insecta > Diptera > Syrphidae > Cheilosia > Cheilosia vulpina. The sequence goes on from OU744279.1 coordinate 63,635,945, forward strand.
CTCAAAATACTCCCACATAATCAGTTCAGCTTCAAGACATTCACTAAACTTACTTGAAGACAGATCGGTAGACCCTAACATCATATCCGGAGGACATCATGGGTAAGAACGTTTGGAGTTCCACATCCCACCCAAGAACAAAGGGCGTGATAGTCAAACACTTAAATGCCAGCTGATTAATTCAGTACAGAGTAAAGTACGGGTGAATAGTTCAATTGTTTTATTTGTGGCCATCAACTGTGTCATGAATCGTAATCATAAATTAAAACATAGCATATCATACCCTGTGCAACTAAGCTACAGATTTGTGCATACATTGTTTATTAAAAGCTAATTGAGTTAAAAGGAAATAAATAGCCTTCACTATGGTTTGTACAAAATAAAGCATTGTCAACAGCTGATATAATTTCTTATCAATACCTATAGTATTTATGTTTAGCAGTTTGAGTTCTATAACTCAAGTGACAACTAATCTTGAAAATGGGCTAATCAAATTGTATTGGGTTATGCAAGTTAGCGGCTTATATTCTATATTATATGAGGCCATACACTTAATAATACACACAGGGGCATGGGGGCTGTTGTGTGAATAAAATAAATAATATGGTTACTCATTCGCAAATGGCAACTGAGTGCTATCCACTGAATTAGTCACCACAGCTGTTTTAACGCTGGGTACAACTGATCAAAACTAGATAAAAATTACTGTACGCTTTTAGTTAATTAAAGTTTATATCACGAAAAGATAGAACAACAAAGGGGATTAGTAAAATATACTATTTAAATGACGAAGTTGTTGTTTTACTTCCGCAAAATATTAAACGCCTGGCATTGCCCGTCTGGTAGAATGAATTATTTATCGTGGCCGATGACACCCAAAATGACACTCAACTCGAACAAAACAACGGAACGACAATACTCTTCGATATCTATCGTATTTAGCGGCTGAACGTTGTAAAGTACTTAACTATTCAAAGCAGCAGCAAACTATTTCTATGCGGTAGATCAGACTCCAAATTACATCGAGTGAAAGTGCTTAAGGTCAACAAAAGTGACGATTCCATTGGGAAAACAAATCAATTTTTTTTTTGATTCGGATCACTTTTTGCAGATGTCGATATTTTTTTCAGATTTACACATACTACCACAAATACAGCGCAGCTGTTTTACGTCATTTAAAGAAGTTTGTTTTAAACAAAGATAATGGAATACAGAGATATATATCATTCCAGTGGTAAGGCGGCTGCCTACAAGCTGTTTTCCCGTAAAATTCATGAAGTCACGCACATATTCTCATTTCCTTCCTAGTATATGTGAGTTCATGAATTGAACTTTAATGCAATAATTCACTAATCCGAAATGCGTATTTCATTATTTTTTTTATTTTAATCGAATCCTTAACAGAAACCAAACAAGTTCAATACCAAACACAAAACAATTGAACAGCGCGATGCCCATAAAAGCAAAAGGAATGTTGGACGGCCATTAGCAACATGCTTTTTTGTAGCTCACACGTATTCACAGACGGGGGTTGAAATTACAAAAACAACAATGTAAACAAATGGGTTTTGAGGGGATAGACGCACGAAAGATACCATCTCTTTTATTCTTTCATCTTTGGTGCAAAGTTTCGTGAAAACAAAAAAAAAAATGAATACATAAACAGCAATGGAAATAGTTTTGGCGGAATTATTATCTTCATTGTCTCTCTCATCATCTGGACAAAACTACTCCATTTGTATCTACAACAGAGGAAACATTTTTCAAGCCGATTTCCATGGTTGATTTTACCAAAAACAAATGCAATTTGAACAGCTGATATTGTTGTCAAATAACGCACTAATCCATTCACAAAAGCTGATCAATTTCGTTGCATGTTCCATGAGCCGCATAAAATCTGAGATCTGAGAAAGAATTTTGGTGGTCCCAATGGAACGCGACATTAGAATATAAGTGATTATCATGTCAGAAAACTTGGCACCACCCTCACCATCTTTTCAAAATATATTCGCTGAGTATGCCACTGTCTTAGTCACGCAATTTTGACCAAATTTAAAGCTATAAAGGTGTAGGGTGTTAAGTTCACCCAATAGATCACACATCAGTAATGTTATTGGTATATGACAAAAGGCTAAACTGTCCCTCGAATGACTTTGGAAAGTTTCATTCTGCACTAAACCTGTGGTCATGCCTAACCTTACAAGGCCAATTAACAATACAAACTCTTAGGCCCGCAGTAGGGTTATCCCCGATTAATATTACAGATAGTCACCTCATTACTTTTTACGTAATTGGAGGCCTTCACAAAAGGGATATGACATCTTGCGAAAGTCAAGGCGACTATTAATGATTGGACCCATGTAGGCGTTAGTAATTTATCTTACTCTTATCTTATCTTGCTGATAAAAGTGTGGTCTGTTTTGTATGTCGAATAAACGTGACAATGAATGAAAGCCTCGCCTTTCGTTAAAGTTCACTTATGCAAAAGGGACAACAAAAATAATACTTTTAATTGTGAATCACTTTTGCAATTTATTCGAATGTTTTGGATAAATATTTACAGCAATTGCAGTGACGACAAAACGTAGATGATCAGCTTATTATCTGTTTCCGTCTGTTTCGACGTCAAACGATCGTTAAATTGCAGCACCTTTCTCTAGAATTCTTGCAACGAATTTTACCTAAATGTAGAAACTTAAAAACTGACTATTAGTTGTATTTTATACAATAACAACTTTCGCTTTAGTGGGAATTACCGTGCCCTATTCTGGAATTATTAATGCTTTCAGATTATATACATAGTAAAAGACAATTAAAAACAAATCTGATCGTTGCATGTGCTAGAACGCACTGCGTTTTGTAGTAATCATGCTTTATCGGGCCATCCCATGTCCCATCGTAATAGAACTGCGATTGGATTGCAGTGACGACTGCAGTGGTAATACAGCACACTCTGTGAACATAGCGTTAAAAGTGTAAGGTGGTAGGTGGCATGGATCATGACACATTGCTTTTAATACATGTACCGGCGACTTAAGGAAATCAAAAATTAGACTAAATTGAAATCGAAATGATGCAACCTTTAGGCATTTTCATTACGAGGCCTAAGAACCGTGTTTTTTTTAATACAGGTGACATTAATAGCATCTCGTCGTCGGTCTAGGTCTAGTGGAAGCAAGCTAAACTAGTAGGTACAATTTTCTCCACACACAAATTCCATACCATCTGTCTTCTTGCTGGCATAATGTGGAGGAACAGCGCATTATTGCATTATAAAACTATATCGAACTTGTAGGCTTTCAAAGCCAATATACGCTTGCAGTTCATCAAATTGCTCCGAAGTAGCAAATAGGCATGTAAAAAAGAAAGCAAACCTCTACCACAAGTAATCTGTATCTTCTTACCGGCTAGCATAAGTTTCACTGTGCCTATGCCTAACGCACACCGCACTCAATCGTAATACTCTACGTCGTACGACGTCGATTGAAAACTTTAACCTTGGGTGAGTCATGCGACGTGTTAGTAATCAAGTACTTGTAGTTGTTCCAGAGTTGTCTTTTGTTTTCGTTAGAAGTGATTTTATTTTTGTTTTTACGTTCTGTTTGATATTCACCCTACAGCATTGGATTTTGTTTATTTACAAGTGTATGCTTCAGATATGTTTATTTTTTTATAGCGAAACTTGTTCGTGATAAAGTACGCAAAAACCAGAAACAATGGGATGAAAGTAGAGTAAACTACTGCTGCTGTACGAGTATATGAAATGTGAGTACCATAAGGAGTGGAGTAGTAGGTAACAGTCACAGTGTGACGATGTTGCTTTCATTTCCCATCAATGACCATGCTCAAGGTGTTTTCTGCTGCTATATTTTCTATCTGAGTTGAGAGTTGACAGAAGAATGCAAACAGAAAAATAAAAACAAATGTAGATATACAAAGCACACTGCAGCAGCAGTAGCAGCGCAGGTGAATGACACTCCCATGTTTTTTTCCGTTCAAGAATTCGGTTCCGGTGTTTTTTCTGCAAATCGAATCGAGTTCGCAATATAAACGAAGATGGTGTTGATTTGTGTATTTTTACTTCAAACTAAAACTAAACGTTTAATGAGGTCCTAGAACTGTCGACATAGGAGGCTGCAATTTATTGATTTGTTCTTCAAGACCACTTCATTGTTACCGAAGATTTCTGAGATTGTGTATAACGTTAATATACCCTTCTTAGAAGGATAAGTACGAGAACAGCAAGTTCACCCGCCCCCAAACCATGTTTAATGTTTTTTTTTCTTTTAGTTTGCCCTGTGTAAACAGTCTTAACAACCACCTTATTATGCTTTCAGACACATAACGTACTCCGCACTCTCCTTTGGATAACTGCAGCAAAGCAGATACAACAAAAATAACACACAAATAGGTATGGCTACGATGGAAGACAAAATAATCAATAAAATATTTATTATCATCCCCCTAGAGGTGACTCTTCTTTTTACGTATTCCAGTACAAATGCAAGTGGGTGATAGGGGAGGCGTAAGAATGAATTCAAAACCTACGCACAAAATTATATGAATGAATGAAGGAATTCGCCTGAACGTCAAATGTTCCTAAAGTGAAAAAATGCCTTCCCCAACGAATTCCGGAACAGCATCAGCTAGCTCTCGATTTATTTATACATACTGCAGAGCGAACTTTTTTTATTATTAGTTTTTACCCAAATTCAACTTGTTAATGTAGGAAACACGAAAATAAAAACGAGCGACGCAACTGTTGCTGTAAATTTCGACATTAGCGGAGGTGCCTTTACCTAGTTCCCATTTTCCAAATCTTGGTTGCAGTCCAATAAAATATCACAAAAGGGAACGAACAAAATAAAATGCAGGAATAAAAATATATCTGCACTCTTACTCACTTGCTTTGCGGTTTCACAGATATTTATAGAATCGCATTAAAAATCCGATAAAATTAAAATTTTTTAATTACTGCTGAATATGAATGATTTTCTACATTTTTGTATGTTGGGTATTTCAGAACGCACAAATTGTTTGGATATTTGTATTTTTAGCACTTATTCGCCTGATTAAATACTTTTTTTCGCGAATTTTTTAAGGAATCATTACAACATCGTCGATATACTATTGTTATTGAGAAAAAACTGTCAAATTGGGGATGGCCATGTTTATTTCTTTTTTTTTTTGTGTATGGGAATTGTCAAAAATATACGACGTGTGTACATAGCGAAGTTGGCTATAGAATAGTTTGCTGTTCATGGAATGCAATCTCTGGTAGCGTTTAGTGGCATAGTCATCGGCATTGTTTCTATAACGCACAAAATGAATAGAGGAATATGAAGATCTACCTACCTACGGATAATCCCTTAACAAAACTAATAACTTTTTGGGTTTCCCATTAATTTTAATATTATTAGATTTCCACTAGATTGGTAAATAATAAACGCACTGTGTTAGCCGCCAGAAAAAATGTTTATCAAATTAAGATAGCTGGTTTTCGTTTTCATTTTTTTCAATATGGATTTTAATCTAAATAACTCTCCTTATTTTCTGCATGATATACGATAGGCGTGTTTTTTTAGCTTCGATCTCAGCAAAGCAAAGTAAAGAAGGATTTTCAGCAAGTAATTACAACAACTACGTTCAAAATCAGCAATCTACACAGTACAGCAAACTGTAATGTGATTTTAAAAACGTCGATTTACTTTCCAACAAAGCATTCAATTTCCAAAAATTTAATAATAAATTATTACAGGTGTTACTATAGGCAGTTTTTGGAAAGCAACCTGAGAAAAGCTGAAATCTAATGTCGTTTTCGATTTGGCAAAAAGATCAATTTTTTGAGAAAAAATTTGTTCTTTTTATCGAGATTGGTTTCATGTTCGATTTGCCAAAAAAAATCAATTTTTATTCTGATCTTTTTAGAAATCTGGACTTTTTTCTCAGATTTCACACATACTTTCACTAATACCAATGTGTATGACACACGACTGACGGTTAGGAATTGTTTATCGTTGGTAGGATTGCTTTTTTAACTGAATTATTTATTTATCGTATGGAAAGGATTTATTATATTAAATTATTTTGAAATGAGTTATTATAAATGTCTTAAAATCAATTGAAATGGATTTCCAGTGCAAGTGAAAACAATTATAATTTCCGGCCAATTCAATACACACAAGAACCAATACAATTCGGATTCAATGTTCGATTTGGCAGCAGATATCTGAAATCTCAGATCAAAATTTGAAAAGCCAAATCGAAAACAATATAAGTTTGATTTTTAATTTATATACAAAATATAATATTCCCTGACAATTTTGCTTGCAAGTTCAAATTTTTGTTCAAATTTAAGTGGCAGGTACCTACCAATTTATGTCGGGTACATTCTCCCTCCCCATAATGTAAACTCAGCCAATTTTATTTTCAACTTTAGTGTACTTTGCACGTTGTCAGTGACACTGACAGTTTATGGATTTTTGACAGTCCGACTGCAGGTTTAAAATTTTGTTGATTGCCTTTTGTTCAACTTTTTAAGCTGCATTCAAGAAATATTGAATAATGGCGATGAAAAATCAAAAACCTATAGATCTTGGTTTTGCCGAACTATGTGACCCCACATTGCTACGAAACGTATATTTTCCTAGCAAAATCGGTGGCAAACCAGCTTGGCTTGACCTCGACTCGATTCCACTTACCCAAGAACTTAAATGCAAAACGTGTGATGGGCCTAAGTCCTTCCTCTGTCAGGTATGTTATTTTGAAATGTTCTACTAACTGTTCAAAAGGTGCTTGTTCAATTTCGGGTTGTACCAAGCTGAACTGGATGCTATCGAAATTCGGAACGCATAAATTGATTATAAGTTAAATTGCAGATTTATGCACCTATAGAAGACAACCCAGATTGCTTCCACAGAATGATATTCCTCTTCATTTGTCGAGAGGCCAGTTGTTTCGTCCCAAACTCTGCGCAGTAAGTAAATGGATTTCTATGCCTGATTGATCCTTATTCTACTTGTCTTAGAAATATATCTGCGTTCCGATCCCAGCTACCGCGTCAAAATAAGTTTTACTCTGCGGTACCACCAGACGATGAGGAGAAGTTGGTAAGACATGCCTGCGTATAGTACAGTTTTTATGTGTTGTGATGACAGGTAGTTCATTTTAGGATCCTGTAGAACCAACTTGCAAAATCTGTAAGGTTTGTGGGTGTCGCGGTGCGTTAATGTGCTCCCACTGCAAAAACACCAACTATTGCTCAGTGAAACACCAGCGAGCTCATTGGCCGCAGCACAAAGTTATTTGTCAGTCGACGAAGCCGGCAGCTATTGAAGAAGTGAATGTCCCACTAGTTACGTTTCCTGAATTAGAAATCGTCATCGAACAGCAGTCCTCTGAATCGGAAGCTTCTGAAAGATCAGATGACGAAGAAGCTGAGAAGCGTCGCTTGAATGATTTTCAAAAACTTGTCGACCAAGGTAAAACTGGCACCTTGGACGATATCCCTGAATCTGAGCTGAAAAAGTATGCTACAGATGACGATGCTGATATTAGCTTCCGCAAATTCAAGAAAACCATTTCAGCTAATCCTGAACAGGTTCTGCGCTACGATCTTAGTGGCCAGCCGCTGTGGATAGCTGATGTGAAAAATACAATTGGAAGCATTGAGGTTCCCCCTTGCTCTGGTTGCAACAGTGAACGACAGTTTGAGTTCCAGATAATGCCACAAATGATAAACTATCTGCAAGACGATAACATTGACTGGGGTGTGTTGGCCGTCTACACATGCAAGACGAGCTGCAAGGGAACAGGTGGATACGCAAGTGAGTTCATTCTCAAACAAGACATCGAAGACACCAATAAATAAGACGAGTCTATGTAGTTATATTTTATTCCTTTCTTTTCTACAAATACACATTCACGAATACAAAGGTTTTGAGCGATACGCAATATAGACATGGTGTAGCAAGAGAATATTAGGGCACACCAAAAAAGAGATCACTCAATTTAGTTTTATTATAGGAAAATACCGATGCTTTCCGAAATCAAAGTCTGGTTGAGCTTTCGAATCCTTTTGATGTCCATTAGCGAGCACGTTCATTACCACAAAGTTCACTTTGGCTACGTGGATCATGTCGAGTATCTGTGGGAGTAAAAACCCAGTGACTTCAGGCGATTGCCCTCGAAGTAACTAAATACTTACCTCCTGTTCTGGATTTTGAATCGACTCCAATATATTTCTCGCCTGATCAAAGTACTTCGCGGCACACATGTAAATCTCCGAAGACGGCAAAAGCATCATATGGGCCCTGATCTTCTTAAACTCCTGATATGTGACTTGCGGTGGACTGGTCAGCGCTGCGAACGGAGCAAATCGTCGGTTAAAACGAATCTCTTCGTTATCAAACTTTGGCATGGGCTGTCGAATGCGTTCATCCTTTGTAAATGCTCCCATTGCCATATGGAAGCCTCCACACATGTTCAACATGGCGTGATAGTACACAATTTCTTGTCTGTACGGCTTCAGTTGCTTTTTCTTCTTTGGTTTTGGTTTCCGCTGCTTCGAATTTCCCGCTTTATTCATTTGTTCGGCAAGCGCCTCTTGTTCGGCCAGTGCCGATTCGGCGCGAGTCAATGCAGAGACTATAAATCCAATCAGCAGCTCATACGGATACCAATAGATGTAGAGAAACTCATGAACGCTGTATAACTCTAATTCGAATCCGGACATCAGGAATAACATCATCGCGCGGAAGCAATTGTACAGCACCCAGGTGGCAAAGTGTGACGAATGTTTACCCACGTTATCAGTCTGTTCGGCCACCATGTTCAAATGGGAGTCTATTCTAGCTGCTTCCACTTGGATATTAGCAAAACCCTCGATCAGCCGAGCGAGTTTATCACGTTGCCTGGCACGATTGTAGCCACAAATTTCAATGAAATGGGTGAAGGTGTTCATATTGATGCAATACGTAAGGAAACACTCCACGTACAGTTGGATTTTGCGGTCATTAGCCAGCGGGCAACGGGGATTCAGAACTGGGGGTGCATTAAATGCTCGAATTGAGTCACGGAGGAATTCCTTCATTGGGATGACGCCAAATACCAGCTGGCGGTTATACAGGAATAGAACTTGGAGGACACTACGAGACAGAATGCATTGACCAGATTTCCGACTGAATTCGATGAAAAAATTCTGAAAATAAATATGACACGCATACACTCGTGACTTGTCCCCTGAACAAAAGGTTTCTGGAACTAACCAAAGCAGAATAGTAGTCTCTTTGACGAATTATTTTGCATGCAAATTTCAAACGCTGAACCAGTTCTTCGAGAAATTGTAGACTTGAGGATCGGTCTCGGATCTTCGCACTACGTGGAAATGTCGGTGGTTGATTGCGAACATGGACACGTGGGGAAAATCCCATTGGATTGGGAGCTTCAGCTTGAAAAAAAAAAGTTTCTTTAAAGGGCAGACAAAAAGATTAAATAATTTTGACTTACATTCTTGCTCTGGCTGAGTCCCTTTTTCAATAGTCCTTTTAATCAGAGGAACTAGTTCCAAGGCGGCATTTAAATTCTTATGAATATCAGCTACCTCCGCTTCTCCAGGAGGAGACCGTCCAATTCCAGGTTGCAGTTGCAAAATGGATTGGAAAAGGAACCTCATGAAGCGTAGACGATGTACTACAGCTAGTGTGTCCTCCGGATTTGATTCAGTTTTGCTTCGCCGGATCATATCGTCCTCAGCTTCTTTCAATACGTGTGCAACACTTGTGTGAGGAAAATCCTCAATTGAAATGAAGCTAGAGTTCCCGTAGAGTTGGAAATCCTCCTCTTCATTGACACTACTGGTTATGATGATATTTTTAACAATCGAGATCAAGTTTCGGATGGCATAGCAAAACGAACGTAGTGTTTTATCTTGGATACGGCTTGGCGAATGTAGGTATAAACAGGTAAACAAGACCTGATCCATGGAATTACCCTCTAGCCAAGATACGATGCAAGCGAATAGTGCGTCAAAAACGCCAATGAGTTCAGGGTTCTCCAAGTCCTCTAATTTTAGTATGCCAGCCTGGAAGTGGATTCATTAAACATAAAGTTATCAGCCTTTGTTGAGGTCCTACTTACAGCAACAGCAGACTCAAATGTATGTGGAGGAGCATCATTTTTATTATATCCCATTCCAACGTCCATTTTCGGATCCATCATTTCTATAGCAGACATTGCTTCAAATAGACCAAATACCACATCCTGAGCAAGCTCTCCTAGGGCGAGTTCTAGAAGAAAATATTTGTAAGAGATGTTGCTTCAGTTGGTTGTGCAGTGATATTGACCTGAACATGCATTGAAAAAGTCTTTGGTGATATCAAGCCATTCGTATTGAGGGTACATGGAACCACTGTCCATTGCCATGTTAGCCATTTGCATCTCGTCATAAGGAAGCTCCTGCTTACTAAACCTATAATCCTCCGATGGGGACCAATGCGAATCAATATCCACTTCTCCGCCACGGGAAGCTACTGCTGTTGCTGTAGCTGCGGCAGCCGCAGCCGCTGCAGTGGCTGTGGCAACTTGAAGGCGATGGTCGCTGGAACTAAAACAGATTTCGTCATTATATTATTACTTCAAACATTTTTAAAAATCGCGGAACTCACTCAAGAGGGTTCATTTAATTTGTTATATATTTTGCTTTACGAAAAATATATTCACGAGCAATTTTTTTCTCGACTCTTATAAAATTGACAATTGAAACTGTCAAAACAAAAGTTTTTCACGTTCAGGCATAGAGCAGGGCTATGTTCGCATTCCAAACAATAATTTAAAAATTTCTGCGTTTTTCATCATTACAGCCCATATTTTTCATATTAAAAAGTCAGCGGTGTGTAAAAGAGACTGAAAGTATATTACGAAAGGGGTAGCAATTGTTTGCAAAGCAACCACAAATTTTCAAACGAATTTGTTATCAAATGATCTTGAAATGTCAAAAAAAATATGATAATGGAATACAGAGATGTATAACTTTCCAGTAGATCGGCAGCTGAATTCATACTGTTTTCCTGAAAAATTCATGAATTAACGCCCCTATTATGCCAGAGATGAATGAATAAAAGAGATGGATATCTCTCGTACGTCTATCCCCCCAAAACCCATTTGTTTACATTAGCCTTGTTTTTTTGAGCTTCGTTCTCAGCAAAGCAAAGTAAAGTAGGATTTTCCGCACGCAATTACAACAACTACACTCTACTTGACACTTCGAGACTCGCAGTAGTTATTGTAATTTGTGTGCTGAAAATCCTACTTCACTTTGCTTTGCTGAGAACGAAGCTCAAAAAAAAAGGCCTATTGTTGTTTTTGTAATTTCAGTCCCCGTCTGTGAAAAAGCAAATGGCCGGTCAACATTGCTTTTGTTTTTTTGGACATCGCGCTGTTCAATTGATTTGTGTTTGTAGTTGTACTTGTTTGATTTTTGTTAAGGCTCCGATTAAAATAAAAAAAAAATAGTGAAATACACATTTCGGAATAGAGAATTCTTGCATAAATCAAATTCATGAACTCAAGTTTTATTCATTCATCTCTGCCCGAAGCGAACAAAATGTGCGTTGTGCAAGCAAAGAGAGGTCATTTTGGAACACGACCGTGAATAACTTTTTTTTATCTGCACTAAACTGTCAGTTAAAATTTCAATCAAGAGGAAGCACCAACTGTCAAAACAACGCATTCTTATTAGGGGAACTACCTACTCAACTCCGAAGGTAACCAAAGTGCTGCGGATTAAGTTAACGTTCATAGACTAGTTAAGAAGCACTCGCTACTAAGTACGAATCTTTATATATTTTGCATTAGTATTTATCAAAATTTGTCCTTTGTACGCACCTTATAATTCTAAAGGTAACTGCCGCATTAGCCGAAATCCAGATTTCTAGTTCTACGCCGGCAACACCAAGTAACAATGGTCGAAACAAAAACTCATAATTTGGATAAGGATAAAATGAAGGAAAGCGTACTTTCGCAGGGAGATTTGCAAGATATATTAAAATCTTCCCTTGCTCCAATATGTGACAGAATGGATACAATCGAATCAAACCTAGAAAAACTCGAGACACTATTAAATTCGAACGTTTTGCTTTTGCAAGGCATACAAACTATCGGTGCACGAAATTATCGGTGTTGCATTTAACTGATACTGTTCTTAAGGATGCCGTGTCGAGAGTGGACAAAAACAGTTCCTCTAAGAAAGAGCAAGGTATTGGGGGTAAAATGGATAATGCAAAAAATTGGAAGATAATTGATGCTTTATTACCCGATGCCTTCGTCAAGGATCATCCAATGTTATCACATATATTAGTCAATCCGAACTCTACATATAGAACTTTAAAGGACGCCTATCCAAATATTCCCATACCACCAGGTCCTAAAGCAACTGATCACATAAAAGGTTTAGAAGAAAATTGGGGTCCCACCTTAAAGAAGTATATTGACAAATACTGCGCGACTTCATCAAATACTCAACATACTCAATTTCCTGCTTACCAAGGGATTAAGTCAGTTATATATGCTATAGCTGATTACGTTGCTGGTCACGTGGAACCATTGGATAAACAAACATTGGCTGCAGTATTTATTGGCTTATGCTTGACAATACTTGTTTTGGTCTTTGCTTATCTGAAGGGCATATATTTCAACGAGCAGCAGCGTCTACTATTAAAACAGCAAAAACAGTCCATTTTTGATAAAATTAAATTTTGGTGAAAACATTCAAAAACATTTTTCATAAACCAAAAATTCTTGCATTAAGTTAATAAAGTACGAATGCCTTGTGGTTTGATTTTATGTATTTAATATATGTAATCCTTTTTACCAATCAGAAAGTAAATGAACATCTTTGGCTCGGATTTTTGGAGCGTGGTTGAGGATTGATTTGATACTTTTACCGATCAACCGATGTACGCGCAGTCTGTGTTGTTTCTAGTACCTATTTCAAACAAAACTACCAAATTTTATTACACATTCCGAGAAGTTTGGACGGGCTAGAGCCAACACGGGTTTGGTACAGGAAAATTCTCTCGCAACTATACAACCGCCTGTATGCATACAGCGCTGCCGAAAGTACTGCAGTAGGAGTATTGTACTCCCTTTTCGGCCGCCGTACTCCCCAAAGACAAACTGTACTCCTATTTTTACCCGACTGGTTAGTTTCGGATTTAACTTCTTTCACTTGTTTTTACATTTCCCTATAGGCTTTAAATTGCGAAACAAATTTTACGTTCTTGATGTTTCATTGATTTTGTGTGTTCACATATTAAATAAAGTTTTATCATTTGGACGTTATGCTCAATTCTGTAACTTGTCATGGTGATTAGGGATTAGCGACTGAATAATAAACACCAGATAAGACGGATGCCACCTAAACAACATGGCCGCCGTCAGCTGCCAACATCAACCCATCCAATTAAACCTGTTGCAAAAATGTAGGTAAATTCTTAATTTTTGTTCTGTACTCCCCAAAAAACTTCTTAATTAGTCCTCAACGAAATAATTCAATGCAGCCCTGGTATGCAATGCTAAAAAAAGTGTTGTCGCAATCAATACATCGCAATCAATAGGTCGATTTCCGTAGCATATTCTTGGTGATGTGAAAGTAAATGTACATATTTTGTTTTGCGGGGCTCTGAGCTCATATTCCTGGTTAGCACTGGTTTGCTTGGGCGGTTATTATTATTCATTTTTTTCAGTAGTATGGTCATTAAAAGCTGATGGCGGCATTCAACGTTGAGAAATGCAACAAGGGCTCAACTAAGTTCGGTTGACTTATGCGGTTCCATTAATTGTGTCTAAAAAGAATAAGATGAATGAAGAACGATAATTGTTAACAGTATTATAGTTAATAAATAATATTTTTTGTTCTGTTGCGGAAAAGTATGCAAGGATGAGCTTTTTTAATAATTACATGGACGAGAATCACATGGAATCAGAAATATTCAACTAATTAAATTTTTGAAGGAAGTTTTTTCAAAGAACAGCTGTTTTCTGTGACACTTATCCACATCGTACTCTATGTCAAAATTTAGCTAGGACTTAAGCTGATGCTTGGAGAGAAAAGTTGGAGACCAGATAAAATTTAGTATAGCTCGAGAGGCGTACTACGCTTAACTTAACAAAAGAGCGTTATTGAAAAAGAAAAGCTAGTTTCTATAGAAACATGTAAAAAAAAGAGCGACAACTTGTGCGAATAGATTCATTTCCATAGGAACATGTAAACAAATGAGCGTCATCTATTAAAAAGAAACAAAGCTGCAAAGAGTGATTTCAAATTAATTCTCTAATGTTTATTATTCTGAAAAAAAAACGAAAATACCATTTTATTGTCTCATGAACTGAACAAGTTTTGTAAATTTATTTCGTATTAATGTTTTATTTGATATTTGATATTAAGCTTACTTTGTTTTCCGCTGTAAAACAGTAGCGGGTCAGTTTTTTGGAACATGCGTGAAGTTGGCTACTAGCAGTCCATATAATAATAAGTCAATGCCGCCGACAGTTTAATGGAAAGTGGCTGTAAGATAAAAATCACTACGTACACATAGAACCAAAACAACAGCTCAAAAGAACATTGAAACGTTAAAATGTACAATATCCCTATTAATTTGTCAACCCACTGTAGTCTCTATTGAATAGCATGCTACTAGTTAAGAGTATATGCGGCGTTAAGGCTGGTACGGACATGTTTCGAAGCGAAAAATCCCATACAAAAATGACACGCCGAAATCATGAACGAAAAATTTCGCTCTCCTTTTCGTTTTGCAGTACGCAGCTGCTGCGAAATGATGACAGAAAAGTGGGTAGTTGTAGTAGATTGCTCGGTACGATTCTCCACTCCCTTTCGCTCACATTTATTGTCCAGGACATTATTTGCTTGCGAACATTTGGCATTTGTACTGCAGTGTTACCAGGTTTTATAAGATGTATGGAGCCAAATTTAAAAAATATTGGAGCAAAAAATATCCACACAAATACAATTTGTAATTTTTCAATTCCTTAGGCATAATTATTCTGATTACATTATTTTTAATTGAGAGACACACAATGGAACTAGAAAATTCCATTTTTCAATGTTAAAAATGTTAAAAAGAAAAGAAACGCATATTAAAACGAGTTTTTATATTAAATTATTTCGAAATGGCTTGGTTTACATGTGTAAAAATCAATTGCAATGGATCTCCAATGCAAGTGAAAAAGAGTGTTTTTTGCGGGCAACTCAATACGGAAAAGAACCAGTAAAATTCGGATTCAATTCGGCAGCAGATATCTGAAATACCCAATCGAAAACCGCATAATATTGTTTAGAAAGTTTTAGTTATACGAAAAGAGAACGTTCGCAATAGAAGTATACATTTAATAAATTCCTAAGGACCCTAAAAATCGCCAAACTTTAAAGTGAATAGCGTAAATTAGGATAAATGACAATTTTGAGAAGCAAGTGAAAACTTAGAGTAGCCAAAGCAGATATAATTGGAGAGTGCTGGTAGCACTGCTAATTGCGTATCAGCTGATGGAACTCTCCACAAATTAAGACGTTTCGTTGTGCATTTGTAGACCACCGGAAAATTTCGTTCCGGAACTGGTCCGTACTATCCTTACTAATAATTATTATAAACTTCACCTCATATATTTTGTAGGTCACAATATGCTAAATTGTAAGGAAAATTTCGCCATTGTGAGTTGGAAAAATTTAGCCTGGACACTAAAAATGATTACTGGTATCGCGGAAAACCTAGTACAATAGTTGGTACACTAGTTATACTGTTTCTTCAAATCATATTGGCGTACTAAAATAAAAATCATATGCATACGCTTTCCTTATTGTTGAAAAACCACCCAAGAAACACACCATCCGAAAAAGTAATAGTCTTATGAAATTCATTTGAAAGTGGGTGCACTGGTAATGAATTTGAAGGCCCCAAAAAAGGTTTGTCATTCGAAATGATAAGAAAAAACGTGTTTAAATAATAATCATTCAAAAATCCAATAGTTTTCTCTCCACTCACCGCATATTACCGAAATCTAACGTACATGTAAATACTCGACAGGAATGATTTGTGCAGCAGTTTTTGTAGACATTAATTTTTTTAAATCATGACAAATGGACATTGATTCTCAAAATAAACCAATTTATTGTTAAACAAAAAAAAAAAAACAAAGGAGAGTGCCAACTGCAAATTAATATCGCCAAAAATAGAATGCAGTCTCACTTTTCCATCGCAGTCTCTTCCTGATTCCCGCCTCTAAAGTGACACGGTCTAAGGTCAATAACACGTAGTCAGCGGCATAAATTTCGGAGAAAGTAAACAAGTTTTCCATATTTCCGTCAACGTCAAGTTCCCTGTGCATCTGGTGTAGGTATCATGGAAGTTTTTATTCAGCTGTCATCCAATTAATTTGATACCGACTCGACTCGGTTTGGCACGGCCATCTTGAGAGTGTAAAAGTAACAGTAATCGCATAAAGTATTTAATCAAGTTTGTTGGCTCAACGCCACTTAGCAGATTGAGACTATGCCGAATGCCGCCCACCTTCGCATGTGTATTGTTGGATCTCCTCAAAGGCAGGTACATACGAGTACCAATTCACAGACATGCCATCCATAAGAACCCATAAGAATAATTTATGTGAACCATTTGAGAGCTGGATTCCTAATGGGAACCAATATCGAAACGATAATTCAGGACTCGTCCATGGTGGGAGGAATGAACGCAAATGCGCATGTTACGAAATTTTGTAATGACGAAGGAAGGGGTAGCACTAGCAAACATCAGAACAACCCATTTGATGCAGGCTCTGTTGAAGGCAGCAGAGCAGACTACGTTTATCAATTCCCCGTGGACCCCGTCGAGGAAGAAATCACATTTATTTATTGTTATTGTTGGTTTCCAATGGCATCGGGCTGATTGAATGGAGATGGGTGATGCCACCTATCAGATAGACACATTTTAGTAATTGAAGTTACAGTACGGGTCAAAATTAATAAATTCAAAATCGGATTCACTAAAAATATATTAAAAGTCTTCTAAAAATTCTGGGACGTATTCCTTGACCGAAATATTTTAGCCTACAAAACACAAACAAATGGACGGAATATAGAAGTTTCAGAGAACAACATTTATTAAAAGTTGACGATGACTAAATCAAATAATCAAATGAACAAATCATCTGCAATTAATTACGTAAGCATCAGTTACATAGTTTAAGAAGTAAGCATCTCACTTTTTGTCATAGGTACCTAATTTGGGCTGAGGTAGGACTTTAGTTAGAGTAGTAGAGTTATACTTTTGAGTATCTGCGGAACCTATTTAAGCAAAGAAAATAAGTGGCAGCACAAATTTTAATTTGCTACTACTCACCATACTGCTTATGCAAATGTTGACAAAATTCAATTTGCTGGTAAAATTACACACTACAATACAAATTTGAATTTTAAGAAATTTAAATTCATTTTTATTTCACTGTCCCATTTATTATCGCCTCTAGTGTACGCTGCCAGAAAACCAACAGCCGGAAGTAATAGCAGAAGCAGTAAACTGTTGCAACAGAAATCATTCGCATAACACACATTCAATGGCGAACTAGACCGAAGGGGAGGATGAAAATCAGAGCGCGCACACAAAATAAAAATAGGGAAAAACTCATTAAACCCGCAGTGGGTGGCCGTGCTGCTGGCGACGGTGCTAGTCGAAAACTTAAAGTAAAGTAACCCAAACATACTTCATTCACGAACGTACGAAATCAAGGAAATACTCTTCCTCTCATATCATAGTAAACACACTTCATCTGGTACTTCCACCCTCACCGGCAATGCACACACAAAGTGGCACCATGTGGAATTCATAACGTGCGAGTATGGGGTAATCCACCCACACTGTGGCTTTAATTTTGTTTTTCAACAACAAAATGTAAACAAAGCGGCAAATCCACGCGAGAGCACATACAATAATGTATAGAGAACTTGTCGCACATTCATTGTTGGTCGCGGGGTGGCAATCAGTACACTAGTAGTATACCGCGCGAACGAAGGGGGGCTCTGTCACTCACACATCCCCCCCCCCCCTCCCCGATAGCAGACGGTTTGCTAAACAACTTTACCCAAAATGTGTGTAATGTTAGTAATCTCGGTGAGGCTTTCTCTATCTCTCTAACGGCTTCTGGGTGTAGTTATCATCACACCTAATGCACCTTACAACGTTCGCTAAGGGTTGAAACCTTGCTTTACACCCCGAAGAGCATCGAAGAGCGAGAGAGAGAGCGATTCAGTTTCCCTATTACCCATCAGGGGATGTGTGCGAATAGGAAAAGCGTTATATCGGGAAGTCGACATCCATGGCAAGTTCCCTCCTTAGGGGGTGGCAGCGCAGCTGGAGGAAACCTTAATCTATGCAACCAAAACTGGGAAAAACGTTTCAATTTGAATTCGTTTCGTTGTCGCTCATTTATATTTTCCTCCGCCTAAGGAAAACATTATACCTACGAGTTCGATTTTTTTTTTCACTCCACATGTACTTTTCCGACCCACGGTCGTCCGGTGTTTATGTTTCTGTTGCTTGTATTGTACAATCGGGGTGAGACTCTAACATCGGCCGCGGGCTGTTCTGTCGGATAAGAGCTGATGGTTCGCATGATGAGTGACAATAACGCCGGCCAGTGGTCGATTGTGCAGTTGTAACTGGTCTATCGTCAAGGATTTCGCTCAGTGCTTAAAATAGAAAAATATAAAAATTGCTAGTCTTAACGCAACGAGGCGGCACGTTGTCAAAAACTCGGACCAAAGTTGTGACCAACTCATACATTCGCATATGTTCAAAACAAGAATAATCTTTTTCGCGGTTTGACTGAATTTATGTCTTCAAATACCAAATCACTTATGCACTTGACACGGCGCCACCCGCTGTGATTTAAAAAAAAAAAAAACAAGCAAATAGTGCGGAATTTTATAATTAAATGATTTTTCCATTCGTTTGTTTATTTTTACGTGCTGTGCGATGAGCGGGAAGTGAATTTTGGCTCCGATACGACAGAATACGTCAGGAGCACACGTTTGGCCGATCGGCTGTGGTGTATTGTGGAAAGAAAAGAAATTGCGGGCAATTAAGCGACCGACGTGAGGTTTGTTTATTTGTAATTGAATATTATTAATTTGCATCGGTGATGGCTTGATGAGATATGGAATGAAAATGTTACACTGAAAGATAAAACGCACTCGAGAAAATATAATAAAAATCTAAAATGGTATAAACAAACAGCCTCTAATGTTTGTTTATATGGGTTCCATAATTCACAATCAAATTAAATAGTTGACGACGGCATTTATTGTATGCGGCTCTCAAGGAAGAGGACCAGAGTCTAGGCTAGGATATCATCTTCGTATACAGAGCTCATATTTTCGCTATGTATTGTGTCGGCCGCTAATTAGAAATTACAAAAGACTCAGAACTCTTGGAATTGGCAAAGCATGATATCAGGAATCAAAGTTTCTGAACGAGACAACAGGATTGTATACATTTCGTGTTTTAATAAGTCAAGTGTTTTCCGCTCTTGTTGTATTCCAGTTTGTTAATGATGAAATATGTGAACAAATTCGAATAAAACTCATGCAATGTATTTGCGGGTTTATTCTGCCAACATTAACATCTTTGAAAGGGGAAGGATAGGAACAATATACATAATACGCGCAATAAAGTCCTCATAATATTGAATATTTTCGAACTAATGTTTCTTGATCTATTATAATTAAGCATCATTCATCATATCTTGTCTGTGCCTTTATTTCTATTAATATTCTACACAAAACAATATACTGTGGCATTAAGTAAAAGTAGCTTATGTCGACATAAGCCAAAAACGAGTTTCTTATATTACAATGTTCTCCTTCTCCTTAGCCCAGGTCCTATTAATCTACACCCGTGAAAAACCCGTTAAATTTGTAGAAAACAGAAGAGCTTAAGTTTATTTGGTATTATTATTATTATTATTATATAAATTTTTAACTTACATTAAGATAAATATCTTTTATAGTACATAGAGTTTAGACAATATGAAATTATTTAATAAATCAATGTGTAACCCTAAAAGTTAAGTTTAAAGAAATAGAAACGTAAAAGAAATGTAATTGTAGAAAATAATAGAACTAGAAGGCAGGACAGAGAAAAGAATTAAAAATACAATTGATTTAAAAACCATTCATAAATTTGTTTTGTTTATACTGAAAAATTAACAAAATTGAAATAAGTTTCTTCAATTTATTACCACAGTAGGTATATTGAAAAAATTTCAACTGGACGAATGAATAAATAAATAATTCTTTTTTTATTAGAGGACGTGTCGTTGTGTTTTCTGAGATTTCGACCAGGTGTCTAAATATGGTTGTTATCTCTTTGTTGATAAGTTAGGGTTTTACAGTTCTTTTTTGTTTTACAATGCTCTGACATAAAAGCAACTGGTAACAAACTCAATAAGATCGAGTTCTAAAACACTTTATATAAGTAAATGAATTGAGAAACTGATGCTTCCAATGTATTTTCTCATTGTGTATTTAATATTTTTGACATGCTCTCAATATTTTGGAAACAAATGACCATCATGCAGGGAAAACCGCATCCAAATCCATTTGATTTCTAAATTGGCGCTGTCACACAGATAGAGGTACTAAAAATTAAACACGTTAGAAACAAGTTTTTAATCTTTACGACGCACAAGAACGATGTCTTTTTTCTATTTGTTTAAAAAAATGTACTGCATATAAATTGGTAAAATAAAACCATTCATCAATATAATTAGAAATTCAAAAAGAATTATTTTAAAATCAAAAATAAGACCGCATTGTTTTAAAAATACTATATAACTGAATTTGTTTATCCTGCCGTGTTAAATAGAAATTAAAATTAATTATTTCCTTGTTTGAGATATTTAATATTTCTTGAATAGTTTGATTATATTTCATTGAACAGACTTGAAGAAGTAATGAAATAGTTACACAATATAATACTAGTACTTCCCAAAACGATTTGACTATTTACATTTGCTGTAGTTTGTAATTACAAAAACCCACTTCTTTTATGAGCAACAAAGAGGCATATAATCATCATTGAGATTACAGAGGTTCACGGATTCGGCAAAGTATTGACTTGAAACTTAAAGATATAGGACAAAACTTTATAAAAAATGGCTTAAATATTTATCTAAAGTTACAAAATGCTATATTGGGAGTGTCATATAAAAAACGCTAACAGTAGCTAATTCTTTGAATTTCCTACTAACCATATTTGAAAATTAAAAAAAAAGACGCAGCAAAAAGTAACACATTGACAAATTTGGAAAATGAATACTCGAGCTGTTTTAATAAAACCGTTCAAACCATGAACAAAAAGGTCTGAAGGTGCCTATTGCATTCTGATATTATATCCTGCCACCGATTAGTTTCATGATTGTATTTATATTTGATTCCTATTGGCATATTTGTGAGAGTTGCTACATCTTATAAGGGGGACGTTCAAGTATCTTGTTGACTTGATGTGTCTCAGTTTTTGATTAACATAGACCGATCATATGAACAATTTCTTTCAGTTGAAGTCTCTAAAGAGTTAGCCGACGAATCTAATCAAGAATTTCGTGACTGAATATCTACTAAGTTGATAGTTCTTATAATAGGCCTTTTTTATTTTGCTCACATTAGCATTGATTTCCATGATACAGATCATGTGAGTATAATAAAAACGGCCTAGTATGTGCTTGACGTAGGAAAAGATTACCAACTAATCTAGTTTATGCGTTCAAGGTACTAAGAAAACTAGGTGTTCAATTTATTCCTGTGATCGGTTTATACTACGCTGCCAGTCGACAGGTATAATATCTGACTGTTATTCAGATTATAAACTGAAATAAAAAATTCTACTGGAAACTAAATTCAAAAAATTATTATTTTTGAAAGTCATGTCGAGCCGACAAATGCAAATTACAAAGATGAATAGCCATGTTCCTTTCTAGTCCTTAAAAAAGTATGTACATTTTTTGAGCAGTCACGTTTATTTATTTTCATCGCCAAAAGTTAAGGTGCAGAAATTTACGTGTCAATACTGAATGTTCCCCTATCACACAGATGTATTTTTACGTACGCAATGAGGATACTTCAAAAATATTCTTCATCTACTAAATCAAAAGCTATTTTTGACTTTGAATTGTATAAACAGCAGACACAGTCTCGTATTTAGTAGACCGAATGCCGAATAGACAATAAAATAGAAATTAAGTAAAATATGTATAAACAGATGTGTGTTGTTGCAAGGCATTGTGTAACGATATATAAATATGGTAAAGTAAGTGTGCCAATCCATTCGCAGTTGTATTGTGCGAATATTTAATGTATATTGTACCGCACCTTTCTCCCCAGTTTGATAACGATATGAACATGCGTTCTTATCACCCAGCTCTAGTCGAAACAAACGACTTTTTTGTTTTTTCCAACTACTCGAAGTTTGTTGGTGTTTGGTCTTATCAGTGAAAGGTTTAATTGTATATTTTGTTTTTGTATTCCTTGCTATTCGAATGAAATTATTTATAGATAAGATTAATATTCCCATAAAAACGACTATAAAAAGAAACTGCCACACAAGCAAAATAATATCAGTTCTGCCGTCGGAAGAAAATATTTAATATTAATTCTGAAGTACATCTGTGACAATTCGTAGTGCGGATTAGGTGTAAAGTTCGGAAGTTTGTTGCGATTAAATTTCTTTTTCGTTTCGCTGGGAAAGTAAGTTGGTTTTGGTACTATTTTTTTGTATGTCCAAAGTTGTTGCTAAAAGCGAGTTGAACTGAATGAATTAAATAAAAGCAACAGCTGACAAATAGACCGGTGTGATTCTACGTTAGAGTAAAATCAAATATCTTTGCATATTCTATTGATAGAAGCGTTGAAGTGAAGAGCTTCGAAAAACGATACTGAAGGTTTATAAAAAATAATAATTTAAGAAAAGTGTTCATATTTTATCAGCAATCGATCATGTGTGTTTTTTTTGAAGTAATACTTCTCTAGGCACGCTTGACTTGGGGGGTCAGCTGGTGAATGCGTCACGAAAGCGTTACGGAAATTGCGAACGGAAGTTGAGAGGGAGCTGTAAATTAGTGAGATAAAAAGAGAGAGAGAGTTACGTTTCGTTTCGTATATTACTGTAGAGGCAACAGAGATAGATGCGAGCACACATTTTCGTTCTCTCTTTCTCTCAGCCAGTTACGTTTCATTATCTAAGATACATCATATAGTGCAGCAGTGATACCAGATATAGGGATTTATCACTTTTTGCGGGATTTTCTCACTAATAATAAGTTAAAAGGGACAAACGGATTTTTCAGACCTCATAGTACAAAAAGCAAGGGATTTTACTTTTTGGTCAAATTTTGTTCCTAATTGCTCATTTCATTAAGAATAACAAAATTATTCAACCTACGATCAAATTAAATATTTTCCTGTTTAGAAAAAAGTCATTCAAAATATCTAAATGCTTTCGTTTTCTTTTTTTTTATTTCCCTAAACTGTTTCATAAAATAACATATGTGTCTGTGATTGAATCAGGAGTATTTTTTAAAATAATAAATTTATTTATTTTGTAATCATAAAAGGTATATTTTGAGTATAACCGTGGGATAACCTGCCTCTTAAGTCTGGTATCACTGTATGGTCAACAGAAAGAGGTGCGAGCACACAGTTCTTTTCTTTCTTTCATAGCCAGTTACGTTTCGTATATCTAAAACACAGTGCACGCCTATTGCAAGGTTGCCACTTTGGTAATATTTTATTATACTGTGGGAGCAAGAGAGAGCAGTGCGCGCGCCCATTTTCTTGCTCTCTTCCTCTAATAGCCAGTAAATTACTGAAGGAAATTGATATATTAGAATGTATAAACTAACCATGTATATATAGATGGAGCTAAATAAGTTTTACTTCAGTCGTGTGGTCTAAAGCACACTCGTTTTTTTTTTAAAGAAGCACTAGAATAACAATATGTATTATTGACTTTAAATCTACTTCACCTTGCATACAACTTTGTTGGTCTCCCATGAGGGACACATCAGTAAATACGGATTTTTATATTTAAATAAAACGATTGAAAAACATGGCATATAAATTAAATGTACATTGTGTTTTAAGTTATGTACTTCATTTTTGCCTAAGGAGTATTTGAGATCATGCTGGTGACAATGTAATTTTGACAATAGGTTTACTATATTTTTCGAAACAGTTTGGCAGAATTTTTCAAGACTTTATTTTATGCCTTCAACTTGATTCGCCATTATGTAGGACAAAATACTACAGTTTAAATATGAACATACATATTTACTTAAAATCATTCACACGATTTTTTTCGTTCATATTATTGCTCTCAAATTAGAAATTCATGTAGGCTCACTTGATGAACTATTTGGTTGTCTCTATTCGGAGACTTTAATAATAGACCTGTTTTTTTGAGCTTCGATCTCAGCAAAGCAAATTAAAGTAGGATTTTCAGCACGTAATTTCAACAACTACGCTCTACTTGACACTTCGACGACTCACAGTAGTTGTTGCGATTGCGTGCTGAAAATCCTACTTTACTTTGGTTTGCTAAGATCGAAGGTAAAAAAAAACACGCCTATTATTAAAATATCGCAAATGGAGAAATCTTTGTCAGTCATAAAACCCCCCCCTCGTCCTCATACATAACATAAATAGTTCAAATCTGCATGCAAGTCTCTTTAAATAAGCCATTAAGCGGTTTATATATCAAATTGAAATTCGGAAAGTCACTCGCTTAATTGAATGACTTTCATAACACCCCAGCACCGGCATAAAACCTGACAAACAAAAGATTTATCTAATTCACTTGAGAGGAAGCCTTTTCACTGTCAGCTTGATGGTTTACTATAGGACAACGATTCCGCACATTAAATCAGATTCTACCCCGAGAGACTCTCCAAACAACAATAATAATCCATTAAACTTTCAGGTTTCAGCCATCCACGTCTCCATTGTCTTGGCTCTGACTGGCAAAATAAACAAAACTCTTCACAATGTTTCCCTTTTCGAGAGGAAAATACAGATGCGCCATTCGTGAGGGTAATGGTGAATGGTATCTTCGGTAAAATCGTTGTTGGCCCCTCCCCGTCCTTACCATAAGGCCCACAATTTGGTTGAGTAAATTCAACCACCTTTTGCCTAAGGGGTGGTGGGTAGTCCATGAATTTGGCGTGATATGGTGCAAATTTGCTACCTCTACTCTGTCAGCTGCCGTTGACGTCGTCATTTCCACTTTATGAGCACATAATTTGAATCTGTAAAATCATGACTGCGAAATATTTAATTTACTTTGGGGAATTGTCAAATCCCGAAAACGTGTTTTGGATTAATTACGTGCGACTGAGCTTTTGGCGCCATTGACATGGCAACTTTAAAGTTCAGTACAATGAAAACGTTGATCAAAAAAAATATCTCATTTCATTTGAATTAATGGTAATTTGGTTAAATCGGAGCATTGCGCATATATTATTACAAAAGCCAACTGTGTATTGGTTACCATGGTTTTAACTCCCGGATTCTTTCATGGACACGACAACGGCAACGACCGGTGACGCTGAATTTGCATAATTAAAAGCACACGAATTGAATGACACGTCCTGTCATCATATCCTCATGCTAGGCTGCAGGGTATGAAAATAATACATGAACAAATGTTATAGTGTATGTAGGAGAAGATGTAACATGAGTTGTATGCATATAAATGGAATTCGCGTGATGTGGTTATCATATGTAGCCAGGGTAACTTATTTGCATGAATGATTCCCGTTTATTTTAAGAGAACAAAAACCTTTTTCAGAGGACACAAGGATGATTGCTTCCATCGTATATTCAGTTGATGCGTTTGTGCTGTCGTTTGGTCGAAATTGATTGGCAATCAAATATCAACAGGCATTGAGAGTTGTTGGACCAGAAATAAAGCCAATTAAAATAAAGTCTTGTTGGAATTGGAAAAATGTAGCTGATGTATTAATAAACAATCAATAAAATAAAATAAAGGATGCAGTACACAGTGCTAACGCTACCAGTTATACAGAAATAGCTGCCAACTGCAAAGGTTAAGCAACAAAGTTTGATCAACTTAAAAATAGATTTGGTTCTCGAATGTAACGTAAAGTGGATCAACTGAAATCGGTTCCAAATTTAAACGAATATAACACTTAAGTAATTGACAACATTATATTGAGATTTCTACCATCCAACACATGTCGAATTCATCCTTGTCTACCCAGAATTTTGTTGGACAGGATAAGTTTTCCCTTCTCTCAAAAAGCATCATCAATCCAAAGAACTTTTGTTATATCATTATAATAGGAAACATTCCGCAAAAGACATCATTTACCTGACGTAGATTTCCCTCTCTCCTTTCTTATTACTATAATTGCACTTTATAGCAAAAACTCCAGTCAAACTCAGAAAAACTTCATGAAAACGATATTAAATTCTAAAGCTTTCCTACATCATGAGCAAGCCAACCAGATTTTCCTTTCACAGCTTGTCTACCCTTTTTCTTCCAGGATAGAAAAAAAAAAACAACAAGGACTTGTATTATACCTTACAGCTAAAATATATATAAAAAAAAATTACTCATACGCCCCAGTGAGTTCCCTATCTAAGAAAATCAAGAAAAAAAAACATAAAAAGGTACAATTTCCTTTTTCCTGCAAACAGATTGAACGATTTGCTTTTATCTCTATTTGTTAGACTTATCGTGTAGTTGATGCTCACGTATTATCCGGATAATGTCGGTTGAGGAAGTTTTACAAAATATATTTAATTTGGCAATTTGTTTGGGAGCTAGCTTGAATATCTGATTGAATAGCGTTTAATTTTTACAAAATGTATTTAATTTCGCGATTTGTTTGGGAGCGTTTAGACTACGAGCTTTAGTCCACTCAATTTAGTTGATTAAAAAAATAATACCATATCCATGCATTGACGCATAGAGTCTTAAAGGATTACATTCCATTCATACCAATCAAGCTCATTTGTTATGATATCGGGATTATAATCGATAAATTCCAAGGTATAACTTATGAGTAAACAATGAAATAAACATACATTTATACACACAACGACAACAACTGCGTGTACAAATCTAAGGCAACACGAAATGTTGTCAATCTATTCGATTTCTTTGTCGCACATTTGCCTCACTCCTGCTTAGGGGAAGCTTGTAAGAAATCTATGCGATTAGGGGGGATTTTACTTGCGAAAAGAATGCCCGAAATAGGTCATT
Organism: Cheilosia vulpina; assembly: GCA_916610125.1. Classification (NCBI taxonomy): domain Eukaryota; kingdom Metazoa; phylum Arthropoda; class Insecta; order Diptera; family Syrphidae; genus Cheilosia; species Cheilosia vulpina. Next base: position 63,663,289 of record OU744279.1, read on the forward strand.
TGGAAAATTGTAACCTTTCACAAACAAGAATACGGTTCAATAACTGCGTTGGTATTTCTTCGTAAAGGTAAGCAGTAAACCTAAGAGTTGGCTTAAACAACATTCAATTTCTTGGTTTTTGGGTATCATATTCCTGTTTAACTTTTACTAGGCGTTGAAGAAAACTATTAAGTCTATTAATGACATTCTGTTCTATTCTAGGCGTGTTAAATAAGATATTGGTTTTATTGGCTCTACAGACATTCTTTTAGAGGCACTGCAGATAACTTGTTCTATTATTTTATATAATGTTCTCTTTTTGGAATTATATTTAATTGTACCCAGCAAGGGAATAATTAAATTGGTAGGAATAGTTTACCCATTCGTATATTCATCATCAACTCAAAGACTTAAAACACACATTACCTGCATTTGTTTGTTGATATTGGACAGAACATTGTTTGGCAGCTGCATTTTTTTATTGCGACGTACGGCTTAGATGTTATCAGAATATGAATTTTCTGTTTTGCTGTCACTGTCAAAAATAATTGTGAGTTTCGCACTTAAGAGGGTATTTAAAAAAGTGCAATCAGCTCAACTTTGGGAATTATTTACTGAAAATAAAGGGTTTTCCAATGAGAGGTGTTATTGTGAATTTCCCGCTATTACGGTAGCTGTCACTTTTGCAGCTTTTATTCTTTGACATTTGACAAGTAGAAAATACGCCATTACTTAAAAATGGAACGATACACGCTTTAACAACGCATTGAAATTATTAAAATTCACTACAAAAATTGTGAAAATCTTGCAGTCACAGTTCACAAAACTAAAGCATTTTTTGGTCGTCGTGAAGCACCTTGTCGGACCGCAATACAGAAATTGATGGAAAAATTCGAGCTTTTGGGACAAGTTAGTGATGTGAAGAATAAAACCCGTTCACGCCGCTCAAGAACAACTGAGAATATTGCTGCTGTAGCCCAAAGTGTTGAAGAAAACCCAGATTTGTCCATTCCTCGTCGTTCTTTGGAATTGAGCATTCCACAAACGTCATTACACCGTATTTTGCATAAAGACTTGGGTCTTAAGGCTTATAAAGTTCAGTGAACACAAAAACTCAAGCCGGCCGATCATCATAGGGCAGCCACTTTGCGATTTGGTTATGGAAAATTTCATGCAATAGATATGGTCCTGTATGCGTGCTCGTGGTGGCCATTCGGCTGATGTTGTTTTTTATTATTAACGGCATACCTTCCTCTTTGTTGAATACCAAAATAACACCTCTTATTGGAAAACCCTTTAGTATCATGATCACACCTTTATATGGATACCTCTTTCTTACCGGTTAATGCTGCAGAGTACCTATTACCATTGATGTAATCGGCACAGTACCAAAATAAAAAGAAGATAATTACATGGGCTTGTTTAATTATACTAATTGCTTTGTGTGTAAATTACTTATGTTCTATTGTAAAATCTAAACTGTCTTACTAGATAGTTAAAAAAAAGACACCGCCAAACCCAGTAAAAAGCTATTAACATATGGGCGTTTAAGTTATATCGCCTACTATTAAAATATCAGCAATTTAACCGCCACCATTGGAAAAATCTTTAAGTATAATTAATATATAAACAACTACATAGCAGCTTAAAAATGAATAGGTAGGCATGCGCTTGAGGCGGATATTTGTTGCCAAGAAAAAAATCATAAATATTTGATAGTGCATTATTAAAATGATGTAAAACAGTATTGAAAGTAAACGGCTCTTGGGGATCTTAGTCATATATACCTTCTCGTGCTGTAAGCATTTGATAGCGATATCGGTATGTGCTATGTACAAAATTAATGACTATTCATTAACGCAATCGATTAGACTCACTCCGTTATTTTAATAGTTTATTAATAGTTTATTAAAATGGTTCGCAATGCCAATGAAAGAAACATCACACAAATGCGATCATTTGGAAAATGATGATAGTTATTGAAAAAAACTACATCAAAGAGGTAGTTTTTCAGTTAGCCTGTACAAACAATTTTCTATAAAGAGAAAGATCCAGCAGATCACTTATCCCTAAAAGCAAATAGTTAATCGCTTGCGAGCGAGCCCCAGATTGAGAAAATAATTTGTTTCAACCTTACTTGAAAAAGTAACTACTCTTTTTTTTTCATTTAAAATGGTTCTGAATAATCTAGGCGATTGCATTTACACGCAAGTCAAATCTCACGCAAACCTTGTTTTTCATTCGTAATAAAAAACTTAACCACAAAACCAAAAGCGGTATATTTGTAAAAAAATAAAGGTAAAACCATATGCACTTTGGTCCTAACTTGAATTTGTTTTCGTGTTTTTTTGAATAAATGCATATAATTAAAACCACTGTACACACTTAAAGTCAGCGTCACGTCAAATCTCTTTCAAATTCACAATATTTACAATTCATATCAATTTTTGTTTTACTTTCAGGTGATCCTGCTAAAAAATAAATCAAAGGTGAGTAACCCCAACATCTGAATCGTTCATTAACTAAGTTTAGTCAGAGTTCAAGGTCGCATACAGTATTATTAAATTCATCTCTTCATTATTATGAGATCATTAATTAGCATTTTCTGAATTCAACAAAAACAAAATTGCGGCATTGATTAACTTTTTAGATAAATATGAAACGGTTGCTTTGTTATAAAAAAAAAACTGCGCGTAAACAACATCAACTTCAAATTTAACGGCAAAAAGCGTCGGCATTTGAGTTAATATGCATTGAAAATTGCCAACGTTAACTATTGCACAACAGTAACGTACAATATGATAATGAGACTGCATCAATAATGACAACCGAAACAAAAACATATGCAAATTACATTTTTTTGTTTGTACACATCGTTTTTTTTTAAATTCGTTAGCCGTACGCCGTACGAAAACGATATCCTACGTACTGCTTAACTCTGAAATATTATTCGTACACATATCGTATTCGTTCGTATGGTCGCTAAACTGAAATGTGATACTGAATTCGTAAACACTTAGATTAGCCTATCTCTGAATGGAGCGGCTCGGTTTGGTGAGAAAACAATTGCCAACCATATCAGTAACATGAAATGGCGTACGAATTTTGTTTGTTCCTTTAAGTAGAATAAATACAATTGTGATTATACAAACGGTTCATGCTGAGAGGAAAATTAAGGCCAATTGTTTGGTATTTCGAAAACTAGATGTAATGACTATTTAAGACATCAGATACGGATCAAGTGGATACGATGGCGTTCGCTTGTCTAGAATGTGTCACGAACTTGGTTGAAGTACGCCCATAGCTTGAATTACCTAGGGTAGAAGGCCAGAAGAATGCAATTACCTTTAGAAGTGCAGTGCAAAGTTGTCGGAAATTACCACTTAGGGACTCGTGATCATGATCTCCTATGACAATCATAATAATGTTGTCACACAGCAGGTAGTACGATCATTTACGAAAGTGCAAGAGATGGAGATTTATACTCATAAAACGTGAGTATAAATCTCCTTCTCTTGTACTCCTACATGTACATACAACGTTTCATAAATGTATTATTCAGGCGACATTCCTGAAAAATTCCAGCTGTTTTAGGGCGAGTGTTTCGCCATCTAAGAGTATGTTGGCTGTCGGGCTCCTCGTTAAGCGTTTTTTTAATGGAAACATAATCAGAATGAACCTATTACGCAAACTAATTATTTTGTTCATCCAACAAATTGAACAAGTGCGTTGCAGACTTTCGAAAAACATGGAGTCTGATCACTGATGGGGAATTGTAAACGGCCATTCTCGACCACAGAAAGTTGCTTGACTACCGCCTTCCCTGGAAATCACGCTAAAGATTTATGTAACTATGTGATTAGGAAAGCTTTTTCTAAACGGCCATTCTCGACCACAGAAGTTGCGAAAAATTGAGAGTAGTAATACAAATTTTGTCTGACTACCGCCTTCCCTGGAAAGTACGCTAAAGATTATGGAATTAGAAAGCTTTTTCTAATCTTTGAAAAAATAAGAGTTTCAGTTACCAATTTTTTGGTTATTTTAAGGCCATAGATACAAGAAAAGCGATAATTCTGTCAAAAAATAACTCTCAAGGGAAAAAACAACAAAAAAATGTTGTTTTGCAAATATGCCACCTATTGGCTGTGCCTGCTTCTTAAGGGAAAGGGATTTTAATTTATGTTTCTTGGTACTCTGAAACAAAAAGAGCTTGCTCAGTGGCAACTAATTTAATACCTATTGCTAGGTTAGGAAGCTTACTTATGCATAGAAAATACTACTATTTATACACTCACGCCAGCAATATTTAGGTAAGGCAGTTAACTAGAAGAGTGTTGTGTACGGCAGCATATACATTGTCTATGCTTTAGTATATTATGAATAAAAAAATCTTGTGGATGAGGCAAGCTATTGTTAAAGGCTCTATTAATAAACCTCAATAGATTTACCTCCAACTTAGTAGGTATAGTGTAGGTGCCCATAATTTAATATTTTAGAATTAATATAAAGAATGAGCACAGCTCCAGTCCAGCAGGTGTTCTAATAATGAGACCAACTCACGGCCTGAACAATTAAATTAATTTTCAAATGTTATTCAGAACCAGCCTGTACCCGCTATTAGCTGCAACAATATAATCGGCATCGGGTATATGTAACCAGCTTACCTCCTTTGGAGCAATGTGATTGTACATGACCACAGTAATATGCCGGTCAAAGTCAATAACGAACGTTGCCTTAGGCAGACAATGGCTATTCGCTTGTCCCGCACCAACATGCTGAGACGTGATCACAGAGAAATAATTCTTCGTCAAGTACAAGAGAAACCGATTGATAAAGAAAGCTAAGGTATAACTTGAGCTCATACATGTGTGTAGGATGTCATTAATACACGCACCCACGGGCGACATTTGTCACTTTGATCCAATTAAAGGCCAAACTGCTCGGAAGTGCTTCGGCTGATCGAATGCTTCAACTTCCTATACCTTGCGTCTTTGCTGTCCTCTGTGCCCGGCTACTGAGTTACAAGTTGCTGCAATTTCAAGTTCATGGAAAGTTCTTATCCACATTATTTGCGTTTGTTGCTGCAAATTGCATTGGATGTTTAAATCAATTTAGTGCATTGAGTAAGGTCGCAACTAGTTTTTATGTACATATAGGTATTTTGGTGAAACAGAACCAATTTGTAGGAAGATTAATAGCTATTGTTGGAATTCTTCCACTTCCTTGTTGGAACCAACAATGTAGACAGCCGCGCATTAATCGTATATAAGCTATGATCTACACAAGTCTGGTTCTAGCTCAAAGCTGAAACAAACCGGCTTTTAGTCAAATAAAAAGCTGCTTTTGGGTGCAGAACTATAAAAGGCATTGTTATATATACATATATATATATACCAATATAATAGGACTCGAAAGGGTGCAAAGGATGCAAACATAATCACTGTGAATATGCCAGTCACAGGTTAAACTGTATCATGTCATACTTTCGTTTGAACAGTTAACAATGAATCAAAAAATTGAAGCACAACTTATTCCAAATGAAATTGAGATTAGTTATTTTTTCAAGACAGGTTTTACTAAATTTACTACTGAGACTTTCTTATTTCAACCGCAATCGTCGAGGGCCAATCAAAGCGTTGATTCTGAAGGCTGCTGGAAATTTGCTGAAAATATTAAGGCGTTGATGATGACGGTACGTTTAAGTGGACGAGTACCACTAAATTATAATTTCTGATTTATCTTCTACTAAATTTAGTTCGATACTCTACAAAAAAAAATCTCCCTAGTTACCATTTAGATAAACGTCTCGAGGTTTGAACGCCTATTTGGTTTAGGGGACCATTCCATATGACTCAGGGATTTTAAATTATGTAATGATTTTTGCAGAACCTGTTTTGACGAGAAAGATGAAGATACTATTCTTCATCTCCTCTGCACTTGTCCGGCTCTCACAAAGGCGAAAACTCCATTTAGGAGAGTTCTACTACAGCGATCTCGACGATCTAAAAAACATACGGACGTTCGCAATCTCTTACGCTTTATTAGGAGCTCCAACTGGTTCGACGAGTAGGAAGAATTATGTACATAGATTCACGTGGCATCACAAGGGACCTTTTTATGGTCTATGTGTGTCGGCTGGCCGACAGCCACTTCAACCTAACCTAACCAACGTCCCTATCGTTAATTCGATTCGATTCATTGCACAAGTTCGCTGCTATATGATTAAGTGTCACAGCTTCTCATTGCAAGAAGCGCGAACCATTTAATTGCTTTATCGATTGGATCCTTCATATAAACTACATGCAAACTAATCATTTCCCAATGACTTACCACTTGCAACAGCACAGAGGCTCCGCACACATGCTGCCGCCAGTCATGCTAAAGCAATAAATTTTCAATTAAAAAACCGTGAGTGAGAATTACATTTTTTTTTTAAGTTGTTGTATTTTTACCTCTCCTACGATAGGCAAAATCCCAAGCCTACGGTTAATGTAGTTCAATCTCGAACTAGATAATTCGATACCCACCAACGTCGATTCGTCGTTGCTGTCAGTGCGGATTGTTGGATGGTGATTAATTAATGTTCCGTAAGCCATGGCTTATAGAGCGGGTGAGACTAACATACAAGGCACAGTCTTAGCTTAGCAAAGTGATTTTAAGATGCTTTGGGTCCTTAAGAGATGGATGGTCTCCATGAGCTATTTGTGATCACAACTAAGTCACCTACTAACGAACAAATAGAGTAGGAAAAACGATTTTAATTTTAAATGAATTCTACTAGAGTTGGACCATTAAGTCTCGGCCACGGAGAGATAGCAGTTGCATTGTTGTGATGCTGGTGCAATCTCCTTCCCCCGCTTTTGGGTATAAAGCGTTAGTAACCTTAGTACACAACAAATAAAAAAAAGTGATTGTAGTTGAGTATGCATTCGTGACCAGAATTACTCAATCCATTTGATAGAGGGGCTGAAGTAGTTCAGCGTTTAACCGGAACTTAGTAGCTGGCATTTGAATATGGTCTTGCATGTCCGTCGAAATTGACATAATGATTAAAATATTCGCCTTGCATACACTACTGCACATGTAAAAGTAATTTATTACCAGATTTGGATTGCACCATTTTTGTGACACATTTTGTCTAGAGCTACAGTTTCTCATGAGCCAGGTTGAAACCTTTCGTATTGCAGTTGGACATGAACCTAGATTATGCATGTATGCAATTTGACTGAGGGGGTTACATGCTGCAAGTCTACTGGGTGCTGAGAATGGGTTCAGTCTAATGCAGATATAGTGGTGGGTGTGTTACGCAAGGAGTAGTCTGTTCGACTTTAGATAACAAAAGGGATCTACAAAATTCAATCGCCTTCGCACATCGTTGAATATTTTAATGAACACTTATTGGCAAACAAAAACCGCGATTGCTGATGGCAAGACAACGTCAAAAAGGACTATTTATTAAATTGAAACATTTGGTATGGAAAAACTTGGCAGACGTGTTGATAACTTTTCAAGCTCCAGGCAGAATTTGAAACAAAAGCATTTATTTGTATTATTTCTAATAATTCAAACTACTAACTGCAACCACTTTATTTATAAAAAATCAAAAACCACATGATCTAATCTACATTTCTCACCAAAATCTCGTATGTTGTATTCATTTTGGCAGCAAACGATGGCATAACGTAGCCCAAGGTTTTGTTAATAAGCGCCAGATACATTAACTCTCCAGTTTTATCTTTACTACCAACAACGGCATAGTCAGGAATATCTCCATCGTAAGTCGTCACCCACCTGTATTCATTTTCCTCTCCGATCAAGACTTGACAATACTTAGACTGCAGTTTTTCGTGCTTATAAACCGCTGATGCAAAAGCTAGCTCTGGTGTCACTTGGCCAGGAATAATTGAGCATCCTGATTTCAGTCTAGCCACATATATGTGATCCTTATCTTTCGACAGTCCTCCATAAACTGTGTTGTTGGGTATGTTTCCAGATGATGAGTCAACCCATTTGCTGCTGTCGTCGCAAACTAAAATAGAAACACCGTCTGAGCTCCATTTATTTTTGGTCCTGGAAGTCAGATAAACCACACTGATGCGCTTAGTGTATGAGGTGCGAGTAATTCTTCCGACATAAGTTGGCTCGCCATTTGATGCAGTACCACCACGGACTATATTTTGGGGAATGTTTTCTATCTGGGACAGCTTTTCCCAACGACAGTTGTTCCTCTCATTCAGCAGAACTTCATACCGAAGTTTAACTATATCCTTGTCGCAGCTTTGAACGACAGCAGTGGTTGAGTTAATTTCGGCCGGTAGAACCTCGTCGTAGTGCCGCGACCTTCCAACAAATGTTTTACTATTCTCATCAACAGGGATGGCATTCTGTGGTATATCGTCACCGGATTGTAATTTGATCCATTTTAAGCCTTACATTGAAAGAAATTTTATTAATTAAATAAAAAGAAAGAAAAAAAAACGATGTCGCATGAATAAATGATTGGACGGAATTCGAAATATTGTCTTAATCCTAATTTTTGCTATTTTTCTAAAAGACGTACTGTTATCTGCATGGCGTTAAAACGAATTATCACTCCGCGGTTATTTGTGTATTCGACCAACACAAAGCAGAAAACTTAATTACAATCTATATGTACTTGACAATAGTTCTTTATTTTTGGGACTCAATACAATAAACCGGATTTTATTTTAGCAAATATAGCTAGGTGGGAGCAAGCTAACAAAATATTAAGACAAATCTGCGCAGAAACAGAGTCTTTTGTTGAATAATAACCGCATACAGTAATAATTTATTTAAATACAGCATAGAAAATATGCAGAAGGCGATAATAATCGACAAATTCATGTCAAAGCACCGATTGAATGTATGGATATTTTTTTTTAATAAAGATTAATTAGTAATAAATGTGGCTCTTACCACTTGAATAGATAACTGTAGTCGCCAGAAGTACTAGTACGGTGACGGCAATTACTTGGACCATGTCGTGCTTCTTCCGTAGATAATGCACACTTTCCGACTAAACATCTTTCCAATCATCTTAGATTTAAATACACGATGTTCATCATACATACCTCGTCATAATGCTTTTATTTAGCACATTCTCTGTATAATGAACAGCTGGATATTTATTGTTTCCTATTTTTTTTTATTTCCCCAATGCTATGAAAAACGTATTCACAAATGGTGAGTCAAAATTGGCAAACATTAAATTTGAATGAGCGCGTATCTATCTATCAAATAAAGTGCACGAATGGGTAGCAAGAAACTTTCAGGAGTTTTCGTTGAAACTCAATGAATAAAATATCATTTACAGGACAAGCTGAGTTTGCCATTTAGTTTAAAACGATCCCGAAAAAAATTTAAAAAGAAATACATTTGGATATAGAATACTAATTTTCAAATAATGCTGTCATTTATGTTTGAGAAAAATCAGTTATTTTAAGTCGACTAGAGTGGTGTGGACTAGATGCAACCTGAACGAAACAACTAATTTGGGCGGGAAAGTCCCTTTTCCTATGCGAACCGTCAACTTAGTACTCAGTCACGAATTTCTTGATTAGACTCGTCGGATCTTCCTCCATAAACGACAACAGAAATCAAAATTGAGATACATCAAGTCAGACAGCTGTCAGACTAACTAAACTAGAAACTTGAACATCTCCAATCTCTAGCTATCGAACTGTCACCCTGAAACCATATATGCAAAGTTAAAATGATTGCCCAGCCGTTCAGTCTTCAACCACTAGTAGCCACTGAAGGACGGACAATATTTGTCTTTCTATCTTTTCACATGAAACACTTTTCCCAGTTTAGTTTCTTTTTTTTTTTTTTAGGTTAAAAGTTTGTCAATTTATCCGCAATTTGTGTTGGACATTAGATGGTATTCGATTTGAATTCAAAACCATTGTTACAAAAATCCGTTTGGGAAAGCCTCAGAATACAAGAGAACTGAAAATAAAAATCCGGTGCAGCGGAAAATGTCGATTGCCGGGTATTTTAGTCATTTTTTTTCACTCTGCTTCGAAATGGTGTGGATGTAATTTTGTATGATTTGTCAACGGATGAAAAATGCTAGCTATCCGATAAGATAACTCAACTTCCCTTAAGGATTTATGACGTTCATTATAAAAGTAAATTAATTGTGTTATAAAAACTTCAAGCACTTTATTAAAAAACAAACCAGTCCATCAACATTATACCACATTCCTCACCAAAATTTCATAGGTCGTATTCATTTTGGCAGCAATCGAAGGCGTGATATATCCCAATGTTTTGTTAATTCGCGCCAGATACATTAGATCCCTGTCACTGTCTTTGCTACCGACAACAGCGTAATCCGGAATATGTCCATTGCTAGTCATCACCCAGCTGTATTCATTTTTCTCTCCGACTAAGATTTGACAATATTTAGACTGTAGTTTTTCGTGCTTATAAACAGCCGATGCAACAGCTAGCTCTGGTGTCACTTGACCAGGAATGATCGAACATCCTGATTTCAGTCTAGCAACATAGATATGATGCTTATCTTCAGATAGCCCCCCGTAAACGGTATTGTTGGCTATGTTTTTTGATGAAGCGTCAATCCAGTTGCTGCTATCGTCGCATACTAAAATAGATACACCGTTTGAACTCCAATTGATTTTCGTCTTAAAAGCCAATTGTATTAAGTTCATGTGATTATTGTCCGTGCTACCATAGTGGTCGTATCTGCTGTTAATAATTCTTCCGATATAGGTTGGCTCACCATTTGATGCAGTACCACCACGCACAATATTTTCGGGAATGTCTACTATTTCAGAGTATGTTTGCCATCGGCAAGTGGTGTTGGCTCGGGTCACAAGAATTTCATACCTATGTTTGATTATATTCTTGTTACAGCTATGAATGACAGCAACTGTTTCGTTTATTTCGGCCGGCAGGACCTCGTCGTAGTGCCTTGATCGTCCAACAAATTTTCGATCAGTATCAAGTACATGGACAGCATTCTCGGGAATTTCGTCACCGGATTCTAATGGAATCCATTGTAAACCTGAAAGCGGAAAAGTTATTCTTTATATTCGAAAAAAAACTTCAAACAAAATTTGTATTTTCAAAAATATGCTCATTCTTGTGAAATTCTTATAAATTATGTAAAACAACTTCATAGCCATCGATCAGCGAAGGTAAGTGTTTTTTTTTTTGTTCAAAGATTCAACAGATTCTGCTGTCATTCAGGAAGGAGATATAATTTCGATAACTGCGCACATCACTTTTTTAACTTTATTACAAACAACAACATTTTTGGAATATTTACCACTGGAAAAGTTCACTGCAGTTGCCAGAAAAAGTAAAGTTGTGAATGTAGTTATTTGGACCATCGTGTACCATGTGTCCACTTTAGATTACAACTTCTAACTGAATATTTTATGGATTTGTATCAGCTTATATATAGATCGTAATTATCTCTATTTTAAATATTGAACACATTATTTAATATTTGTCAAATCTATTACGAATAGATCTACTGTCAATTTGTAGAGGATATCTTGCATACAGACGACACTTATTATCAACAGAGAAAGAGATATGACGACTTTCGATCCTAAACAAATATTTTGGGTTCCCTACGAAGTAACCAAGCAGCGACTTTGGATATTATTCTGTAATACAAAGACATTTCATTCTGAGATCGTATAAAGTCGCGAAATTTGTCCATAAAAATAAAAATATCTTTCCATGTCAGAGTTTTAACCATCATTTTTATGATGACTCTTTTTAAAATGTGTTTCGCTGCTTAGAGTTCTTATCTCAAACCTGAGTCCTACACTGATTCAATACTTTGCAAGATTTATTTCCATAAAATAAATAATGAATCTGCCAGAACTGGCATGGCATGAGGGCGTTGAAAAAAAACACAGATAAAATGACAAAAAATTGTCTACCCTTTGATCCATTAACTTTTCTGCGGTACCATAATATAGGTATATCAGTCAAATCAAAATGTTACATTTAATGGAAGTTGGGCTAAGAATTGACCATCAAATTTGATATTTATGGTTAACAGAGCTCCATGTGGTTTGAAGGAACTCATATCTCTCTCTGCCATGTGTTCTTCCTTATGTTTCAGAAAAGCAACCATCTTCCCCATGTACCGCAGCATGTAATGCCATTCAATTATTAAGCAAAGTTCGTTACAGAAATATTAAGCGACGTTGAACACCATGTCCATAAACTAAGTATTCTAAATACTTGTCCTGATGACCATGCACTGTTTAACTAATATTGAAATGGTTTGTGTAAACACAATAAAAAAAGGAAATTTATGACCTCGCAGGTGTTAGCAAATTGAAAAGCCTTGTACGTCAAATATACATATTTGGCAACCTTGTAATATTAGCACATTCTGGCACACATATAAATACCCAAAACATATTCCTCTTAATACAGGCTTATTCCACGTGACGACTTCAAATTGAATTTATTGTTTTTAGCAAATGCCCTCAATAAATTCTTCACATTCCATACAAAAAAAAAAAAAACACAAAATAATAAAGAAAAATGTAAAATTTCATACGAAATACCAATTTAAATCATATAACGAGTTTAAACGGAGTAAAACTTGATTCCAAGGGTTTTCAGAATCAACAATCCAAAACAGAACTGACTCACTTGTAAATTAATTCAAAGGCAGTCTTAATATGTCAGAATTTGACATTAATAATTAAGTAATAGGGGTTGGGGAATATTCACCTTAATTAAAACAGAAGATCTTAACAAAATGTAAAACAGGGTGCTATGAGTCAGTAAACGTAATAAAAAATATAGTAAATTTTAAAAGTATACCTGTTCGTTGAAGTAAATTCGGATAAAGATTCAGGTTAAACATGAAGGAGCAAGTTTCTTAAGGAAAGTGCAAAGGCAAGTTACCAAAATTTGACATTTTAATGTCAATGTTTACCGCGTAGCCAGGAGAAGATTTTTGATAAAGTTTACAATTTACTTATGAATTTGTGACGCTAGTTAATGCGTCAATAACAAATTTATTCATTAACATCCAAAGGGGCGATGGAATGCTTTTAAGAAATAATTTATACGCGAAAAATTGCTGCACAATCTATAATTGTAAAGATGAGTGTTCTACCGCGATGAAGAAAACATCTAGCGCAAACAAGTACCGCTGAAAGAAGTATCTCTTAGCCGCTTATTTCGCTTTTCATTCAAATGGAAATTTAAAGAGCTATCACACACACAATCTTCAGTATAGTATGCACTTTAATGGTGCAAAGATACACCTTTCAACGCATGATGGATACTATTCCATTCCTGCGACCGCTGGCAGCGCACTCTATATTTTGAAGGGAATTTGAGCTCCGTGCCCTACAAAACAACATCAAACACATGCCAACTACGAGATTATACGACAGAACGAGAATTAGCATCCGATTTTTTTATGTTACCACATTTTGTTGCACGTCTCTCGCATGTACAATTTAACTGACGGTCATCATATGAGATCTTTGCGATGTGTAGACATAAATTGAGTGCGTTCACCTTGCCGGATGAGAAGTATAAAATTCCACTGAATGACGAAGAAAAGCTACTTTCAGGGCAGCAAATGCAAAACAAAAGAGATATCCGCTTACATTACTGCGAGTTAATCGCATGCATTCGTTTTGGATTGCAACAGCTTTCCGTTTTCCTACGTAAAACTGGTATTCAGATTGATAGGATTTTATTATTTTAGTGAAGGTTTTACGTCACTAAGCTTCTTGGAATGATGCTATGCAATTGTGTTTATTTAAAATACTAACACCGATCCAAAAGAATTGGAGTTTTCTGATCTTTACTCGTATAAAGATGTTGTTAAAATAAACTTCAAGTACGTCTTATATGAGCCTCCTGTGTCTCATGCTCATCGGATAAGTTCTCAGACCTTCTGTTGATCGGTATTGTCGGCAACCTGTGATTTTAGCCGTTTAAACAATCTTAGGTACCGAACTTGCTCGTGGCAGTCTTTCTACATAAAATTATTTTCAGCTTGCCAAAGGTGTGACAAAATTACCCGGCAGCCAAGGTAATATTTCCAAAACTCTGCATATTTTTGCCAGCATTCCAAGTTCCACTCCATAGAGCAAATTTATACGATTTGTTTTAATTCAATAGTACGTTATAGATTAATAAATTAATATAAGCGCTCGAATGATGTAAATTTTCTTCAGCAACTTTAGCTTAATATACGAGTAGTGTTGAACTGGGCGAATCAATTTAAAAAGAAAAGAAAACAGTTCAAGTAGAGAAGTTGGTGGGAGTGTAGGGAATTCGCCTCATATGTATACCAGCATGCCGTGTATTTAGCTATTATTGGGAGCAATGAACATGTTTCCAAAGTGAGCACTATGTTGCGGAAATAAAACATTTTGCCAAACTTCAAAAAGTCAACTGTATGCGACTTGAGATTGCGAAAATCTTCATCTATTCACACGAAGAGTAAATCAGTAAATCAAATGAAATTTTATTATTATTATTATTAAGGGTTACAATGTAAGAAATTACATTCTAATACAGAATAAGCGCTAGATAGCAGGGCTTTCGGCTACACCAAAATCAAGTGAAATATTTTATGCCTAAACTCAGAAAAAAAATTTATTAAGCTAGTCAAGTGCTACGAAAAGTAAGCCAACATAAACTTTTGACGTGATTGGTTCTAGTTGTCGATACAAAACGGGACTAAGTACACTTTGTAATGCATTTTGAAGTAGTTCGTCATAGTGTGTTTTAAGAAAACACTTCACATCAGTAAATAGTTACTATCGTAAAATAAATAGCACTTACCATTCAAGTAACGGATACAATAACTATATTTAAGCTCTGAGATCGTTCCGTAAAAATCAGTAAACGGGCAGATTTTAAAATGATACGTTTGGCTTGCATTTGCTTGGTATTTTCAAGCTTTTCCTTTTGCGTTGGTGAGTACCTACTTATTGCAATTAGTTTTGCGTAATTTTTTTCTCGAAAAATCATCAACAGCCTTTAAATGGGTGCCGTCATATTCTGGCCAACCAATACCTCAAAATGTCGTATACTTGAATGTCAGCAGCACACCGCCGGCAAGGATAATAGTGCGTGCCAGACATTTCGATGAGGTCCTACCTGGCGAACTGGACTTGCATGGAAAGTATGCATTAGTTCGGAGTTGCTCACAGACCATCATCAAGAACCAATACGAAATACTCGTTCTGGATGCGAGCGATTCATGTGAGTGGCGAAAATTCGAAAGCTTCCATGCATTTCCAATTGACGTGGTACAAGGTGGCACAACCGCTGAAGGAGAACCGCTTTTCATAGGAAGCTTATCAAATTATTACTCTTCAAGTCGGCACTACTTGTCTTCAATTCGATTTTCTACCAAGGAAATCATTGCGATTGAAGGGAATAATAATGGTTATAATTTCTACTTGGCATGCAGACGAAACGTCACTTGGATTGATGCATTGGCAGCAAGTATTCCAAAGAATTCAATTTCTGGTGGAAAATCGAATAATGGCAAGCTTATATATGTGGGACGTGTTAAGTCGAGGTGTGCTGTTGTACCAGGAGAGGTTGTGCCGTTCTTGGGGAAAGCAACCGGCTTGCTTGAAAATGGAACTGAGGTAACGTCAACATATGCGCAAGTTTTGGTCGGTGATGCAAAGGATTACAGTTGGAAGAGGTCGCAAAATGGTGCGATTCCCGACCATGCTGTTGTTGGCAGCCAGGCTTCCGACGGAGAGTTGATGTATGTTTCACGTAATAAGAATAAGTTGGGATATGTCTTACATTCGAACGCGGTAAGCGAATCGCAGGCAGCTTATGATATTTTAGTGAAAAATTAAGGAAAGCATTTTATGTTCTAAAGTAATAAATTATTATCTATCGTTCCGAAATTTGTTGA
Source organism: Cheilosia vulpina (assembly GCA_916610125.1). Lineage (NCBI taxonomy): Eukaryota > Metazoa > Arthropoda > Insecta > Diptera > Syrphidae > Cheilosia > Cheilosia vulpina. The sequence continues at coordinate 63,679,199 of OU744279.1, forward strand.
AGGTGTTTGCGAGTGTTTTTTGTTTGGTAGCTGTCAAGTCAAGGAGGTACATAGTATGTCAATCCACTTTCGAACAAACCGCAATCGTACGTTTAAAATACGCAAAAGCTTGTCATCTCGAAACTGAAGCTCTAAATCAAAGGCTTTGGATCAATATTCCGTCATCAAGAATATTAACCAAAGTTCGACAACAAACATCAACGATAATCAAAGTAAGCCATACTAATAATCGTATTTAGAGTCCAAGCTAATTTTCACGAACTCGAAAAGGAGTATTTTTCCTTTTGAAATTAACCATTGTGACCTACTATTTAGTATAAAAGCCAAAAATGATTCGTTCGTAAACTTTAAGTTGTCGCTATATGTGTTTTGAGTCGTATCATTGCAGTTTTTTTTTTTTCAACCAATAAATCACATTAATTATTTTAACACGATTTTCACACCTATTATATCGTAACAAGAAAACGTAGCAAACGTTTATACCATTCATGTCAACAGTAATTAAGTTAAACCTCTTACAATGCTCAATCATTGTATTGTACATTCATACTATTAAGGAGCTTAATACTGCGGCCTAATAACTCTTCAATCGTTCGAGTCGGATAATCAAAGTTGCAGACGCCCTCTTCCCCTCGCACTACTTAAAGTTCAGTTCGCATGACTTAGAATTTAATTGTGAAATTTTATTTGGGTATAACTCTGGCTTGGCATTGGCAACTACGGAGCAAGTTTACATTTAAAAAAGGTTAAAATTTGCTACTGAAATTTTCCTAGAATCTGAACTGAATTTAACTTTTATTTTAATGTTACTCATACGTGGCACTGACAAGTGGTGTGTTCATAGTTCATAGGCTGGTGAAAGGCAACTTACAATATAAATTATAAAATGAATGGACTCTCAACCTTGTTCATTGTAGATCTGTAACTATTCAGGAAGAGCTATTACGTGAATCAGTGCATGTTGATGATTGACATCATAAGGGATTACGGTAACGAAAATTAAACGTCGCTGCTTGCTTATAGTGTTATTATATTTTAATGCACGGCTGCGTGTATTTTTGATGAAGATGGGGCGTGGCGAAGGGATTAGTCAACACTGAGTTTCACTTGTCAGGCTGGGTCAATTTTGAGACAGCGGACTTTTATTATAATCATTGTAAACGTTTATACAAAATTTTTTGTAGGTCACAATGGGTTATTTTATATACGCCACTTTGAGTTTGTAAAGTCTAGCGTCTGGACAATAAATATGGTTATTGGTATCGCGCAGCAAGATTTATCTGTTTCAGTTAGAACTTGGTGTAAAAACTTAACAAATCGGTGTTACGTTATGTTGCCTTCCGCAGTGCGAGGCTTGCCTTAGTCTTTAGGGCCAATCTGACTTGGAGAGACGAAATAGAATATTATTAGAATCGTTTATGTCTATAATGGCATCTATTCGCTGCTGTGCGGCTATATTTAATATAAGCTGCGCTTAGGCGTTTCTCCTATCTAACATGCAGCAAGGCTACGTTGTATTTTTCAAGGTTGACTATGCAACAATTTATAACAATTCAGCAAAGCCTTTCCTTAAAAAATCAAACTTTTCACAATCCACACCTAGTTCTCAAATCATACGATCACTCGGGTTTTGTTAATCATTTGACAGATAAATTGTGATCTTGCTGTGAAAATATTTAACTTAATTAATTATATGAACATACTTCTAAGTAGGTACGATTTACAGACATCAAACCGTTGACTGCAAAGAACGGTAACCAAAAACTCGCATCCATTCGCAAATTAAACTTCGTAAATATGATGATTGATGATTTTTCTTGTGAGTTGTGACGGCGCAAATATGTCTGTTGCACTGCCGGCAGCAATACCCTCTTCAAGCACATTATAACCAGCATAAAGTCTGCAACGAAACCCCATAATATACCGATCGCCTCTGGTTTACAGCAAACATTATTGCAAATAACATCAAGTACCTGCTTCTAAAATGTTTACTTTAGTTTTTTGTTTTTTGTTGTTCTACTCGATGCGATATTTAATGGCCATTGAGACTAAATATTTATGGCCATTCTTCCCGGCCGAAACCAACTTTAAAATATACACACACGGGGGCGACTAGAAGCAATTAACAAATTAACACCTGTGACACCTGACAAAATTGAAATTATGCAACAACAAAAGAAGAATAGGAATAAAAAAAAACCATTCGAAAGCGTATATTGAAACAAAAGACTATATAAACCAACTCATTGACCATTCACTTATTGTCGAAGTGAGCTGGCCAATTTATATACATAATCTTATTGTTGTAATTAAATGGAAAATAATAATATTTAAACATACTCAGGTCGTGAGCGGAAGTTTATTATTCAACATTCTTCGTTCGCAGTACCCTACTCAATTTGGAGTTCTTAGAAGTGTACGCGCGCTTAATTTTATTTTTGTTTATGTGTTAAGAATATAAATAAGTTTCACTAACTTACTGTTATCGATAGCATTTTCTTTGCTAATCAAATTGCTGAACCGAAATACAAGAAGTAAAAAAGAAACTGATTTTGTTGTTGATGCTGCTGCTGAAAGCAGTGAAGATTGCGGGGAACTGTTTGGGCAGCACATTTTAACGAGCGCTTTGATTTAATCAGTTCCTTAATGGAGTCACATGTCGCCGTACATCTATAACAACACATGCTTTGTTGTCATTCTACAATAAATCTGTTGCTATTTATTATGTTCTCGCAGCTGCTGGTGGCTTTTTTTTTGGTGTTCTATGATTTGTTTGTTTTTGCATATAATTGTGGCGAGTTGATTTTATATTTATTTTTAGATAGGTTATAAATTACTTGTAGCCGCTTGGAGTGGCAAATACAATTATTGACTAAGCACGACTTAGGCGGATTAGGATTATTTATATCAAATGGAAAGAACTTGATGACTAAATGGGAAATATTTTCTGCTCTTGGCCATCAAGAGGTTTATGTATTCGATTAGGTGTGTTCCGACCCGTTGCAAATACATGTTGTAGTTTTATTTATATACGAGTATGTGCTCTTGCACTTGTTTGTGGCCTTGTTGGAGGTAGGTTAAGTTGAGCACTAAGCATCATTACAGGATTTCCCGATGTAATGTGGGTTAGGTGTGTTGTAAGAGCGAGTGCGTACTTGTATGATTGAAAATCAAAATATGTGTTGGCTGTAACAGGATCATGTAGGACCGAGGGTCATTTTCTTCAAAATAAATAGATTTGTTGAAAGAGATAGTATATTTGTCAGATTTTGCGAGAGTAGTTTTAATTCGCCCACACACGAATCCGTAAGCCTAAAATTTAATTTCTGTTAAAACTGAAAAGATCAGTTGAGCACATAGTTTAACGAATGTTTTTCTTCTTTTCCTATGATGAGCAGATCTTGATATTGACCGCATATATGTATATTATGCGAATGAGATGTTGACTAAAAAATATTGTTGATGGAATCTGCCCAAATATTATGTACTATGTAGGTTCACAAATCCGGTTTATTAAGTAATTTATTATATTCATAAAAACAAAGTGACGAGTATAAATTCCTGTTGAAGTTACGTGTAGTTTACAAATAGCCAAATTGCTGGTTTGAGCTATGACAAAGTTGATCAAAAAAAGCTCAAAACCGAGCTACAGAAGAGTGAAGAAGTTCCATAACAACATCTATTTAGGCTGTTTCACAACAAGTAACATAAAGTCGATCCACTTACTCAATGTCGATTTTGAGCGCCTTTGTGGGCCATACCGAGGTCTGTTTAAACGATGTCTACGATCGATTTTCAAAAGAAGCTGGTACACAACACTCTGATATTTGATTTTATCTTCCCTGCAGTCTAACTTATAGCTTGGTTTGTTTTACTGTTAGTACAACTGCCTTGTTCACAATTTTTAAAGGGATTTGCCAACAAAGCTAGCAACCATGACGGTTAAAATAGTGGTCCGAGGTGAAAGTTGGATCTTGCTAATACATAATGCTGATGACACTTAAAGACGCCAAATTCTACAATGCCTTGTGGTCTAAAGGCATATCGTCATGACCCCACCAGTCAAATAACAAATTTTGTTTTGCTTTATTTTCTGGGAACTTATGTAGTGTTTTCTACGCTAAAGGTATAAGGTAGATATACAGCAGGCTGAACTGATTGATGTCAACAACATTAAGCAATAATGTGCTCGCCCACGCAGCCTTATAGCCATTATAAATGTTCACATGTTGAATAATAAATCTGGTTAACACCCTCTAGAGTGGCACATCACAAAAAAAACATCGTATCGAATCGAACGTTGAATTAAGAGAGAGAAACAAAAATTGAAACAGAAAGCCAATTATCACCAGTGTTCTGTGTATCACCATGTCTCCAAATATCGCACGGAATACAAAACTCGCACCTTGACAATACCTACTCGTATGCGCAGCTTGCCTACCACCCCCAGTGCATACAGGAAGTATATTGCGGGTATATTTGGCGCTATCCAACAAAACCCCGTCACCACCACCCGCTTTCTACAGCCAACAAGTTTATCGTTTTTTGTTTTTATTTTTAATGTTTATTTTTTTTATTTTTTGCAAATTTTGCTTTGCCGGAGATTTCCGTTCAGGTACAAAGAACGAGACACAAACAAACAAAACAAAAAACGTGAACAAAAATATAACAATACCGAAGATCATTGCCTGCTGCTGCTGTCTTGCGTTCATAAGAGATCTCCAACCTGTCTGTCTACAAGCGAGATGTTCTGCCAATACACGATCAGTGCACAACAGCAACCGCTACTAGATACTGACACTGAATCAGAAAGTCAGGCAAAACCGCACAATCGGGCAGACTGGAACGAGACAGGGAGACAGGGCACACGACAAACTCGCAAATATAGGCTACATTGCCCATAGCCACAGTAAAGAATCAGCTGGTCGAGTCGCTGAAATAAGAAAGGAGGTGTTTGACGCTCGGTGTGCGAATTCAACTATATAAAGAGCCGCAGGTTCGCCGTTCTACTTCAGAAGAACAAATGACCGTTTGGTAAATTCACACGTGCGATTGCAATTTGGCTGGTCAGTGAGATCTTGCAAGTTTTTTAGGCAAAAAGGATAACTCAAGTGTCAACCGAAACAAGATTCGCTAAGGAATTTAAATTCGCGACAAAAGGGACATTTTTATCGATCTGTGAAAGTTCTCAGTGATAGAATAAAAATAAAAATATATACTACAAAATATTTAACTAATTCTTAATCGTTTTCGCGTGTTCCTCGTTCACATAAAACTGCGATTTGACTTGGAAAATATCAGTAAAATAAAGAAATAAACAAACTTAAAATGGAGCTGCAAATTGAACAAACAATCCTAAAAGGAACCCAATCCTTTGCCGACAATGGATCAATTATACACGAATCACGGTACACGGTAAGTACACGAAACCTGCCGAGAAATTTTTATTTCCTTTGAAATATTTAATGATGTTCCAAACATCCATCGATTTTTTTTTTTTTTCGTTTTTGTTGATAAGCAAGGCAAATGCCTAATATCTTCGAAATGGTTTTACAAATTCCATGGCGCTTCTTTCTGAAAAGTAAACTTTTTAATATTTATTTTTGGAAAGTGGAATGTGCAGCAATGATTTAGTGAAAATAAATATGAAAAGTCTTTAAATAGAAGTCGGAGAGTTTTGTTTTTAGTGAACAAATGAAAAACATCAAATTCGCAAATGACCAAATATATATGGCTGTGTTGACGTTTTGCGTATTTACTTTATTTATTTATGCTCCAGGCAACAAAAAATGATTATGCAAACCTTAACAAAAAAATGTCATGAGGAGAATTTTAATAGGGACTAGCGTACACCGTAGAGCTATAAAATTTGAACAAAGTGCAGATGTCGACAGTGAACTTGATTAAAAAAACAAAAAAAAAAAATGTGCAAGGGGCTTATCGAGTTGAATCTCGTTTTGGTTGTTCCTTTGTCATGAACGTTTTATATTCCTTCGAATTAAGTTTCTACATTTTTTGGTGTCTTTTTTTAACGATTCCTTAAGTCACATGTGTTCGAGAAAATATTAAATCTTTACGATAAATGGAGGTGAGGTGGTTTCAAAATTATAAATGTGTAGTACTGGCAAGAATAAGTGCGAATATTGGGACAAGCATTTGGAGATATTTTGAAACACCAAACTCACCAACCAAAAAAAAATCCATGCACATCTTTCTATTGTTTTCGAATGAGACGCAGATGTTTAATAGAGCGTACCTCAAATGCCACCTAGTGGAAACGACTCCTTGGATTGGTCAATATTATTAACTTTCTTGAATTCCCAAAATGAATACGTACACTTGTTTTTCTTTCTACATTTTCACTATACTAAACTTCATTCGCAGCAATAAAACCATTCTCAGGACTTGTGTTCAAAACGCATTTAAAATTTTTCGGATACTGTCTTTTAATGAATGTTAGTGAACAAAAGACAAGTTTATTTAAGTCTCCAACCTCCTAACAGTGATAGCAGACTTTTCGAACTTACTGGCCACCGGCGAGTATCAAAAATACCTTATTTGTCCATGCCGTTAGAAAAATACCACGATATTCCCCAATACTTATAAAAAGCACAAAAATTGTCAAAAAGAAAACAACATAAACTTTTTTTTATTGAATTCGAATGGATTTTCTTCACATTTACTACTTGAAATGTCTTTTTTTTTGTTCTGAGAGATACTTTTTTCGCTCTTTTAGCTTTTTTGAAACGCAAAATGGCCACAAAATGTCCCACGATGTGGCATCACAGTCTTCTGATACGTTCAAGAAGTTTTTCGAATAATTTTCTTAATTCTCACACTTTTCTTACTCTCATTGCGAATGTACAACTCTCGAGGAATCGCGGTTAAAAGTTTTACTTGGCGCATGCCGAAAAGTCGCAAGAAAAAGGACCAACGAGAAAAAAGTGTCATTTCTGAAGCTTTTCGGAAATTTTAGAATTTTTGAACAATATTTGCACCACTAAATACAGCAATATTGTTGTGATAGGCAACATTCGATTTTAAAGGCTTTTAATTGGAAATAACACCATTTAAAAATTGCAACTCCATTCGCATAACGGTCACGCTGCAGGCAACATAAAATTTCAGCGTGACCGTACTTATTATACAAATATTGGTTTCTTATATTGTATAACGTTCAGTACTGAGTTGTATTCAATTAAATGCCGAAGAGTGTATCGAAATTTGTTGGTTCATAACGAGCTTTATTGAATGTGGGCATGCTTTAAATTGTAGATCATGAATCAAAATAACTTAAACGTTCTGGAAGTGTATTTTTAGGCCTATAGTAATTGGTACGGCTGTTGTTATGAGATTGTGCGCGGTTCTTTATTATAATTTGGGTGTTCACCTTCAATATTCGAACACGTGAGATGCGATAAGTTTAAGGTAAAGATAAAGACCGATTGTTAGCAAGGCGTAAGGTCGTCGTAATTCAGTAGGCAATAAAGGACAGAAAACTAACTGTTTAACATAAAAACACGACGAGTTTGCTTCCAAATTAATGATATTCAACTGAAAAAAATTAAATTTAAATAACAAAACTCGTAGAACCATTGAATCTATTTTAATTAAAACAGTTTGCATGTGGAATATTATTTGTTTTTGGGGAATCACCAGTAAATGTTATAGCATCCCTTGAATGAGTCTTCTTCTTATTGTCATAGCCACAAATTCAGAGAAAAAATGACAGAATCTTCAAGAGAGACAGAATCTTATAGGTACACAAAAAACCGGGGGTTTTATTTTTGGAAGGCAACAAGGTAAAATTTGGACGCACAATCTCCTTTTTTATCTTAACAAAAAATGGTAATGCTAACTGGGTTAAAGACTTTGGATATCCATCTAAAAGAAGCGCATTCTTATAAATATTGGATGCAAGAAGCTCAAATAGAACGAAAGACCCATATACAGCTTATCGACGTGTGCATTTTATTGTTGAGGCATGGTTATACTGCAAGCGCCCTCATCCGAACATTGAGATTATCACTTCTAAAATTATGTTACTTATACTTAAATATTAAGTTTTTCATTATTACATTAAAAGTAACCACCAAAACTCATTTTAAAAGTATATTTAATCATGCAATTTTCATTGCAGCTCTCCGATTTGTATCCCATCGCCAGGCTAACAAAAAAGATGGACAGCACTTTGAAAGTATCAGAACCAGTGCCAGCGCCCACCGATGACGTTCCCTATACGGTCGAGTTGATTACGGAAAAAGACTCCGACAGTGTACTATCCATGCTCAAGACATTCTTTTTCAAAGTGAGTACCGCCTTATGCATAAGGAAAACAACTTTTTACTTAATCCGTGGCAGCATATATGCGCTATTAGGTGATCATGCCATACCCATAGCTACGCAGAACAAATTTCCTTAGCTTTGACCTCTCTAACCGGACAAATTGATAAAAGGATTTTCACCACCTACCAATTAAGCAGCCTTACCCATTAACTAACCTACTACAACAACTGATGTGGTTACCCTCAACACAAAACAAGGAACAATAAGAAAACAATGCCTTGCGCAACAATCTTGCCAATAGGAAGTCACAATCTGACATATAGACACCATTGTGTCGTGCCGAATCGAATCGGAAGTATCTGCTCATAAGCAATCAACGTTACGTACTGCACTCTTTGCGTTGCGATACTATTAACTTAAAATAATTATTCACTGACGCGATTGTTTTTGCCATAAACGACATTCAACAATCTCACGATTCGGTTCACCTTTCATTTAATTTGCATTTGCATGACAATGAGTTCTTGACCAAGCCAAGCATCCAGCTGGTTCTCAAATGAACCCTGTTTAACCCATCGAATAGATGTTACACTGATAAGTCAACACTAGCCACCTGTAAGCGGCTAACGTCTACCCGACGTCCGCTTAGCTTACGTACATGCATTATCTGTATTTATGCAAACGCCACCTAAGGACCACCACCGTCAATGAGGTGATAGAGATCTCTCTTTAAACGGCTTAAAGGCACCTTTATATAAACATTAATCGTATAATCGACGGCATTCGCTTTTTAGCTATTCTCGAACCTAGTGAACATTTCATATGCACGCAATGCACCCCTGCCCTGCTGCAGCGCAAGCCGGGCGCTTACCATACAGCAACATGTAATTATGATTATCGGTGTGCCATCGGGCACGTTTGAGTAAGTGCCACCTAGGAAATAGAAGGCGTGTCTCCCATGCCGGGTAGGCTAGGCAAAACGCCGCCGCCGCCACCGCGCTCCGTAGGATGATGTTTTACATCTGGCCAAGTCCCCCAAGTGGTCGATCGTAAAACAATGTAGCCGTATCCGATGACAGTATGTATTTTTATTATTTATGAGCTAGATAAGTGGATACCGTGTAAAAGGTTTCATTCTGTGATCAATTTTAATATTTTAATTATGAATTATTTCAATCGATACTTATCGATGGTTCATATATGCGCAATTATTAGCGTATAAATTGCTTGTAGTTAGGTTGTTTAAGGTTCGCAATGGATCGGTGAACATAAATCAGATATGGCGATGAACGAGATAATTTACTATTCATGTTGCCTGTGAATGAAGTGCCGCAATTATGGGATAACAATGAAACAATAATTTGTTGTAAATAATTCTATGCAAATTGGTTGGTAAGTGGTGTTGGATCTGATGAATTTATTTGATTGTGGATTTACGTTATGGACTTGCCAGTGGCGTTAAGTCGTTGGACTTGGCTATTTGCACAGAGGATAGGAAAGGTTCATGTAACGGTCTCAGCAGTTCTAGACCAGCTACTAGCAAATGTCACACATCTTCTGGATGATTAAATCACCAGCTGTCGTTTATCGTGCAGCAACAACTATATATAGATTTCTTTCGAACTGTTATTAACGAGATACCTATTATGGTCGACCATTAAATACTAAGCTCATTATTATTTCAACAGGCAGTGAAACAATAAAACCACATATAAGATCATTCACATCATCATTCACTGGACACTTGACGAATTTGTCACGCACGTCAGCTTCGTAAATTGTCCTTTAAAATAAAGGTTTAGTAAACTCGTTAGCTTTGTTTAAAAACACGTACATACTGGAATTTAGCCTTAAAACAGTTCCTCGTCGTTAGCCATCCCCATTAAATTATATAATTGTCAATAAAAAAAGGTTTCGGCGATTTTCGGATTTTTATTTTTTTCGGGTAAACAAAAATCCTCCCGCAAACAACTCTTGGTTTCACTACGAAACCTGTTATATCTATCAATTTTACTAGGCATACCTTTTCTTTCCAAAGTCTTTAAATAATCTAATTTGCAATACAAATGACACAGTTAAACTTAACATTCAAAAATTGTTAACTGGAATGGAACCTTGTTCAGTCATTGATCTCTGTAGGTCGACGCACTGATGATATCTCTGCATTTCGGAAATGATATTGAAACTATAAAAAATGCTTAGCAAAGTAAACGAAAAAGACGAGACGCTTCACTTTGTTTATTTCCATGACATCTGGCTCCACATGTGTCGGCATTCCACCGAGTCAGGAAAATTGTTTTATTGCCAAATCTCGCGCCGGGCATAAATTTTATTTTTTAAAAGATTCTTCGCTTAGCTCTGACGCGTGTACATATGCTAACTTTATGTTTGTTTATTTCTTTCATTTATAGGATGAACCACTCAATACTTTCCTTAACCTTGGCGAATGCCGGGAGCTGGAAAAGTACTCACTGAAGTGTATACCCGAAGCGTGTTCCTTTAAGGCGGTCAACAAACAAGGCGAAATTATTGGGGTGTTTCTAAATGGCATCATGCGCCGGCCAGTAAGTTACCTCTCTTTTTATAAAAGCATATTGATTGAAATATCCTCGCTTTAGAAACCCACTGACAAACATGAAAGCGCAGCGGAATCCTGCGAGCACCCTAAATTCAAAAAAATTCTTTCCCTGATGGACTACATTGAGGAGCACTTCAACATTTTCGATATTTTTCCCAACACGGACATCATTTTGGACGGGAAGATCGTCTCCGTCAACACCAACTACCGAGGATTGGGTATTGCTGGTCGTCTAACTGAAAAAGTCCTCGACTATATGCGTGAACAATCCATTCCCGTGATGCACGTCCTATGCTCAAGTCACTATTCAGCTCGTGTAATGGAAAAACTGGGCTTCCACGAGGTCTATCAACTGAAGTACGAGGATTTCAAAGTTGACGGCGAAGTAGTGTTAAGACCAGCTGAACCGCATGTAGCAGCTAGAATTTTGGCCAAGGAAATCAATAGGTCGTCAAAAATCTAAAAAAAATTGATTTCAACAACATCCAGTGATTTATAATAAATTTCGTTGTTGACTGTTTCGCAGGGCGTGATTAGAATGTATGTTAATGTTATATTTATTTAAGCTAAATTTTGTACATTTGTTTTGGGTTTAGGAATTTGTTGTTTTATATTTTATTTGTACAGAGCAACACTTTGAAAGTGTTGCAAAAGTAAAACGCTTATTTTCTTGTGAATTTTTGATAAATATTTGAGAGAGAAAACAATATTTTAATTAATTAAGGGTCAATTATGTGTAGCTAATTATATTTATTAATACTAAAGAGAAAACAAAAACGCATTGACGTGTATTTTTATTGTTATTAAAAGTTTGACGAGCGAACGTACAAATTTTTGAATTTATTAAAAAAAAATAATTAATGTAGTTCAGTGAAGCATAAAATGTCGATATAAATAAAATTAATTGCGTGTGAAATATTTTGCACAAAATGTTATGCATTTGTTCAGTTCATAAAGATATTGGATGAAATAAAAACCGGTAAATATAAACATAAAACGAAAGCCTTTATTTTCTCTTTAAAGTACTTACAACGGAGCAACTGAGTAAGGTTCTGCAGGCTCTAAAACCACAACGGGTTAGCAATTAACGTAGCTATTATATGCTGTCATAAGGAAGGAGCACCCAACGTTGGCGAATATAAATTCGAAATAAGATTAACTAGTTAAAAGCTTTTTTTGGACAGAAAAGATAATTTTGTGGTTAGGCACATGGCCTTCTATTCAACAACGAAATATATTTACAAACAAGAATTTTTCTATTTGATGAATTTGAAAACGAAAATCTGGGTTTACCACCTTTTAAAATATTAAGAACCTTCTAAATAACGAGGTAGCAAGGAAAATTCTAATGAAATTCTAATTCTAATTGTAACTTCTAAGTGGACCACGGAGATCTTCTTTAACCTAAGACTTTCTTATGACTTAAGAAATCGCATTCGTTTGTTAACCATCCACCTATGCCAGTGAGTTTGATATTTTAATTAAAGTCACTTTCATAACGTCGTGACTCGTGACCAATGCAGACTTGCAAGTTTGCTACTTCCCGTATGTTGGACTTTCATAACAACATCTAGTTTCAATAGAACAATGGTCGAGTGGTGCTAATTTTGCATTACATTGTTGCCCGATCGATTGGAAATGCTTTACTAAGCTAATCACTTGACACACAATATTTTTAGTGCCTAATATGGAGTTCCCTAACCGTGTACAATTACGATTCAATGTTATTCGTTTAGCCTTTTGAACATTCGAAGCTTTATAACTATGAGCTCCTATAATTATATACTATCCAGGCAGCTAACCCAGTGTTGCTGTGCAGTGTCGCTGTGCGTCGGGGAGCTGACATTTGCATATTCATATCAAGGTTTGTCTTTCAAAAGGCAATAATAGCTCAAATAATACTTACAGATATTCAAATGATGAATAGACATTTTTATGCAAAAGAAAAACAACAGTTTTATCACAAATCTTCAACTATAAACCAAGATCGTAAATCTTTAAACAACACACAAAAATTGGTTCTACGAAATTGCACATCCAAGTCACCAGTTTGATACCAGGCTCATGTGGGTTTAGAGAGCAGCTTATCCACCAATCTTTTCAATTGTTCATCGTTTCCGAATTTTAAAGCATTTGCTCTTACAGCAGCATGATGTTCTCCAGCCACTTTGGATCTTTCATCCAGCTGACTTCGATTAAACGTAAATGAGTACCTTGACGGGAATATTGATTTATTGTTGGTTGCAATTGGTTAACCAATATATTACCTCACTGATGCAAAACCGAATCCGGCACCTACCACTGCGAATGCGATTAGTATCATGAGAATTTTCAAGTTTGAAACTCTCTTCAGACCCTTTATACCATAGTACGGTCCTGGATTCGGATTATAATCTGGTTTAATTTCCCAGGGTCTGTAAAATATTAAAAATGCACTCGTATCTACCCATACATAATTAAATAGCTTATGAAAATCGTGTGCATTGTCATCAAGATTAAATACTTGCTAACAGAGATGATTATACTTATGTATCAGACTACAGGCTATGTGACTTGCATTTGTACACGATTTTTTTCAAAGAGACTTATGCAACTTGTTAATTGCATGACCATGCCCAATATTTTAATATGATTTTGTAATGACTGACGTTATTTAATTTGAATACTAAATAAATAAAAATTCATTTGGTAATTACATGCGAACCAATTAAACGTCAGGTGAATACACTTGACGACAAAATATGTCGTGATGTTATCACCTGTGAACTTCGGGTTTCTTAAATCCCCCATTGCCACTGGCAGTTCGGTCTACGCCTCGCGCTAAGAGATCCTGATCATATGCATCGCGGGATATTGATTTGTTAAGCACTTTATATGCCTCGGAGATTTTAACAAACTTTGCGGTGTCTCTGGGGTTTGTTTTGGCACCTTTGACATCCGGGTGAAACTGTGCGGAAGAGAAAAGGATATTTATTTAATATTGCATTTGCTTTGGTTGCTTAGCAGACAACTGAGAGGCAGTTCGCTTAAAATGTCAGAAATGGGATTTAACAGAGTCATCAAATTATAATCAAGACAATTTGAAATTCAGTCTCTCCAATCTAAAGTATTTGGTACCTAAGTTAAAACCGGAAATTAGTACACCGGACTGAAGATAGACTTTCAAGGACGTTCTGTGAATGAAAAATTAGTGGTTTGTAAAACTCCGGTTATAATAAAAAACAAATGAAACAGTTCAATTTTTATTGATCTTGTGAAATAAATGACGCTGATATCATAGTGATGTCTAAGAGGATTAGGATAGTTAAAATAATTCCGGAAAATAATAATATTTCGGATTCTCGCAACCATTCATTGGTAAGTTTTATTTTTGGGAATAATCTGAAATCGTTTGTAACTATCGAAACTGTCACATAGTCGTCGAAACAACATACCACAGAAGCAATACATAGCTGCGAATTGGTTTTTGTTCCTCAGAGCAAAACCACTTTAACGTCATATTGAACAAGTCAACCTAGCATAATTGTAGTATACGAATGTAATAGGTGCAACTACTTATAAGAACTAGGTTACATACAAAATGTATTTAAAAAACAGCGCAATTTCGACTTTTTCACAGTATTGAATTAAAAAGACAAAACAACCGCCGAACTGTAAAATTCAGTAGATGACACTGAAGTGAAGACAGCCTGCTTTCAAAAGTTTAAAGAAAATATTTAAAATCACCTACCTTCTTTGAGAGTACTATAAAGGCTTCGCGAATTTCCTCTGCGCTGCAATTCCTCTTTAGATTCAAAACATCGTAATGGGTTTGGAACGAGCTGCTAGAATACAATCGGTATCTGCAAAACAGGTAATGTTAAACTTGGTATTCAACTAAGTTAAATTTTTGGTATGTACTTACATTTGATTAAATGGTTTATTGGGAATACATAGAAGAGTTTGTAACATTTTTATCCAATCTCAAATTTGTGTTTTGTTGTTATGTACCACAAATTAAGTCCAAAATACAAAATTATGTTTTGTTTTTAGTGCAGTGGCTGTCCCAGTGGTTGTGGCTGTCAGATGTCAGTTAATCAGCTGTTTCGAACTTCAAAACAAATGACAGCAGCTAGTCCATTCACAGTGGCAAATGTGAATTGAAGAACAGATTGAGCTGGTTTGTGTACATGGTAGGAATTTGAATTTTTACTTCCTCTAAAATGGCGGATGTACGATTACAAATTTTTAAAATTATTTTGAAGTAGGAGAATGGGCAGTTTGTTTATCGTACATGGCATGACTGATGTAAATAACAAATCAACGTTTTTTTGGCGAAACTTTATAACTGGAATTGAAATTGCAAATGCGACGGGAATCTCTGCTGTTGAACGTAGCTATATGGATTTTTTATATGCTTCTTGTACCACAGTTGCTGTCCAAATTAGAAAAAATCATGAATAATCACCAAGAAAACTAGAATATCTCAGTGAAAATTACTATTTACCTAAAACAAAAGTGTAATCTATTAAGCTAAGTACATTAGATGCATGAACGAAGCTGTAGCACTTAACGTATAAGTACACCATATTTTAGGAACTGGATACAATGCTGATTTGTTTAATACAAACATTTTTATTTAAATTATAACTCAATGACAAAAACTTATGTGCTAAAGGGCTTTGCGAGCTTCACTTTTAAAATCAAAAAAAAAACTTTTATTCGCCTATCTTCGACATAAATGAAGCCCATAACATGCCTCACAATAGGTCAAACAATTTCCAGTAAGCTAAGGCCTTGAAGCTTGTTGCTAAAGGGCTTTGCGAGCTTCACTTTCGAAATCAAATAAAACTTTTATTTGCCTATCTGCGACATAAATGCAGCCCATAACATGCCTCACAATAGCTCAAAGAATTTCCAGTAAGCTAAGGCCTTGAAGCTTGTTGCTAAATGTGCTATGTGCTAAAGGGCTTTGCGAGTTTCACTTTCGAAATCTAATAAAACCTTTATTTGCCTATCTGCGATATAAATTCAGCCCATAACATGCCTCACAATAGCTCAAACAATTTCCAGTAAGCTAAGGCCTTGAAGCTTGTTGCTAAATGTGCTATGTGCTAAAGGGCTTTGCGAGCTTCACTTTCGAAATCTAATAAAACCTTTATTTGCCTATCTGCGATATAAATGCAGCCCATAACATGCCTCACAATAGCTCAAACAATTTCCAGTAAGCTAAGGCCTTGAAGCTTGTTACCGAGGTATTTTAAATCGATCGATTTGCTGCTTCAACCTAATTGAATCTAAAAAACGAACACGAACTTAAATCACGCAATCCAAACACTTTGTTTATACATATATTAACATACATTATAATTATAAACAATTAAAAGTACAGTGTATAAAAAAGGGTAGATAAAATGTTCGACAGTGAAATAGTTTGCTTAATAACTAAACATTTACGTTACGAATAAAATTTTAAATATAAATACAAATCTTTACAAGAATGCGAAATTTTTAAATCAAAATATATAATTACAATTTAAGAATAAATTATAAATATTTTTTAAATGAACTGTGCTGATTTATTTTGTTTCGAATGCTGTTCGCCACAGGCGATATGAAGTTCTACGAGTAAAAAGTGAGTGAGAGCTCGGAGAGCATTTAACTGGCATTTGTCACATACCCAGACAAAAGTTTAAAGCCTCCTTCTCCTTAAGCGTAGTCGCGACCGCTGTCCAGTTTTCTCATCTATAAGAAACGTTTTAAACTTGAAATATTCATTTCCTCAGAGACCTCCATCTTTCGCCACTAACCTCTCGCTCATCAGCATGGGTTCTGTACTTGTCCGATGAATCGGTGCGATCCGAGGCGGGTTGCTCCAAGGCCTGGGTGTATATGAGTGCAGCTGCAACACCACCGAGGATTGGTCCAGCCCAATAGACCCAATGATTGCTCCAGTTATCTGTGATAATAGCAGTGCCCAGGGTGCGAGCGGGATTCATGCTGGCACCAGTATAACGAATTGTTCCCAAATGTCCAAGGGTAACGGAGAGACCAATCGCCAGCGGTGCAGTGAAACGGGAGTCTAAATTTATGGAATTTATTAAGCTGATCTGTTTAGTGGCTTTGAAGTTTTTAAACCTACCAGGCTTGTTAGGATCGCATGCTCCAAAAACGGTAAGCACCAGAACTAGTCCAAGGAAGAACTCAATTCCCAAGCCTTGGAGGGGAGTGATATTTGGCGCCAGGCTAGTATGTCCCAAGCCGTAATAGTATTGCTCATCGAGAAGTGTCTGCGGTGTGGGAAATTCCATTAAACGTCACGACTGACCAGTGGTCTGATTAAGCACTTACCTTAACCGCAGCTGTACCGGCTATGGCTCCAATGCATTGGAATATAATGTACAATACGCTGCGAAGAACACTCACACGACCGGCGGCGAGCATTCCCAATGTCACTGCTGGATTAACATGACCTCCGCTAACATGACCGACAATCTGTATCCAAGTGGGGCGAGAATAAATTAATTTGAATTTCAAATGCATTCTCAATTGAAAATGGCATATATGGTATATCACAGACCGCAAGTGCGAAAAAAGGAAATTACAAACACATTTAGTCAGTTGTTGTATTGCTCTCCGAATTTTGAATGATTTTAGTTGGGACTTGGTGACTGAGCCATTTTGTTGATAGATTGAATTCATTTTCAAATTGATGTATATACCTTCACAGTTTTGATCTGTGTTGGAGGCGAAACATTGTGTATTTGAATAGTAGAAAGCTCAAACTTGTTGCAAACAAAAAAATCTGCCAGTCTACTAGATATGCTACTAGGTACTATACAAAAAGCGTGATAGCTTTGGATGTGACAAACAATTTCATTATGCAACAAATGTGTCTTAATGTTTCTTTATACGAGTCGGAGAGAACCTACAATTAAGCTAAAAAATATATTTCTGACGTACGGTTTTGAGGCTTGTTTACTCTAGCATCAACTTTTGTTCTGCCGAAGCTCACAGTTGCAAACTTCGTATGACAAGTATTACTTATGAAAAGCAAATACAATTAAGGTATGTTGTTTCTCTGACTTGCAGTTCGAGATCTCTTACCCAGCCTTCATTGTTAATTTTTTCGACAAAAACTACACTCGAATACAATAATGTATTTAACAGTGCAACACCCAACCACACATTGATGCCAAACAAAATGAATGGCCATCATAAAAGGAGTTTGACATCGTGACACAAAAAACTGATTAAACGAGAATTGCCAAAAATGGGCAATGCAACATAGTGCGTAGAGTTGTCGTAATCAGAATATGGCCCCTCGACATTGGAGACAGTGCATAGCGCTGACATTCAGTGTCATTGATTAGATTAAATAATTTAACAAGCTTACCGTGATTGCCATAAACACTCCAAGACCGAATGCCATCGCCTTAAATAAGCCATCCTCTGGCTGTGTGCAGGCGCCACATGCAAAAAAGTTCAATATGAAGTTTCCTATCGCGGAGAATGGATTAGTACGGTAAGTTTGGCAATATAAAATCTGTCGCACCTATGAACTCCCCGATCAGTGCCTGCCACAATCGTTGCTCCTTCGATTTCAGTTCGTTGATGCCAAGTTTATATTCGAACTTTCCAGCCATATTTGCAGCTTAATCGGACACACTAACAGTTACCTAAAATAGGTAAAGAAAGCAGAAGGAAAAATCGACTTTAATAATGTTTAGAAGTAAGTGCGGAGCTATCTTAACGATACGTATGTTTATAAGAGATAATATTTTTGATTTTTATTTAGATGGTGATTATGTACAATACTGTTGCTGATTGTGGTGACTTATAAATTATTCAATAAAACACGCTCGCACATGATGTTCAATTGGCGGTCAATAATTTGAATTTTATAAAAGGGACAATTAATTTTTTCTTACACAGGTGTGTTTCACGCGCCAGCGTTTAGGTTCTAAAACTAATTGATAGGAACTCGCTCAATATAGTTAGGGAATTATTATTATTATGTGTACCCAGCTAAGTCAGTTTCAAGTGGCTGATATCAGATTTCTGATATCTGGTTGTGTTTCGCAGTATTCGTTTCAGGGATAGGCTTTCTTTAATGTCAACCGGATTTATGTAGGTATTTGTTAGAATTGACGTTAATACGATTTTTTTGAAATGTAGGTATACATTTGACGTGATGGCTCTTGATTCACTTGTAGATTAGTGAACATGCTATTAATGGCTATTATTGCATGTGATTCATTACGATAAAACTAAATAAACGAATTGAAAAGGTGTATATGTTAATGAGATTCATTGCACTTGTAAGGAAGTTTCGACGTACTTGACCTACTTTTAAAAAGCCAATTAGTGAAGAAATTAGTTATTGCCTTTATAGAAAGGCGTTTTGCTCTTGTTCAAGCTGTGCCAATATAGTATTTTTTGAACACATTGAAATAAATTGCGGCACAATTTGGAATTATGCGTGGATTTGGAATTATCTACATCGTTTTAAGAAACGTCTTACTAAAAAAGTCCGAAATACTCAAATTTTCGATTGTTAGACCTGTTACAAATCTTGAATTCGATAATCCGAACGCACTTATGAATTCTTAAAGGAAAAGCAAATCTACTACTTTTTTTAAATAAGCACTGTGGGTTTTCCATTTCCAAAGCCATTTTCCTCGTTGGTCTCTCACATAGTTTCCTTTAAAAAGCCATTAATCGAACGCCAAAGCCGTGTAAATCGAAAAGAGAAATCGCCAGAATTGTCAATTGATTTGATATATCTAACCGCGTCCATTTTATTTTTTTTTTGAACTCCCAATGGCGAAATTTTCCATACAAAATTGCAAATTGCGACCTACAAAATATTTGGTTTGAAGGTTAAATATAATTATTAGGCCCCATATCTATAAATGGGGGAGGGTCAATAGTTAGGCACCACTTTCACTGCCTTATACACAACATATCCGCTTGATTTTATTGTTGGGAAGAGTGTGCAGAGATGCAATTTTGTAAGCAATTTGTTTTCCAATATGTTGTGTATAAGCCAGGTCTCTATATTGAAAGAATTTCTACCATTGGGCGAACTCTAGTTATCAACAAATACACTTGCAAAGAGAGTTTGAACTACAGATTAACCAAAACCTCAACTGATTTCATACAAAAAAAGAAAAAAATTCAGTACTCCAGCTCTAAGAGAAACTGCGACCGAAAGCAAAGAATTCACGGATGACCGCACATCAAGCTAAATGCCGTTATACTGAAAACTCTTGTTTATTGTCAATGTCATAAACACTTTCAAGGACCAGTGGTAATGAAAACAATGTCATTTATATAATCGTCTAAATGGTTTTAATTTCCGAAACAACATTGAAGTCGTATCACTTTTCTTAATTGGAAATATTACTTAGATTAAATGCGGTAATCTTTTCGTCCCACAACTTCTGCTGCACGGATGACACAATCCATAGAAAATGAATTAAATTATTTTATTTTAATTACCTTGTAGTAAACCGCCAGATGTTCCAAGGCTTTCAAGCATATGTACCGCAGATACTCGCTTGTAAGAAATTCAACGCACAACATTCGCAAAGTGAATAGTGAAGTCACATTACACATAAATATACCGTGATTGTTCTGATTGTTTTTAAGATTGAATTGACGATATTCGATTGAAGTTCCAAACCAAGATGGAATAGTAAACAAAAAGGGAAAAGACTAGAACAGATTGCGCATATTTGTAACCAGTGTTGTCACAAATGTGAGATGTCGCTATAAGCTGTTGAACATTTTCGTTTTTTTTTTTTGTGTACCCTATCTTCAAAAGCACTCCTTTCGTCAAGAGCAAATTTGTGCGATAGCGAGCTAAACACTTGTTAAAAATACGAATTACAAGACAACTGATACAATTTCCCCGGGCCAAGGGGCTTGTCGATATTTATCCGGAAATGCGTGCGTGAGCTTGTGTAAAAACGTGTTCACGTATTTTCAAAAATAAAACAAAAGTAAGAAACCATTGCGCGCGAAAATTTCCAAACATTGACTTGACTTTAACCATGAGTCAGTTAAAGTAATGTGGGGTTGGAATTTTAGAAAGAGGGTACTGTGTCTTTAGCCTCACAAACAATGAAATAAAAATGCTCTCAGATTCGAAAGGAGAAAGTAGGTAACCCCTCTTTTGAAAGTGTTTCTGTTGTTTGACTTTATGCATTATACGATGACTTTCTTATAAAAGGCAGTAGCGGCCAGAGCACAATAGGGTTGCTCAGTGATTTGAGTTTGAAGCTGTTTTCGTTGTTTTTAGTAATAATGCAGTGTAAGAGACCATTTAGAAAAAAGTCGGAAGGTCTGAATATACCCAACTTGGAATTTCTGTCTCAAAAATAATTGATTTTTTTGAGAAAATAAAATAGCTATGCCGTAAAAGTAAATAATTAGAACACTCTATTTTAGGCCTCTAGACTTCGGCGATACCTACCTGTCTCTGTATGGGCTCTAAAAAACGAGGTTGAAATGCATATAAAAGCTTTGTTCATCAGACTGACCACCCACTGTAGCAACTGTTCTGGGTATGAAAGAAATTTCTACTAAGCAGCATTACGGATATGAACACATATCGTTCTACAAACATTACAGGTTTTGCAATTCCAACGAAACTGTCACTTAGTAGGTACCTCTCCGCACTTAAAATTCATCAAAGCAAATAATGACCATGTATCTCATTATTAAAGCAGCATATACTGAGTTCTATATAGCTGACGGTGATGAATAAAAATAGCTCGCATACGTACGTACAAACTTTTGTTTCAATTTAATCTTCTGCGAGTTATTCTCACGCATTCCTCAACCACTGCGGTCGCTACTTTTCGAGGAAACCGGAAGAACGCAAATTTAACCGCAAAACGAAAATATAACTCTTATCAGTCACAGCAGTTTAAGTTTCTATTAGGTTTTCCTCTTTGAGGCCAAACGTAATTTTCAATTAAAATTTATATGGCCGCCCACACTCTTGCGCAGCGCAAGTCTTAAAAACACCGATTCGATCATCCCCCATCAGCATTTGCCTGAAGGCGAAACGAGATCACCGTTTGGCCTTATGTGAGCTACGTTCTTATCCATCCACATTATGAGCTCATACAACGAATTTTTTCACACCGTGATCAATTCGCACAGAATTAACGCCATGACATGCTGGGCACATGAGCTAACTAGGCACCTCTCAAAGCACTCGCACTAACTAACATGCGGTTATGGTGGGTCCGTGCTCATTAGCCTATTACAGAAATGATGGTGATCTTGTAAGCGATCTGTATACCAACGACAACAGCAAAAATAAAAGAAAGAAAAAAAATCCCAGATCAAGGTGAGTTTTGTGTTGATGGATCGACGGTTAAGCATTTTTTATGATGTCAGATTTGTTTTTATGTAAAGTAGAAGAATGACTTAAGACCCATAAAAGACTATGGCAGTTAAAATTTGGTGATGTGTTCCGATGATGTGGTGCACTTTATGATACTTATTTTAAAATGCGAAATTGCTGAAGAAGAGGACGACTAGTCCTCCACTAGAATATTTTTTTTATTAGTATTTAAACAAACACACTGTGGTTTTACGACTCCATTTGGCTCAATCAAAGAGCACTTGTAGTTGTTAATGATTGAACGACACCACAAAATTGTAATGCCAAGCACGTACCATATCAGTTTTATGTTCGGTTGTACGTAAAAGAATTCTTAATGTATTTGTGCAGATACTTTTAAATAGTTTATTGTCTTGTTAAGCGCTTGTTAATTCATAGAACAACATAATCGAAAACGGTAGTTGTGTGCGTCTATTTGACCGGATTTAGGCCATGGTGTTCATGTGCGTAACATAGAAACCAAAATCGACGTTCAACTTTTGGTGAAATACATATCTGTGCACAATATTAAGTCGTCCTTATACATAATGCAATCACTGAACAAATTGCCATGGTGCGATGAAGATGGATTTTGTTAAAGTACCTAGTGAGATATTTACTCATGAAAATCAAGGCCACCAAATTATGAAAAAGCGATGACAGTTGGCAATAAATCTGTTCCTGTAATTTTCTCACAAGAGGAGTAAATTTAGTAAAACGTAAAATTTACGAATGAGGAGATGTTCCCTGACAGGGGAAAAGTTTGGGCTACAAGTTTATGAAATTTAGGCAATTTGAAGCTGCAGTAAGAGTTTTTGAAGAAGAATGTCTGTGTTACAAAGCCGTACGGTTTTTGTGGTACAGTTTAAGGTTGGCGGTGGCCAATTCCTATTTAATAAGAACTTGCAACGAATGAGTGGTACAAATAAAAACCAACTAAAATATGGGACATGAAACACAGTTGTGTGCGCGCCATTTCTGGCTTGTGTTGTATTTTTTTTGTATTCCATGATTGTTTGTTTATTAAATGTATGAGGAGTTCAAGATACGGAATTGAGAAAATTTTCAATGACAGTATTTATTTATCTAGGCGGGTGATCAACTTTTACCTTTACTGGCTATTAAGTTTTTAATAAAAAGCATCTTAAGATGAACGTCATTCTATGCTTATTGTTACAAAAGGACGTTATCGTAACAATTCTCCAGAAAAAATTAGAAAAAAGCCAAGCGGAATATTGTGACTTAGACATATATAGTCTGGAACAGCAATACTACATTTACTCTTGCAAATTTCAATGAATCATGATCACCATTCTTTTAAGTTCGAATTCCGAATCGTGATTTTTGAACACTGCGGAATTGGTGACATTTCAACAATTCCTCGGCCGAAAATTTGCAATGAATTTGCTAACGAGCTTTGAATCGCCCAAGCACAATACCTTGTCTCACATTCCCAAATGCACAAAGCTGTGGTGAGGCGCATGACCGGTGTCTTGTGAGTGCCTAAAGGGTAAACGACTGTATGGAGTATCGTGATCGAAGTAAGTATAAATACTTTAAAAACACACATTTAAATATATAGCTAGCGACTTTGCGAAACATTAACCACAATATTAGCCTTTAGGTAACAAAAGCCGTTTTAGCGAGGTTAAGAGACCGTATGTGCGGGTGAGTAAGTAAACAACAAAGTGTGATCAGCGCTGTGCATGACAATAATTGGTCCTAGCTACGATTATTATCCAAAATAAAAATTTTGTTCATACTGGCATTATGACTTTTACTATAATGTCTGCCTTAACAAAGGTGATATTAAATAATTAAATTAGTGCTTAAAATTGGTTTCATCAAATATTGTATCAGCCGTGTTTGTGAAGGAATCTTTCAAGTATTGCGCAGGTAGCGCGAGTCATACCAAAACCAGTTTACACTTTTTTTTTTGCCGACTGCTCAAACAAAAAAGGAACAGCAGCGAACATTATACAAGTTAATATACATAGTTCCAAAAACAGTGACATCACTTTATTTTAACTTCTTTAGGACATCAATCAAAACTTAGATAAAAACGACTGCTTCGCATTCTAAGCTTGAAATTTATTTCAGTTTGGAACAACAAAACAAAATGTAACTGCCGCTGTTTAACACGCAAAACCACTTCAAAAGCTGCAATTTTTCCAAACCGTGCTAATCACATTTACTTAACAAGTTGTAAATAATTTACCCTCACTAAATGCTCTTCGCACGAACAATAAAATGTTGACTATGTATAGTATTTATATTAATTACCACCAACACATTAAATTTTGCACAAAATTAAGGACACTACTTGATCATACCTGTGTGAAAATTCGTGATTTTTTTAATTCGATTAGTTCGGAGCACGAAATTATTTATTTCGATCACAATTGCACTCCGTGCCGTTTAAGAAACAGTTAATTCGTTAAAGTTAATAAAAGAAAAAAAAACAACAATAACAAATATTAAGGCACAACGTCAATACAATACGAAGCACGTCCTTTGGTATGCGATCGCTTCGATTAGACACTCAACTATGAACTAAACAGCCGAAGCACACGGCACCAGAGTAGACTGTTTGAGATTTTTGGTTGGTTATCGTTGCTGACAGACTATGCTGTAGTGCTGCTCCCTCTTCTGGTTAATTTTATTCTGGCGTTCTAGCCGATATGTTAGCAGCAGAGTGCGAAGTGCTAGACTAAACGAGCAATACAACGTTGATCGTACATCAAACCTATGGCTTCATTGATGCATTACAGTCATGGTATTGAGTTGGAAGCCGAGCGGCTTAAAGAATTGGTCGGAGTAATTCTACAAGTGTGTTTACGTTCAAATTTGGAATTATACATGCCCATTGAATATTGTTGTTGTGTTCCAAATGCAGTTGGAGTCTCTTCGTCCACTTGTGTACTCGATTGACAATGGGTAAAAAAATAAAAACGTCAACCACCTTCAATTTGTCATGCCCAAATTTTGATTATAATTATTTATTTGTTGAGCTGTATATGGATTGTTTATTGTATTGGATCATTTGATGATGAGAACATATCCAAGAAAAAAAAACATCTCATCGTAGAGAGTGGGGGTGAGTAGAATTTGAAGAAATTTTACGTCATGTCGCAATGAAAATTTGTGCCTTCGTTTAATTACTAACTTTTGGGTGGCGCTACGAAAATATAAAAAATAACCCAATTTTAGATGCTCAAGTACCTTCGTCATTCACCATATGGTAGAGCGTGAAAAACCTACTTTGATTAGGTTTTCAAGTACCTCGAACAGATTGGAGTAAAAGTTGAAGTGAAATAGAACAGGTTCTTGATTTTATTTTGGCTCATTCGAATGTACAATAACCTCGACGTGAAAACGAAAGTTCTAGCCACAATGCGCTATATATATTTTAATTATGACTGGAAGAAATATTGACCTCCGTACCATAAACCTGTGCAATATCACAAAAGACCAAGGGTAGGTATAGCGGCAAGATTTTAGAAAAGGAGCCATTCGTCATTTTCATTAATTTAGACTTCCTACGGATAGAGGTAAAAGCAACAATGTTACCATTTTCATAAGCATCGCATTGGTCGTTCATCACTCTTCCAAAATTAGATGATCGCAATCGCTTTTGCATGAGTCTGTTGTACTAAAATATGGAGAGAATGAATCGCATTTTTGTGATCCGGTTGGACTCATAATATTTTCGATTTGCTAAATTCAAAATTATTATTTAATTTTTTACTTGTTTTTAAATAAAAAATACGACGTCGCCATCAAATTATTTTATTCAGTTATTGATGTTTATCTGAGACAGAGAGGTACCAAAAATAAAATCACATTAAAAAGCAACAAGAAAGAACATTTATCAAGGTCACCATGAGTGGTTGTGCTCTACATTTGGGTATGACCTCATGGGGCGGGCCAGTCAACGACCCAAAGGGAAGTGACATGAAAATACGAGAAATACAATTAGGCCACTTGCGACGCGATCAACTTTTAAATTATATAAACGCGTGTATTGTATTCGAATACCAACAACAAAAAATTTTTTTTTTTTTTGAATCATGATGCGAAAAAAACTTGTTCGAAGTTCAAACGATATTGATCAGTACGAAATTAAATAAATCGAACGATTTTTGGCTTCCATATATACATATACACCTTCTGGCTGAAATGTATGAAAACCGCGCTACAAGAAGTACATAAGCGGATGCACCTTAAATGGTTATGTAGCAAGCAGCTGTTTAATAAAAACAATTATAATAGGTTAAAAAAAAAGTTAAAACTCTTAGCATTCATGGGAAGGAACTTGAAGGTTAAAGAGGAAAGAAGCGCTTCAGTTTATGTAAAAGGCTTTTATTGTCATTAGTTGACAATCGAAAAATAAACCATATACAACAATATTGTTGTCCATACCTTCTTGGTTAATACCTGGATGGAACCCGAATTACCAGTTTTGCATTGAAATGTTTATACATTTGGCGGTCTGAAATTCAATCAGTAATTTTAAAGGTAAACAAGAATAATAATGTCCACATCGCTAGGATCTTCATCTGCACAAATTTAACTAGAATGCAAACATCGCAATCGGCTTTAATTTGTTTACAAACAATTCATTCTCACGTGTTGCGCAAATATGTGTGAACCATTTTAAAGGAATGCAGACACAGCCAATTTAAACAGGCACACCTATGTTAATTAAAAGAAAACGTAAAGAGTAATTACTGAGATACTGATAACAATGAGAAGGTGATTAAAGAGGACTTTCCCAATTAAAGCCAACAAGTAGACCTACCGATGCTCTTGATATACCTAGTAATCGACTTTACATGCTGTACAACAATTTCATTAAAAATAAGCAGACAAAAATACAGAGCTCAAGTGCCACGCACTTTTAGCAAGACCCTGAACAATTATTTGTTCATCACATCTCATATCTAGTATACACACATTTGTATTAATTTCTGTACTGTGCTATCATCATGCTCGTAGCTAGTGACAACTATTAATTTATATTTTTGTAAAACTAATCGAAATTCGATGCAAGTGTAACCTAATCGTTTCCATTAATCGCATGTAAGTGATTCATTCTACAATAATACAATTAGCAATAATGCAATGACAATCTGCAGCAAATGAAAACTCATACCTTGATGGGGTTATTGATGTCATTATAAAATTTTCCATGGAGGTAATACGGGCCCGGAAATAGTGAGAAAATATTCCCCTATAAATGGTACATAGAGGTAGGTACCTGGAATAGTTTACTTACTTAACCCATCATTGAGGTTGAATTTACAGTGGCTCATAAAAAATACCAGTTTTTTTTAGTTTTTTTCCGTAAATGTGCAATTGATCAAAATTATTGTTTTGGGCGCGACCACTATAAAAATATTAACCCCGCCTCTTCCACTTTGGCCCATCTTTAAGAATCGGGCCCTAAGGCCGAAAATTCACGAAAATTGCAAAACCGAGATTTGACAAACTGACGCGATAATAAATAATATATCTATCAAAGGGAGTTGAGATTGATTGTTTTGCTTCACTTTGGCTGAGATTTATGACGTTTAATCTGAGCCGCACAAGAAAAACAATCGAAAATGGAGTATTTTTTAAGAATTTCTACCTCTGTCGATCTAGGAGTTGGAGTCTTAATCTTTGCATGGACCAAAGACGAAAAGCCCGGGGCGTCCGGCAAAAATAAAAACCAAAAAAAAACATCAAAAAACTGCGGATTAATGTAACTTTTCCGACGAATCATGGCGAATCGGCGTTTTATTTGCAATTAGAATGATGTTGAACAACTGAAAGTATGCAATCGAAAGCCAAAATGAGATATAGTATACTTTTAGGCGCAACCAAATATACAGACAAGGTCGTAAAAAGAGTCAGGAATGTGTGTGAGCCGCTACCACTATTTATCTTTGGCGATTACTTTCTGATTTTTGTGGTGTGTGTCTGTGTTTGCAGTTTGCAGTGGTGTCGACATTTTTTACTGGAGAGGGTAAACGGTCTCATGATGTAACGTTGGCAGCAGTCGATTAGTCAAAAATAATGCTCTTTGCCTGAAGTGTCACGTTATTTGAGATATTATCAAGCAACCCGGCTCGATAGCATTATCTTTTATTTTGAGCTTTTCTATAATATAATATATTAAATTAAGTAAATATATTCATCTCTTAAGTTACACATCATGTAGATAGCTGCATCCGGTCCAAGACTTAATTTTAATTATTATTCTAGGACTTACAATCCATGGAATTACATCATCTACAAATAGTTATGTAATGTATTACATCTCGGAAGGCATCTCCATTATCAGGCTTCAGTTTTACCAAGTTTCTCCACAAAGAATAGGTTGAAGATTCAAATATTTGTCGCAAACGTTTAAAGTTATAATATATATTTCCGCCGTTCAGAGTCTTTCTGTACAGTATTTCGCGCAATATTATAAAATTATAAAAACCAATAATTTGCTTACCTATCATAAGAAAGAGTGAACACTTCCCAAAAAGTTGTAGGTTTGTAGTACCTGATTATAAATACATGATGACGAGTGATAATAGAATGAGGTCAGTTGAATAAAACATTTTCCATTTGCTAATGCAAACCAACCGCAATAAAGATTCTATCTAACTCCATGTAATTCGTTCTGGAATTTCATTGAAAAAATCCGAAGACCATTAAAAAGGATAACAACGATGTTAAAAAAATGGAAATCTCACCGGATATGGTAATAAAAAAATAAAAATTCAATTCAATTGCGACCAATAGCCTGTTTGAATTCACGTAACTACAAAAATGATAAGATCTGTTTTCGCTGTACACTAATTCAGGAAATGGTCGTGAAGACTGAAGGTGTTATAGAACTTAAAAATAAAAAGAACATTAACTTAAAAGGAAAAGCTCTGTTGCAGTGCTCCGCTAACCATTTCGCATGCAAATCAGGTGTACATTGTTTATTACGAAACACTTACATAGGACTTATTAACTCGAGCACGTAGTAGAGAGTGCCAATTTTAATAAATGCTTAAAATGCTAGTCAAACGATTGCTGCAGTTTGCGGATGTTTGTATGTTAAATCTTCGATGTAAGTCAGTGATAGAAAATAGGTACAAGACAAAAAGAAGAACATTGGCGTTGATGTGCTTAGAGGTTGTTTAGGAATATAAATTACTACCGCCAGGTATCCCGTAAACGGCAAAGATTCACATTGAGACATGTCGAGTGTTCATAAATATATCATGTAATCGGAAAAATTTATACTATGCATTAGAGGTGGAAATTCCGACTTTTGGCGAATGACGACTGCGTAGGTGGGGCTAGGACGGGCATAAGCAATGGGTGCAGCACTATGACTTAGGTTAGTGTTGGGTATTGCCTACTAAGGAATGCTAAGGAAATATTGCGTAAGCCGACAGATTAATAGGTATATAGTGTGTACACCCGGAAAATGACACATTAAACGAAAGACTACGGAAAGTGGAACAAAAGTCGTTGTGAAATTTTTCAGAATGAAGGCAGCTTCTACAAATGGACATTTTTTGCACCCATGACAACAACTTATCTACCAACAGTAAGATTGGATTTATATATTCCTAACCCACATTCCGTGTTTGTTCCTCTTGGAAAGAAACTTCTGTTTTTCCTTGTCAGGAAGCGAACCTGTATAATTTATACTAATTGATCTACTCTCAAAGTGAATTTTATTAAATGTTAATACCTAATCCAAAACTACAGAAAAGTTTATCCAAAAAAAAAGCACATTTTAAAAACCAAAAAACCGGACTAACACATTTATGTACAATCGGAGACTTACCTATACAGCCTAATAAATATATGAGTATTGAGTACCATCCGACTGACAACTCACTCTTCAAAATCGGTTTAGCTACAGGCTACAGGGCATCACGTAGGATACGCGCTAAACACATAACCCTCCCTGTGTCTAGTCGGGTAAAAAGAAAGCTATCCCGCTTTCCGGCACACATCAAAATATGATGGCGCCCCTATATCGAAACCAGAAATTACATTTAAGATAGTTCACATAAAAAACTACATTTTCTCACTTAGCGATCTGCGACGAGCAGGCCAAAAACGTTTTGCTCAACAAACTAGCTCTTGTTCTCAGTATGTCTTGCCAATAATCACTCCCAACCTTCACCTTAAAAATTTTGTGAAGGTTAAAATAAATAGAGAAAACCCAAATTCCAACTTAATTTAGTTTTTCACTGCGCCACCTCTCGCGAACGTCTGACAAACATCCGAGAGTATAACTGTCAAGAAAGAGCTTCTCAATTGGCCGCTCGGACTCTGCATTAAAATTGTAGATCCCTTCCATTCGTCCCAAAAATAAAAACTAACACAAGACGAATGGCTGTGAGAGGCTAGGCCTAGGGTCCCTACGGAACAGTTGCGCCAAATATTTATTTATTTATAAAATAGTTGACATACAAAACTATATAGACTTTCTCACTTATGTCGTTTTCGATTTGGCTTTTCAGATTTTGATCTGAGGTTTCAGATTTCTGCTGCCAAATCGAACATATGTAAAATCCGAATTTTATTTGTTCTTGTGTGTATTGAGTTGGCCGCAAAACATTTTTTATTTTTTCACTTGCACTGGAAATCCATTTCAATTTATTTTTACACATTTATTATAACGCATTTTGAAATAATTTAATACAAAAAATTGTTTCCATACACGAAAGATTAATAGTTTAGTTAAAAAAGCAATCATTCCAACGATAAACAATTCGTAACCACCAGCTGTGTGTCATGCATATGTGTAAATCTGAGAAATAAATCGAGATTTCTAAAAAGTGCCTCAGATCAAAAAAAGATATTGCGTTTTTTTTTGGCAAATCGAACGTGAAAAGCAATCTCGATCAAAAAAAAAAAATAGATTGTTTCTCAAAAAATTGATCTTTTTGCCAAATCGAAAACGACATTAGCTATCTTCGGCGAGCAGGCCAACAACGTTAACAAACTAGCTCTTGATTTCGGTATGTCTTCTTGTGTGAAGGTTAAAATAAATAGTTTCTAAAAAATGTCACCATTGCGACATTTACCTGGACACCAATTTTACTGGAGAACATTTGGAAAACTGCAGTTCTACTCCAACTTTGAAATCTGTTGCACACCCAGCATCAACGGTTGTTGGAAGTCAAGCACTATTACAGCTGTATTGTCATATCCTTACTAGCAAAGAGCATTAGTACGTTCCTCACCAACGAATCAAATCCACTTGCCAACTGACACGATCAACAAAAGGCATGATAACCACAATTCAGATGCTGATATGAAGGCACTACTTTAATTAATTGTACGTTCTAAGTGAAAAACAGGTGCCCGCCAGCTATCTACTAAATAGCAGCAATTATCGTCGATGTTGTTTGATTTCATTTACAGATTGCAGTATATTTCTGCACAACCAAGCATACTATCAGGCCATCTGGGCAAACTCTATTTGGGTATATAATGACACCAACTTTAGAAGCAACATCAGTTGGTGAAAATTTCTTCCAAAATGAGTAAAACATCCAACACCTGTTGTTCTGTCAAATCTAATTACTTTTCCATTTCAGCAAATGCATGCAGAGTGCTCCTTATCATCGCATCTGCCCATGTCCTTATAGTCCAAGCCACCGTTCTTGACTACGAATGGCTTTCGTACAATCCAGCTGCTGAGCGAATTCCGGAAAGAGCCATCCCAGCGGGTTACGATATCGATGGATCAACCATTTTCATAAGTCAAATGCGAGTTGGCCGCGAGAAGATTCCATCGCAACTGATTCCCAGCAAAGCCACCAGTTATGCCGTGAACAATGGCGACGTCTATAAGAGCCCACTCACTGCTATCCCCACTCCGATACTTTGCGGGTCAAATTATGCCTGGGAACTGGCATCACTGAGCAGCTTTCCGAAGAACGCTATCCCATGCGGAAAGACGGAAACCGGTGACATTCTCTATGTCGGACGTGCCGAGTATAATGGGTCGATGATCTTGGGTGGTGTTGGACCGTCACGCAGCGCCCTGTTCGCAGCTTACAACGGAAGGGAGGTACAATGGTTCGGAATGTACAAAGTATTGGTTTACAATAACATCGATGTATGGAGTCGGGCAACGTTTGACGACTTCCCTGCAAACGCCGTAGTTGGCGGATACGATAGTAGCAGAAATAGCATATACGTTGGATTGATTCGAGTGGGAAATCACGTTGTTCCGGCGCAGATTAATCCAGCCAAGCAGACGGCCACAGCCTCATATGAGGGTGGCATTGAGAGATCGGACGAATTTCAAGTGCTGACCGGATCCAATTACAAATGGGTGTCAGTAAAGAAGGGTGCTATACCAGAGAATGTTGTGATTGCAGGCCGTACTAGTGATGGTGAGACCATGCATTTTGGTCGTGTCATTTATAAAAGACTCCTTATTCCCGGCACGATCTTGTCCAAGGAAAAGGTCTTGTACATAAGTTACCTGGGAAAGCTGCGCACAGTTGAGACTGGCTACGAAGCCCTTGTTCGATCCAAAGGAAGTAAATAAATAAAACTCGACTACTTGTGGAATAAATAAATCAAATCATAAATAAGTGTTTTTTGTTTCATACATTTTTTGTAGCTTCGACTTTAAATTTTAGTAGTTCAAAATGGCAATATTTTCCATACAAATTTTGCAATTTGTTCTTATGGACGTCCTGGGGGATCTCGTATATTAGGATCAAAACTCAGAAGGTCTATTTAAAATACATTTATTATCACTACACTCCTTAACTTCTATTGGTTAATTCAATACGCTTCCGTTCAGTTCCGCGGTCAAACTGCAACTGAACTCAAAATCCTACAGCCGGCAATCCTATCGCAGTCAGTCCAAACATGTTCGGTCATGTTGGATTTATTTTTCGCTTCTCCTCTGTAAAAAAAATAAATAATTGGCGCAACAGGTCCGTATGGACCCAAGCCTAGCTTCTCACAACCATTCGTCTTGTGTGAGTTTTTATTTTTTTGGGACGAATGGAAGGGATCTACAATTTTATGCCGAGTCCAAACGGCCAATTGAGAAGCTCTTTCATGACAGTTATACTCTCGGATGTTTGTCAGACGTTCGCGAGAGGTGGCGCAGTGAAAAAAGCCTTAAGTTGGAATTTTGGGTTTTTCTCGGGATTCGAACCTACCCCTCCCTTAGTAGTCCAACACACTAACCACTAAGCCACTGCGCCGATAAGTACGGCGTTTCGTATTTTGGTCAGATCTGGATTACAAGTCAAGTCGTGCTCAAGATTATAAAAACTGAAAATCTTAGAGTCTTACCTACTAATACCACCCTTGAACACTCCCTGTGAAAACGGAAAATTCCAATATTGAGAGAAAATCATTCGTTTTGAACTTTTTTTACCTACAATTTGGGAAAAAAGTTGCTTAAACAACATTTTGAGATTTTTATGAAATTGTAAATTTAAAGTTATTTTTCATCGCAAAAACTATAGTTTTTAAGTTTTCAAATATCAAGTATTCCGTGTAAAAATAATATAGTACTCTACATAATTATTGTCTGACATCATTGCCAAAAATTTTGATATACGAAAATTATTGTTTTTTTTTTTGGTTTAAGTGTACAGCTGAAGTTTGGAATCGATGGTCCATCAACTGAACTTATGCTATACCTAATAAAAAAAGTTAATTTAAAAAACAATAACACACGATGCAGGGGGAGAATACGAATCTAATGACACCTCAGTCTTCAAAATCGGCACAGCCGTTTACAAGGCGTCACGTAGGAACGGACATAGGAAAAACATTACCCTCCCTGTATCCAGTCGAGTAAAAAAGATTTTTCACAGAGTTCAGCGACCAAATAGCGTTCTTACAAAGTCATACTCAAAGTGAAAGTGACACGCACTTTAATGTGGTATTCGATTTGGCGTTCTCAAAGCACTTTTTTGACCTCAGGCAATTTTTATGTTCGTTTGGTACAATAAAAACAATCTTTTTCAGATTTCGGAGCACTTTTACAAATCGGGTTTTTTCTTAGATTTGCCTCAGATTTACCAATACAAGTACGTTTTAGTTTGACATCTACTGGAGCTTGTTTACGTTTTTGTGAAATTGTTCAACTGAAAAGAAACGCATTGAATCGGGTGGATCTATTTTTGTTAATTATTTATGTACAAATGTTTGGAAATCAATCTGGGCGCAAATTTAGAATGTTTTAATACAAAATTTAAGCAGTTAATGCAAAATGGGAAAGTGTCCAAGGCTTCAAATATTCGAACTGCAACACAAAAAAGAGCAAGTGATAATTATGTTCGATTAGAGACACGAAATCTGAAATCTGAGAGCGAATCTGAAGAAGCCCAATCGAAAACCACATAAGCGCAAACCTTCGCATATTCTTATGACGTTTCACGAAAACTTTCCATTCAATGAGCGGCTAAGGTTTTATCTGATGCCGAGCCTGAGATCATTCCCTAGTTGGAATACCATTCACAGCCTTCTCATCGCGTATTTAATGATTCAATTACGTAAAAAAAAAACAAAACAATTAACAAAAATTATTATTGAGTCAATATGAGCCTTAATCGCACATAATAGTTTTCTAATATCCAAGAAGATGTTACATACTAAGGGTATTTCGAAACGGAAATAGTGTTCTCCATGAATATTATTAAATGTACGCAAAATTGCAATCCAAGTGAATAATCATTTAATAGTAGCTAGAAGTACACGGAAATGTTGCTCACAAGACTTTTGTGTGGTTAGGTTAATTGACTTAATAGCAAGGTAATTTGAGTGGTTGATTTTCAGATATCAGTGCGATGATCAGAACGCGAAACACAAATAGCCACAAATTCCCATTTAACTTGTATTGTCGATCATCTGAGGGTCTGAAAAAAAATCGAAGCGTGTTAAGTGAGCGAATAAATTCGCTGATGGTTTTCAGAATATAAATTGCCGCATTACCTATTAATATTATGTTTGTTTTGCAAATGGCATCAATTCTATTCTCTACGAGCGTTGCAGAATATTACAGACTGATTATATGAAAAGGGAGATTAAATAATTAGCCGTCGTTTCATAGTGGAAACCGGAGATCTTTGTAAAAACTGTGGCAAAGAAGAAGCAAAGATGAATGGCCATAATACTGGATAAGCTAATTGAAACACAGACATCTTGGAACAATGCCCATGAATTTGTTATGACATTTGAACAACGTTTTTAATATCTTCAAAGTGCTGCATGTAAACACCTCCCTTTGACTTAATTGTACAGTTGTAATAAAAAAACACTGTATTCTTAGTTAAATAAATCGCCATAATCCAACTACATCCGGCAATTTCACTCTTCACGAATATTTCGCGCACGCAACTGAGGCAGGTTAGCAATTAATTAACGCCAATTATCACATCCACGCCCACCGTAACTTATGGAATGGCTAATCACAAAACAACATCTCTACGATAGCATGCAGAGCCAAAACGCCTATCCTCCAAAGAGTGACAAATTGGTTACCACCGGATAAGGTGTGTAAATAATTAATTCGCTCTTTCCTTGTCATCCTTGCGGCTTAACAGACTGTACCTGACCGCAAGCCATTAATCCATTTTTCGTATTTGATGATCTCAAGTTCGTAAAACGAAAACAGAAAGATGTCAGGGTTACTATACCTAAAAAAGGTGCCAATAGTTTTCGCCTATTGCCCATAAGACATTTTTATTTCTAAATCCACTGCGAATAATATTTGCAGAGCACTTTTTGCAATGGAAACAACAATAATACGCAAAAACCATAGCCTCACTTGTGACACATGGAAGTCTAAAATTTCACAAATCATTGCTCCAAATGCTGTCAGATGTCAAATGTCAAATTTTAGATAAATGCTAAACCTAAAGGCATTGTTGTTTCCCAAAACTAGTGAACTGAAATAATAGGTCTTGGCTATGCACCATCACAAGCTTATACTTGACCTTCAAAGATGCAAATCGGCACAACTTACGGAAAGAAATTGATTTCTTTGACTCTTGCTCACATTTTTGTTCCCCTAACTTAACCAAAGTGAGTAGGTTGATTTCGCTTCCATATACCATTGAACAACAGAATCTTGTATGACATAAAAGCAAAATAAAACGATGAACACAATTTGAGTGTTTGGAAATTTGGAACACTCAGATGTCCATTCGTCTGTCTTGAGGTTAAATTAAAAACAGCAGCGGGGAGAACCACTTTTTGAAGTAGGTTGTAGGTACCTAAACTTCATATATGATTGATGAGCTTGTTGATTTTTTCCGTTTGTTAAATTTCGGGCATTTAAAAAGCAATGTTTCGGCATAGCGTATATAGTAATCACAGTGACGGTTTCATTGAATCCGCAACGTTGTAATTAAAGATAAATTAAAACAAATACAAAAATATAACAGCCTTAACGGGTAGTATGAGGGGGATTTTTATTTTAAATGGAATTTAATAGTGAAGATTTCCACTTGACATTTTAAATGTTGCCAATAGGACCCTCCAGTGTTCATTAATTCAAATTGATTAGAAGAAATTTCGTTTCCACAAGAGCGAGCAAATGCGGTGTAGGGAGCATACGTTTTTTTTTTGTAATTGATTTTGTAGTGGGCTAAATAGAACATACATCTAAACCTTACTAGATATCACTTAAGTGCTCAAAATGATATATGAACAAGTAAAAGTGTTATCATCGTCCTGGCCGATGCTTTGATAACCTCCACTGTGACAAGTCATGAAAAATTGGTTTTGTATGGGAGGTACCAGAACTACTTGACCGACATAGCCCAATTTTAACATCAACCTGACGAAGATAAAAGTAAGTCCTATCACAAAATTGCACTTGCCTAGATCGATTTGTTTCGACGCTATTCTGTTTTCAACAGAGAGAGAAACATATGGGTCTAATATTGATTTTGTATTGGAGGTACCAGAACTACTTGACCGACATTGGCCATTTTCAATACCAACCTGACGACGATAAAAACAAGTCCTTTCACCAAATTTCATTCGCCTATGTCAATTCATTTGGGCGCTATCGTGCTTTCAACAAACAGACAGAAGGACATGGCTAAATCGATTCGTAATATGATCCTGATTCAGAACTTACAATATACTTTATGAGGTCTGCTATGACTCCTTCTTGGCATTACAAATGTAATGACAAAGTGAATATACCTTCCTGTGGAGAGTATAATAAAATGTTGGTACCCCTGGTGCTTATAGGACTTCGAGACAACTTTTCGGTTTTGTGAGTTTTTCTTTTAGGAACGGCTGGAACGATCTACAATTTTATTCCCAATCGGAATGGCTGAAGCTTTCTTAAAAAAAATACCATAGGTGCTTTCAGATTTTCTACAAACACAGATCGCGTGTTGCAGTGGTGAAAAAACAAAAGCTCAATTTGTATTGATGATCCTGCGGCCCTCTCATACCGATTCCAGCTCTTTATAAGTCTTAATTTCCGGGCGTTTGCGCTCATCTACGAAATATTGTTTTCCGGTCAATCGAATGATTCCCAAGTTTTATATAATAAGGGTATTCACATAAACGCGTAATTGCCTCATAAATTGCGTAAAGTGCAGAAATTTACCACCTCGTAAATGAACTGTCAGATTTTGTATGGAGAATAGTTTACGCAGACCTCATAATTTTCCGTGACGATTTAGGCTCGGAAATCCACCGGGGAAAGTTGCGCAAATCACAAATGTCAAACTTTGACAGACAGTCGGCTGTTGTTTGTTTGTTTCCAGAGTTTTTTTTTTAGGAAGACCTCAAAATGGTAAGAATTCAAGTAAAATAAAAAAATTTGAGTAAGTACTTATAAATGAAAATGTTTATGATATGCAGGAAAGCGAAAAACATAAATTTGGAATTAATTTGAACAGCTGAGTTTGACGACCGACTTGACAGTCGCAATGATTTTTCCGGGGGTGTTCACTTAAAGCACCGCAGAAATGAATGAATTTTCGAGCTGCATAAAATTATGAGAATAAGTTAATACCCTTAATTTATTTACTATTTCTAATGTTACAAGCTCTAGGTACAAAGCTGAACATAGGTCTACGCAATCAACATCAATACCCTCTTTAGAGATAAAAAAAATATGTAGAAACTTTGTAATCACACTAGTCACAAAATCTAAACTACACTCGTACTACAGTAGTGGCGTGAACATGAGCACTATATTGACATTGGCTTATCACACAGCATATCACACTTACGCTATACTCCGCAAAAAGCCGGAGAAGTTCAATTGACAAAGCCAAAATGTAAACAAAAGCGACTTCCCCACACCAGTTAAGGCCTTTTCACAGCAATTCGAACCACAACCAATCAGCCGAACTAAAGCCAACCTCTGCTACAGTAGCACCACTGAATTATCAAACACCTCTCCAACATTCATTCATTTATTGTGACAACTAGTGCGTGGTTTCTCCTACGGTCTCTAGCATTTTTTATCGCTTTACTAGAAGTACCACAACAACCCATTGGGATACTCAGTTCGATTCGAACCAAACGACCACCTACCTAACAGAAGAGTCATTGTTGGGTGTAACTCTGCGCCTTGTCTAGCGCTAGCGCACATCAGCCGCACAACTTTATTTCTGAAGTCGGCCGACTATATCAGTTTTGCCAGCTTAGAGTTTCAATTTATTTTCATTCGAACATCGTAAGCGACAGCGTAAGCTGCCATTGAGAGTACTAACACGCGCCTTTGCAGTTTCATTCTTACGGACATTGATATTCTTTTGACAACGATAACCGCTGTGAAAACCGAAATCCTCCCATCAGTCCGATAAACATTTTTAACATTTCAGTAAACAACTAACCGCCGAAGAGCCAATACACAACCGTTTGTGTGCACACACTTTCTTTTTGCCTACATTTTATTTAAATTCGGTTTATACTGTTCGTTTGCACTAGTACTTGCGACCGGTGTTGAAGGAAAGTTTTAAATCGTGTCATATTTGAATTAGAAGTGCTGTAACTAGTGTAGCATTATAGACGATTGCATTTTGTGCACGTGTGAGGATTATTTTTGGATATTGCTTTTGCCATACGAGTATTTCGGGTGCAGCGCGGTTTTACTTGCCTTCGAGATAAACCATAATTCTTACAGTAACGTCAGCTGTTCCACATTGGTCAAGGTGTAAATTTGCAAATCTAGAACGATGGTCGAGAAAACAGGTTAGTGAACTTTTCTTTAGTGCCTTACGTGCCTTTCAAATTAAATGTGTCTCTTGTGAGATTGATCTAAAGTGATCATTTTTATTGCAAAAATTGTATGTCAGTCGTGGCGCTGTTATCGGGTTATTGTTTAAAGGTTCATTAAATGAGAAAGGCCGTACAAAATTCAACGCTTACAACTTTCATATCCATACACGTAGATGCATTGTGCTTTTATTATGCGCCTACCTACCTAATTTTTATATTTTTATTACTTAATGTGTGATCTTATCGAAGAAGAGTGAAATTTTTCCTATAGTGGAAAAATAAATCTCAAATATTGTACAGTGATAAGAATATGTCATAAAATTGTATGATGTTAAATTTTTTTTGTTGTTTTAAGTAGGTCATATCTTGTTATAGGATTAGCACGTAATTTTCGATGCAACACGTTTTGAAGTTTTCTCTCTGTTCAGTTCAGTGTGAATCTGTGAAATTGTTGAAATTCTTTCTACGGTCATTGATCTGTTGGGTCGTCGATGTTGATATTGAGAGAGCAGTTAAATCGAATTTGTCGTGGTCGTTTTTTGAACTTTTTGTTTTTAATATTATTGGACAATGTACATTTTGTCCATTTTCAAAATACATAGCTTTGCAATATTGGTGTAGATACAGTCAGTTCCAATTTACACATTTTGTCATAATTCACTACTAAGTTCTTGATTGCCGCTGTTTGCTGTAGAGCTACTTAAATCTGTGTGCAGGTACTTTTTAAAATGTGAACATTAGTTAACGTTTCAAGGTCAGCAAAAGAGTTAGGTATACATTTTGAAATTTTAAAGTTACTGAAAAAGTAAAAACCTTTTGACAACACATTTCGAAAAGTTAAAACCGCTTTTGACGCTTTTGCTATACATGGATAGAATCTTAAACTTGTGGTTCACACGACCGATGTCACATGAGATTGATAAATACTGCCTTAAAAAACGAAGCTTAGTAGCGAATATATGCGCACTTTATAATGTTTCTTGTGAAATTAAAGATTCATTGACTGAAAAATTCTGTATTTGTACTATCTAAGTATTAAAAATAAATCATTTTATAAAAAATTAATGACTTCGGCTATTTTGCTGAACAGTTTTTTTTTCTGTATGAATTCCTATTTTTTTCTTTGCTTTAAATATTAATCACAGAGCAGAAAAGAAAATTCAAAAAGGTGTCATCTTTGCAGATTGTTCATAAAGCATCATTTTTTTTTAATCAAGAATCAAAGCATCATCTTTCGGCGTGCATATTGAGGTTGTTGTTTCTTAGAACACGGCGCCCATTTGGCCATACGTTTTCAGGAGCTCTAGATTATCTAATCAAAATTGGTCTTTAAAATCTGAACGATCAAATTATTCGTGCTGTGAATACAAAAATGGATTAATTAATTAAACTTCGCATTGTTTTGTCAGATTTATTATTTAATCAAATAAGTTTGTTTTCTGCTATAAAGTTTTAATTTGAACTTTATGCAAAGAAGTCTCGGTGACGTTATTGCACAATTGTGTACAATATGAGTAAAATTATTTTTTTTAATCAACACCTACAATGTTATGGATCATAGCGCCTATATAGAGCCGTACGTTTTATTTCCTATCGTTAGTGTAAGGTTTATTTATTGGAATCATAAGCGGGATCTCAATTAACCGTAGTTAAACGATTTTCAGCATAGCTCTCGAGTTTTGAGATAGATGGGCCGGTTGAGAAAAAAAACATGTTGGAGTTTGTACGGGGATTAAACTATATAATTTTATGATTTTGAAAATAGACAAACATATATTGAAACTACGAGAAATCATAGAGCACAGATACTAAATTCCTTTCAAACCAACCACTCGTTTTGAGGAGATTATTTTGCATTAATTAAAAGTCCCCCAAAGTTTGGGTGGCGCCCCGCTTGATTCACAATGGATCCGCAAAACACAACACATTTTATATTCACTGCTCACGATAAGATGATTGATCAAATATTTAAAACCAGACTTTGATCTAATAATTTAGAACGAATGCGTATTTTCAGCTGGCGAGTACCTGCGCACGTTCTCTGATCGATCGAATATTAAAGGCTAGATTTAACCAGCTCAGACTAATATTTTGTTATCAATTACATATCAATATCTATATTTTTTCAGAAATTTAAATACATATACTGATGGTCTGTGAAATATAATCTCTTTGCTTGAGTTACATTACATAACTGTTGCAGTTCTGCAAGCGTTTTTCATTTATAACATCCCCTTCGGTTATTTAAATGGGGAATATCGCTCTAATTAGTAAAGGCTTAAGCTTATCAAGGAGTTATGCCTTAGAATATAAAGACGTATAATGTTTATAGTTGTACTCCCAGTTTTTTGTTTCCACTTTAAACCTATATTTACGAGGCTTATCGAGGATCTTTGAAATAGTCTTCATCGGATGTATAAGACAGGTTTCATATAAACTCATTTGGTTGTATTTAAATATTTAAAAAAAAAAATACACTGAAATCGAATGCGTAGTTGCAATCACAAATTATAATATATTCCTAGATTTTAGTAGGTCCCTCCAGATATCTACATTTAAAGATGCCACTCAAAGTGATATAAAAAGAAAGAACCACAGTGTCGGATGTGTATCTTAACATTAAAAGAGCTCGTGTATACTGAATACTTATTCTTGTACCTAGTGCGTCAGTGAGATAGTTTAATGCGCTTTAGTAAACACAAACACTTTTGTAGGTATGAATATAAAAATATATTTTGTTTTTTCATTGATTTAGGCACCCGAACTGAATTTGGTAATACAAACTTCTTTTTCCTCACTCAACACCACCGCGGTAAATGTTGCCAAAAATCTGCACTGGTGATTGATACGCTCCCCATAATTTATTGCTGATTTATATGATCAAATGTTATTGTACCCTCATTTTTCTGCAATTTCGGAGTATCAAAAAAAAAT
Source organism: Cheilosia vulpina (assembly GCA_916610125.1). Classification (NCBI taxonomy): domain Eukaryota; kingdom Metazoa; phylum Arthropoda; class Insecta; order Diptera; family Syrphidae; genus Cheilosia; species Cheilosia vulpina. The sequence goes on from OU744279.1 coordinate 63,721,609, forward strand.
AATTTACAATTTAGAACCTACCCGAGACTTGTCAAACCAGTTCAAAAATACCCAAATGCTCGTATTGGCGCACAACTTTAATTAATTTGTGTATGCCAATCGTTTGTTATTCTCGTTATCATGCACATCCAGTAAACAAAGTCAAAACATCTCTTTTTTAAAACTGGCTTCAAGAATTGTTGACATCGGAAAACAGTAGTTGGCGTCGTCATTGATATTAAACACATATCTAGCTGGGTTATCTGCATAGTGTCATGCAATCTTTTCTGTGTACTCAACTTGCTCGGCATCTATTTGTTCTGAGCGTTTGTGTTGTTCTAAACGCATACCGTTTGTACCAAATACAAACAATTCAATCATATGTATAGAATTGCGTGTGATATAGCTTTTAACAAAAGGATTAGTGAACAATTAGATAAGGATACTCATACGATTACTTATCGAACTGTTTTTGATTAACATCACATTAAGATTAATTGAACTTCGGCATTGAAATACACCAACCTAAGTCGTTAACATTGTAATGTTCGTTACAATGATAGTTGATAAAATTTTAAACACTCAAAAACATACACACAATATTTTAGCTAAAGTTTACTCAGAGTGGAGAGCTATCGTTTGTTTGCTACACCATAAAAAAAATAAAACTCTGGCTACCCCAGGTGAAAATTGGTAATCTTAGACTAGACTTCTGTTTTTGACGGTAATACCCGTAAGATAAAGTTTTATTAATATTTTCGTATTCATGTGTACCCATCCGCATCGTTGTGCGTGTTTCGGGGGAGTGTCACACAGCCATCAGAGATAGGTATGAGTATGAGAAATGGATGGGCTTTTTAATTTGGCATATTCATTCGAAAACTAGCAGAGGCACACGACAACGCGTGCTGTTTGTTCCATAAAATCGAAAAAAAAAACAGGTGAGGTTCAGTTCTTGTGGTTAGAATACGTATAAAGACATATTGTGTTATTTTATTTGCAAATGTCACGGCTACATCTAAGGGAGTGTGTTTGAAGTTGAAATTGAAAGACTTGCTTCTCATTAGTTGAAATATGGATATTTTTAGTATACTATATTACGAGAAGTATACTTATTGCGTGATATGCTGCCCTACAGGCCTACATTTGTTGTGTAAAATATTGTTTACTATGGACACATGTGAATTGGGATACAAGTGTTTGTATAGTGAAGTCAATGCAATAAGCAACTACAAACATTTTTAATGAAACAAATTAAAAAAGGTTGCATCCAAAAGATAACTATTTGCTCCGTGAAAAAAAAAGTAAATGACAACGACAAAGAGACTCGATTGTGAATATTCGACCAAAAATCGGAGTGCTAAATCAAAAATATGAAGGCAATATTTTAGACGCTTGTTTCTTAACAAGTTTTCAGTGTGCTTAAATAATACCCCCTCTGGGCAGATACCTTTGCGAATCTGTATAATCTGCACAGTGCTTTAAATATATGGTTGGCGGTGAAACAAACAGCTACCTACTTAACATTATAAACAATCGCAAAGTTACGCAACTGCTACGTTTTGTGTTCACCCACTGAGCTTGTTAAACCATTTGATGTTCAATTCATTTCACTTATGATGCGAAGCTAGTTAATGAGTCTTAAAACTCAAGTACTTCATGTCGAATTTCATACATTTACCACAACTTCAATTAAGTTAATGAGCTAGACGCGTAAGGGGTACCTAGAGTGGCTGATGAAATTGAACTAAGCCAAACTTAGAGCAAAAACAAATAAGATGTCTGAAATTGGGTCACGCAGCCTAAATCATTCATTCTACATTAACGAAATCGAGAAAGATTTAAATCTCTTTGAACAATATGAACAATTAATAACATACTGCATTGAAGTCATATAATTAGCTCGAAGCTATTATTATTCTTAAAATGAACACTTTTGTGAGCAAATATTTTTTCTCTTCAGACTTCATTTTCGCATAAATCTATAATTTTATTTAGCTAACGCCATTCAAGGCACAATATCTGCCATTAATCATTTTTCTTTTCAATAGAGACTAATGATTGCATAATATTTTTATTGTTTAATAATAAACATGTTCACTGAAAAATTTGGATAGTACCTACTTCAGAAAGATTATTTTCAAGATTTCCTTTTTTAGCAACCAATAAAAAAAGAACTACTTCAATTTCCCAAATTTCTACACAAATGCGCAGTAGGTAGGTGTCTTGCGAGCTGGGGTTGCGAGCAACTGTTTTTTTTCATCTTCTCTTTCAATTTCAATTACAATTATGAACGTAACTTATAAGGTGAACAACCTGTGATTTTTTAAAGCTAAATTTAACCAGAATCAATTTGAAGAACGGAACGACCGAGATAAAACTTCCTGGTCTGCAAGAATTTATTAGCAATCACATTTATTTTGGTAGGACATCGCTTGTTTGCAAATAAAACACAACACCGGGTTGTTAATGTTTACCAAAAAACAAAACCAAAAAAAATTCAATATGTTGCTCATATCTGGTTTGCCATAAATGAGACAGCTGAGTGTGTTCTTTTATTTTAGTAGTCGAGCCAAAGGAATTTGCAGCTCTAGAGATATGATGATTTAGCTAAGAAGTCATGCACCTGAGGTAAATAGAATATTTTAATTCCGAATGATGCCGAATAAAGCTTTAGAGGAATTTAGAGGATATACAAATTGAGATTTTTACTCGCTGGGAATGTTAACAAGGATACATTTCCATGTTCACAGAATCCCTTATATCTTGGAGTTGTTTCTGCAACAAATCCGAGGAATAAACTTTTCTGTTTGAAAAGAAGTAACTGTTGATAGTAAAATTGTACAATCTACAATTATCCCACATAAAATCTAGCACTTAGGTTTCGATGGGCTGATTTTAACTTTCGAGTCATATGTGCTCATTAACAGGAAAAAACAACTCCGCTCTTTAATTGAATTTTCCCAAAAAAATCCTATAATACCACACAATAACTGACAATTCCATTGTTTTCTCGACGTAGAACACGAAAAATTATACCAGGCAACCAAATGATAATAGCACACCTATATAAACAATTTCTTAAATACACACTTTCGTACCCTAATTAAAAACAGTTGCGAGAAAATTAAGAGACTGTATAGAACAAACAGAGAAAAAGCTTTTATAAGTTCATACAAAAAAATGACTACCCACAAATACCACACATGAATCACGACTTCGACTTCGAGTTGCTGATACTCAGTTAAGCAAATCATGACCACTATGAAGCTGGCATAAAGTTGACATCTCAATAGTCTCTCAAAATAATCTACGAGCTGAATGCATTCTGGATTTGTAACAAATTGTCGAATAGAATATCTATGTGTGCCGTACACTGGATACTGCTGACAAAAAGGTGTTTAACAGTTCATATAGATATTGCTGCAAAAATAATATTATAACGTTCAATATTTTGGTCGACAAGCTTGTCTAGGGGTTAATTGCTCGAGTACTTGAGGTCCATTGAGGAAAGTGGAATACGTACGAGTATGACAGCACAAGATTTATCTGTTTCTTTTTTCTCCTCAGTAGGTAAGTTCAAGCGAGAGGTTAGAAACTGCATTAATTCGCGTGAATGGACACACCCTTGTTGGTGGTAATAACTCATGGCTTGCAATAATCCTATTGAATTTAAAGAGATTGGATATCGAGATATGACGTTTAGATCTCAGAGGATACACTTACGCACGCGCGTTAGTTTACTTTGATAATGAGTTGGCAGAAATCACTAGATTTGTACATGGCCCCCGTACTCAACTTTTCAACTTTTCTACAAAATATTAAATATCGGGCCGTTTCACATTCGAGTTCATGTTTACCCTCTTGACGATAGTTATCGCTTCCTACTTTTGCATTCACACCCATATCATCATGAGGTTGCCCGTTGTCCAGCCGACGAGGTGGGCACTTGATCACGGACTAACGGACTACCCTGAACCAAGTTTTCAGTAGTCAATAGTTTCCAGATCACAAAATATAAATTCAAATGTTCAAATGGGCTTCGGACTTAATTTCGTAATTAACGAGTCAAGACCGATGGACGTTCCACTGTCAAACTGATTTATTTAACGTTTTACAATTTTAGTAAGATTTACCTGCGAGCTAATATATAATATTTTTAACAGTTATTGATATGGAAACCTTTTAATCTATGTGTGAGATATCTTAGGCTATTCGATAAAATCTGGCTTGCTTCAGGAATTGACAGCCTGTCAATTCATACGTCAATTAGTACCGGCCTTTATTTTTGATAACAACTTTTGGATGTGATCGCAATTTGTAACCAAAGTTAGCAACATTCTTATCTTGTTGCTATCTGCACCGAAATTGTTGCTTGAATTTAAATGAAATTTGCTACTTTTTATTTTATAATACAAGTGACAGTTTTGGCATGATTGGAATTAATGATCTGGATGAGTTTGCGTTCCTTTGTCGGGGAGACTCACTTGAATAAGTGTGATTAAGTTTTTTTTTTTTTAAACTCTGTATTTCGTATACAGTTTTTTTTTATTTTGAAGTTTCGTACGTTTACTATAACTTCCTTAGTTTTCTTCGATATCCATTTAACTATGCCTGGGGTGACCTGGGCCTACCCGATAAAGTAGCCTTATATTCTAAATACCAAACGACTCTACTAGCTTATGTAGGAATAATCATGGTGTCATCGATGTAAGTCCCCTTTCATTGAACAGATTTAAAATAGCGTTCAGTGTGCATAAATAGCAAAAATAAAAACAATGTGCCAAAAATAGACATGCGAATTATATCGCTCCGATTGAATATTATTTATAACAGCTTCTTTCACGTGAATAATGACGGCATACTATATTTTTAAAATGTCGTCTATCATCAGTTTGGACAACTGTGAACGTAAACTGCGAAAATTCCAAACTTTTGTCATTGTAAAAGTTCGTGCGCACACCATTGGCCATGGCGGCCATTGAAATTTGAAACAATTGGATAAACCATAAATTAGATTATTTTTCTGTTTTACAGTCAGTGCTTTATCAGCTGAGATTAACTACTCTATAGACGACAACATTCTAGAGCGTTATGTAACTAGCCCAGTGTTTCGTAGCCAGCAGAAATTATATTCACTATACACCAGCAATCAGAATTTTCAGAACAGTCCAAACCAGACCATAATAAATTTATTATTATTATTATTTTATTAAATGGCAAATAAATTACAATTTAATTCGATTTATAGCGCTAGCTATAGCTTGGGCCTTCGGCTAAGATATAATAAATATTATAGTATGGGCATTTGATTTTTAAAAAGACATATCTCTCGCATAATCAAAGAAAAATTTTCCGTTTAGCCCCAACACATCAATTAACCAATACAATATTATAGGTAGATTAGGGTCGTTCATTTTATCAATAAATGTTAAGAGTGTAGAGGCAGTCTTGAGTTAAAAAAAAAAAAAAAAAAAACACGTGCGAAGTCCTACAAAGTTGCAACAAAATATTACTTTCTAATACATCGTTATCCCCCTACTCAATCAACTCGACCAATTACTTGTCGCATTAAATTCACACCTTACGCTTCCGTGTTTAATATATATTTATAGATTCTTGAACAATACGTTTGAGATATCATTTCAAAATAAACCGCGAAGGAAGGAAGATAAACTTCCGCAAAATAGCTGCGGGAGTGGTTCTCACTTTCGATGATATAATTTTCCAGGGTGGAGCTGAACACCTTCGAAGATGATATTATTTTTCAACTGACATCGGAATATACAACACAATATAAAGGGTGTGTTGCCAAGAAGGTGTAACACTCTTCACTTTGCGTTGTTTTTTGTTTAAATTAATGTGTTTTGATGGATGGATGTAGGTATAAAGCCAGCGTGTGGTGTGTCCATTGTCGGAAGCTAAAAAAGTACAAATTGCAAATTAAGTCCTTAACAGAGATTAACGTATTTGTTTAAGAATGTGTTTATAGCCGTTTGACCATAACACAAAAAGCAAACTCATTCATCAGTATTGTGTGGCACCATAATAATTTAAGCTGACAAACAACTCATTCGCTACGTTGTCAATGGGTTGGGTTATGATTTATTTGGCAACAATATGTGTGCTCATACAGAAGATGCCTGAAATAAAAAAATACAATAGGAAGCTTTAACAGCAATGGAAATGGCCCGCGAAATCCCAGCCTTTTCTTGTATTTATATCTTTGCATGTTTCAGATTCTTTCAAATAATATTATGTAGGTACATACATTGAATATTTTACAAAGCATGAGCTGCGTCATAATGCAAAATGGGTTCTTGCTGCTCATGTTTTCCTTCTGTACGTGACACAAAGCGTGTCCACTAGACTGTTAAAAAAACTACTTCAGTGACCTGCAATGAATTTAAGGTGATACCCAAGAAAACTTTGTATCTACAACAATAATTGTGCGCGATAGCGATTATATGCGAGATAAAACCGCCGTTGCGCGATAAACCAATTCAAGTGTTTGATACCCGAAATGTTGATCTAATGTCGGTGTGCAGATCGCCATATTTCCTTAGTCCAGCACCCACTTATATATTGTAGACTGATGTGCTGCCAAAATCTAATCAATAAAATTCCCATTAATTGATAAAACTGTGTGGAATTCACGACGCTCTACGTTCACCGTCGCCAAGTACAAACAAATGATAATTACATTTAGAATGAAATATTTTATACTCAAAATTAATTTTTAATCGTCGCGCTAAGAAGCGCCGCTTAATGAAGCCAATATTAGATAATTGGCTTTCGTGAAAAACTGATACCGGTCATCAGATACGGCAGTATCGACGCGTCAGCCATTTAAGATACCAATGCAACGATGACTCAACTTTGACGACATTCAGTTGGAAAGTGATATATTGAACTGATATAAAACACTGCGTAGTCCATCAACTCACGTTTCATGCAGGGAAGCTCACTGCATAAATTATTTTGCAGCAAAATAGCAAATTTGCATAGACACACCGTGTAACATACCGCGTGTAGAGGTGGTCACAGTAGAACATTCAGTTGCTTTTGTGGGAAGTATTATACCATAAAACACATGCAAATTCCGCTACCTTCCGGGCAATAAATCTTGCGGAGGCAACTCGTGAAGATACTCCAGACTCGAAGAGTAATCATATATCGCACTACTCGTACAAGTCCATATCGTTACGTTCGATCAAACTTTCTTCGTTAAAGGTTGAAAGAGGCACTTCTAGAGTTGCATTTTGAAGAGTAGATACGTATGCATTACGTACTAGTGTTTGGATTAGGTTTAGATTAGTTTCTCTTTTTTTATTTAACCTTGAGTATGTGTTTTATTTAAGTTTACAGCAAAATGAATTAAAGCAGTACATCACTAGGTACTTAAGCCGGAAGAGTAGTGCTTAAGATAGCGTTGATAAGTTTTCACTTACTAGGTCATTGGTGTGCGTGATTAGTTCAGAGAAGTAGGTGTTTGACATTGATTGCCTTACTTATTCTGTAAGCAATACAAGAAATAAAACTCATTTCGGCACTCTTTTTTCTTAAGCCATAACAGGTGTTCAGTAAAATTTACATTGCTACAATAATAATTCGTTTTCTTAATTGATTAAAAACTATTTAAATCGTAACGTAATTTCGGATAAAAGTATCATGTCTGCTTAGAATAATGTGGTGAAAATAATCGTCCACTGAACAAGTACTTATGTCAAACAATTACCACGTGGTTTCTCTATGCATAGGTTAATTTCCGCTTGTGTGCATTTTGTTTCTTTTTGCTAACTCTCTACGGAGTTGCAACATTTTTAAGTAGATCGTCTCTACAAGTCGTGTATTACTTCTTTTTATCGAAAAGTAAAAACGCTTATAGTTTAACAACAAGTTCGGCCGTTATGACTGACGATTCAGCTATCTCAAATTTGGGACTGAATAATTTGAAAAACAGTCCGCAATATGGAATAAGTATACGTTATGCAAAAGCTTGTATAAATTTAAAATTAACGTTGTCTTTTAATAATGGCACTTGCAATGAATTTCTAATATCTTTGAGCTCTAGGCGCGCTTAGTATTTTATACTTCTAGGCAAAAGGTGAAATTTTATTGAGGCTTACGATTTGTTTGATTTGTTCACAAAATTCAATAGCTGTTATGTAGGTGTTCCTATATCCACAAATCGAGCATATTCTTGATCGGGTTTCTAATACATTACGCATTTACTTTAATTGCGACGATATCTAGTGATGATGAATACATTTTTCAATGAGATCACTAAGTGTTCACTATTGGCATTTACCATTTATTGTACTGGAAAGAGATGGTATACAGTATAACCCAACCACTGAAAGGAAGGCTCTTAAAAACGAGGAACCAGTGGCAATTAGATTTCTTTATGGTTGACTACTCTGGGAATGAAATAGTTTAAGTGTTTCTGCTGCCAACGTTTTACATCAGAGACAATACTGAGACCAACAACTCCGACCGATTTCCCGTTACTTAGCCTACAAGCTATATTTTTATGGGGTGGCAAATGCTAAGTGTGCTTGTATTGTTACATAGAAATTCGTATTGACAAATGTCACGTAACTTCAAAAATTCTGACTCACCAATACGCTCGCACCTTGCATATGCCACTTCCGCTGTGGGCAAAGTTGCTGCCAGCGTTCATAGAATTTTATCCGTTAAATTTGAAATTATTCGTTACGTTTGGATAACATTTTCTTTCATGGGTAAGTGTACATTTGTTTAAAATATTAATGAAAAAATGAACAATGTAGATTGGTTGAAGGAAAATGCAAACATTTTGAGCAAATTTTCTTAAGTTATCTAAGAAAAATTTACACATGAAATCGAAGTTAATGATATTCAAAAGCAGAAAATACGTAACCATATTTGTCATAATAAGTTTCTTGAATATAGAACATCTCATTTAGCTAGTTTTATTAACCAAAGAAATCAAATTATTCGCCTATTAACAATATATAATTACTAACCAATGGCATTCAGTAATGTAAAAATGTGGTATTCCCGAACTCTAGCACACTTCCCCACGGTTGCCGAGGTTGGCAGCATTTATTTTTGTATTTTTTGTATGTTTTTGCATGTCACACGGATTCTTAATTGACACAACACCGATAGGAAAACAAAATGGCGTATTTGAAAAAAAACTGAGGGGCCCAGCGGCAAGAGGATTGTGAGTTGGGGGTCTCAGTATCATTTGTCTCTGTTTTATATGTATCTTTAAAAACTACTGATGCCTGATATTGAAAATGCATTAGTTATATCGAATTATTGGCATACAATTCGATTCACGGCGGAAGCATCTTTAAACAGTCTCGATTTGTGGTAAATCTTTAACATAATTTAAATACGTATTCCGAACAAAGCTTTTGAGTATAAATCTCTTTCCCAAAAAAATTATATGTATTGCGTGATATTTATCCTACAACCTGAACTTTAATGTCCGAAACTTGACAGTCTTTACCATGAGCATTGATTCTACATTCCACTCATAACCACCCCCCGGAGAACAAAATAATAGGCGTCATCATTTTATCTAGTCTGCCTACCCTACGACATTTCCTTGTTAGCTTTTCTTTATTTATGTTAATCACTCCTGAAGTGGCGGAAGCTTATTGCAGTCACATAGAGCCATTGTGCCCTATTGACCCGCAAATACAAACAGCAACTTCTCCCTGGATATCAATTTCTGTCTGCAAAGTTTTACGCTATAAAATTGAATAAAGCCATAGAAAAGTTATGCAGTTGGCATTAAATTAGAACAATGTTCGATTACTAATTTACAAATGTTTGCAGTACAATTTCGGATTCCAAGTTACCTTACCTCGAGGTAAGGACATTGAGTACACGAAGAATTTGTGTTTTTTTTTTCGTATGTACAAATGTGTTATGGTAATTGAATAATCTAGCTTGTGTATAGGAGTCCTGATTTGCATTTTCCTACTATTTTCAGTTCCTATTTCGTGTTTTGGAGAAGAGGGAAATGCTATTTTGCATAGGGTAGTGAAACCTTCACCAAATACAAGGTTCACTTGCAAAATTGATATATTTGCATGAAATGTTAGGTCAAGGAGATGACCGGCGGAAATCAGACTGTGTAGGGTGGAAGAAGTATAATTTAGTATTACTGTTCTTGAAAATACAAGTGGGCTTGAGGGCTCCATGAAGGTGCTATTCTTATTAATTACACTCCAACTGGGTATCAATTCTTTTCCTAAATAGTAACGCAGGTTTATGTTTTTTTTTTTTTAAGAAATCGGAATAAAACTGTTTAATTGTGTTAAAACACTGGGTAGTTTTTGATGTCAGCACAATATTAACACTGCCTCGCTAAATATGTGATAAATACAGACATCAAACTTGATCCTGTTTTGGGATCTGGAATCTTCATTTATTTTGTCTGTGATGAGGCTAATTTGCAACAGCTAACCTTGAATTGAATTTGAATTTGAATTTAAATTTTTAACATATATGTTTATGGATATTTTGTTTCTCAATTAAAGGTACTAAAAATATAAATAAACTTAATAAATTGTTCAAAGTTCTACCCAAACAGATTAAAAAGTGAGCTCAGATTCAAAACAACGATTCGATATTTGTTTACATATAGGTACTGCAAAATAAAAACAATTTCTATTTGTATTTTTAGGAAATTACTTAAATTTTACGACTATGAATAATGACTGTATTTTTCTACTTTTATGTATATTCAAGTGATGTATCAAAAATCATTGGATACTCTCTAAAAACTGAATATCAATACAAAACTCTCTTTACGAATCGTAAGAGACTCGTTTACACTTTGGATTGTTTCCCTATTTGCCTACAAAATTCCTATCAAAAGTTTGTGGGCAAAATTTGTAACTTTTCTGAATGTGCTGAAACCAAATTAAAACGAAACCAAAATCTATCGTCTGTCAGATAGTTTGAAGGCTCTTACCAGCCATCGTTCTTCGATCGTTTAATTTTCTTTTAGAAAGTATCGAATTCATCACCACCACTGTCATTCTGACAGTTTTTCCAAACATTCTACGAACAATAACAGGTAGCAAGTTCTGCAGAGCAGCAACTTTGAACATCGAACCCCATTTTATACATTCATATAATGCACGTACATATAACTAACCTATTCTAATATCCCAAATTATTTACATAAATGTTTTCTTATTCCGCGTGTACTTTTGTGACACGCAATTTCTTCTATAGAACATATAAATTTCTATCACATTGTAATTGTGGCCTAACAAGCGGATCAACAAATAAAACGATGAAAATAATAGTCCAAAGGCTACAATAACGTTTCTATAGTAATAATTGTCTTCCGCAAAATAAATATATATAACAAACTTTGTTATTCTCACAGTAGTGTCACAACAGTCACTATAGACGACCTATACCCGACGATTAGAGTTAATGAATGAAAATAACTAGAAAGAAGATTGCTCTGGAGTGCGGTAAATAATAAGAACCTATACGTACTACGATTTATTTGAAGATTATAATTCGAATGGAAGAATGTCTAACCAGACAGTTTTACGATAATCAAATTTAAATGATTTATCGAATATACTCGCAGTGAAGGATTTAATGATTATGAATGAGTAATCGGCTACATTCTCAGACTCTATGCCAATGTTTATGCCTAACTTGAAGTAGTTTAACTTGTTTCAATTCTGGGTCAACTTGGGGTGGAATTATAAAGCGTGCCAAAATATCACCAATTTGCATATTAAAGGAGAAGTGTATTAAGGCGCGGTGTGTATTGATGTTGTTTGAGTTTTTGTCTTTTTAATTAAAAAAATGCCTACTGTCATTTATATTATTATTTTTCAACACAATTTAAAATGAAAGAAAAAAAGTAGAAATTTATTAATTTTGGATCTGATTGAAGCTACAGGGGAGTGGGATTAATTGAGCTTCGCCTTTAACTCACAAATCGTATTCGATGAGATATCTGCAATTCACGTGGTTTCAGTGACATTGAAAGTCATGCAGTAGCAGAGTCTTTGATATTTTGAATACCGATTGAGAAAAAGATTCCGCAATTACTGCCTTAAGGCTTCGACAAATAGGTAGCTAGTCTTATGTATCGGATTCAATTGTGTAAGATATTTAGCTAGACGTAAACTGATTTCATTAAACTATCACATTCGGTGAAGGTCATTTGGCAGTGCACAAAGTATTTAAAAAAAACATTTTTGCTATAACTTAGCGATAGTTACAATTGTTACCTCAACTATGCAATGAGTGTCGTAAGAAAATCACTTTTATGCCCAAAACACATGTGCAGAAATTCGGGACGCAGCACAGAATGCAGTGCTGCAAGTAAAACAGATGTGCAGAAGATTATTTGACATGCATTGCATCGGTTAACATAGCTACTGTCATTCATCGACTAAGCAGCTGATGTGTTTGCAACCAAAACAAACACCGATCAGCAAATGTCAAAAGCCGATGATGCCAAATACTTGAAATTGCAATTTATTTTCTTTTGTGTTGTGGTACGCTTGAATTTTGTAGCGAATTTGGAAATAGAGACATGTTGCAGTGCTGCGGTGAGTGCTGAATTTATGTGTGTCTATTCTATAAACATGTGTATTCGAATTTTGCTGCGCAGTGAATTCTGCACATGTGTTTTGGGCATTACTTCAGGTGTAGAATAACTTTATCTATGAACTTTATTTTGTGTTAGTATGAAACACTTTTAAAAATGCATGCCACTTAGGAAGACTTATTTGTAATGCATCTAGGAAAAAGACTGCCTCCTTTATTTGGATGGTATCCGTCTTACTACTCTAAACATGAATTATTTTTTCTACGCGAAACCTGATGGTGGGAAAATGTCTTCTTAAGAGATTTTTAAACAAAAAAAAAGGAAATAATGAAATAGAGAAACTGGATCCATCAAGAGTTGATATTGAGATCAAATAACAATTGTCTTGTTCTTACAACAAAGTGTGCAGGCCCCTCATTTATTGGCCAATTAATCGCAGTTCTTAATTAAATAGCCTGTGAAACTTGCCCCAAGTCAAGAGATAAATCGGATGTGATTTACCAAACACATTTGTTTAATTGGTAATGATATTTATTAAACCAAGTCCCCGCTATTTGGTACTGGCTGGGTTATTCATTTTTTCATCATACACTCTACGAACAGAAATGTTCGCAATGAAGTGAATCATAAATCTTAGCCGTTCATTATACATTTCTCTATTGCTTCACCTATAACCATAAACCGCTTCAAGTAATCGTATATTGTTCCCATCGAAAATTTCATCCAATCCGATAATTTGAGAGACGCAAGACGTAGCAAGTGCGCATAATTACTAACCGACCACTTAGACGTAAACTTGACCTGAAATCTCATTGATTTTATTCCAAAATATTGCCGAAAGTAAGTAATGCAAAAAATGTACACGAGGCTCAATTTGCCTAGGGGCTTCTTATTTTTGCGGTACTGTCCAATTTGTTTAGGAAATTACCCCCATTGGAGCACACTACGCCAATGTGTTGGACACATATACAAGTACACAGTACACTCTGCTCGATACAATTTTTTTAATTGCTCACCATGAACATGGATAAGTGGCCAAAGACGAGTATATGTGACGGCGGTGACTGGCTTTTCACTTTTTTTGTATAAAACCGAAAATAGGAACGAAGAAAGAAACCAATGGCGATGTTCCAGCGAAAGTGTTAGAGAAAATACGGTTTTCTTGCGCCGAACAGATAAATAATTGAAAAGCTGTTGATACTGATGGACATTCCTCATTTATGTCGTTTGGCATACATTCGAACTGGCTGTTGGCTGTTGCCTGGTAAATATATGATTTGGTTGTACTACTAAGAGGGAACCTTTTCAGAACCTCATATGCTACAATCACTAAACAGAATTTTAATTAAAAAAAAAATAATTGTTTAAAAAAAAATACATCATAAGCCTGTCTTATCTAATAAACCAGTAGTAATTTAAATGACATCTCAATTACATATCCGTGACAAGCTTGGGCTCTCAAGCTTATTCATTTACAACTTGCAATCACATTAACAAGTAGCTTCATCGTGTTTCTTTTCTTCTTTGTGCGGTGAGCACGACAGGCCGCTAGCTGACTAAGTTAAATCTGTCATTGAACTTGAATTTTTATGATGTTGTAAATAAAATTTGTTGACATGGTTGCGTTGTTCGAATCACTACAATGGAGAGATTACATTGATTTATGTTTATGATTATTATGATTAAAAAATAGGAATCGCGAAATGGAAAACGGATCATGATTACTGTCGGCAGGGATTTCAGTTAGCATTCTTTTGCTATGGGGTGGGTAATGGGTGTAACACTTTTCCATTTTCATTTAGATCGAAGTGATAAACTTGCGAAATTTTCGAAATTGGGCGATTCTGGAAATATTAATAAGCGGTATTGGTCCAATTTGGACTGACGGTTTTAAAGCATTGCTAAATTGTCGACAAAAAATGGAGTTCATTTAACATTATTTCTTTTTTTTATGTGAAAAGAGGTTTTTCAATCATGGAACAGGGTGGCATATCACTAAATCCGTGATCTGATTAGCCATTTATTTGTTATTCCTGAAAATTTGCTTTAATTGCATCAAAAGTGGCTTCGCTTCGTTGTAAAACGAGTATTATGATGTCTGAAATTTCCTGTGCATTATTTTCAACAAAAGTTGTCTTCGGAGAAATTAATTTTGTAGATGTAAACATTTGAAACTTGATATGGCTTTCGCTGTTTTAAGACGAATAATTTACAGAATCCAGTAAATATTTTTAAAAGCAAACAACTCAAATGCTAGTTTTGTTTCTGCCGCAAATGTCTAGGATTCCTTCTGACGCGACAACTTTTACCATAGATATTAACTGAAAAAAAAGAACATTATTCTCTACATGATCAGTCGTCTGTTATTTTCCCATTCCCTGTGTACACGAACATTTTACCTGATAACAAAAATAAACAATGAGCTAATTATTGCGCAAAAGCTAATAAATTCACCGCAGTACGTGCTTTAATGCTTACTGTAAACTAATTGAGTCGCATTTCTAAGCAAATAGTTCACTTATTCGCACAGAAACTATTGCTGCAATTTTTAAGTTATTTTTAAAAATTTGCTCGAATTCTATACGAACGTGCTTAGTTCGGTATTTCAGACTGGATATTTCAAAAATAAAAATTTGTTATAATCTCTTGTTTGTGGTTATTGCTGTTGATTTATTTGACTTCTGAATGTTTACAGCCTCATTGACAAGCACGTGGGGGACGTAAATAGAATCTCAATCTCAGCCCTAAAAATATGGCAGAGTTACGCTCTCTATGCTGCACACATAATACAACTGTATTTAAATTGAATTAGGAATCGGACTGTTGTGCACTTGGGGTATTTCTTATAAGGGAAACAATAAATTTATATTCTACTCAGATATTAAATGAATGTGTCAAAGTTTCCAACATGACCTCCAGTCTGTACAATAATATCATTCAAGTATGCACCTAACTTAATTTTATAAACGTAATAAACAATTTAAACCCAGAGCAGAATTTCGCTGATCGTTAGATTCTTATTTTATCAAATAAACATGCCAACCTCATGTTTGGCTAAGTGAAAAGTAGCAGACATGCCAATACTTTAAAAATGTCGCCTAGAATATTTGTCTTAACTGCTGTATCTTTTGATTTTATAACGATAAACAGAGCAAAATAGGGCGATAACATTTTATCATATTTGTTACTATGTCGTCAAATTCTGATTGCTGCTTTAGAAGAAAACTCCACTTTAAATGGTATATAAAAGCTGTTTCGGAGTGGCTGGCTGTTATTATTTAAACTATTTATTTAATTAAACATTCATTTTATGTGATATGCCTATTGCTGTAAATGGTTATGGTTATTTGTATTTTTTATCAACCTATGTTTATAAGAAGCTGCTTACAATTTAGAAATGTATGCATACTTTTTAATTCCAATTCTTGCTTAAATTGCTGTAATCTATTTAAGAACAACTAGAAGCTAGGCTGCTGAATAATTCATATTTTTCTCTATTTCTTGTAAACAGATACAGCAAGTCGGATGGCACGGAGTAACCGTAAGAAATATTGATATTAATATAAGCTAAAAATTAGAAAAAGAATGTTTTTTTTTTTGTCTTTACATTAGAAAAATTAGATAGCAAATTCATGTATTATATTAAAAAAGCATTTTAAATATTTACTCATAAAGGGTTTTCCAATGACAGGTGTTATTGTGAATGACCCGTTATTTCGGTAGCTGTCACTTTTGAAGCATTTATTCTTTGACAAGTAGAAACTATGCCATTACTAAAAATGGAACGATACACGCTTCAACAACGCATTGAAATTATTAAAATTCACTTCAAAAATGGTGAAAGTCTTGCAGTCACAGTTCGCAAAACTAAAGCATTTTTTGGTCGTCGTGAAGCACCTTGTCGGACCGCAATACAGAAATTGGTGCAATAATTCGAGCTGTTGGGACAAGTTAGTGATACGAACGAAGAATAAAACCCGTGCACGTCGCTCAATAACAACTGAGAATATTGCTGCTGTAGCCCAAAGTGTTGAAGAAAACCCAGGTTTGTCCTTTCCTCGTCGTTCTTTGGAATTGAGCATTCCACAGACGTCATTACACCTTATTTTGCATAAAGACTTGGGTCTTAAGGCTTATAAAGTTCAGTTAACACAAAAACTCAAGCCGGCCGATCATCAACAACGTCGTGTCTTTGCTGATTGGGTCCTTGAAATGCATGAAAATGATCCGGAATTCCATCGAAAAATCATCTTGACTGATGAGGCCCATTTCCACCACCTCGGTGGCGACGTCAGCAAAATTGTCGCATCTGGGGCTAGGAAAACCCAAGAGTTATTGTTCAGAAGCCTCTCCATCCTCAACGTGTGATTGTTTGGCGCTATCGAGGACATAGGGCAGCCACTTTGCCAATTTCATGAAAAGGATATGGTCCTGTATGCGTGCTCGTGGTAGCCATTTGGGTGATGTTGTTTTTCATTATTAACGGCATACCTTCCTCTTTATTATGAAATAAACATCCGATCATTTATCTCAAAAAATTACATTTTTCTTTGAATACCAAAACAAAACCTCTTATTGGAAAACCTTTTAGGAGACTTTTTCAAGTCAAGTTCAAGTTTTTTTTTGGGGCTTATGTCAGTTGAGTAAATACGCGGTAAGATCCGGTTTGGGTAGCAAAATGTGAGAGCGGATTGGTGCATGTTGTGAACAAATTTGCATCGTATCTTCAACACCCATCACTGTTCAATAAAATAGTTTCTTTAGAGAAGGATGTACCAATATATTTTTCAATTAGCAGCTGAAACATTCACAAACTATTTTACCTACTTTTAGCCCAAAATACATTTCTGTGCTTATTTTCCGAAATGTGTATCATTGTTTTAAAGCACGAGAGTTGTTTGCGATCTGCAACGATATCTTTTTAGGCCACACATGTCATTACGTCGCAATTTCCACAAAAAAAGTGACTTCCCAAGAAACTGTCACCTCTGGCTTATTTTTTTTTATCAGTTTGGTTATTTTGCTTCCTATCTGCCAACAGCATTTAATTGTGCGGACTTGAAATATATCATGTTTACAAAATCATATGCAAAATCAGTTTCATTGAAGAAATATACGAAACAAAAAATACAACTGTATCTCGTAACACACATAATCTAGCGATCGAGCCACTTTGACAGCACAACTCACGATCCAGTAATTATGTTCGCGGTTTTTATAGTGCTGCGGAAACTGATATCGCTTTGTTGTCAAACATCCTCATCCATCGGTCAATGTCGAGGGCATTGCACAAAAAGTAGTAGTCGAGTGGAAATAAATTTTCTGACCGTTTTTGTTTTGACTTGTCGCACAAACCGCATTGAAACTTTTTATAAAATTGGCATTTAGCAGATAATTTAAACGGGCGTCAACTCGCCGGTAAGTATGTACTCGTGTGTTGAAACAGGTGCCGCAATGGAAACTGAACTTTTTTTTCTGAAGAGTATTGTGATACTGATGCCGTCATTTCACATTGTAGGCTCATCACCAGTGCTGTGAAATAGTTGGCACAAACTGCTATCGGAGCCGCCATAGTAGTTTGACATTTCTGCAATTGGATTCAATGTCAGCAGCAGCATGAGTAATTAATAGACAGTGAAGATGGAACGTGTACCCGCAATGCGGAGTGCCTTAGTTTTCTGGCATTTCACGAATTTTCATTTCACCCAAGGTTTATAAGTAAAAGTTAAGGCAATAACTCTGTCCTAGTTTTTAAAGACCGCTTGTACTTTATCAACCGGCCATATTTGCGGCATGCATATTGTCTGCTGTTAAACAAAGAAATTCTCAAACCTTTCGTCACTGTCACTAATGAATGTTTTGCCAAAGTGTGTCTTCATTAACTAGCCTTGACTTGAAAAAATACATTAAGGCGATGATATTTTTGCTCTTATGCTACTCCATCATTCCTTCCACTTCCGATCCCCGATATTTGGTTACCTTTGCGGTTCGCAAGGTCAGTCCCACAGGCATCGCCGATGGCTTAAGTGTGATTTGTTGATACTGCAACTATTATTGGTCGTTTATAGTATTTCCTGTGGAATAAGCATCCAATCGTTATTGCAGCGCCATCTCTGATCTGCCAAATATAGATGAAATTCATTAATCAAATGTTATCAAATTGACAGCACCAATGATCTATTAACAGGTAATAAAACCCGATACAAAATATTTACGGAATATATGGTCAAATACTGCATACTCGCCTTCATATTTGCTTTCCTAATTGGTCGCTCAATTTTGACCATTAGGTACTAATGCGTGGAGTCAATATTGATGCAGACAACACAGCGACTGTTGTTAATCAATTTTGTAAATTTATCTAATCGATGCTAATATGTGACATTGAGATTTGTTCATTGATAATTAATGAAATTGGAAAATTTTCGGCAACTCATTCGAAAAAAGTAACACATCTGCTAAAACTAATTAGTGCCTTTCCAAATCGTTGTTTTACGGCTATTAAATGAATTGAAAACGATTGGTGTCATTCCACTAATTAGATGAGGTCTAACATGTATGCAATAATTTTATCTTTAGATCGATAAAACAATAGATATATTTTATAAAAATCTGCCATTATCACAGTCTCTTATTATCAGGTTATGGCTAAGGGAAACTGCAGGTAAACACGAAGGTGCTAATAAGTGGCCATAGTTTTGTCCTGGTCCAAAAACTGACCAAGCACAGAACAAAAAAATACTACAGATATTCTAGTAAATTTTTCGAGTTCATTCAAACTTCAGACGCATAAATTTGCTGTCGCTTTTATCGACCTCTTTGGCTTCTGCTGTTAACTATGCAGATAACATTGATTTATTAATCTATTCTGCATACTATTACAACAGTTAAGTTGTTCATTAAATTTGTTTATAACAAATGACTTTAATAAATTTTTGGAATAACAATATTTTTTTGGTGATGCTGAAAACAAAACAAAACCAAAGCGAAATATAAAAATTATGTTTTTATTGATAGTTTTCTATCTATATCCCCTTCTTGAAGTTAATCACAAACATTACCGTTAATTTTATTCTAGAGAATCTACCGGTGCTGTTAATAAATGCGCATATTTTAAATACATGAGAGCGAGGCTGTCTTCACTTTTGCTTTCGAAAACTTCATGTATAAATATTACTTAGAAACTGTGCTAAAATTTTCCAGTATCATTTTTGATGAAATTAGAGGTCCCCTAAATTATAAGAATTTTGCGAAAAAAAAGGAAAAGAATAACTTTGTTATTGGAATGGATCAATGCAAGTGGCCAGATTATATATGAAATGTACGATCAGGTAAAATAGTCATATTTGCCTTGCTGGTCATCTTAAGGATTTTACTAGCTAAAAATGTCGATTATAGTAACACTATAGGTGCATGTCAAAACCAAAACTTAATCAAACACAAACAAAGGCAAACAATCAAATTTAACGAGTACATACCTATCAACAAAAATCAATCAATATTCACACGCATAACAAATCGACAACAGACAATTAATTGCACAAACAAAATGACAAAACCTTTTATTTACACTCGACTTCGGGTCATACAAAATGTCAAATTCTTAGGAGATTTGAAATATTACCATTGGCATTGCATGCTGTGAATAGAGAGCGCATTTTAAGTTGTCAATTTATTCGGCGTGCGCTCTAAACAAAAAGAAAATAAACCTATTTTGTCAACTTCGGAACAAATTTAAAACTGTAAATTTTTTTAAATTGATGTCCTTTAAGATAAACTATGCGACATGATTTAAAAATATTTTTAGATATGGCTTTGATAGTATTGCGTTTTTTATTAATGTATTAAAATTAAAGAAATACTTAACAAATTATCAGTGTCGTCTCATTTGCTAATTGATCAGCATTTTCTGTAAGTTATATTTTTATTTTTAGTTCAGCTTGGAATATACTTGTTTCCACACTCATCTCAAGAAATATTTGCGGTTTGGTACCATACATATAATTGCCATTAACGTGAATCCAGTGGCACCACACTTCAACATTCGGATAGTTAAATTTTTAGGGGTTTTTTATGGAGACAAATTTTAATTAATATTTTTCAAGATTTTTGTAAACACAGATCTCATTGGTATTTGACACAAATTTGACAACTTGCCATGTCACAAAACTACCAGAAACGGTTTGTCAATATCATTTTGCATATGACAGACGTCAACTGTTGTTTGCGTTCCGACGCTGTCAATCAGTCTATTGTCAAGTATTTGATCAAGTGATACGCAATAGATGTATTGTTCTCGCGACATAAACCAGTATTACGTCAACGATCAGAAGTTGCTGCAAATCCCATAAAACTCAGTTTAGGACTGGAGATATCTTTTTTGATCTATATGATTTTTGATTTGAAATCAAATTATTAATAGTCGCTTAAGAAACTAGTTTACTTCATAATATGGCAAAAATATAAAATAGGTATGATAATGATATTGCTACTGGAGTCAAAGTATGTACTGCTTGTGAATTAAAATCACACCCAGATGGTAACGAATGGTCAGGATTTAATCCACTTCACAGCTCAATACACTTTACACTTTTACCACCACACCAATTGAAATCTGGTACCTTTATGTGACTTTACAATTCGTGATAGCACAATTTAAAGGTTCAAATATATACTCGTATCAATTGTGCTTATGATTTAGCGAACAACACACGTTTTCGGGGAAATTTCGAGCACTCCTTTCCCTTCTTAAACGACACAAACGCGGAATTGATTTGAGGTACTAAAAGTAAACAATTCATTCACCTTCAAAATACTCCCGTAATCTTTCCAAAAGGAGCATGATGATTTTATTTGTTGACTCTACTAATGTATCGAGATAAAACGTCTTTTACTAGAGTGTTCTGCTTACGTATACCTGCGCGAATGCAACCGCAATACTAGAGGTTTTTTTTTGTTTTACAAAGCACGTTCCACACCTAACTCCAAAACATTACTGGGAAAACGGTGTAAATTTTACTTCCCTGGAAAAGGTTATCAAACATTTTCGATGGTCGTTGCTAATTAATCGCATCAATTAGAATCCATTTAAAAAAAAAGTAAACAAAACGCAGAAGGCAGAAGATAAACGAAAATAGACATTCAAGCACCTACTATACTCTCCAGAATATCAGAACATCTAAAATGACTTAGATATGCGAGTTTCATACTGTCCGACGACGCGTGAATTGATTGATGGTCGTTGAAGTGACGTTTACTTGTTGCTTGCTGTGGAATCGCCGCTTTGGCTTGTGAAGTTCTCACGTTTCGTTGAGCTGCCGGGTGCTGTGGCATGTGGCTGTCGCTGTTATGCGGGAGGCACAATGATAATGAAAATAGCCGCCAATGCTATACTGTGATTCGCGTTACTCTTGAGGCTGTTACGGGCTCAAGTGCATTAGGGCGTTCGGTGAAGGTGAGTTTCGATAATCCTGCACTTGAAAATAATTGAGTACGATTATGGGGCTGTTGAAATGGGACTGAAACATGTGTAATGGCTGTACTGATAATATTATGAACGTGTAATTAGTACAAGCAATTTTCGAGTGATATAAGATACAACAATAATTTCAGCAATCAATTGGATGTGGAGGATTCGCATTTAGAATACGTAATACAAGTCCGATTATTAATCGTGTATGAGTATGCTTATGCTTGTCGAATTCGCAAATGTCGGACTACGTTGACTTTAAAAACATAATTCAACCGAGAATATTCATTATAATAAACAACGCCTGTTGATTGCGGAAGAACAAAATTGTGGTTTGTCCAGGAAGGTCTTCACATTAACGGGAGAAACGCTTATTATTAATAATGCTAATGGGATATCAATTAAAACTGTCACATGTGGAGCTAAATGATATGTTTATTTGTTTTAATAATTTATGGCAATGTGTTATAAAGCAACAGATAAATCTAGGACCGTATTTTTAACACATAACTATAATAGGGATGATAAACCTACACCTAATTTGACATTTAAAATATAGAAAAAAAACACAGATTACAAACTGTCAGCCTGAAATCAGTAATGCAGGTAACTCCCTTACAAATTTGTAGTGTAATTTTAAAATAAGCATACCTTTTTTAACGATGCTATATGAGATTGTCTATTGTTTGTTTCTTATCTTTTTAAGTAGAAATTGGAATTTTTTTACATATTTTTTTTTCTTAATATTTGACGATGACGTTGGTTTGAATAGAATAGTTTGACTTATACTCTTATACTGAAACAAATTCACATTAGATGGCAATCTTAATATTACACCTTTAATCAAATAAAGATTTTCATTCTCACAGACTTGACAATTAAGTAAAGGGTTTTCCAATAAGAGGTGTTATTTTGGTATTCAAAGAAAAATGCCATTTTTTGAGATAAATGATCGGATGTTTATTTCATAATAAAGAGGAAGGTATGCCGTTAATAATGAAAAACAACATCAGCCAAATGGCCACCACGAGCACGCATACACTAACTTGTCCCAACAGCTCGAACTTTTCCATCAATTTCTGTATTGCGGTCCGACAAGGTGCTTCACGACGACCAAAAAATGCTTTAGTTTTGCGAACTGTGACTGCAAGATTTTCACCATTTTTGTAGTGAATTTTAATAATTTCAATGCATTGTTGAAGCGTGTATCGTTCCATTTTTAGTAATGGCATAGTGTCTACTTGTCAAAGAATAAAAGCTTCAAAAGTGACAGCTACCGAAATAGCGGGTCATTCACAATAACACCTTTCATTGGAAAACCCTTTATATACAAATTTTATCGCAAGACAAGCGCTTGCCTTTATATGTAGGGCACACTAAGGTACGTATATACTTTTTTTTTTTGGAATAAGCAGCGTATCTACAACATTCAATAAGGAAAGGAATTGTAATTAAACTTGTAGTGCCAGTACAAAAATCCGTGCGAGAACTACGCAGATTCATGTGCTAATTTCACTGCGAAACACACAATGAACCCAATGACACTAAGGCTGCAAATCAGGCTTTGGCATAAAGTACCTACTCAGCCAAACCCACGCTTCATTAAAATGATGCTCAGCATTAGCTTTTCGACTAGGCATTTCCAGACTCAATGTCCCACAAACTCTCGTCAATTATCTAGATGTAAAAAAATGAAAGCAAACCCAAACCGTTGTAGGTGTGCGGAATTTTCAATGTAACTCGCCAAGCTTCGAATGGGAAAACGAAGCAAAAACATTCAAATATCACGGCATGACTAACCAGATTACATTATTGTCTTTCCTTTGCTTTGATCTTTTTTTTCTAATTTCACTTTGACTTTCAATCAGCCGCCTTTTGTTTTTGTCCATTTGAAGGCGTTGGTTTTAGATGTTTCCGTCGCAAATCAATTGATTTCTGATTTCGTTTACTGGTCTCCACTTCACGTGTTTTCTATCTCTATCTCGTCCCACACCATTCGAGCGCAGATGTGATCAATTTTGTACATAAAATTAAATTATTCCATTTGACATTGTATTCTGCACGTGATATGTTGGGAATGTTATGTCGATGCTTTGGTACAAATGAATATGTAAATATATTTCGACTGAACTAATGATTGGTAGAAAATGTCAACGGTTCGCAAAGTCGTTAGTTTTATTCGCAGCGGAATGATGCATCATAGTAATTTAACTCAGCCAGCTTATTGTTTTCTCTTGGGGTATATAAAGTAGAAAAACTAAAAAAACAAATAATGGGTTTCGATGTAAACATAAGTCACCAGCATGCATAGGAAACTTGAGATCACGATCAACTTTATGACCGGTAAGCCGTGTGTCAAGGAGATCAGTGATAGACTTTAAAGTGCGCTATGCGTTGTTCTATTGAAGCGACGTCTGATGGAGTTCGGTGGTACTGACTGTTATCATTTTTTTGTTCTATAGAAACTGTGGTTTAGCGTAAGGACATTCTGTAGTATAAAGACGATGACTTAGTTTACTGGCGGGTGGTTCATATGCATCAACAAAATGAAGCTTTTAAATGTTGCGTTTCGACCACATTCAATTCGGCTTGAAATTTTCAGGATAGAAACGATCAGTTGTTGAGACACATGTCTTCAATTGACTATGAGCAAGAAGTTTACATATGAAAGAGACAAACATTTACCCAATTAAGTAACCTATAAAAGAACTCGATATTCCACTAAAATATTTACTTGGAAGACATGTTGACCACACTTTTATGATAGATAAAAATGACCAAACAGCAAACACTTCAATCGGACAATGATCACGAATGCCTGAGTAATGAAATGCAAAATTAAAATTTGGTGATGGCATTTCAGGCATTTTTACTAATCCAATTATCGTCGCTATGCTACTCGATCTTCGTGCAGTTGTGTTTTTTTATTTTTATGTGTCTACTTTTCAAGGATTATTCAATCTTATGCTTTTGCATTAACTGCTTAATTGTTGCCTCTATTGTGCTATTTGTTCAGTGTAAATAAAAGGTTTTGTCATTTTGTTTGTGCAATTAATTGTCTGTTGTCGATTTGTTATGCGTGTGAATATTGATTGATTTTTGTTGATAGGTATGTACTCGTTAAATTTGATTGTTTGCCTTTGTTTGTGTTTGATTAAGTTTTGGTTTTGACATGCACCTATAGTGTTACTATAATCGACATTTTTAGCTAGTAAAATCCTTAAGATGACCAGCAAGGCAAATATGACTATTTTACCTGATCGTACATTTCATATATAATCTGGCCACTTGCATTGATCCATTCCAATAACAAAGTTATTCTTTTCCTTTTTTTTCGCAAAATTCTTATAATTTAGGGGACCTCTAATTTCATCAAAAATG
The DNA here is from genome assembly GCA_916610125.1 of Cheilosia vulpina. Classification (NCBI taxonomy): domain Eukaryota; kingdom Metazoa; phylum Arthropoda; class Insecta; order Diptera; family Syrphidae; genus Cheilosia; species Cheilosia vulpina. Next base: position 63,747,027 of record OU744279.1, read on the forward strand.
ATACTGGAAAATTTTAGCACAGTTTCTAAGTAATATTTATACATGAAGTTTTCGAAAGCAAAAGTGAAGACAGCCTCGCTCTCATGTATTTAAAATATGCGCATTTATTAACAGCACCGGTAGATTCTCTAGAATAAAATTAACGGTAATGTTTGTGATTAACTTCAAGAAGGGGATATAGATAGAAAACTATCAATAAAAACATAATTTTTATATTTCGCTTTGGTTTTGTTTTGTTTTCAGCATCACCAAAAAAATATTGTTATTCCAAAAATTTATTAAAGTCATTTGTTATAAACAAATTTAATGAACAACTTAACTGTTGTAATAGTATGCAGAATAGATTAATAAATCAATGTTATCTGCATAGTTAACAGCAGAAGCCAAAGAGGTCGATAAAAGCGACAGCAAATTTATGCGTCTGAAGTTTGAATGAACTCGAAAAATTTACTAGAATATCTGTAGTATTTTTTTGTTTTGTCCTGGTCCAAAAACTGACCAAGCACAGAACAAAAAAATACTACAGATATTCTAGTAAATTTTTCGAGTTCATTCAAACTTCAGACGCATAAATTTGCTGTCGCTTTTATCGACCTCTTTGGCTTCTGCTGTTAACTATGCAGATAACATTGATTTATTAATCTATTCTGCATACTATTACAACAGTTAAGTTGTTCATTAAATTTGTTTATAACAAATGACTTTAATAAATTTTTGGAATAACAATATTTTTTTGGTGATGCTGAAAACAAAACAAAACCAAAGCGAAATATAAAAATTATGTTTTTATTGATAGTTTTCTATCTATATCCCCTTCTTGAAGTTAATCACAAACATTACCGTTAATTTTATTCTAGAGAATCTACCGGTGCTGTTAATAAATGCGCATATTTTAAATACATGAGAGCGAGGCTGTCTTCACTTTTGCTTTCGAAAACTTCATGTATAAATATTACTTAGAAACTGTGCTAAAATTTTCCAGTATCATTTTTGATGAAATTAGAGGTCCCCTAAATTATAAGAATTTTGCGAAAAAAAAGGAAAAGAATAACTTTGTTATTGGAATGGATCAATGCAAGTGGCCAGATTATATATGAAATGTACGATCAGGTAAAATAGTCATATTTGCCTTGCTGGTCATCTTAAGGATTTTACTAGCTAAAAATGTCGATTATAGTAACACTATAGGTGCATGTCAAAACCAAAACTTAATCAAACACAAACAAAGGCAAACAATCAAATTTAACGAGTACATACCTATCAACAAAAATCAATCAATATTCACACGCATAACAAATCGACAACAGACAATTAATTGCACAAACAAAATGACAAAACCTTTTATTTACACTGAACAAATAGCACAATAGAGGCAACAATTAAGCAGTTAATGCAAAAGCATAAGATTGAATAATCCTTGAAAAGTAGACACATAAAAATAAAAAAACACAACTGCACGAAGATCGAGTAGCATAGCGACGATAATTGGATTAGTAAAAATGCCTGAAATGCCATCACCAAATTTTAATTTTGCATTTCATTACTCAGGCATTCGTGATCATTGTCCGATTGAAGTGTTTGCTGTTTGGTCATTTTTATCTATCATAAAAGTGTGGTCAACATGTCTTCCAAGTAAATATTTTAGTGGAATATCGAGTTCTTTTATAGGTTACTTAATTGGGTAAATGTTTGTCTCTTTCATATGTAAACTTCTTGCTCATAGTCAATTGAAGACATGTGTCTCAACAACTGATCGTTTCTATCCTGAAAATTTCAAGCCGAATTGAATGTGGTCGAAACGCAACATTTAAAAGCTTCATTTTGTTGATGCATATGAACCACCCGCCAGTAAACTAAGTCATCGTCTTTATACTACAGAATGTCCTTACGCTAAACCACAGTTTCTATAGAACAAAAAAATGATAACAGTCAGTACCACCGAACTCCATCAGACGTCGCTTCAATAGAACAACGCATAGCGCACTTTAAAGTCTATCACTGATCTCCTTGACACACGGCTTACCGGTCATAAAGTTGATCGTGATCTCAAGTTTCCTATGCATGCTGGTGACTTATGTTTACATCGAAACCCATTATTTGTTTTTTTAGTTTTTCTACTTTATATACCCCAAGAGAAAACAATAAGCTGGCTGAGTTAAATTACTATGATGCATCATTCCGCTGCGAATAAAACTAACGACTTTGCGAACCGTTGACATTTTCTACCAATCATTAGTTCAGTCGAAATATATTTACATATTCATTTGTACCAAAGCATCGACATAACATTCCCAACATATCACGTGCAGAATACAATGTCAAATGGAATAATTTAATTTTATGTACAAAATTGATCACATCTGCGCTCGAATGGTGTGGGACGAGATAGAGATAGAAAACACGTGAAGTGGAGACCAGTAAACGAAATCAGAAATCAATTGATTTGCGACGGAAACATCTAAAACCAACGCCTTCAAATGGACAAAAACAAAAGGCGGCTGATTGAAAGTCAAAGTGAAATTAGAAAAAAAAGATCAAAGCAAAGGAAAGACAATAATGTAATCTGGTTAGTCATGCCGTGATATTTGAATGTTTTTGCTTCGTTTTCCCATTCGAAGCTTGGCGAGTTACATTGAAAATTCCGCACACCTACAACGGTTTGGGTTTGCTTTCATTTTTTTACATCTAGATAATTGACGAGAGTTTGTGGGACATTGAGTCTGGAAATGCCTAGTCGAAAAGCTAATGCTGAGCATCATTTTAATGAAGCGTGGGTTTGGCTGAGTAGGTACTTTATGCCAAAGCCTGATTTGCAGCCTTAGTGTCATTGGGTTCATTGTGTGTTTCGCAGTGAAATTAGCACATGAATCTGCGTAGTTCTCGCACGGATTTTTGTACTGGCACTACAAGTTTAATTACAATTCCTTTCCTTATTGAATGTTGTAGATACGCTGCTTATTCCAAAAAAAAAAAGTATATACGTACCTTAGTGTGCCCTACATATAAAGGCAAGCGCTTGTCTTGCGATAAAATTTGTATATAAAGGGTTTTCCAATGAAAGGTGTTATTGTGAATGACCCGCTATTTCGGTAGCTGTCACTTTTGAAGCTTTTATTCTTTGACAAGTAGACACTATGCCATTACTAAAAATGGAACGATACACGCTTCAACAATGCATTGAAATTATTAAAATTCACTACAAAAATGGTGAAAATCTTGCAGTCACAGTTCGCAAAACTAAAGCATTTTTTGGTCGTCGTGAAGCACCTTGTCGGACCGCAATACAGAAATTGATGGAAAAGTTCGAGCTGTTGGGACAAGTTAGTGTATGCGTGCTCGTGGTGGCCATTTGGCTGATGTTGTTTTTCATTATTAACGGCATACCTTCCTCTTTATTATGAAATAAACATCCGATCATTTATCTCAAAAAATGGCATTTTTCTTTGAATACCAAAATAACACCTCTTATTGGAAAACCCTTTACTTAATTGTCAAGTCTGTGAGAATGAAAATCTTTATTTGATTAAAGGTGTAATATTAAGATTGCCATCTAATGTGAATTTGTTTCAGTATAAGAGTATAAGTCAAACTATTCTATTCAAACCAACGTCATCGTCAAATATTAAGAAAAAAAAATATGTAAAAAAATTCCAATTTCTACTTAAAAAGATAAGAAACAAACAATAGACAATCTCATATAGCATCGTTAAAAAAGGTATGCTTATTTTAAAATTACACTACAAATTTGTAAGGGAGTTACCTGCATTACTGATTTCAGGCTGACAGTTTGTAATCTGTGTTTTTTTTCTATATTTTAAATGTCAAATTAGGTGTAGGTTTATCATCCCTATTATAGTTATGTGTTAAAAATACGGTCCTAGATTTATCTGTTGCTTTATAACACATTGCCATAAATTATTAAAACAAATAAACATATCATTTAGCTCCACATGTGACAGTTTTAATTGATATCCCATTAGCATTATTAATAATAAGCGTTTCTCCCGTTAATGTGAAGACCTTCCTGGACAAACCACAATTTTGTTCTTCCGCAATCAACAGGCGTTGTTTATTATAATGAATATTCTCGGTTGAATTATGTTTTTAAAGTCAACGTAGTCCGACATTTGCGAATTCGACAAGCATAAGCATACTCATACACGATTAATAATCGGACTTGTATTACGTATTCTAAATGCGAATCCTCCACATCCAATTGATTGCTGAAATTATTGTTGTATCTTATATCACTCGAAAATTGCTTGTACTAATTACACGTTCATAATATTATCAGTACAGCCATTACACATGTTTCAGTCCCATTTCAACAGCCCCATAATCGTACTCAATTATTTTCAAGTGCAGGATTATCGAAACTCACCTTCACCGAACGCCCTAATGCACTTGAGCCCGTAACAGCCTCAAGAGTAACGCGAATCACAGTATAGCATTGGCGGCTATTTTCATTATCATTGTGCCTCCCGCATAACAGCGACAGCCACATGCCACAGCACCCGGCAGCTCAACGAAACGTGAGAACTTCACAAGCCAAAGCGGCGATTCCACAGCAAGCAACAAGTAAACGTCACTTCAACGACCATCAATCAATTCACGCGTCGTCGGACAGTATGAAACTCGCATATCTAAGTCATTTTAGATGTTCTGATATTCTGGAGAGTATAGTAGGTGCTTGAATGTCTATTTTCGTTTATCTTCTGCCTTCTGCGTTTTGTTTACTTTTTTTTTAAATGGATTCTAATTGATGCGATTAATTAGCAACGACCATCGAAAATGTTTGATAACCTTTTCCAGGGAAGTAAAATTTACACCGTTTTCCCAGTAATGTTTTGGAGTTAGGTGTGGAACGTGCTTTGTAAAACAAAAAAAAACCTCTAGTATTGCGGTTGCATTCGCGCAGGTATACGTAAGCAGAACACTCTAGTAAAAGACGTTTTATCTCGATACATTAGTAGAGTCAACAAATAAAATCATCATGCTCCTTTTGGAAAGATTACGGGAGTATTTTGAAGGTGAATGAATTGTTTACTTTTAGTACCTCAAATCAATTCCGCGTTTGTGTCGTTTAAGAAGGGAAAGGAGTGCTCGAAATTTCCCCGAAAACGTGTGTTGTTCGCTAAATCATAAGCACAATTGATACGAGTATATATTTGAACCTTTAAATTGTGCTATCACGAATTGTAAAGTCACATAAAGGTACCAGATTTCAATTGGTGTGGTGGTAAAAGTGTAAAGTGTATTGAGCTGTGAAGTGGATTAAATCCTGACCATTCGTTACCATCTGGGTGTGATTTTAATTCACAAGCAGTACATACTTTGACTCCAGTAGCAATATCATTATCATACCTATTTTATATTTTTGCCATATTATGAAGTAAACTAGTTTCTTAAGCGACTATTAATAATTTGATTTCAAATCAAAAATCATATAGATCAAAAAAGATATCTCCAGTCCTAAACTGAGTTTTATGGGATTTGCAGCAACTTCTGATCGTTGACGTAATACTGGTTTATGTCGCGAGAACAATACATCTATTGCGTATCACTTGATCAAATACTTGACAATAGACTGATTGACAGCGTCGGAACGCAAACAACAGTTGACGTCTGTCATATGCAAAATGATATTGACAAACCGTTTCTGGTAGTTTTGTGACATGGCAAGTTGTCAAATTTGTGTCAAATACCAATGAGATCTGTGTTTACAAAAATCTTGAAAAATATTAATTAAAATTTGTCTCCATAAAAAACCCCTAAAAATTTAACTATCCGAATGTTGAAGTGTGGTGCCACTGGATTCACGTTAATGGCAATTATATGTATGGTACCAAACCGCAAATATTTCTTGAGATGAGTGTGGAAACAAGTATATTCCAAGCTGAACTAAAAATAAAAATATAACTTACAGAAAATGCTGATCAATTAGCAAATGAGACGACACTGATAATTTGTTAAGTATTTCTTTAATTTTAATACATTAATAAAAAACGCAATACTATCAAAGCCATATCTAAAAATATTTTTAAATCATGTCGCATAGTTTATCTTAAAGGACATCAATTTAAAAAAATTTACAGTTTTAAATTTGTTCCGAAGTTGACAAAATAGGTTTATTTTCTTTTTGTTTAGAGCGCACGCCGAATAAATTGACAACTTAAAATGCGCTCTCTATTCACAGCATGCAATGCCAATGGTAATATTTCAAATCTCCTAAGAATTTGACATTTTGTATGACCCGAAGTCGAACATTGTGTCGTATACAGCTGAATTGAGATGACTGATGAATTTTAGGCCATTTATTCTGTCGGATATTTTCCAGACTTTTTTCTCGCTAAGCTACTTTGTTTGCGCCACGACAATAGAGATTCGTTCGACCCAGTCGTGCACTTGAGTGGTGTTATTTTCCTTGTATCAGATAACTTCTCTAAGACATTTTATTTTGTCATCCTATCAACTATTAAATATATTACTAAGAATATGTAGATTTTCATTTATTCATGCAGCTTCTGTATTATTTCTAAACAGACAAGAACTTTACAAACTAAAATGTGAGGATCAAATTATCATCTTAATTAGGTACCCACTTTATACGAAATGTCTTCGGACCCATAGCATCAGATAATGAACGCTTTTTAAATTATATAGTACATTTACGACTTTTTGGATAATCATTTATATAGTAACGAGATTTTTAAATAAATGTTATTTAACATATTAAATATTATTTAACATTTAACATTTTAAAAACACAGATACATATGGAGGAACGTTTTTGAATAACCTAATTTGTCAAATGTAAATACTGTAGTTCGGAAAATTATTTCGTTATGTCAATCTGGGAGTCATCACATTTAAATTGATGACGCTAGCTACTGAGTTAGTTTTTCTTCAGTGTTCTGTCGGATTGATTAATTAATGCGCAGGATAATTGAATATTCATGATTATCTCGGCAATTAAGTAACGTGAGATAATGCTACTATCAAGCGTTGATCACCGGATCAACATTCAAAGTCAAATTAATTGTTTTCTTGTGTCTAAATTAATCAATCTAAAAGTCATATTTATATTCACATTTCAGAGTTTAACCATTCAATTAATTTTTGCCTGTAAATTCTTTTGCTTTCAGGAATGTCTCAACTCATCGGAGTTTCCGATATCACAGATAATAAAAATATCTGGCGAACGCTTCTGGCTGAATTCATCGGAACATTCTTTTTGATATTTATTGGAGTTGGAAGCACCGTAGGTGGCAATGGGTACACGCCGACAGTTGTACAGATTGCATTCACCTTTGGATTGACAGTGGCCGCTTTAGCTCAGGTTAGTGAACCCCAACCCATAGAAGCGTATCTTTTAAATATATTTGTTATAATACCTAATGATTAATACATCATTGGATGTGAGCAGGCCATTAATCATATTAAGGTGAAAAATGTGTGCCACATGAAGAATAGAGTATCTTCATCGAAATGACAAAATGTCAAGGCTAAGCGAATTGTTTATAATTTATCTATTTGTCATAGGCACATTTATATTATTTTTTAAAACGCTCTATATTTTCACATATTAGTGCGTAGACATAGTCAACTTGCACCGTGCACGAACTGCTTCAATTTAAATCTCACCATTACAATTGATCTTTTGATAATGCCACGAAAAATAAGAAAACTATTACATTAGTGTTCAAACGCATTCGATTTTCACAGCCAATTACTAAGTGTGAATACAAATTGAAAAGTTTTGACGTTCATTTTATGCCATAATCGGCCGAAACCCATGTCAAAGTGAATTATACGTAATGCTAGATTCAGCTTCATGGTGTCAGCGATTACAGTGATGGTAATGATGGCTTCTGGCGTTTTTTTCCTACATACTCGCACCTGCTTACGACGCACCTTCCCCACAGATTCAGATTTCATTGACTCTACAGACAGAAGTCACGCTACTATTCGTTAATCACACTTGTGCGTGACATTCTTCATAATGGGCAGCCGAAGCGATTTCATCTCGGAGACAAGAACATCATAGCGTTCAAAGGGGCAAAGACTTCTAGTACTAGGAGCTACATGATCGGACTGATAGTTTGCATCATTTCACGATGCGTTCTTTTCATAGTTATGGTTGACGTTCACTTTTAGAACTTTTTTAGACTCGTTTAAGAACAGAGTTGTATGTGCCATGGACTCACGAGTTAGCTCATCATAGTATGGGATTTTCTGCAAGCATAATTATGCAGTTTTTTTTTTCGATTGTAGAACACACTATATTATTGCAACTTTATAATTAACCTTCTAAGATATAAGAGGGGCTTTCATTTAAGAAAAGTCCGTCAACTGTCCCTCTCCGACAGGGTGGAGCATTAGATATTGCCTGCAAAGTTGTAGAGACAAGAGAATTAAAAAGTTTGGTTATTATGGATACCAAATATAAGATTATAAGATCCCATATATTACATTCTTGTTTTTTCTAATTCGGTCTTAGTTTTAATAAACATTTTGCACAAATGAAGAGTGAGCCCGCAATATCAATAGAATAACACAACAATAATTCTTTGGCGTTAGGCAAAAAGGTCTTAAGTCAAAGAAATGCATTTTTGGTATTTGGGTGGGTTTAACTAAATTTTTTATTCTCTTTCGTTTGATACTAACGACTTAAGTCTATAGCACAACTGCCTCCTGTCGTAATAATTTAGTATTTTTTTGTCAAACAAATTTAATCCCGATTTGCAAACAATTAAACTATTTTCAATTTGGTTTTACGAAAAACTGCAGTTTCTGACTTAAGACCTGTTTTCCTAACGTCAAACAATTAGGGTTGCACAAAAACATCAATAACTAAAAATTACGTACAAGATAACAGTTTTTTTTTTTAGTTCTACTCCCGTGACATTCCTAACAATCCGTTATCACTTTCCACTTACAAACACTGGCATTATCAAATTTTCCTATCTTTTTACCCGCAAGTGACAATTAAAAAACCAACGCTGTCATCCATTCACTTTCGACGTAGGTAATCTTCGACGCCTTCCTTCTATCAATTTCAGAGGCTTCACAACTGACGACTTTTACTAATTTATAACTCAATTAAGTTCATCAATTTGAAGTTATCTGCAACAAAACAACACGCAATTTTGTAGAAGCGCTTTCCCGGAATCCATTTGGGAAAACTTTGTACATTAACACTTGTGGACTGTAGTTATCGTTACTATAAGACAATACTGAGTAGATTTTAATTTTATACTTACTTTTAAGAAATTAGAAAATCATGAAACTACACGTCTTATTGTTAATTAGAAAATGGACTGCATTGTTGTATATTGATAATTGCCTTTGCTGATTTAACAATGGAAAATTTTATTGTTTATCCAAAGCCTTCTCGGGTGAATCAGATTTAATGGATTTAAATTGCAGCTACCTGCTCTAAAGGTTGGAAGTTCGAACGTATTATTTACACAATAAAGTGTAAATTTGAGACTAATTGTTATAAATTATTGCAGTGTTGTTTCAATTTATTCAGTCGCGTTTCAATGGCAAGTTAAAGCAGTTTGGTATACAGATCTTCTCTAATCTCAGCCTTTAGAAAATCTAGTAAATTCAAAAGCCTTTGATTATTCCTTCTGCTGAGGAATAACTTTCAGCAATTTTTTCACAGATCATCTAGTTGTACCTGCGGGGTTTAAAAAAAAACACCCAAGGTGATCTCAACGAGACTATGACGTGTGGGAACTGTTCAAAGCGGCAATATTTGCGGTTTTTGACAATTTTCCCACACTAACAAAATCTGTTGGGGAAAAAAGGCCAACACTCATTTCCTCTGTGAAAGGAGTTGTACTTTTCGAACCAAATGTTAATGTAGGCTCAACCAAAAGTCAAAGCCATTAGAGCTTAACTTTCTCTACCGTCAATTTATCAAACCCATTGAAGTGAATTATTTTGTGCAATTTATGTACACACTATGCCAATCTGTCTATGTCGCGGTATCAACAAATCAAGCCATCTTAGTTGGCAAGAGCACACTCACTTAATTGCAGTTAATTATGTGAAGAGTTCAACCTTTTTATTTCAGATTGTGCACTCAAGTGGTAAAAAAAAAACAACTTTGTATAATTTGTATAATAAAATTGTTTTGCTTAAACTGTTGCATGTAACGGACTGCAATTGTTGTGTAAAAAGCTTTGACAATGCCTTTTGCGAGGGCAATTTCCGGTCACTATAAAACAAGTGAACGCATTTATATTCGTTTGTTGTTTTTCTATAAATGTGAAAAACGATGCCACTCTTAACAAATTGGCTTAGTCTATTATATGGCTATCTTAATAAACTAGTCCCATTAAGCTGAATTAGACACATTTTGATGATTGTAAAATCGGAGGCGAAAAAGTGTTAACAATTATCGACGCTAAACAATAAATATTTTAGTGCTTGCTGACTGTAAATTTTACGAGCTTACAGAAACTGTTTTTGCACAAGCATTTAGCTACAGTGAGTTCCGATGCATTTGGGCCCAATGCGTTTGTTGTTTACTAGTAATTACGCTTCTGAATAAACGATGTTTAATAATTACCATTTGTTAAAACTTTCCAAATTGCTTGCATAAAACTTTTGTAAGCCAACTATCAAATGTATTAAACTGAACATTCGATTTTTAGACTACGAGATGTCTCAACAGAGGCAATGAAAATATTAATTTTCATATTTACCTAAAAAATTCGCAGGTGGTGGCAATGACAATCGATATCTTCATCTAAATTTTTTTCTTTCCCTGGGGTTGAACTCAGCGTTGCCAGACGTCCCGATTTTTAGCCCAAAATTAAATGTCCCACGCGGGACACTCTCAGTCCCGCTTTCAATAAATTTGTCATTTTCAAGGTTAATTGTAACTCATAGCAGAGTATATACATAGTTCAATCACAATGTTTAACATTGATACACAACGTCAACGGTCAATGTGTTTCCAGCACCAACACATTTACAATACATAGCCAAAATCGTGACGGCGTCATAACTTGAGCGTTGGTGTGTATAATTTTTCTGTGCAAGTGCGCACATCGTAAACTTAGTTCCACTGTGGCAGCCGCAGTAGCCAGTTAAACTTACAGGCAGTTATTGCTTTTTTACCAATACTGTGTCATTAGGCGTTTTTCTTTTTTAGTTCAGAGTTTTAGTTATGAGCGCGCTCTGAACCGAGCGTACTCAGATCGTTCTGATGTATTTATAAAAAACACTTGAGCAAATAGCTGTCATTTTTAATAAATATATGTATAATTTGAATATTTATTAATTGTAATTTATTAAATTGGTTAGCCTTCAGTTCCAGAACAACAAGATTCGTCCACCATTTCAATTATTTTGTTTGTCCTGTTTTTTTTTTGTCTGTCAAATGTGCCTGTAAGTGTGTAATCAGCTTTAGAGAAAAAAGAAACATAAATTCTGAGCTCTGATGTATCTGAGCTAAAAAAGAAACACCAACTTTTTGTATAACAGTTCAGGTTGTGCTCTAAACAAAAAAAGAAAAACGCCTATTATAAAAGTAACTTAATTTCATTAAATAAAAATTTGTATGTCTTTCTGTCTTTATTTTAAACTTAATTTCAATCTAAAATAAAAGCGATAAGCAATTGAAAACCGCTACTACTTATGTTTTTTTTATGTCCCGCTTTCGGCGTAAGATTCCCGCTTTTTTACTCAAAAAGCTTAAAAATCCAGCTTTGCTCGAAAAATAATCTGGCATCGCTGGTTGAACTGTAGAGGAAGACCATTTCTCACATGTTTACTGCACGACGTATATTATCGCCATTTTCTACTGAATCAATCAATAATATCGACGTTTGTGTTTTTGAAAGCGGTCGTTAACAAATCGAAAATTAATCCTAAATAATTCAACTGTGTTAACCAAAGAAGTGCAAGTTCATCAATCAATCATGTTTCCACACTTTACCTGCTTAAAAATCTTTTTCGAAAACATTTCATCAATACAATGTTTTGATAAACAATTGACATTAGGACTGTAGTAGTCAAACGTGTATACCTACCTAAGTTGATTTAAAAATAAGTTTCGATAATTGCTGCTGTACAGAAAAACTTGGGAGTGATTCTGTAGTTCTGTAGGTAGAACTGGAGTGCCCTTTGTGTAGACATCTCGACCTCTTCTGACATGCAAATATAGAGTTGCGAAACGTCAAATTAATTTTATAGAATTCTTGAATGGAGTTTATCATTTTTAGATTGCCATCAAATTCAGAATTGCTCTTCGCAATGAAGTTCATTGGAGCACTTTTGTAATAGTGCTAGACGGCACATGTGGGATTTGGTATTCTGTTGCTACTTTGTTGTTTTGTTTACTACAGTAAATATAAAAGGCAAAATCAATACATTTCAATTTAAGTTTACATTGTGCACGCATAATTGTATATTTTCGGATCACAAAAATTTGTTTCTAATAACACAACAAATATTTCAATCTGACATTTAGCTTCTGTGTGTTGGTGAGGTCAGGGCAATCCTTTAAAAATATCCCGGACTCTTCTGTCGTGTTAAGAATTGACCTGGAAGTGCACTTTTTTTTCATAATTTTATTCATTTCAAGAAGTAACAATGATAACAGTGTGTTTTTTAATGAAACATAGAATACATAGAAAAAGCACTTCTAGACTTGCCCTTTTCATAGAAAGGGCAATTATTTTCTTCAATCGAAAACGCCATAAGTGCGTCAATTGTCGACCTAGATATCAAACTGACAAGACAGACATTTGTGGGCCAGTTCCTACACCCGAATATTGAGTGTCGTCTTTAAAATTTACACAAAACGTTAGACATGGGACTCCAAATCAACGAGAGTTCGTTTTAAATCCCATTGAATTAACTTAAGATTGGTTACGGTTACAGTTGCCATCAGCGATCATTCGCTCGCACATTGAAGGCCAATGAAAGGATAAATTGTCAGCTCACATGAGTATTGTATACCTTGGTTTATAGCATTAAGCTAAGCTTATCAACGCCTCAAAAGATAACCCGCAGCTAAACATGATTCAATCATGCAGGTTATTTTTAATTCAGATGGGTGATGATGTTCGCGTGAAAGATTGCTACGAGTACACCGCATCGAACTAAGCACTTCATTTTGTGGCGAATAAAACAAAAATAAAGTTACAATAATGGCCTCCTTGTTGTTTGCAGAAATAAATGTAAATTTATTGTTGTGCAGATTATGTCAAAATGAATAAATACTTTTAAATGTCAACACTTGAGTAGTGTCTCAAACGTCTAAGTTGCACGAGAGACTCTTTACTTTGTTTATTATACGACGACTACCTTTTTTTTTTGGGATAATGATGGCTTGATAAGGCAAGGCAGCGGCTTGCTTAAGGCTCATTGCTCATACACTCATACACAATACAGATTGCGCCATTGACTTTGGCAGATCCATCAAAAAATGTGTTCTCCGGTGCCTGCTGCGTGCGGAGGTGGCACCTACTTCTAGATAAATCTCATTATAATTTATTAATTATTTATTTTTTCCTTTTAGCGAGATAGAATACGAGTATCGTAGTCGTAGCATTTTATTTGGAACCGATCGGAATGAATAGAATGTTTATGGATATAATTACGAATAGTGTTGTGAAATTGATCGACGCTAAGGTCGATGTGAGTGGTGATATGAGCGTTAAAACTGCATACACAATGGCGGAGGGTTGTCGTGGTAGGTTTTCTTGTGGAACAAAATTAAAAAGTAAAAGTGTGGGAAATGTTGATGGTAAACGCTTCAACATGAATGGTTTCGAGGCGAGATATTGAGAGACTTTGATTGTAATGGCTCATTGTGTGCACTTCTCTAGTTGACCCAATTTGTTAAGGAGACTTGCGCCTAGCGGCACCATCGCAACGCATTATAATTCGATGGCATGAATGCGAAAAGTGTAAATTTTGCGATAAATTCTTCAAATCAGTTGAATGCTAAATTGTAGTGGGCTTTGAAAGATCTCAATCGCACTGAAACGGTATGTGTAAGTGATGGTAAGTTATTGAGGTCTGAAGTTAAGTATAGTTGTTGAACTGGTACTGATAGCTAAATAAATTTGTTCTGGGTTTAGTGATATTCGAATGATTTCGTGATTATTGTGAAATAGTTTATAAGTGCGAATCAACGTGAAAGAATGCTGGGATCAAATGTATAAGACTGTAATGTTTTTATCGAATTATGAACATTGGAAGAACGCTCATCGTTGTCGCAGTGTGGTTGCTCTGTTGGACTGCTGAGAAAGAAGTTCCAAATTAAATCCCTGCGAAGTTGTTGCTAACACAGTATTCAAAGTGCTGCAAAGGGCATTTTTTCCCACTAAAGCAAAACGGATCGTAACAAAAAACTAGCAGCGTGCGAGTACCTCTTTTATTACGCAAACTAAGTTCTGGAAATATCTTGACAGCAAACCAATATAGTTATGGAGCATCAAAAATGTATCCAAGCTAACTATGCCTAGCGATTTCAATCGGCATCCATAAAATTGGGCTACAAACAAGGTCTGCCTCATTAGATGATCGAACAATTTCAAATCCTACAATCACAAAGAATCTTCAGTCCAAATAGTCATACCGCAAGCTCCATAATCAGTGACCATGTCCAATGAAAACAAATTGCCCAGCTACTACAACAAATCCATAATTTGCGTTGAACGAAAATCAAGGTTATGTTCAGGAAAATTTAGGTTGCGCAGTGCATTCGTAGATGATTGGCAATCTCAAGAGAAAAAAAAAACGGATTTAGTCTCAACATTTCTATGTGTGTATTTGTGCACAAATGACGAATGCACACGCAGCTAAACATTGATTAATGCCGATGGAAGTGCGTACAAGATTTAGCAGGTGTTGCGCTCTAGAGAGTGGCGGTCCACCCAAGGTACAAGTCCACATTTCGTGTGATTTCTGTCGATCGAATGTTGTTTGGTTGGCTTACTGTATGTGCTCCGTACTCAAAGTCGTGCACTTACTGCGTCCAGTTCTCCGATTCATTAATAAAAATCACTTTCTGGTGGGGGCTCATAATATACGGGAACCTGTGTGAATGTCGGCCTCTGCCGCTATGGTGTGAATGAGCGTTGAAATAGTTTAAATGTTTTATGGCCAAAGTCGTTTTCTATTTATTTATTTTTTATTAGCGAAAGTTCATTGAACGTTGACGATGCAAAGGCGATCGATCGATCGTGAATGGCACACGCATTATTCGAATTAGAACTCAACAAGTGTTTGGGTTGACTTTTATATTAATGTTTACGTTGTCTGGGGTTGGTGGATTTAATCGATGTTTTTACAGGGTAATGTGTTGTTCGTGATGCCCGCAAACCAGATGTTCTGCCTGCGCATTAGGCTATCGATTATGATTTCATTTGAATAACTTTAGAATTTTAATAGTAATCGATTGTGATGGATGCGATTATACAGATGCAACGCCTAAGGTCTTTCTTCCAGCAGGTATTTGCAAAAGATGAATTGAGCTTTCCTCTTGCGTGTTCTTGGCATTTGTGTGCCCCGAGACAAATGATTTCAAAGAACTTGGCGCAGTCTTTGAAGTTGGTATCTGTAGCTATATCTCTTCGAGTCCTTAAAGATTGTGACATGTAAGCCGGAGGTAACCTTAAAACAAAAGAGTTGGACAACGAACTGGAATGCCAGCTAGTCGCTGGGGAATTTGTACTTTTGTTGTAATATAATTATATACTCAAATGTCTGTGGCCACTGTGTAGAAATTATGAAGATCGCTTGTGCACCCTTTCCAATACGTTCATATTGTATTTTTTAAGCAGCTCTATGCTTGCTTTTGTGTTTTAGCCTGCGTACCAATTATCCCCTAATTTCCGTTTGCACATGCTTTCCAATTTTCTTATAAAAATCTCAAAATTTACCTTTCCAGGCTTTCGGTCACATCAGCGGATGTCACATTAATCCCGCCATCACCTTTGGATTTATGGTTGTTGGTGAAATGAGCATTTTGAAGGGCGTTTTCTACATAATCATGCAGTGTATCGGTGCTATTGCTGGAGCGGCTCTAATCAAGGTTGTTTTAATTAAATCGATTTATATTTTCAATTTCTTGAACGCTTTTGTGACTAATGCCACAGGTCGCTATCCCAACCAATTTGGGTGGTACCACACTCGGTGTAACTGCCTTCAACACTGATCTTACCAGCGGACAGGCAGTTCTCATAGAAGTCCTCATTACGTTCATTCTCGTCTTCGTAGTAAAGGGTGTTTCCGATACCAGACGCAACGACATTAAGGGTTCAGTGCCACTTGCCATTGGTCTCTCTATCACGTCTGGACATTTAATGGCTGTGAGTTAAAAGTACACTCTTTCACTTAAACGGACTAACTTCACATTTTTGTTTTCTACAACCAGGTCAAACTGACAGGTGCTAGCATGAATCCAGCCAGATCTTTTGGACCAGCTGTCATCATGAGCGACTGGGAGTTCCAATGGGTAATTCAAAAATATGTCTTTCTCCTCACAAACACTGATCATATAATTTTTTTTTAATGTCTTCCAAGGTCTACTGGGTAGGTCCAATTGCTGGAGGCATTCTGGCTGGTATCGTTTATAGGCTACTCTTCAAGGCGAGAAAGGGTGACGACGAAGCCAACTCATACGATTTTTAAATATTCATAGAAAATAGCTTTAAAATCCGATTTTTCCATGTATATGTATATAAACAAAAAACACACATTTGCCTTATCCAAGTAACACAAGCACCATTCAATCTAAGTATTTATCTGAGAAACGAAAAAAGAAATGTATGCACTCGAAGAGATTTATTTGATTTTTTTCAACAATTTACTTTATAACTCACACAAAAAATACCAAATATTTCGTTGAAGGGATACTGTATCCATTTCGAACAATTCGTAGCTCGAAAAAGAGAATATTAGTATTTTATTCTTATCATTATAATAGTTGTAATTCCATAAACAGGAGGGTATTGTTGTTATTAAAATTTACATAAGAAATTATTATCATTTTGTATTTTAGAAAAAAATAAAACACACACATACGTTTGTTTTCAGAACGAATATGTAGTTGTAGGCAATTTATGAATGTATTACTTACAATGAATATTGTATTATTAGTATTAGACAAGAAATATTAAATGTTTCATTTCTTGACAAAAATACAGATTGTTTTTCATTGCGATGTAATAACCCTTTTTCTGGTAATAATTTCTCCACGATGAAGTTTCAAGTTTGATCAAGATCTCCTGCGGAACTGCCGGTGATGTGGAGACTGTAATGGATGGTTGCGACTTGAGAATTAATTAAAGGTACACAACCACATAAGCTACTTACTTCCGCAAAATCGATAAAGGGGATATTTGACAATAATGCAGACGATTTACAGCAGAGACAATACTGAGACCACCAACATCGGCCGATTTTCCGTTACTTGCCTACAGGCTATATTTTTATGGAGTGGCAAACTCTAAGTGCGCTTGTATTGTTACATAGAAATTCGTATTGACAAATGTCACGTAACTTCAAAAATTCCGGCTCACACCTTGCATATGCCACTTCCGCTGTGGGCAAAGTTGCTAACAGCGTCCATAGAATTTTATCCGTTAAATTTGATATTATTCGTTAAGTGTGGATAGTTTTTTTTTAAGGAATAAGTATGAATATATATGAAAAATGTGCAATGTAGATTGGTTGAATTAAAAAAACATTTTGAACAAAATTTCTTCAATTATGTAAGAATTACATGAAATCGAAGTTAATGATATTCAAAATATGCAAAATCCGCAACCATGTTTGTCCTAGTAAATGTCTAGTATATGGAACATCTCCATTAGATAGTTTTATTGACTAACAAAATCGAAATATTCGCCTTTTAACAATAGGCCTGTTTTTTTGAGCTTCGTTCTCAGCAAAGCAAAGTAAAGTAGGATTTTCAGCACGCAATTACAACAACTACGCTCTACTTGACACTTCGAGACACGCAGTAGTTATTGTAATTTGTGTGCTGAAAATCTTACTTTACTTTGCTTTGCTGAGAACGAAGCTCAAAAAAACACGACTGATATATAATAACTAACCAATGGCATTCAGTAATGTAATAAAAAAATGTTAGTTTAAAAAACACGACTGATTGTAAAAAAAAGAATTAAAAAGATATGAACAAGACACATTCAAGTACCTATACATAACTAATTGACAATCGGGGACTATATACCTACACAGCCTACCAAATATATGAGCCGACTGTCAAATAATAAGGTATAGGTATTTGAATGTGTCTTGTTCACATCTTTTAAATTCTTTTTTTTTACAATCAGCCGGGTTTTTTTGTTTTTTAAACTAAGTTTTTTTTATTTTTATCTTGTTAGCCTACGACACTCCGGGGAAGAATTCAAATCTAATGACACCTCACTATTCAAATTCGGTTAAACCGTTTAGGCTACACGGCGTCACGTAGGAACGTTAATAGGATACGCTCGAAACACATAATCCTCCCTGTGTCCAGTCGGGTAATAATCGGTCTATTCGCATACTTTCCCGAGCCAAACACTACAAATCCGTCAAACTCAAACAATTTACTAAAACTCTGAAAATATACGCAAAAGTACGTGGATAGACTTCGAGCTATTTTGAGCAACTTTCTTCTTTGACATGTAATCCATATCACATATAAATATATAACTTACCTTTTTGCAACATATGAAACGTTTTAGGACAACATTCGACCACTACCGAATTTCCTTTATTCTTACAGATTTTATTGTTCTGTGCAATTAATTTTTAAGCCGGATTTTGAATTTGTTTCTTGACAACTGACTGACATTTGACATATTTATCAGTACTTCTCGGTTGAAATTCTCTGAGCTGTTTCGAGCCAAGAGAGGAACCACTCGTTACTCGTTATTTAGCTCATTTTCTCTTTTTCTGTCATTTTTGATGAGTACGTGTATAGACTTTGTGTGATTGCGATCGATTTATATCGATTGCGTTCGATTCAAACTGCGTACACGAACGAACCTAATGTATCTATTTAGACTATATTAACTTGAACCTAACACTCAACATAATAAGGGTATTCACTTAATCTCATAATTTTATGCAGCTCGAAAATTCAAAAATTTCTGCCGTGCTTTAAGTGAACACCCCTCGGAAATATCATTGCGTAAATCGCGCAAATCGACTGTCAAGTCGGTTGTCAAACTCAGCTGTTCTAATTATTTCCAAATTATCAAAATTCCAAAAGTAAGCGAAAAGAAAAAAAATTGTAAAATTCTTGGAATAATCGGCAGTAAACGAGCTATTTATATTGGAAGTATAAAAAAACTCTGCAAACAAACAAATAATAGACGACTGTCTGTCAAAGTTTGACATTTGTGATTTAGGCAACTTTCCGCTGTTGAGTTCCGAGTCTAAATCGTGGCGGAAAATTTAAGGTCTGCGTAAACTATACTCCATATAAAATCGGACAGTGGTAAATTTCTGCAGTTTACGCAGTTTATGAGGCTTTTACGCTTTTAAGTGAATACCCTTAATATGCGTCTGATGGTAACACTATCCACTAAAAATAAATGATGCGAGTTTTGGCTGTCAGTTGCGATGTTGAGTTGAAATGTAAATGCCGCTAGGTGCGAAACTTGGCTGGGTATGAGTTGCGCTGATATTGTGAATAGATCAGAATGTAATTTATTTTACAGTTCACAGTGTTCTCTATATTGACATTTCTCACTGACATTTATGTGAAAATTGTTTTTTTTTTTTCGTTATTCTTTAAATTTAGAGTTATATCTTTTTTGTTTAGCCTATGACACTCCGACTTCCGCTGGGAACTTTATGTACTTGGACGTAAATCCGGTTTTTTTGTTTGTTGTTGTACGGTCCGTTGTTTTACACTTTGGGCCATGTTTAAGTTAAGATTACAACCCCTAAACTGACAGAAATAACAAATTGGTCTATTTTTTTTTTTGATTTCGTTGTAAACTCTTAAACCAGACGTCCATCTCAGCCAAAGTGAGGTACAAACAACAAATTAATCTCACTTTTCCGAGTGAGTCTGAAATTTTAGAAATTTCAAACTTTTTGTGTGTTTTAATCCGGTTTAGTTTTTTTCCTCAATTTTGGGAAAATTTCGGAAAATTCAGCTGTTAATGCCCGATTCTACAGTTGCGCCTTTCCTGGTGAATTCGGACCTTGATTATAACATACTAACATAATAAAAGTTTTGTAATATTGTATTTTTTTAGGAAATTTAGTCAAATTTCGTTTTATTTAGCAAGAAATAAAGTTGGTCTTATGATCCATTCTAGTTGATATACCAAAATAAAATATTTGACTACAAAATATTTGACTACAATCCCAAATATTGCCAAGCCAATCAGTAAATTGAGTGATAAATCTGAAATCTATTTGTAGCGATGGGTGTCAGGCAAGTGTTTATATTAAATCCAGAGTTTAGAATCGAAGAATCCTGACTGAAGCGCTTATATTAATTTGATTTGCATGCCATATAAATCGACTCATGTCATTCCATCCATTTAGCAATAGGGTAGGTGCAATGTTTCCTACTCTCTTTAAAATCTTTTCTTATTTTTTACCTTCACACTAGCAATTTTATAGTTCGCAATTTGCAATTTTGCATAGAAGATTTCGCCATTGTGAGTTCAAAAAATGAAGACTCGACATTAAAAATGATTATCCCGGAATACAACAGCATCATATTATAATTCATACGAAATGTCACATTCATTTATATAAATCCAAATAAATATAAAACAAACAATTTTACATTTTATTATATGAACGTTGTACCTTATGTATAATGATAGTAATTAGGTAACCACAATTTATTACATACATAATAGGAATATTAGCCAATGCAATAGAAAGGTTCGATTTCAATGCACTTCTGAATACAAGCAATTGCACAGCAGTAGGAGCACGTTTTTGGAACAATGACAACTGAAAATAAAAAAATTGTATTGAGTTATTAAAATAAGTACGTGTACATATTAACAAAGTTCAAATGAGTTGAGTATGAATCACTACAAAAAACAATTGTGTTTGAACATATAAAGGTATGAAATGTATAAGAGTTCTTATCAAATGATTGTGGATTCACTTTACAACATCTGTCTGGATCTATACAAATGAAAAATATTTAGACTTATAATTCATTAGAGGTTATTATTTAGAAAATAGCTTTTAAAGCCGATGGTACTTTCGATTTCTCTCGGGAATATCTGACAAATGATGCCGAGTTGGCATCAGAATATTATTATGCTAGATTGAGAAAGCACGGGAGTCGAGTACTGAAGCAATTAATCATAAATTTAGAGGGAAATGGGCGGAACTAATGTCTGAACTAGGTAGTATGATTCGGATACCACTAACTAAATATACAGACATTATCTAATGGCTCCGCGCATCCCTGAAATTGAATAAAAAAAATATATGGCGGCTATAACTACAATCAATGATTCTATACATATTGATTAAATGATTCAAGTGTTACTTTTTCTATGCATTTCGTTCATTTCCTACACTTGAATGACGATGACTCCCTTTGTTTTCAGTGCTCTTCTGACTTGGTTTTTATTCAATTATTAAATGTATTAAAAACAAGGATGACATTATCTGACTAACTTTTGCCAGTTTTCGTAGTTCACAGTGCCCAGCTTTGAAATGACAGAGTCAAAACGTTCGGTTTTTCGACATATTTTCCTATTTCGATTGTGTGCTATGAATACTGTGATAAAAATACAAATTAACGTATCAAGAAAGTCGTGATAAGCTCGACAGTATATTCATTGTGTTTACTTTTGTCAACTTTTAGTTCCGGAACCAGACTTTGATACGGCAAGATGTAGGTATGTATTATATAAGAAATACAGCGCTTTAATACAAATGTTTACAAGAAGCTATTATAGAGAACCTGTTCGCGGGCAAATGAATTATAATTTTTCAAAGATGCATTCTCCTGTATTTCAGTAGACAAACATGCAGCCGTTGCGAGTGACTAATGCGGTTAATTAGCTCTGTCTTCTTCGTTATTCATAACCTATAATGGTAACTTAAGCCTTTTGTTTGGTATATTTTTTTAAATTTTTATTCCAATGATGGTATATGGAAATATTATAAAAATTAAATAATATTTCCAGGGATTGCCGAGAATCTAGCATGGATTGTTTTTATTTTTTTCTATTTTTTTTTTTTTTTTTCAGTTAGTAACTGTCCAAACCAGAGATGAATTAATTAAAAGATATGGATATCTTTCATACGTCCATTCTCCCAAAACCCATTTGTTTACATTACTGTTTTTGTAATTTTACCCCCTGACTGTGAATGCAGGTGAACTACAAAAAGTCATGTCACTAATGGCCGGACACTAATGTCGTTTTCCATTGGGACAAAAAATCAATCTTTTTTTTGATTCGAATCACTTTCGATATTTTTTAAGATTTACACATACTACCACAAATACAGCACAGCTGTTTTACGTCATTAAAGAAGTTTGTTTTAAAACAAATGTGCAAAGTTTCGTGAAAACCAAAATAAAGAAATACATAAGCAGCAATGGACATAGTTTTGAAGGAATTATTATCTTCATTGTTTTCCTCATCATCTGGAAACTCCGAATCACCGAAACTACTCCATTTGTATCTGCAACAGAGGAAACATTTTTCAAGCCGATTTCCATGGTTGATTTTACCAAAAACAAACAACTGATATAGCTGTCAAATAACGCACTAATCCATTTACAAAAGCAGATCAATTTCATTGCATGTTCCATGTAGCCGCATAAAATCTGAGATCTGAAAAAGATTTTTGGTGGTCCCAATGGAAAACGACATAATAGTCCTGCTTTCATGGGCAACGCGGTGTTCAATTGTTTTGTGTTTCGTACTGAATTTGTTTGGTTTTTGTTGAGGATTTGATTAAATTGAAAAAAAAAGTTTTAAAGTTAAAACACATAAAAAAAACCAAACCCAAAAACCAACTAAAGGCTTTTCATGGAACTGAAAGAAGATGTTTTCTAAACTTATATAAAACTCAGCTCACCTCCAAGAATCCAATTGTAGTAAGGTGTCTCAGACACTAACGTTATTCGACAATTCAAAGCCGCCCCTCCTGAACTAGGTGTTTGGTCGGGTCTGGGTGTAGGTGCCTTGTCCGGCGTTATAGTTCTCGTTGAAATACCTTCCGTAGTCGTTCGAGTCGCCTCTGTAGACGCATCTTCAGCCTCTGTTGGTGCAATGTCTGTTGTTGTGTCCTTCGGGATCACATCTTCTGTAGTCGTTCCAATCACCTCTGTGGTTGTATCGTCAGTTTCTGTGGCTGTTGTCACCGTTGGCATTAACTCAGTTTGTGTATGTGTCTCAAAGTCCTTCGATGTTGTAATAGAGTTACTGTTTTCAGTAACTGTTGCAGTAGTATCTTTCTCAGGACCTTCGGTGGTTGATGGTCTTGGAATGTACTGTGGTTCTATGTCCTGTGCGCTTACACTACCCATTGCAGCGAATGCAATGAGAACAATCGCACAAGGAATTTTAATCATCTGCACAATACAAAAACACTCTTTATCAGAACACATTAAACTCAATTTGATTTAAAAATATTTATACCATTTTTTTTTCTATTTTGAAATTCTCAAACACTGACTATATGAAGCGACCAAACTCAAACCAACGTC
Source organism: Cheilosia vulpina (assembly GCA_916610125.1). NCBI lineage: Eukaryota > Metazoa > Arthropoda > Insecta > Diptera > Syrphidae > Cheilosia > Cheilosia vulpina. The sequence goes on from OU744279.1 coordinate 63,770,728, forward strand.
AACTGTTAACTGAACAAAGCGTCCGTCTTGATTGCGAAATTTACAAAATAGCATAGTTTATAGAGTTCTCAATACAGTCATCCATCAGTGAATAATCTTCTACATGTCTCACTTGATTTTCTCCGATTTGCGAGCTTATTTAATGATAAACGGTTGGCGCGTTTACGATGGAGCGATGCAGCCCCACCAACCAACCCCTGCTGGCTGGCTGCATTGTTAACTTCGAACGATCCACATCCACATATTATTAAACACGGAACCCATTAGCCCATTACGTATTGAGTAATGTGTGGAGATGTGGTAAGGAGAATCGATACGACCCGATACAGTTCTGTGGAATGCAATTCAATACTTTTGCAAGCTAATCAAAGTACTTGGTGATAGCGTCACGCTTAAGGTTCGTGGAAAACAGATAAGTCCGAGATCGGTTTTCCTTATGATTTATGAAAGTATGCGAATAATTTGCAGAGATCCCGACAGAGAAGATCGGAATAAAGGCGGCTGACTTGTTGAATGTCGCGATTTTCTATAGGTGCGCATCTGGCCAACAGATGTTAGCTTGCACTGATGCAGTTAACGAGAGGATCGAAGCCCCTTGAAAGGCCTATTTATATAGATTCCGAGAGATATTCGAATCAGACCACCACTGTCGGGTCTCTTTTCGTCTATTTGCTGGAGGCTTGCTGAAAATCTCCCATGAAGTCTGCGCTTTGTTGTGCGTTCTCGTTTCTGTAAAAATCTAAAATTGACAATCTTTCTGTTTATTTCCTTAAGGTCATCGCAGCGTTCTCTTATGAGATGATTCAAAACATGATACATGGAGTATAATGATTCACGCAGTTAGCAAACGTTTCAATAAATCAATTAAATTAATAAAATCGTTATCTTTTTTTCGTGTGCTAATGATAACCCGGCTGCAGGGTTTTTACAGTAATTCTTGTTATTTTACGATTATTTACTTGTTCAAGCCTTCCGGTGCATCACAGAAGCTCATCTGATAAGAGCAATATTTAAATTATTCCCCTTTCCAATAGTTCCACTCGGGGATTCACTCACTCGTGAAATCGAATTGAATGAAACTGGCGAAATTTTAAAAACTAATTAGTGGCGGCTAACATCTTTGTATAAAATTCATCAGCCGCTCTTGCGAAAGTGCTTCTTTGGTGAATTCTTCTGACTTGGAATTGAAGAGTGTAACTATTCTCTTCTCAGAGCAATGAGAGGGGTTTTAATTTGCTTGTTCCAGACACTCCATGGCGCATCTTTTTGCCCAATGAAAAATGGCATTAGGTATAGTCGACGTCGAACATAAGAAAATTAGGAATCGTCACTGATTTTCTGAATCATTTTAAGGGTAAGGAGGTGTTATGTGATACGCAGTCAAGTGCCAGTTCCCTTTGCGTGAGACTTGATATAAAATATACAACACACATACAGCGCTATGTTGACCATCAGGTTTCAAAAATAGTAAACATACTGAGACGTGTGATCGATGTAACAATACCATCGATTTTAAATGGAAGTAACTGAAACTAGTTGAATGCAAGCACGTGCATTGGGTATCAATTTCGCACGATGATTTTATTTGCCATTAGACATCAGAATGTCTAAGCCGTCAGAAAATAGAGGTGAATTCAAATGCGTATCATTGAAAACAGGTTGAATTGAATGGATGAAAAATACTCGTACATGACAGCTCCGAAAAATGTTTTTTGTTAAAGTGGGTATAGAGTTTAAGCTCTGCATGTCTTAGAATGATGCAATAAGGAGGGTTTATCCATCAACCCTAACAAAACTATTCTAGTTCATCTTACCAGAAAGAGACTGGTCAACTTACAATCCATTATCCTGAATGGAAATCCGTTAAACTACTCCAGTGAAGTAAAATATCTCGGAATTATCCTTGATAAGAAACTGAACTGGAATTTACAAATCAAGTCTGCCACAGAGCGTGCCACTAAAGCCATGTGGGCCTGTTGCCGTACAGAACTTGGGGTCTTAATTCCAGAATGATACACTGGTTATACACAATGATGGTAAGACCCATTGTCTCGTACGCGGCAATCGTCTGGTGGCCGAAAGTACTTGAACGAACCACGGCAAACAAGCTTCAGAAGCTTCAACGGATTGCCTGTCTCGGTATTACAGGTGCAATGCGCACTTGCCCAACAATAGCACTTGAGGCCATTATTGGGCTCCCACCCCTGCAATTCTTCGTTATAAGTTAAGATCAGATGAACATGTGGGACATCTGAAAATACTTAATCTAATCCCAAACTTGGATATGTCCTGCTCCGTACCTGACAGTATGGTTAGGGAGTATAGTTTTGGGAAATTATTTGAAGTAGAATTACTAGTTGGTCCAATGGGGTTCCGACACTGGACCCCAAAAGTTTAGTTTGGTACACCGGCGGATCAAAAATGGTTTCCGGAGTTGGAGCTGGTGTCTTTGGTCCCAACACCAAAATATCGATATCCATGGGGATGTGTCCCACGGTTTTTCAAGCGGAAATCCATGCAATACAATATACCAGTAAAGGTATTAAAGGCGCCATCATACAAGTTTTCTCCGACAGTCAGGCAGCTTTACAAGCTTTACCGTCCAATAAAATGGACTCCAATACAGTTAAGAGCTGTCTCGATGCCCTGCAAACCGTAGCCAAACACAACAAGGTCAAACTTGGTTGGGTACCTGGTCATCAAGGTATTGCCGGCAACGAACTTGCTGACAAACTCGCCAGGGCTGGATCCGAAACTGTTCTCTATGGACCAGAACCTTACTGCAGAGTCAATTGGGCTACTGCGCTAAGACTAATTAATGAATGGGAACAGCAACTTCGTCTTAACCACTGGGAAAATGTCCCTGGTCTAAGACAATCCAAGCGATGAATCGAGCCCTACTCCTACAAGAAAATCCTTAAACTCAGTAAGGATAACATAAGAAAGCTAGTGGGCTTCCTCACAGGCCACTATGGCTTAAGATACCACCTCAACAAAATGAACCTTTGTCCGGATACAGAATGTAGATTCTGTCTGGAGGATGTCGAATCCTCTGAACACATCTTCTGTGCCTGCCCGGCTTTTCATTGGTTAAGAAAACGTGTCTTTAATAGAGAGACTCGTACACCAGCAGATCTAATGAACTCTGCTACTGAGGACTTATTGACCTTCATCAGGGAGGTCACACATCTCTTAGAATAACTTATCCCCATGATACAATAGATCTTTCAGGTCGCAGTGTCGGCCATCAGTGCATGGGATAATAATAAAAAATAAAAAATAGAGTTTAAGCTTGAATGATTAGTTCCCAAAAACAGTACAAAAAATAGTATTATAGTGGACAGCTAGACACACAACCACCATAAGTTTTCAATTTATTTGCTACTTTTAGTTATGGCTGCAAAATGAATCAATCTTTCACTGTTTCCAAAGTGGTAAGTTATTGGTGTTCCGATAGAGGCAGGCACTTTATTGAATCCTTTCCTATAGCATATACATTTTATTCCAAATTGTAGGAGTTTCCAAAGTGCAGGAAGCAGTCCCGTATGTTCTGCTGGCATTGACAGTAATCCGGAAACGGTGGAGCTAAAACTTCATTCATAATCATCAAAAGATCAATGTACTTCTTCAGTGCTGCGGAGTAATCGCCGACATCGTACAAGCGCTTAGCTGTGCGATTCATCAGCTCGGTATCCTAAATATATATTTTTATTAGCATCAATTTCAGTGATTTCAGAACTCGCAACTATGTTACCTGCATAACTTTAAGCCCCTTCAGTATATTCGTACTCTGGCCGCAGTGCACACATTTAACCATGAAATCGTTGCAATTAGCAGGCACATCGATTATGCTCTCACACGACTGGGCAGCATCACACCTGAATCGAATCACATCCAACTTCATATCTTCCAGACGAGGCCAATTCTCCAAGCAAGCATCACATGAGCAGTCGAACCAATACAAGTCTTTCAGCTTTGCTTGCCGATCTTCACGTTTCTCTTGAGTGTACATTGGACCGTAGTTTTCAGATATTTGCAGACCCGCTTCAATCGATTTGATGGTGTTGACGTGGATTGTATTTCCGCGAAAGTACCTTCGGAAGAAAAGAAAAACTGTCAGTTTGGTGATCAAACGTGGACTGCATTAAATTCACCGTACAACACCTGGATCGCATGAGTGGTTGAAAAGCGCCAAAGTGGGATAAAGTCCACCCCCAATGAAAACCGTTTTCTCCCCCTCTTTAGCCGAGTCGTGAAGTTCGGAGATTTCGTGGGTGTTGAACTGAATAAACTGAAGGTTGCGCAGAATTAACGAGCTAATAAGGACGATATCGTGGCTTGATGGCGACTTCCCAAAGTATCCGGCAACTTCAAGGCATTTCGTCAGAAAACGAGCCATTAAGCCATGTTGGAAGAAGTTTGAGGCATTCCGCTCTTTCTCATGGCGGACTAAATGGGAAACACATTGGTAGTCATCCTTTGGTAATCTGAAAATGTTTTTTAGCTCCCAACTTAACGAGGTACAAAAATCTAATCGATTACTTATTAATTTCGTCAATGGATAATGTTTTGTCAATGACGTCCATTACAGTTTTGAAATACTCCAAAGATCGACTAGCCATTATTCGCAAAGCTAGATGGCAATTTACTGAGGCTCCAGAACGCCAGATTGTTGTCAGTAGTCCACATTCATATTGATGATATGTCTCCGCCGCATGCTTAAGACATTTTTCTGAACAATAAATTATGTCGCAACATTTTGGACAAGCAACTGGGATTGCAGTCCTGAAACGAATTGAGGGTTATACCAGAAAAATTTCTGCATTTTATATTCACCTTATAAAACAGTTTTCACAATGAGTCTTTGAGAATTTCTCGATCAGCACCGCGGCAAAAGGACGCTCAACCAATATTTCCTCGCCAACCTTGATGTTCCTACCAGCTCTTGCAAACCGGCCTTCGTCTCTATTTTGATCGATTCTAATACCGGAACTCGTGAATGTCTTCTCATCTGCAGCGTAAGGGCTAGCAACAACATCTTTCTGTTTTTCGGACATTTTCTTTGTTCTGGGATCTTTTTGGAGCATTGTGATCATCGCTACTGCATCGAAACTCAATTTAGCTTTTTTATCTTGAGCCAGCTTCGCATCGTCAAGTGTGGAAATTGTTTTTCTACAAAATTTAATCAGAAAATAAATTTAAAAATAAACCTCTGCCTAAAATTAGGCCTAAGTTTAAGCTTTAGTTAGAAAAAAATTCTAGCTTTACTATGAATATTTTTTGTAAAGTGGGGAAATGTGTGGAATTTTATATTTTATTTCCTAGAGAAAAGAATAGGATGAATAAAGAACATGTTGTAGAAGTTCGTATAGTGCAGGAAGATTTAAAGACTCATGTTTCTTGGCATTCATCTTTCAGTATATCTCAATAAACTAAATAATGACTCGAATTAAATGGGGTCCGCGTTGTGATATTATTATGTGGAACTTACTACAGCCTACCACAAATTAATCGATACTCTACTAACTGTTACCTCAACTCCTTGCATTTGGTTTTCTTTAAAAAGTGATTGGGTGTAGTAGGTATCGAAGTCTAACAGTATTCTGTTTTAAAATTTACACTTTCTGTATGAAGTACAAATTTGTGGTATTTCTGTTCTCTAATTAACTCGCTTCATAGTCATTGTTCCGAAAGCAGTACAAGTGCTGGTGAACCGATGCCACAAATTAAAAGAAAACATATTTCTACTATACTTACTGAAAGGATAACAAAGCGCTGGGATAGTTTTTCTTTGCCAAGTAACATCTCGCTTGACGTTCGTACAGTTTGTATACCAAGTCGTTCGGGTATCCGTAATCCATAGCTCTTTGCACATCCAACAACGTTTCATCATACTTCAATAAGTGATAGAGAGCTGCAGATCTGTTTGCCAATATAATGGCCCTATCAATGACTAAAAGAAGAGAATCATAACCTCAATTATATTTCACATTGCCTTAGCAGTTAAAGAACATCGACATACGTTTATCTTCCGGTAAAGCGATATAACTTTTCGTATACAACACCATAGCCTCCAGCCATCTCATCGCCTTGAATGCTAGGTTGCCCTTTTCCTTGAATGTTGTTGCAACCGAAATGCTCTTTCCCTCGAAAGTGCGCCCAATTTTCAGATCATTTTGACGGATAAATTCCAAACTATCGATATAAGCCATACGATCCAGGTCACTCGTGCATTGAGCAATCTTTTCGATATCGCTTTCATTGCAGGTGTTCCGCAAGTTCATATAGTATTCCGGAAAGAACCCAGATATTTCCATTAAAGACATTTTCCACAATTTATTTAAAACAAAAACTTTTATTATATTAGAAAAATATTCGGAATTGAACTGAATTGCTCTTTTCGTCAAGGAATCCGGTGAAAAACTAAATGAATTCTCCTTACCAAATGCTATATTTAGCATTTACAGCTGAAAAGGTGTATATCTCACAAAGTTCTCTTTGAGTGATGTTCAAAATCACAAGAGTTTTATTTTTAGTTTGCCGTATCTCTTTGGCAAATTCGAAATTCTTTTCTGCATATACATTAAACATTTATGTTTTCCAGCGCATGAGTGTGTAGTTCGAAATTGAAAGCAAGATGTCAAAGAGGCTCGTTGTACTCTTAACACATGACATCGCTTATCCTGCAGCAACTTTAATTTTTGATTTCGAATAAATCCCTGCAATAGATTGCAAGCCAGACCCTTGCAAAGAAAACACCCACAACTTGTATAAGTAACAAACTTCTTTTATTTGTTTCAAATATAATTAACCGTGTGCTTCTCGCTAAAACGATCAATAAAGTTAAATGCAAATGCAAATATGGACAAAACAAGTTGCAATGAAAGAAAATGATGGCAACGCAAAGGAAATGAGGCGCACAATTCTGTGCTCTACGCTCAGGGTGCGCCGTATCGCTCTGCTAAAATCGTTTAATTACAAAATGAATGGTATATGTAAATAGAAGACAAAGACTCCCTCCATTAAATGGTAAAATACAAATCACAGAATTGTCGAAGGAAATCCTTAAAGACTGCACCTTGTAACGGCGGCGAGAAGGAGCAGGAGTTCATGGAAGATCAATTCTTTTTCTTTCCGTGCTTCTCCTGCTTCCTCTCGCGAGCGGCTATGAATTCTCTTCGAGTGTCGCTGGATCGCACGTCTAGAATGAAATTCATTTTATTGAAGATGTGTGTGGCCACAGTGGGCTCTGTTTCGAAGTCGTAGTGTTTGAATCGCACCGCCGAAGCACTTGACGACGAGGACGATGTCGAGGAGCCGGCAGTAGTGCTAAAGTGCTGTGGACTGGCGGGAGAGCCACTGACAGCCGTCGAAGAAACATGTTTTGAAGAAGACGCGTAGCCGTCTGGTTGCTGCGGCTTTATCCAAATTCGAATGATTGCTTTATTTTGTCGCCGTTCTATAATCTCACAGAACGCGATGGAGTCGATCGGGTAGGTCATTGCTTTTTGTTTCGTCCAGAACTTCGAAGAGTTCTTTTGCTGGTCAATTTCGATGCGCTCACCGGAGATTCCTAGCTGCACTTCGGACTTAAAGAAGCGTTTGTCGATGATGTTTAATTTGTAGGTGCGATACATCGGAGCTTCGATCATGTCGTTGTGATCCATCATGCGCTCTTCGTAGGACGCCAGATTTCCTCCGCTACCATGCACATCGCGAACAGCTGCATCGCCTGCTTTTTCGTCTTCCGATGTCATGGAAAGCGACCGATAGTCAACACGAGTAACATGCGCAAGAGGACGCCGCTCGGCCAAAGTCAAGTGGCTGAAACCAAATTTGGAACAAGGTTCCCGAACATCTAATGGTGGAAAATCTTCCATGTCGTCATTGTCCTCCGTCATGTAGAGGCCGTAATGCCGAATGGACTTCAATGGGATATCAGGGTATTGAATAACGCATCTGTAGCAGATGAAACCGATGACCTCCTGGATCTTGGCATTGGCCAGCACGCAAATCTTCATTGGATAGTTGCGTTCCTTCTCAGGAAGCATATTGATGAATACATTTATCCTTTTTGTCTGCAATCCCGTGTGTGCAGCTCCATCAAACCTCGCAAACTCAATGAATTTATTGGCCGTTTGTTTTGGACTATTGACCAATTGAAGCGACAGCCGACTGTTCCTTATCTCTATCGAATTGGGGTCAATTGGTTTTCTTACAAATAAGTCTGACCTCTCGCCACCTACGTTTGATTGATCTTCGAAGTTTACACACTTTGTTCGGGCAGCCTTCCGTCTCGCAATGTCCATCTTCTCCAATTTTTGAGCGGTGTTTGACCTAAACCTGTGTGCGCCGATTTCGGGATACATCTGTATGTCAAATGACTGCGAAGCCAAATCCATGTCTTCGTCGTCACTTTGATCGAGGCCTGGGTAACAGACAAAATCCACTTCACTGAGTCCACTCTCCGGCGGCCGGGGATTGTTTTTCACACCAACTTTTCTAATTGTGGTTCGCTGCTGCTGAGGCGTTTGAAACTTTTTTAAGTAGTGCTTCGGTAGGTCATCGCTGAGCATCACAGTTTCGCACATACCAGTGTCATCTGTAGAAATAAAAGAGTTTCGTATGTGGGAAAGAAGCCAGTGTGGATTGTTGTAAGTGGCCATTGCGGAAATGAACAATTTTAGCAATACTTTAATAAGCTATCGTGAAAGAAAAATTATTTAACTGAGAAATATATTTTTTTTCTGAGTGACATAAGAAGTTTGACACTTGGATGTTTGTAAATAGGGGACATTTTTGTGAGGGATATTTGATATGTCAGCTTGGCTGAGCAGCGCAGGGTTTGCATTTGTAGAAATATTCGGAGTAGCTAAATGAAGCATGTGGAACATCTTTTTCGGAGACATAAGTGAATTTACGTTATTATGCGTCTATTAAATAAAAACATATTGGCATAGACACAAAACTATTATCGTATTGATTATTTCGTTATATATAGTAGACTATTCAATCTGATATTTTGCAGCGCTTTACCGTTCCGTAAATTTCCTATTAGATACCTAGATAGCTTCGCTTTCGACTATGACTGGGAGAACTGCTGGAAACAAATTTGGCGGGCTAATAATTTTACCGGGTACCCTAGTTTTATACCTATACAAACAAGAAACCACGCACAACAGAATAAAAAACTAAATTGTACAAAATTAACACAACAAGAAAAAAAAAATAATGACAAGTGAATAATAGAAAATAAATATACAATTTGCCAGAGAATTTAAAAGAAAAAATATATATTTAAACACTTTTTTATTGAAAGAAGACCAATTCTTATTATAATTGCACTACAATACAAATATTAATTTATAGCATTATACTGTCATACGTGCTAATACTTATTAAATTTATTCACTTTAGGCTTTAAAAAGGTATAATATAGTGTCTCCTTATATTTACGTAGCAAATATGAACATTTGTGCTGAACTCGCACATTACTCTAGTGAAAAAGTAGCATTCGTAGAAATGCGAATATGAATTGGTACGAACAGGCCTACATGTGTAACGTCCCTGTCTGCCGTCGTCAACATTTATAATATTTCTATTTTATTTATTCACACCGGCGTAGATAGAATTCTTAAAAGTACAAATTACGAAAGATTCATGTTCTGCAGCTAAAGAAACAAAGAGTGGAACACAGTTGTTTTATTTGCTTGCATTTGTATTCAATTTCCTTTCATCTCATTGATTTTAAAACCGAACATGTCAACAAAGTGAGTGCTAAAAAATACAATGGACTTCGAATCTTGCACCGAATTTTATGGTAAATATAAAATATTTTGTTGTTCTATTTTTACTAACAACAACAATCCAATTCAAAACAGAAGACTTTCAATCATTTGTCTCGCCCGAGTACAACATCGATGAACTGGATGAAATACTGCGTAGTACTGACGCTAATCTATCATCTGGTCTAGAGTACAGCTTTGAACCTGTGAAAAATTTCCAAAACTTTCCATCTCCTCCCGCCTCATCCAACTCCAACAGTGAAAAATTTGAAAATATTAAAAGCGAATGTGATTCGCCTACCGATTTTAATCCTGATGACTTTATTAACTTCTTCTCCGACGAAGATGGAGACGGCAAATCTATTAAATCCGAAACTCGTAGCACCCCATCGCCAACGAATAGTTCTACTTCCACAGTATCAGGAGATTCTGTGAGTCCTATGATGGTCGATACTCCTCCCGTGTCACCGCCCAGCAATGTAATTCAATTACCGGCAAACATTTTGCCGCTCGCCTCCAACACGACATCAATAAATCTGCTACAAGGCACTCTTATACCGGTGAAAACTGTGCCGCTAACTGCACTGCAAATTCAGAATTTCAAAACTCCGTTTAAAATCAGTCCAAAACCCGCAGATACCACTACCAAACCCAAAACAATTGTACTTTCCAGTAAGGATTTCCAAGCAATGATGCAAAAGATCCATAATGGTAAGAAGAATGGCGCAACAATGCCTAAAATCATAATGAAATCTGCAGTGACGCCTGCTCCACAAAAGAAACTATCGGTGCTCCCAAAAGTTTTACCCAACAATTTGATCAAACCCGAACAGAAGACCGCACGGGAATTGGGACTATTTAAGGGCATAGTTGATGAAAGGCATTTGAAAAAGCAACAGAGAATGATCAAGAATAGGGAATCTGCTTCCCTGTCTCGGAAAAAGAAGAAAGAGTATGTGGTCTCACTGGAGACTCGTATCAATGATTTGGAAAAGGAAAATATAACGTTGAAAGGTGTAAGTATGCAATATTTGTCTCGCTATCTATCTAGCACTATGCCCTGAAAAACATTTTATCTTATCGTCAGAGTAGATTGTTAGTATACGCCAATCTACGCTACGTGTTTCCGATAACGGCAGCCATTACTTCCTGAAGGTGTCTTGTCGTTTGTTCAGACAAAAGACGGAGTTCATTGTTTCAGTATTTGTCCCTAAGGCTTAATGATATTAAACATGTCCTCAGAAACTTCGGTCTATAGACTTGCTATAGACTATAAATGACATCTGTCACTGGTGTCTATTGATTGGGTTGTCTCCTTCACTGTAAATTTGTGGTCAATTTATTTCGTCGTGCCCATAGGTCTCTGTTAGGTATAATAATAATTCTTTTCAAAATCATGTCAGGCTGCTTTGCAAGGGTTGTGTTTTCAGAAAACTGGAAATCTACAACTTTCATATTTATCTGGCTTTTTAAATAAACTGTAAGCTTCGTGAACACACAATATATTTTATTAATGTCTTTTATTTGACCAGGAAAACACCTCGCTTCGATCTCAACTGATTGCATTTGCACAAACCTGCCAATGTAACCACCATAAACTGAGTGAATTCATCACAAACAAGTTCAGCAGCAATTTAAATGGAAACAACAAGGGGTCAAACTTCAAAAATCGCCTTCTTGCTTCGAATATGAAGAAGAACACTGCCGTTCTGCTAGCCATGGTATTCATGGTCTCAATCAATTTTGGTAGTTTTCAAACCTATTTCTCTCACGATGATGGCCTGCAGTCTTCAGCTTCCGATTTCGATGCTGGTTTTAACAAGGTCGCTGGACGCCGTGGTCTCCTGTGGTTCGATGATATCGGCAACCTGAGCGGTACAACCGAGTCTATAAACGTTCACGATAACCAAACTATTCCCGCAGACCTTGACGATAAATGTCCGGTCAGTATCAACCAAACTGAGAACTTGCGGCTAGCGAGCGAGCTGAGAAAGTGGATAAACGTAAATGACTATTTGAATTTAAGTACAGTAAAGGACAAACCTGTAAGATTCAAACTCACACCGGACTTCTTTGAATTGAAGAGTGTATCGCCAGCGCCATCGCCATCGCCATCGCAACCCCATGCCAGCAGTACAAAACATGGCATGAAGCGCTATCGGAAAGAGTTCTTCAATCGACATTCCTTGCGCAACAAAAAGGTGCACGAACATCAAAAGAATTCTTTGCAAATATTTAGTCCACACGTTAATGAGGAGTATCTGAGACTATTCGAGGGAATTAAGAGGCGTGACGATACGTTCTATGTGCTGTCATTTAATTCTGATCACATTCTCTTGCCGGCCGCTGCATACAACAAAAGCGCCCGTCCGCGAATGTCACTAATGCTGCCCGCCGGAGATTCGTCTATTAATGGAGACATCACATTAATGCAAATCGATTGTGAAGTTGTTAACACCACGGAAGTTCAAATCAAACCACATATGATTCCACTCAGCTTGCGATCAAAATTTAACATGAACGCACCAAACTCTCGCGATATATTAAACAAAACTGGAGGTGGTCCCGTACAGCGTCCAGCCCGTAATGCCGTTGACAACACTATCGAAGCTAAAGAAAAACCAAACCAATTTGATCGGCGCTACTTTCTGACTCCCTATGCAGCTCAAAAAATGGCAGAGAAGAATAGCCAACGAGACGTTGGAAAGCGTCAGGCAGCAAACGCTGACAATATGGCATCCATACGACGAAGGATGAGGGAGAACGATAGTTTCACCCTACATCGAAAAAGGGGAGCATTTCTGCCGTAAATCTATATCCCTATCTAAATTAAGTAGCACCTAAGAAATAGCAATATTTTCTACTTATATAATAATTAAGTGATAATTTTATTAACCCCCAGGAAGTCTAAGTGAAATGATCAATGAGACGTTATGCTTGTGAATAGTTGGCAATTTTGCATCGAAAATACCTGACAAGGGTCCTTTCGTAGAATTAATATAACTTCAGTTAGTAGTGCAATTTGTATGGTCGCTATGATGGATGAACAGTTCGAGAGTAGGTATTATAACATGTTTTTTTGTAGCGATGCACTTTTTATTGTTTGTGCAATCAATGAGACAAAATAAAATAAATAGACAATTATAACTGTTCGTATATTCCATGTTTAAGGAATATTTCTTCGAAGTACAAGGATGCAAAAGTGCTTACAGTTATTTAAAACGTTGACTTTCAAATAGGAGATTCTCTTTATAACTCGCGTTATTTCGTCTGCGCCCTTAGTTTATTAGGAACAATCTGAATTCATTGATACAGCAATGTGACCACCGTCTCAGAATTGTTTACTATTCCATTCCATAAATCCTGCAGCAAGTAAAACTAGTCAATAACCTAGAGCCAGCGAGATTAACTGGTAAAACAATTAACCGGGAAGACTTTAGCAACGAAATTCAAGAGAATGCTGAACTGAGCGTTCCACTTATGACACCTTATGAACTTGAAGTTGAAGTTGATCGTTTCGTTGAGGTCGTTCAGCTCGCCTCCTGGAATAATACGGCTAAACCAAAGGAAACGCCAGCCAAATACGGTTTACGATATCCTCCCGAAATAAAAGAACTGGTCAAAGAAAAAAGGAAGGCGCGTAAAAAATGGCAACAGAGTCGCGCTCCGCAACAAAAAGCCCATTTGAATTATTTGTGCAATTTGTTGAAGACAACTATCAAGGAATTTAAAAATCGTGCGATAGGTTCTTACCTTGAAAGTTTAACAAAAAAGATTCCAATTATTCACTTTGGAAAGCTGTAAAAGGCACCAAAAGGCCCAAAATCCCCGCACCGCCAATAAAAATAATTCAAAATGAATGGACAAGGGAAGAAAAAGAAAAGGCGGGGGTTTTTGCCGTCACAACAGTACCAATAGTGGGACGGAATTACTATCTGACGATTTTACACTCACAAATGCAACGCTAAGGGAACTAAAACGCAAAATTGAATCTCTAAAACCTAAGAAAGCTCCTGGTTATGATTTGATCACCGGAGAAGTTCTCAAAGTTCTACCTAGAAAAGCCTTAATAAAGCTTCGATATATTATAAATGCTGCGCTCAGAATAAAACACGTGCCGAGCCAATGGAAAGTTGCGGCAGTCATAATGGCTTTAAAACCAGTAAAACCGCCAAATGAAGTAACATCGTATAGACCAATTTCGCTTCTTCCAGTCATATCCAAAGTATTTGATAGGATATTATTAAAGCGTCTACAACCGGTTAAAGAAGATAGTAATCTCTTCCCAGACCACCAGTTTGGGTTCAGAACCAATCATTCGACGATTGACCAAGTGCATAGAATAACTGACGTTATCGAGAGAGCATTTGAAGAAAAAAAGATATGCTCGAGCGTATTCCCTGACGTCTCACAAGCCTTTGATAAGGTGTGGCACGACAAGTTCTCCCCGTAAGGCTATATGATATTTTAGAATCATATCTCGGGAATAGACTCTTCCGTGTTAGGCATGGAAACGAATACTCAGAGCATAAAGAAATTTCGGCCGGCGTACCGCAAGGAAGCGTCCTTGGGCCGCTTCTCTATCTGTTATATACTCGCGATATACCAAGAGAAGAAGGCACTACCCTTGCTACGTTCGCCGACGACACCGCTATCCTTGCACTAGGTAATACAATCGAAGAAACGACTGCAAAACTGCAAACCGCACTGAATAAAGTATATGATTGGACGAGGGACTGGCGGATCGCCCTCAACGAAACTAAATCAGTTCACGTGAATTTCACGTATAAGAAAACTAATGACTTGCCAATTTTTCTAAACTTGGCCCGAATACCCTTTGCAAACGAGGCCAAATACCTGGGAATGACACTCGACGCAAAGCTGAAATGGATATCGCACGTGAAAATGAAACAGAACTCTATATAAAATATAGAGAAATGTACTGGTTACTCGGAAGACATTCCCAGTGCAGTACCGAGAACAAACTGCTTTTCTACAAGCAAGTGCTAAAGCCGGTGTGGACCTACGGCATACAACTTTGGGGTTGTACCAAGAAAACAAATGCCAATATTTTACAAACTTTTCAAAATAAAGTGATTAGAGAAACTGTCCAAGCTCCGTTGTATACTAGAAACGACTAGTAAATGTACTTTTGTATGCTGAGTTTAATCCAATAAAGTCTATTCTACTACTACTACTAGAAACGACGATATCCAGAGGGATCTCGAAATTCCTACAATCGAAGCTGAAACTAGAAGCTTCTCGCGAAAGCATAAAAACCCACTAATCGGGCATATCAACAATACAGTCCGACAAATTTTGGAAGAGAGTAATTTATTGCGCCGACTACAAAGAACGAAACCTTTCGACTTGGCAAGATGAGGATTAACCGCGTCCTAATTGCGGAACATGCAGGATCTTTCAGTGCAAAGTAACCTGTCAAAAGTTTTTTATTTCGTGATAGAAAAATTGCTTGATAAGTTATATCTTCGCTGCAGTATCTAACAATCTATCGAAGGGTGGTGTTTTGAGTCAGTAAAAATCTGACACTACTATAGGCGTTTTTCTTTTTTAGTTCAGAGCTGAGCTCTGAACCGAGCTCGAGCATTATGAGCGCGCTCTGAACCGAGCGTACTCAGAACGTTCTGATGTATTTATGAAACACACTTGAGCACGTATCTGACATTTTTAATAAATATATGTATAATTTGAAAATTTATTAATTTTTATTTATTAAATTGGTTAACATTGAGTTCCAGAACAACAAAGGTCGTCCACCATTTCAATTATTTTGTTTATCCTGTTTTTTTTTTTCTGTCAAATGTGACTGTGAGTGTGTATTCAGCTTTTTACTCAGCCTGCTCAGTCATTTATATAAGAAGAGTGTGAATAAAGAGCACGTTTCGCTTAATCATTTAAAATAAATTCAATTTCAATCAGTTTCTATATTTCCCAAGACTTGTGATACAACGAAAATTGTTTAAATTATTTGCTTTTTAAAAATGCGATGATTTTTTTCAGTTATGTCAGTGCTATGAGCTCTACAATTTGCTTCTCCCTATTTTCGGTATAATCTCGTTGCAATACAAATTCACCTTCTAATAAGGTAAATAATATTAAGTTCAATACGCTACAACCGACCTATTTCCGCTTAGAACCATAGGGTAACTAATCAACTCTTTTGAATTGTAAACAACATTTCTGTATGCTTCTCTTTTCATTGTGTACACGTTGAACACCTCTACAAGTCAACATATCTCCCATATTGTACGTACAGTAAAATTTGTCTGACATTGAAATCGTAATTCACCAGTGCACGTTCCATAAGATTTCCCCTACCGCTACCCCCACTAAGTGAAATCAAGTGAAACCATTGATTGCGTCCCAACGTCTACAGAATTAGTTTTAGTCGTTTCGCTAACGTCAAAAAATCTTAAGAAAAAGGAATTTCTTGCTTCAACTGCGCCGCAAAAGATTTGTGCACACAAAATAACATCTATTAAGCTAATATTCACACAAAGAATGAGTACTATATACGACCTGAAGCCAGGTAAATAGTTCTCAGGCATAATTACGCACCAGCTAATAGATTTTCGCGGAAGCAGTACTGCGTCACGGAATAAATCAATAGGCGTAGTCAATCAATCAACTATCTGATGTCGGGAGTATTACAATTGAATCTGTGTGTGGAATCAAGGCGCGGAGCACAGCTGAAACTAGTCGAGATTTATCACCCCCTAATAAATAAGCGACAACAACAAGTTCGCATTTGCATGCGCATTTGGAATGCCAGTGAATATCTTACTAGCGTTTGGGAAGGTACTTTCGTACTGGATGTACGTAATGTGGGTGCATGCGCTGCACATGCCTACGGAATGGAGTAAATTCAATGTAAATTTATTCCAATTTTGCGGCTGTTGAACAATGCAAATTATTTCAGGCTTATTCTTATTACAAACACATATGACCTTGTCAAAGCAGATTACTTTAACTTTATGTGGAGATGTTTTAAATGGTTTGTACGTTTTCACTCCACAAAATGCAAGCGAATTGAGACAGCCAATTACATAAGAATCTTTTGAAAATAGAGCTACAAGAGATTTTAGAAAATTCGTCTCTTGATAAATAACATTCTTCTCATGCTATACAGGAATTCAGCCATTTCATTGCGCGCGTAACAATTGTAACATAATAGGGATTAAATTGGCCGCGTTCATTTGACCGCTAGATTTGGGATGTTTCTGCATCCCTCGGGAACTTAGGTAGTAGGGAATGCTTATGTGTTTGATCAAGGTTTTAAACTTCAGTTTTAACTATAGGATAGTTTGATTCATTGCATTGAAAATAAAATGACATCGCAAATGGCGCGGAGTTTAAGAATTCATTACAGCTGCAAATATTCTGTGAATGACGAAGTTTAAGCTAAGTTTATGGTTTTCGAAATCAAATCGAAGTCTACGCAGTTCTTTGATCGCTGTCAGCTGTTACTATTTTTTCTTGTCTACCAATCATAAAGTTGCCGTCGCGTTGTCTCAAAGTGAGAATAGGTAAAATAGGTAGGTGTTGAAATATACATCTTGATTTGACAGCACTACGTATTGCAATGCTCAATTGTTGAACGCAGCCATTTACTTCTTCCCGAATGTTCGCTGCGAGAACAACGTTCTATCCATATTCTTTTTGTAGTTTTACGTCTAAATAAATACTTATCACCATTTTAAAACTCGCGTTTCATTTTATAAGTCAACAATAGGTAGGTACTTGTTCTTTAGGAAAGACATAATTGACTGATGGCCGCTTTGACCCTCATGGTTATGATCATAAATGATTCGTTCATGACTTAGGCACTGAGGAAGTGGCAGGTACCTATACCAAAGTTATTGTCTTTGTTTACACTGCCATACACGTTACGCTTTGTTCGTACGAACTCTACACGACGCTACCTAGGTATATTTCCCAGGGTAAATGAAATTGCGAAATATTTATTTAATAGAAGATATTGCATCCGATAAGAATTATTGTTGTCATATCTTCAAAAATCTAGGTTACAAACAATAACTAAGCGGAAACGCCATACCCATACAATATAATTAACAAATATTTGTCCAATGTCGTTTTACGGAATGACACCATAAACCGCCTTGAGGTTATACACGGTTGAATGGCATCTGAGCCTCCATAATATTCACCGTTCGAAACCAAGTTAAATACATAAAAAAAAGGAATAACCTTAAAAAAATCAAATCACTGAATCAGAAATTCGAAGACTCATTTTAAAATACATAAATGCATCAAAGACACACAATCGAAAACCGCTCCATTCCACAGCCAAGGTTTTTATTTTTAGATCGAATTAAGACGACGCGTATTGGACGCATATTGCCCAGAAATTCAATCTTCTATGGCGTCAGATCATGCATGCAGTGAAGGGACTTTTCGTTTGTGGTTGTGCTGTGACACACCTCCCTGAAGACAAAGTAAATACACACTTTAGTATATAGGTGCATGTGTGTAGCTATTTTCGATAAACGCTTGAGTAAAAACGAATTTACCTCCCGCTACTGTCATAAAGAATAATCTCGCACCCGAACAATCCCTATTCCCTGTTCGTGTTCATCCTTTGTACCAGTCTCCTCAAGTTACATCATCGACTCGATGAATCATAAATTCTGTGAATAAACACAACGGTTTATAACTTTTTTTACGGAGAATTTCCGTTTTACGTAAATGGTGTAATTTCTAAAGGCGGCATCCATGTAATTATCGTTTATTTTGTCTGAAAAAAATAAGTGTCCTCCGTGATAACAGGGGAAATAATCCAGAGTGTCTGTAACTGCTGAACTGCCATTGTCTCGCACTAAAGTTCATCGTCAGAAACTGTTAGCTTTTCGGGTGAGTTCAAGTTTAACAATGATAAGTAAATGATCACAAGTTGCTAACATTACTTAACAATTTTAACGAAACACGCATGTTGCGTCAAGGTAGAGCCAACAAAAGGTTAAGAACCTGGAAAGAAGATAGCTGCCTATTAAGAATTAATTATATTTGATTATCCGAGTTGGAATTTGACATTGCCTTTGTATAGAGTGTTGATATACCTTTGTATGCTTTTGACACATGTGTCTGTGAGATGTTTTAAAAATGTAACACTTACTAGATATGCATTTGCAATTTGCATGCCATCTCAATGTAAAAGCAATTGTAAAACGTAATTATGAATTCGAGGAAAGGTGCGTCAAACAAATTATTGCCATTGTGGAGTCGGAATTGAAAACATTCGAAGCTAATTATATCACGTTTATTGAATTAAGAAAGAAACCTATCGCATTGAAACTCGGAATTGATTGGTTCGTGCGCTATGGCAGTGTGTCATTTGTTATTGTTATTGGCTTATATGTTAATGTGTAGGTATATGATTTGACAAAAAACATTGCTTTGCTGGCAATCAAACTGAAACGTTTTTTTTTTTCGATCTTTACAAAGCAGTGTCTGCACTGGACAGACGTCTTTGCTGGAAAACTAGGAGCAATGAAAAAGTTCTATAAAATAGATGGAGCTCTAAAGCTCATGAGTCTTCTTATGGTGCAGTTTTAAAACCATTCATGCAGCAGTTCCTATTTGGATATTAACAAAAGCCTTTTGGCGGTAACATGCCAAATTTGCGGGAATTAGTCACAGACAGAAACATGTCCTATATGCCAGAGAGAGTGTCTAGTATATCTATGTCCCAATTTAATGATGTCAATATTTTTTTTTTGACAGATAATGTTCCCCCTTTACACTTTTTCAATTATAGTGTTAACACCTAGTACGGGGACCTACCTATTTCAAAGCTACCAAATTGATCTGGTAACTTTCAAATATACCACGAAACAAAAGCGTTTCCTTATTGCCAACTCTACCCAATTGTGAAAATGTTACTAATTAAATTAATTTCCGAGGTTATTTCTTCATAGAGCTCTGTCATTAGCAGTCTAATATCAATTATGCAGATCGATGAGCACTTGTAAGTCACGTCAAAGTTAGCTAAATAAAATATACAATGTAACTATAAAAACGACGTCATTAAATTTGAATTTTTTTCCCGTAACCGCATTTCCTTCTTTTCGTAGATATTTCTTCCGCATATTTGGATCTCCTTCTCCTCACCCAATTTATTACGTCGTCGCTGTCCCTCTTCCTATACCTTCCACATTGGGTGCTTGCCTATACAATTGTACCATGTTTGTCCGAGGAAACTAATTATGATTCTTTACAAAAAAAAAAGAAGGATCCTTTAACTGGAACTGCTTATCGAAGTGGAAACGCTTTGTTAGAAGACATATAATTTTTGATCAGACCATTAGAAGTGCCCAAATGCACTTCTTTCATGGATGGTCTATTTCTTCTCACATGTGCTCTTCGTGTGTAGTAGAATCATGCACTTGAGCGGGCACCGTGACCACATGTAAATTTTTCAATTTTTAGTACAATATGTGGTCAATGTATTTGTAAGAAGTAGGTGCGCCGCCGCCAGCACCAGTGTAGTTGTCATGTTGTTAACCTTGAGTTCTCTGCATTGTGAATTGTTCTGTAAATATGATCAAGGTCATTTGTATTGAATTAGTATCTCGATGTCATCGTGGAGGGAGCGTTTGCCAACTACTGCCGAGCGAGTATTGACATTTCCTAGTCTAGCACAATGATAATTATACTCTTTAAATAAATTAATGAGCCTCTGTTGGAATGGATGAGTTAAAACATAATTTATTCAAATGATGCGTTGCTGTGGGAAACGTGCGTGGGCAGACGTTTCAATTGACCATTGATGGCTGGCAGCTTGTGGCCGCAGCTAAATTATTTGCTCGACGATGTAGTTTGCGCATACAGAAAATAAGCCAAGAAAAATGCATTGTGCGTTGGTGATCCGATGACTAATGACCTTTTCATACGATCGGTTAAGTTTATTAAGGACCGCGCAAAAGTGATAAATTTAAACAAAGCAACCTACTGTCGGCATATATTCTATGGAGCGTGCACTTAAAATCATGATCATTAATCAACACGTACATAATATATAGAGTACTCCTTCTCTAAGAAGTGTTCTGTACCTGAAACGTATTAATCTTACATTCGAATGGTAGTTTCAATCCTCTCGGCCTGTTTGAGCCGCGGATGGTTTTTGAAGATTACCGTAGGAGAAGACTAGGGATGTGTGAAATTCTATAACTTCGAGGAAAACTTAGTTGGATGCATGATGGTGGTGGTTCCCAATTCACTTCAGTTTCGGTAGTGTGTGGTAGGTACCCATAGATAGAGATACTGCTTAGACTGGACTATTTTGCGTAATCGGTATTCGATGTAAACAACGCCGACGATAACAGGTACAACACTCTTGATTTGACAGATGTCGCCTATACCAGTAGTCAACACAAATAAATTAGGCAGTATCCGTTGGAAACCAATACGAAGGTTCAATGTAAACTAAACGCTTTTGAAATATCCCCTATAATATTCCTGAATGAAACGAAATACATTTCCCACAAAGGTAACCTTCATTACAGTATCCTGTGGACAGGTAGAAAAATGGCCACCTAAGGACTGTGAGAAAATACTGCGAGGTTCCAAAACATAATTACCCAAATATCATTGTGTTGTATCTACTCACCTTTCGGTACACCCTCTCATCCTTTTGTGCACACATCAAGAAGTCAGCATACAATAAAACTATTTGATTTTCCCACTTACGAAAAAAAAAAAAAAAACCGGCCGTCCTTATTTCAAGTTCCGAGAAAAAGAAGCCATTTGGATCTTCCCCCTCTGCTGCGCTTATCACATTTCGAATCCTCCATCTACGTGTACCTCTGCCCGACTCTAATTGATCTAGATAATATGTCGAAAGGGATAAAACGACTGCTGAAAAACGGAAACCACATAAACACTGTGATTTTACTTACTTGAAGAGAGTTAAAAAAGACATGTATAAATAATACCAACGACAAGGCCTATTTATTATTAGTGCATTACATTACAGGGAAATCACATTGCCAGAAGATAAAAGTAACGAAAAGTATATGGCAACCCTGTGTCAACTGAGTAATCGCTAGCGTTGCACGTTACCTATTTGAAATCCAATTCGAGAGCTGATTATGCGGCGCTATTATATTCACTTGCCTTTAAAACTCAACATTGTAGTAGTGGTGGTGAGTACTGTCTCCTCTTTCATTGTTTTTCTTTGCATTTGATCGATGGAGGTGCCATTCATTGGTTATAGATAGAATATATACGAAACTGTTGAACTTTACTATAATGAATGATCTATGATATCATAAAGGGTTTTGTAATGAGAGGTGCTATTGTGAATGACCCGCTATTTCGGTAGCTGTCACTTTTGAAGCTCTTATTTTTTGACATTTGACAAGTAGTTCAAGTTTCATTTTTAGCCATTACTAAAAATGGAACGATACACGCTTCAACAACGCATTGAAATTATTAAAATTCACTACAAAAATGGTGAAAATCTTGCAGTCACAGTTCGCAAAACTAAAGCATTTTTTGGTCGTCTTGAAGGACCTTGTCGGACCGCAATACAGAAATTGGTGGAAAAATTCGAGCTGTTGGGACAAGTTAGTGATGTGAAGATTAAAACCCGTGCATGTCGCTCAAGAACAACTGAGAATATTGCTGCTGTAGCCCAAAGTTTTTGTTCAGGTTTGTCCATTCCTCGTCGTTCTTTGGAATTGGACATTCCACAAACGTCATTAGACCGTATTTTGCATAAAGACTTGGGTCTTAAGGCTTATAAAGTTCAGTTAACACATTAACTTAAGCCGGCCGATTTTCAACAACGTCGTGTCTTTGCTGATTGGGTCCTTGAAATGCATGAAAATTATCCGGAATTCCATCGAAAAATCATCTTGACTGATGAGGCCCATTTCCACCTTGGTGGCTACGTCAACAAGCTAAATTGTCGCATCTGGGGCTCGGAAAACCCAAGATAAGAAAGATAAGGTCTACGCCAATAGCCCAGCGTCGATTCAATACCTCAAAGATAAAATTCGTGAGGCTATCGTGGACATAGGGCAGCCACTTTGCGGTCTGGTTATGGAAAATTTCATGAAAAGGATATGGTCCTGTATGCGTGCTCGTGGTGGCCATTTGGTTGTTTGAAATAAACATCCGATCATCTATCTCAAAAAATGGCATTTTTCTTTAAATACCAAAATAACACCTCTTATTGGAAAATCCTTTGTTTATGTTAGAGATGTTGAACCGCTGTTTTTTAAGAGAATTAAATTAGTTGACGCAACAGGTTTATATTATGGCACTAGGCCTTCCTTTTCACAACCGATTCTTTTTCAGAACAACTTGTATTCCCTTCAACTGTATACCCGTATGCCGTATGCATCAGTACCGGTTTCACAAACGCCATCCTATGCAATTGTTCCCGCTTAATAACAAACCGGTTTTAACCAACCCCTTCTTTTTATCAAATAAAAATCCGTACAAACATTTTATTTCACCTGGTATTTCATTATTTTTTCAGCAAATTCGATTTTATATTTCTTTTGGCATGCAATTTCACAAACGAACATGATTTTTGTATTTTCTTTTTCTGAAGACGTTTCATTTTCCTTATTTTGTTTGTACTCTTTTTCTTTTATTTCTGAATTCTTATATATTTAATTTTTTTTCTGCAATAATAAATGAAAATACTTGCAACTAAATTTAATCATTTATAAATTCTTGAAAATAATAAATAAATAATTGGCGCAACAGGTCCGTAGGGACCCTCGGCCTAGCTTCTCACAACCATTCGTTTTGTGTGAGTTTTTCATTTTTGGGACAAATGGAAGGGATCTACAATTGTATGCCGGGTCCAAACGGCCAATTGAGAAGCTCTTTCATGACAGTTATACTCTCGGATGTTTGTCAGACGTTCGCGAGAGGTGGCGCAGTGAAAAAAAAACTTAAGTTGGAATTTCGGTTTTCTCGGGATTCTAACCACTGACCACTGCGACGTCTTCTTGAAAATACCCTCACAAAAACACATTTATGTGCTATTTCAAGAGTCGACGCTGAATAGGAATTTAAAACCCGGCTATAAGCACTATAATTTTATACCCGCATACGCATGTGCTCTGGGGAGTACTGTACTATATATTGCTTCTAATAATGCTTTTCGCATACTGAACAAGTAAGGTTTGCTACTCTAAGTGAAGGCGTGTCTACAACGCTTCTACAGCTTTTGATTCCATGCTTTTTAATTTCCCCGATCGGGTTTATTTCTTAAAAATTAATTCGGGCTTCTTAGGAATATTTGTTAACGGTCTACTTCAAATTGTTGTGGTTTTCGATCTTTTGTGAAACTAGGCTAAGATTTTTCGGTCCAACTTATGGTTCTCCAATGCAGCACATGCTCCATCTTTTATTCATAGCCGCGCCTGCGATCCCAGGGAATGAAACCTTAGTCTTCTCAGAGCTATGGCTTTATCAGTTGACTGTTGCATATTTTTAGCAAATCTTCTATCCCAAACTTTTTCTCGTTTTCAATTAAATTTACCAAAGTAAAACTGCACAATAAAGATACAAACCAAACCCAGTGATATTTGAAAGCAACGATAAAGAAAGAAACTCGTCACAGAAACAAAGAGAAAAACAACAACAAGAAAACTGTGTTGTAGCGTTCGTATGCCATATCATATGAATCTGTATAGGCAGCCGATAGAGACTAGTACCAGTCCAGTACACTACCATAATTCCAGAAACCAGATACCAGACGCAGCACGCAGACCCTGACAGAGCTCCGTCCAAATCGAATCCGCCTGTTCCTACTGAGAGAGTATATGAGAGCTGACAACGACAACGATCAGATTTGGTCACAACAAGTGAAATAACTGCACACACCTGTGGAATAACTTGAATCTCCAGCTCCACTCCACCTGATGCGAAGAGCGAGTTGAGTTGGATTTCGGATAGCAAGATACAGCCTACAGTCTACCTCTACAGTAAAGCAAAATCAAGATTGCTCGATCGCGCTCTCGGACAAAGTTGTGCGCGCACACTCAGTTAGTTTTCTTGTACGAGGCAAACATTTTGGTTGTGCGTCGTCAGCGCCGGCATATTTAGAAAATTTAAAAACTCGTAGCGCGATCACAGATACTCCAGAACTTGTACACTCTTCAATTTCATTTTGTTATCCAATTTCTATTTTGATTTTGATATTCTCGTTTAATTTGTTTGTTTCCCGTCGATGTCATTCTTGTTCAGATACTTTTGTGTTTCTTGAGTTGTTGCAAATTGATTTAACTTTCAGTTGTGACTTGTGAACCTCTAACTACAGCCACTCTATTCGAGGAAGTTTGAAAAGGAGAATATCCATTCATATAGTTACAATAATGCTATGAATGGCGTCATTTTTAATTTGAAGGCTCATTTAGCAAGCGGGAAAAAATAACAAATAAATTCGCAATTACAAATTTGGCGAAACCGAGACCAAAAGAAAACAATTGATTCATAACTTTCAAAGTAAAAATGTGTGAAAATCAATTCCGTCGAAAAGTGTGTGCAGAGTTCATTTGTTTTGCAATAAAATTCCTTATTCCCAATCCGATTGTCATTAGCATATTCTAAGTCCGTAAGGAGGAGACAAATGCCAGTGATTAGCATTCAGAAAACGTGGATCAGTTGACTTTTAGATAGAGTCTAAACGCGACATACTCGTTTAATGTTACTCGAATATTGATGTTCATTTATTTGCCAATAGCAAAGCCATTTGCAGTTCGAAGAATAAAAGAATAATTCCGTCTGTCATAATCGTATTGTTGATTTCGCCTCGTCGTCGTTGCCGTCGTCATCGGTAGTGAATAAATAACAAAAAGAAATATTTAAAAAAAAATATATATACACAATAAGCACATATCAATGGAATACTAATTAATTTTTATTTAGAAAGAATTCCTTATTTTGTGCGGCTGTGTTCGTGTGGCATCGCGGTATAGTGCAAGGAAAGAAAACGTCTTGCTAAAGTTTAAGGCTTTGTTGGTGGTTTTGTGAATAAATTCCAATCTTCTTCGTTATTGTGATAAAGTGAAACCGCTGCTGGCCGGGAGTTGGACGGTATATATATTTTCTTTTCGTTGCCTTCTCTTTTGGTGGCGCCCAACAAAACAAAATTAGAAGGTAAATTCGATTTTAGAATTTATAATTTGAATTATTGATACACTCTATTAGGTGTTTATAAATTTTCTTATATTTTCAAGCAGTCTGTGGTAAAGAAAGTGGGGCGAATCATTAATTTTGTATACCATTGGTTTGATGAATTCGGCAAATGCTGTTATATTTAGCTACGGTATAAGGAATGTGTTAAGCGAACGCTGAACTCGTTACTCAACAATGTATAGATAAATCGAATTTGTTTGCGGTATTGAAACGTTTTTCCGTGGTACCTACAATGTCAAAGGAAGCCCTAAAAAAATGCAGCCAGAAACAACAACTTCGCATGCTAGGGTTTAGTGGACAGACTCGCAAAAAAATTTACAAAAACTGCTGGCATTTGCATTGACCGGCTCATTTTTTTATGTGCAACATTGAAGAGTGGCGCCCAGTGCGAGACACGAATGTATGACACTGAAATGACAGAGTGGTTCTTATTGGTTGGAAGTCCAGACTACCATTGATGCGCCTCACGGAGAGTTTGTTGCTCTTGCATGTATTTAAGTGTATCTACGATCGGGACAAGAATACACTTTTAAGATTCTAAAAAAAAAACTTCTTAATCTAGAATAAGGTAAGTTACCTCACAAAAAAAGATCTGAAACTTATCGTCGTATCGTTGTATCCCTCAAACAAACACGTAACCGGGTTACGTCTAACATTGTTATCGTTCTTGTCCCCCTCTATGTGTCTCTTTACCGTTAATATCGTCTTATCGTTTTTATTGTCTGGCTTTCGTGAATGCATGCCCACTTTAAACAAACATTTGCATGATACACTGCTCGACTCGAGATGAAAATTCATTTGGGACTATCTGAACACATCTTTTGGGGTATTCTACAACCTTTTCCGCTTCCCTCAGACTCTTACTACATTTAATATATGTAATAGCAACAATGGAACTCTACCCAACATCAGGTTCTAAGGGCGTTCAAAAATAAACGTAACACAACCATTATGAAAAAGACTTAGTGAAAATATTTTAAAATACTCATCTAGGAATGATGCCTATTCTACAGAGTCTAGCTCATATCCAATTCGATCGGACGACAAAAAACTCTTTTCCATTCAAGTGGTGCAGTTCGTGGAATGCATTCATCTCATTCCATGAACCAGTGAGAGTGATTCGAATCTGGTATTTTTAGCATTTCTTCCGATAAAACTAAAAGTGGACAAGTTTTTTTTTTATTTTGTATTCCCATGCCTACTTCAGCTCCATTTGTTGCTACGTTTATTATAGCTGTATACATTATACCAAGAGACTTGTTTCGTCGTCTTTTTATAGGACACACTGTTTGTAATTAAACTTGAATATCTAGTCAGATGCAATAGTGAGAAGATACACAAAACTATTCAATCGCACAAGACAGATGCAAAGAAAAAAACACGCCTTCACCGAAGAAAATGTAGAAAAAACATGCCCATAGTAGAAAGAAAAAGAAAATCTCGGTAATTTTACTTTTAAATTTAGAAATTTTTTTCGTTAAAAAAAATAAACAAATAAATAAGTAAATAACTTTCGATGTCGTTCTATTTTGTTTGTTTGAATACAGGAAATTCTCGGGGGAAATTTTTATTTCAATTGAGTTGTCAAGCTGTTGCCGCTCCACTTGCATTTTCTGTGAGCCTGTGGCACATCGCTATCGCACATTCAATGATTATGGTCTGTAATGCACGAACGTTGCGCTAGTGCATTTTTAGTGGATGCCTTTGCTTGGCTCCGTTCTTTCCTCTTCCCTTTGATGTTGTGCACTCTCGCTTGTTTGCATTTATAATGTCAATTGTAAGAGTGTATTTTCGCCACCAAATTATAACAAATGCAACAGCAGTACCTAGGTACTGTTTTCGTTTTTTCGAGTTTGAACTCGAGGTTCAGAGAGCTCTGAACTAAGGTTACGGAAGAGAGAACACTTTTTTCTTAAGAAAATGAAGCAAATGATGAGTTGGATTTGTCGTCAGGTTTGACCTTAAATTTCAGCATATATTACTATGCATATCGAAGCACAGACTGTGGATTAAAATTATCTTATCTCAACAGGATGCTGAATAGCAATCTACCGAGCAATCAATTTTTCGCTCTAAAATTATAAGTTTACATAGACTTAAACGAGGCACAAAGTGTATACCTCTCATCTCATCTTATCTCGGCAAATTCATATTATTTGTCTCGAGTATCTAATCGGAGTATATGATCCCTTGCCCCTTTTAATAATCACCCCATCGAGCCACTTCCGATGGATAAGGTGTACGCCCTTAAGCGATGTCAGATGCATCTACGAAACCCTTAAAAGCCTACAATTATAAATTGTGCAATTATCTTGCAGAGCCGTTTTGCCAGCCCTCTTATACCAACGTGCCGACTTCAATTTTAATCGGAAAGTTATTTCCAGATAGCAAGTACGAAGCATGTAATTTTCATTCAATCTTTTGGCTCGCATTAGTTGACAAGCCAAGTTTAGTACTACGCTGGATAATTCCATTTGATCTCTTCGCAGCACGCCGCCGTTCTTCGTTTAACCACTTAACACTGGTGCAGAGCAGCGAGCAGTGGCAACTGCTGCTTCTTGGATAAATCGTTTAACCTTCCATCAAATCACCATCACTCTGCTGGACGGGACGGAACAACAGAAGCGTGTGCGTTCAACGGTGGAGAAGTGGAGAAGACCGCCGCGCAGCTTCTGGTAGCCTTTGATTCAGGTGGGGTGATGCCCATCGGTTAATCTTGTTTTATATTTTTTTTTGCGTCTTTCTTTAGTTTTTCATCCACTATATCACCGTAGATATCGATTTAAGCAGCGCAATGCGATTCTTAAATGTATCTTTTAATGCGTCGTCGTCGTGGTCGCAGTCTCCGTGGTCACGTTTCATCTATGGTCTTGCACTTGTTATGGCAAACCCAGTCAAGACAGGAAGGAAGGGTGGCTGTTGTATGGTGTCTGCCTCTGCTCCGTGCATGCATGCGTGCAATCTATCCTAGCTCATTGCAAATGAACGATTGGTGTGGCCTTTTTCATTCATTGAAAAAAAAATAAAATATCCAAGGTGATGGCAGAGGCATCATATCAAGCAACATGCTTTCTCTCTGTGCCGTTGAGGCACAGGTGAGAGCACTTCAGCCTGAAATTGGTGTGGTTTTATGGAAGTAGTTACAACCAGCTTTAAGGTATAACATAATTATGGTGAAGATAATGACGAAGTGGGAACAGACGCATGAAACGACAACAACTTGTTTAGGTCGCGGTTAGTATTTTTATGGTGATGCGGGCCATGCCCATAGTAAAGTGTGTTGCTGCTGTCGATTTGTCGCGACTAGTAGCAGTTTATTTTTTTTTGTTACCTTGCAACGCTTTTCTTTCATATACTTTGGGCAAGAAAAATAACAATTGTGTTTGGGTTAACTATGGAAAAGTTTTGCAGAAATGATGTCGCACTTAGACGTTCTAAAATTAAGAACTTCTAGTCTGACAATTGGGGTCACCTCAACCTGGCGATCAAATACGTTTGGTTTGGTTTGGTTCAGGTATAGACGTTGTAAAGCCAAAGTTATTAAGCATGTAAGAGACCTTGCGGTTGCGAGAGGTTATCAGCTAATAGCAAGAGTGCAAAAGTGTCATTCATTGTTGTTGTTTTCTAAGTGTATATACCCAAGCTTAAGTGATTAGCTTTGAACGCGCTATTTTATACTGAATTGCGCTTCACCAGAGTAAAAGAGTGGGTGCTGTAAATTTTCTTACCAAGGTCATTCTTGGATTAACTAAACTCGAGTCCATTTGTATTTAACTTTCAACCGATGGTTATATAGTCAAACATTTGGAATCCACTCAATGTACGCCTATTTACGAGTGGTAAGACTGAGTTTCAAAGTATAGGTACTATGGGCCCAGTGCGTCTTTTTTGCAAACAAAATGGAAATATGCCTCAATAGAAAGCGAGTTTCAAGGACTGCTAACAGACGAAGTTTTAAAAAGAACTGTTCTGACAGTCAGCGAACTGCTTTCTAAGTGCCAGTGGTAATATAGATGAAATTAGTGTTGGATCTGCTATTCTTGTCAAAATGTTCGTCTCTTGCTCCGCATATTCGAAAAATAAGAAGGATACATTGCTTATATGTATGACCTCTTGGTGGGGTCGCGTATAGGTACGTCAACTTATGACGCTTATTTCGATCAATTCAGGAATGTATCAGATGTATCTCAAAATAGGTGTGAGAACTTTCTTTTTTAAAAACCAATTTTTTTTTTTTTCATATTTTTTCAATTTGTTTTTTGTTTTTACAATTATATTAATAAAATTTACATTATTTTTGAATATGGAAAATAGTTATCTGTTTATTTTTCGAATAATTTAACAAACAAATAACAACAACTTTTGGAGTTCTGTTTTCCGCTTGGACCAAAAAATAGGTGTGTTCCTAAATAATCATTAATTATGGATTTTTTTTTAACTCTAATAACCTGCGTATCCTCCATTATTTTCCGAAACTTTTTGGAGTCGACGTGGCATTGACCCTACCAATTTCGGGAGGAATGGAATACCATTCCGTTTGCACTGCTTCCCATTAGTGAAGAACTGGCCCCTCAATTTTCTTTCCAGTTCATCCCACAAATTCTCAATGGGATTGAGATCTGGAGATTGACTTGTCCATGAAACTACAGAGATGTTTTGATCCCGAAATCAATCTTTCACAATACCGGCTGTGTATTTTGGATCATTGTCCTGTTGGAAATGCCATCGGAGGGGCATGTTTTCCTCGGAAAATTGAAGCATGACATTTTCCAAGATGTCCCTATATCCATATTTTGTCATGATATTATTGACACGGAATATATGACCAACACCACACCAGGAAAAACAGCCCCATACCATTATATTTCCTCCACCATGTTTAACGGCCTTCAGTGTATAGCGAGGATGGTATTCTTTTCCTTTTGGTCGCCTAACGTTACGCCCACAATCCGAGGAGAACAAATTTATTTTTGTTTCGTCACTCCACAGAATATTCGGCCATTTTTGCACACCTTCAGGTCCATTCCAACTTCTATGGCTGAAGGCAAATTCTTTTCGGGACCTTACGTTCTTAGCTCTTAGGAGTGGAACTTTTCTGGCGACTCTTCCTGGGAGATTGAAGTTCTGTAGCCTTTTGAGGATTGTGCGTGCACTGATTCCATCCCCTATTTAAAGTCCGTGATGAAACAAACGGATTTGACTTCGCTAAAAGTAAAATGCGGCGGTCAGTAGCTGTGGTTTTTTCGGCCTTCCTCTATTTTCTGTTTCTAATGTTGGCTTAAGAGCATTGGTTACGAAGTTCTGCGACCTTCCAAGGGCATCTGCTATAAATTTATACGTTTTACCCTCACCCCTAACCGCTGAACTACTAGCCTTTCTTCCGCAGAGCAGTGGACTTTTCGACCCATTTTAAAATAGGATTTAACAAAACAACTTAAACAAAAATTGTGATAAAGTGATTAAAAAACAAACTAACCTTTAAAGATAATCACTTTTTAATAACACTTTTGCAACAAATCGCTTAATTTTAACAATTTATTTAACACCTTTTTTTATGCCCAACTCTTAAAACGTACAAAATTGTATTGCAACGAAAATTAATAAAATACTTAACAGTACACTTAGTAAATGCAATAAGCTTGGCGTCATACCAACGGAACTAAGCATTTCTTGATAAAAATGTATACTGTTGCAAGTCTTGTTTGCAAACCAACTGTTATTTAGCAACAAAAACAAATCAACTAGTAACAAAGCACTGCACACCTATTTTTTTTGACCAGCTGTGTATGTGGTCCTGCCATGTTATTTTCAAACGTCTTTCTACGTCCAGATATCCAAGAGCATAGAAATGCGAGCGACTGCTTATTCATCTTTACAAACTCCTGCGCCTTAAAAATTATGCTCACTTTTTCTATTCATATTTGTTTTTTGAACTCCAAAACCATTTTCTTTGATTCACTGGTGTCCACCACTGATATATGAAACACTCATATAAGAACATATCACTTAAAAGAACCGCTTGTG
The DNA here is from genome assembly GCA_916610125.1 of Cheilosia vulpina. NCBI lineage: Eukaryota > Metazoa > Arthropoda > Insecta > Diptera > Syrphidae > Cheilosia > Cheilosia vulpina. Next base: position 63,802,737 of record OU744279.1, read on the forward strand.
GAAACACCGGTGTCTTTTCATGTAAAAAAGAGCTGATATAAGAAACGAACATTAGGAAAACAGTACATTTCAGTGTCGGCCTTGAGATTACTGCCTTTTTATAGAATATAGAAAAATAGCTACATATTCTCGCGTCTAGTTACTGACCTAAGGCAGTAGTTCACACGCAATTGCCGCACCTAAACTTTCGTAAGCTTCTTGTATAAAGTTAATCGTTTGATGCAGTCATAATTGTTTCTTTTGTTATTTATGACGAGGAAATCTTGTACTTCTTTTTGTAATATTTCCCACCCGCAATAAACCGTCCTTATACGCACAACTCTTCTCTCATTTCTATTCACTCTTTCTTATCTGCACAGAACTGCGCCTCAAGAAATTCATTCTTTGCATCTGGTGCGCACTTTGATGCCTGATTACAGAAGCTGCATACGATGCATTTCCTGCGTAGATAAGGTAATGGTAATGGCCACACATTTTTTATTATAATGTCGTAGATACAACAATATGTATGTGCTCCTTTTCTTATCGGTCAAGATCTTCTTCCTCTCAGAATGTGGTTTAGCTTGAATTTAAGTTCCTTAAAGAATTATGCACATAAATGGTGAACCATTTTTGGTTTCACTTTTGTACACTCGAGTATATTGGAACCAGTTTTAAGCAACTACTTCGGATGCTGTTTAGATGACAATCACACATTCACAACTGCAACCTTTGCCAGTATACCGCCGAAGGCGAACTGCATTTTCGTGCCGCCAACCGGTACAAGTCCAGAATTTCAAAATGCATTTTTTCTTATTTTAAAGTGGTGGTGTCCATCAGAAGTGGAGACTGCCAGACAAACCACTCTTTTGTTATGCACTGCATTTTTTTACGTCACTGTATATGACGAACCTACCCCTCTGATAAACAATCGTTAAAGTTGTTTCTAGGAAAAAGGCTCTTATCATTGCGTATGACTGTGTTGTTTGTTGAACAAGAAAAAAATTGTTATTGCAGTTCTTATTTGTACACATATGGGTATTGTTATGTTTTCAATTAACGCAATTTGATTGGCTTTTGATCTAAAATTATACTGCACCTTGATTAACTTAAACAATTAGTCATTTCGGAGTGAATGTGAATACAACTGATAAGATAAACTAACAGAGCTGATTACAAACTATTTTCGGTATATTGTATACTCGTGGAAACTCAAAGTTAACAACGATCTTTCAATAAGTAATGAACTATCGAAAGAAGACAGTTTCTATGTATTAAGCAATTCTGCTAACAATATATCTATCGACAAAAAACATAATTTCAGCTGGGAACAGTCTGCTTCGTTGAAGGTTTTATTTATACGGGTATTTTTCGATGCGACCACAAAGGACACCTCTCTGTTTGGGGTCAGCAACAAACTGAAACTATAAGTCGAACACACCTCAAAAGCGGAGATGACATCATAAATAATTTGATTTTCAATTATGTAGAAGTGCTAACCACAGAAATGTGCGAAAGAAAAAAAGAAGACATAAAAACTGGATGAGCATTTTGAGAGTTCCCTTGTGGAAGTAAAAGATGTCGTTAAGATTAATTTTAACTTTATTTGAGTTGGCATTGCCGAGTGTGGTATTTTTGGTGTTTTTTCTCTTAACGAACATTCTTAGCATGGAATTTTTGGGACCGGCCCAACGACTGTGTGTTAAATCCGCTAAAAATGTATGTGTTACGAATTATCTGTAGAACCCAGACAACAAAATGATGTATGACTCTGACCTAAATCAAAGTCAAAGTGAGATTAATTACGAGACTGGCAAAAGGCGTTTTTTTATTTTCCCCACATAATCTATATAGATCGCTGATTTCCACGGTTTTAAACAACAGTACGAGATCCAACTGTTGTTGTAAACCATAGAAATCAAAAGATGTTGCATTGGTTAATCCAAAATGCTTAGCTTTTATTTTCAGTATTTCCTTTCGTTTAAATGACACCTCTGAATGGTATAAGACTTTCAAATTCTCAGTTTCAATTAGAAGTCGGTTAAACCGAAATTCAAGCCTCATTAAAAAACAATTGTAACAGTGCGACTTGGCAGAGATTTTCCATCTCTTAAGGGCGGTTGCGTAAAATTTAATAAAATAGTTGAACATCTTACGTTGCATTCGGTTCCAAAACATCTTTTTTTCTCATGAGTTGCAAGATGATTAAGGTATATACACTGCTTATGTACATCGTTAGCCAAGTTGACCCGGCGGCGTGTGGTAACCATTACGTAGTCGCGATCTTTCCACCGCACAATGACTTTATTCGGCATTCCGTTTGGATTGACACACGTCTAGTAATTGAATTAACAGATAAAATGATTTTTGATTCTACATACTCCCCATCGCCTTCGCATTGGCGGTGATGTCTTTGAAGTGTCTTCACCAACATGTGCCAAGATACACGATACAATGAATATAATAAAACCACAATCTAGTGTTAATTCAATTCAAAACCATATCATTTCTGAATGGTGTCAAAGGGCCTTGCTGGGTCGCCTATAAAATATTTATGCCGATAATTAAGTTGGGCTAAAATCCTTGTGTGGCTACGGAAATATTTTACCGATCTAGCTTTTTGGGGGCGATAATTACTCTAGTAGTGAAAGACCCTGGCTTAATGTTTTCCGTTCTTTTGGACTCACCCTAGCTAATCAACCTTAGGTCATTAATACGAGTGAAACTGAGGTTAATTAGTGTTTTCGTTCTGTATCACTGGCAAGGCTTTATTTTACGACTTGTTTGGAGTGCAAGTTTCTTTGAAGAGTATAATACATGCGTGCACAATTTGTTTCCACTGCTATAGGCATTCTCGCTAATTAACACTCTGATAATGTCTTAATGCGATCGTGTGTAAACAATGGCTCCAAAGAAACTGTTGGCGTTTATTTTGTACTAACTCGTTTTCCGACTTGAAACCTATACGGGTACACTTAATTAATTTGTATGTACGCCCACTTTGATAAATAATTCATAAGCATGGGTTTTCTTTGTAGACTAAGAAGGAATTCAGTTTACAATTGAGCGGTCGCTTTGTTTGCTTAATTGTTAGAGGATTGGCAGGGAAGGTGCACTCGAAAACAAATGCCTAGATCACTTCCAGTTGTTTGATCTAATTGGAAGTATATCCTCGCTTTCTCAATTATATTTGTTTCAATAATTCTTACCTAATTCGGAATTGCATGCGATGTGTCAATGTTTAACCCTCTTTATTTACGCGCATACAGATACCGTGTGTGTTCAGTTCTAATCAACTGAATCAATATGAAACGTTATTTCTGTGCCAATTCAAGATAACAAACGGCCTTCTCAAGAACGACTTTGGCATGTAGTGTGATTTTAAGCACACAATTAACAACGACATGTTGAATTAGGCAGAGTATTTACCTTCTTTGTTCTGTGTGTGTAGTTGTGTGATATATTTATATCTTTATTATTTATTTTGCCAATTCCCTAGAAGCCTATAAGGTTATGCGTAAATTCTAAGACTGCTTCTTAAGCAATCTCAAAGTAAACAAACGACTTTGAAAACACTTTTTTATGCGAAAATTACTGAATTAGGGATTTTAAGATTTCTGTGGCGACAATATTTTTTTTTGTCGCGATAAGCTGCAAGTACCAACAATAAAACAATTAAATTTAGCAAATTGCGCTACGTTATCGCACACGCGAGTGAGATGATATGGCTTAGTTTTACCCAAAAAAAACGGAAACATTGTAATAAAAGAATAATTTTTAAAGGTCTTCTGCCTTAGTTGTCGATGTCCCCACATTTCCATAGGTCGCTGCGCGTTCCACGAATTATGTTCGGCATATGCAAGTGGCTTAGTGGTTAGTGTGTTGGACTACTAAGCGAGGGGTCCCAGGTTCGAATCCCGAGAAAAACCCAAATTCCAACTTAAGGTTTTTTTCGCTGCGCCACCTCTCGCGAACGTCTGACAAACATCCGAGAGTATAACTGTCATGAAAGAGCTTCTCAATTGGCCGTTTGGACTCGGCATAAAATTGTAGATCCCTTCCATTCGTCCCAAAAATAAAAAACTCACACAAGACGAATGGTTGTGAGAAGCTAGGCTTGGGTCCATACGGACTTGTTGCGCCAATTATTTTTTTTTTTTATATGCAAGGACTAGAGAGATTGTCCCTCGTGTGTTGGCTTATTAATTGCGTACAATATTTTAAAGTGTGATCTTGCTTACAAATGTTGTTTGCTCTCAGTAAAGCAGTTCTTGAATGCCGACTAACAAGTTAAAAATTAATTCAAAAATTCCCAAAGTCAAGGATTAAAATATCTGTGTTATTTATTATTAAAAAAAAAAAATTAATTAGCTCCACTAGCTATTTAGTTTTTTTGCGGTTGTTGTTTGTTTTATTTATTTAAAGACACCTTTATTTAATAAATCCAATTTGAATTATCCAAAGAATACCGAACTGCGAATTATTTACATAATAGAAAGAAAAACGAGTCTATCTATTTAAATTGGTTTATCGACTATCCATTGAGCTGTAGAAAATCCGGTTTCGTATTTGAATAAACTTATCAAGATCGAAAGAAAATAAAATTAAAAATGCCTGGGTTTTTCTCCAGATGATTATGTATACCTACGGGAGTGATAAATAATCATATGCAATTGAGAGACTTTTAAATTCCACTGAATAAGAATTGCAATCGCAAAGGATTTACATGACCGAGAATGTCAAGTGTGTCATAAATTGTTTCTGAAATACAATATCTATGTAAATACCGACCCATGCTGCTTTTACTAATTTGAATATTGTTATGAAAACCTTTAACCAGGTTGGTCAAAGCGAGCTCATATGCCATGTCTTAGATAATATTTAAAATGGGATCAGGTGTTCATTTTTGTGTCATTTAATGTCAACCTCAGTGAAACAACATGATTTGTTGAACTCTATTATTCACCGGCTGATTTTGTTTCAAAAAGCGTTCTGCAATGCAAAATATTCAATCAAATACTTTCGAGTCATTCATGCAGTGGCATATTATTGAACGCTTCCAATCGTCTAATTTTCAAAGCCTTAGGGTAAGACAAAGTTGCTATTCACTCCATGCAATAAAACGGGTAATCTCAAGTTGATGGGTGCTATTTGAACACACCACCTTCTGTTAATTAGTCTATTAATTCTCATTTGCACAACCATGCACTAATTCACTTAACAATTTGTATTACCAAACTGTATGACCTTAATTCAATGCCGTTCTCTTGGTACAACAAACAAACGCCATCAGCTTACATTGCAGCTGATATATGTATTGCAATTGTTCTCTTTTTATTTGCAAAAAAAAAAACGTTTCATATAGCTTGAAAAAGTGAGCATGAAAACAAACAATTAAATTTTGACTGGGGCTTTTTCATACTCACTTCACTGCAATTATTGCAAACACTTGCGATTTTAGTAATTACTCTGGCTTATAATTACCAGTTTTTTTCGCAACCGTTGTGTGAAATATGGTTTCGGCACAAATGGAACTGGTATGCGTTTTGAAATATATTAGAGAATAAAACGATTTCAGCATTAGCACTCTGTGCAGCGGGTCTTTGTGAATAAATCAGGATTACTAACAAAGCGTCTTATTTTTGAATCAGGGATGATGTCAACAGGCAAACAAAGCACTTAAAATAAAAATATTCTCAATATTAAGGCAATTCCAATTGTTAGTATAGCACTGGGTAAAGACTAAGCTTCCCATCGGAATAGCAAGATGCTGCAAAATGATGAAATGAACTATAGCTTAGGTCTCTTGCCGACAGCGAAGTGAGCCACCTTTTCGAAAATAATGTTGTTGAGCGAAACTTTGATCTGTATCGGTATGGAATAATAAATATAGACGGAATAAGGCCGATTGACTTGAAAAATAACTCACTAACTCTATCTCCTATTTGAACAAAGCTGATTAACATGAGTATAGAGCAAGGGTCAATTCCGAACATGCTTAAAACATCAATAGTTCGACCGATAAACAAAGGTGGTCGAAAAGATGAAATAAAAAACTACAGACCAATTTCAATCCTATCAGCTGTTGATAAAATAATGGAAGATGTGCTGGCAAAGAGGCTGTATGAATTCATCGAGGAGTACAATATTCTGAACAAACATCAATTTGGCTTCCGTAAAGGCAAAAGTATAAATAGACTGCTTGGAGACTTCGCCAACAAACTGTACCACAGCCTGGACAAAAATCACAGCTCAGTAGTTCTGTTTATTGACTTCAAAAAGGCCTTCGACACTCTGAACCACAAACAAATCCTGAGACAGCTTGAAAAGATTGGAATTGGTGGACACATATTAGCATGGTTTGAAAATTACCTAAACAATAGAACCTTACGGGTGAAAATTGGTGATAATGTAAGTGAAGATGAAAAGATTGAATATGGGGTCCCACAGGGATCAAAGTTGGGTCGACTTCTCTTTATTATTTACGTCAATGATGTACTGTCGGTGTTAAAGTACAGTACGGGATATGCCTATGCGGACGACACAGCGATCATAGTTAGCCATAGGATCGTCGAAGAAGCTGAAAAACTTATGCAAAAAGATTGCAACAGAGTGATAGCTTGGTGTCACGACCACGGATTAATTATCAACGCACTGAAGACCAAGGTAATGCACATTCGCCCGCCGCATATCCAAAAAACTAAACTGAAGATAAAAATGCATGACATAGATTGTTTGCACACAACTGGCCATAAAGGAACAATAAAAGAAGACGACGACTTCAGATATATAGACAACGTTTCAACATATAAATATCTGGGACTCGTGGTTGATTACAACTTCAAATGGAATTACCACATTGAAGCACTGAAAAAGAAATTGTGCCAATCAGCATTCCCTCTCTTCCACCTGAGCAATCTCTGCACATACAGTGTACTAAAACAATACTACTTTGGACTTGTTGAATCGCACTTAAGGTACGGCGTATTAGCATGGGGAAGAGCTTCATGCATGCAACAACTTCAAAGGGTGCAAACACGACTGCAAAAAATTGTGCAGAGAGGACACAGAAATGAACCAGTTAAGATGCTAAATATCGCCAAAATCTATGAACTGGAATTACTAGCAACTTTTTACAGCGACAACACCTATAAAGTACAAACGCAGCAGAGAGTGAATACAAGAAGACGACAACAGCACATGTACCAAATTCCGAGGTTTTGGAATGATTATGGCCGAAGGACGTACAACGTGGCAGTCCCATCTGTATTTAATGAACTCCCAAGAGAACTTCTAAAACTATCCAGAAAAAAAATTGTTAAAAAAGCCAAAGAATTTTATAGGTATTCATAAAAGACATAAATAATATGTATATGTAATTGTTATTAAATTATTTTTGTAAATATTGTTAAAATTAATTGATGTTAAAATATATTCTTGCACGTTAATTTGATGTATAACTTTTTATGAATTATATGAACTCAGCAATAAACAAAAGTATAATCAAAAAAAGTAAACAGTCTTCTGCAGACAAGCCCTTAAGGCTTTGCAGAAAAACCAATGTAAACTAAATTGAAAAGACCTAAAATAAAAATTGAATTGAATTGAAAATTGAAAAAAAAAAAAAAAAAATTAAAAATTGAATAGCTTTGGGCATGAGTCCCATGAGTTTGGTTAGCAGAAACATCAACAATTACAAGCTTATACCCAGAAAAAAACAAACTCGCGGTTCATTTAAATCAGTTCTTTTTGCTCGGCATGCTTCCTAGAAGAAACCAACCGTCATTTTTGTTTTGGGACCTATTATAGAATGACTTTACCAAAAAATAAAAATAATAGGAAACCATGCCAATGTTTCTTACCGCGTCAAGTTAATCTGGCGAAACACCAACGACCTCAGCGCAACACAAAAAGTGTGGCAAAATAGAAGAAAACGAAAAAGAGGTGGAAAAATACCAACTTCCATCGAGAGTGACTCATTTTGCCGAACATAGAAAACGGGGAGCACTTGTGTTTGCCTGACTATATGGTCATATCGAAAATAGAAACTCTGCGACTGGTCCGACATCATATATTGGTTGGCGCAATTGCCATGCTATTGCGACTGCATTTTCATTTTGGCTTCATTGTTCCTTTTTGCTCTATCGGATTTACACTTCAAGGTAATTAGTTGACGAATGAAAGTGCAAACGGAGGCAACTTCTACTTCCTATTAGAATATAGAACTTGTGAAATAACTTGTAGGTACGCTTTTTCGGTAAAGACAGGCTTTCACTTTTTTAATTTCAATATGGCGAAAAGGTCTGTCTTTCGATTCAGCTTTCGAATTCTTACACATGTGGCGCGTCAACTTATAGATTTGATTAGGCAAGTTAACAGGTCAACACTGTAGATACATTTATATCGATGCAGGGCTCCTTGCTTTACGAATTCCAATGGCGTTTGCATACCACGCATGTATGTGCATGCCACTACTGGTTCTTGCTTGCTTAACCTGTGCAATAAAATGCGAAATACGAATTAAAATACACTTAACTGGAGGTTTCAAATATGTACCTACTATAGTATTATTCCGTTTGAGAACAGCACACAACAATTTACCGTTGAATTTATATGATCAAATTACTGCTTGTCCCGTGGAGCTGGTGCGCGATTCGGTGTATACCTACTTCCACAGGACATTAATGTCGTTTTCCATTGGTTTCACTCGGGGATCCACTCATTCTGCGATCCAATGGAACAACAAAACTGCTTCTGATTGAACCCACAAAAGTATTGGTGAAATGCCAAAAAATAATCTACGGCGGCTGTCAGCTGACTTGTATAAAATACATAAAATTACATAAAATTACATTTGTGTGAGTGCTTCTTGAGTGGATTCTGACTTCAAATCGAGAAGCGAAATTCTCTCCTCAGAATCATCAGAAGAGTATTTTTTGTGCCAATGGAACGGTTTCAGAAGTGATTTTTTCGATTCCGGACTCTCCCGGACGCTTCTTTTTGCCCAATGGAAAACGACATAAGTAGCGTTTGCTTAATAGCTAGATAAGTGTTGGTTCGAAGTTCAGTGTTCGGACTGTTCAACTACTGAGTTTGTTATTAATTTCACCATTCGGATCGGCTCGCACGAATGTTTGAGGAGAGCCTGAATTTATTGTACACCCTGCTAGAGGTCGACGGTGCCAAGCTCTTCACTTGCCGTTGCTAAAGAGAGCTGTCAAGACATGATTTGAAGGTGAAATTGGCACTTAAAGTGTGTTAGTCACTTATTTCGAAGCAGATCTGTTTAAGTTTCGAACATATTAAGTGACATTCAGTTTTACTACCTTTTAAAAACAAAAAAAACAAAAAAATCACTTAATGGGTCGTATGAATAAAAACTAGCATTTGCTTTGAGTAAAAGTAAAAGTAAAAGCCCCTAGCAAATGCTTTGAATCGGTATGAATAAAAACCTAGTTTGCTAAAGTAAATTCGAAAATTCGAACATAGCATTTACTTCGGTGTACATGTCCTTGCCTTGCAATTTCTGTCAACCAGAGACAATATACTATACAATACAATAGTATGATTTGTATATGCTGTCAACCTTGACAAGGGACAACTGTCCGGTCGCCGGCGGTTTGTTTATTTTGAATTTATTATCAAATTTTTGGGTGAAAATTATCAAAAGTGAAAAAAAAAAAAAATTCAAAAGAAAATGTGAAAATAAAGAAATAAAAAAGAAAAGATGTTATATTTCTTCCTCAGTTGTTGGAAAATGTATCCATCATCGGCTGAACTACTTTTTGACACACATACCAATTAGTTAATGAAACGGTTGACTGATGAACACCAAGATCTTCTCCAACACCAACCTAAACAGACAAATTTTTCACTTGTTAAGCCATACATTTTGGAAAGTACTGGAACTGAAAGACCGGATCTCCTAAATACCTCAGGAAAGATTTCATTTTCTGGATATTTGAAAGAGCACCACCACGCGTCTCAAAATTATCATTTAAAAAAGTATTAGCCAAAATGTCCACATTACCACGCGTGAAACGAAAGTCATTATCTTGAAATTATTATCGTCACCAATTCTTCTTTGTTTATACTGTTATTTATAAGCACAAACGTTAACAAGAGGTAAATCAGATATAATGTGAAAACTTATCGCATCCATGTTTTGTTTAATTTTCCTGCACGATCAAAACTTAATTTAACTATTTATAAACAAAATATCGAAAACTCGACTGTTTTATGTGAAAAATGTGCGTACAAAATATTTAGCAAAAGGTCTAAATCGACTAAATAGCAGACTCAGAATTTGCATAGCATTTGCTTTGTCTGATAAGTTTTATTCATACCGATCTGAGTAAAAGGTCAGTGGCGCCGCTTTTCGAACATGTCGAAGTTGGAACTAAGTCAAATTGGTTTTTATTCATACTAAATGTAGCAAATGCTTCGATTTTGACATTTCTTTTGAGTAAAAGCAATTGCTACGTTTTATTCATACGACCCAATTCCTCATCACACTGACAAGTAACTGAATTCTTCTTGTAAATCATTCTAACTTCTTGAGGAACAAACACAATTCGATCAGATAAAGTGAGGCAATATTTGAAAGCTGGACAATCAATATTAATTAAAATAAAATATATTCGCAACGATGGTCTTAGGGATTCGATCAAAGTCTTTAAACTTCCCTGATTTTTTTTAATAAAACCGTTTTCCGTAAAATACATTTATAGTATGTGTTGATGAGATATCGAAATTTACAAAGAAAATAATAACATCACCGGAAACGTCTAAAGTTTCCAAAGAGCACAAATTGAAAATGTTTATTTGCATCGTAGATCGTAGTTGCGCAATTGCATATGGAGTATGTTAACATGCTTGCGTAATGCTTTTGTTAAAAAAAAATGTTCCAATTTAAAATAATTAGTACGGATCTCATCTTTTTCAAGTTTAACCATATTCTTCGCAACCTAAAATTGCCGTTGAACACACTCGCTAACTGGTTTTGCACACCCTTAATTTGGTTTCTCTAAAATAAAACTTCATACAGTGTTTTTTTTTCAAGAGAACGACATACAATTAGTAGCCAGGACAACTATTTTTAGTTGCAGACACTTTTAACGCATTAAAATGTTAACAGCTATCGGTGCATACAAAGTTCCAGTCGTCTTAAGTCGAATCAGTCGGAAAAATTTGACTGAAAAAGTCCGACAGCCGTAAATCCAAGCAATAGCTTTTCAACCACCTCCTGCATTTTTGTTCAATTGTCAACCTAAACTACATCAGCTGCAACCAATCCCAAGGTACCAAACTATATTACGCCTAGAAATATTAAATAGGTACATACCTTAGTGCTTCTCACACACTATACATCTATTTACAATTATAAAAAGGCATTATATGTATGTATGTATTATATTCTCATTTTAAAAATAAAGATATAAGTGTTTTCGCGTTCCTTTACAAACTGTTCAGAAATTAATTTTTTTCTTTTAAATTTACTTCACAAACATAAGCCCATTTGTATCTAATCTCTTTTGTGAGTGGGGCTCAGTAAATGGTATGTGTCTGCTTAAACTCGTGTACCAGGTTTGAGTACCTACACAAAATTAAAACCGAATGGCCTGTTAACCTAATGTGTAACATTCAAATGAGGATTGAATTAATTGAGTCTTATAATCCCGATTTAAAATCGAATCCTTTGTTTGAACATAACCAACCAAAAATATTTTTCATACAATGGGTTGTGGTATTTAATCTTGGGACCAATTCTACCAAGTGGGAATATTGTGGAATATCATTTTTAATAGCTCATCCCATCCCATGTACAAAGTCTAGGAAGTTACCCTCACCATACTGATCGGATTAGGTCGTATTTCAATAACTCAGATTTAAACAATAAATGCGATCGGATCGGACGCTCATAGAATTGGAAACGGGTTAGTTCTCAAGAGAACATTCTGCTGAAAACTCAGGGGGCAGATTCCGTATAACAATAAATTTCGGGGCGATATCGTTCTTGAAACTTTGATGACCATAAGAAGTTATATTCTGCCCGAATTTGTTTCACTATCGTCAGCTTTCATTACATTTGTGGAAAATGAACTGGATTATGGTCTCAAAGTCGTCATTTTGGCACTTAGTTGTTGCTACGTTTGGAGGTCTATCGTTTCGACGATAACTGTCTGAAAAATTACGGAATGAGTGCCAGTTAATAGCTGAATTTATTGATTTCTATAAAAGAAAAAGAAAATAGCTTGGGCCGCAGATCCATATATAGGACTCTGGCCCAAATTTTCACAAACCAATCGGTTGTATGCGATTTTATGTTAAATACATCAGCAACTATATCAAAAGTCACGCATGGTTTTTGGTCAAATAAATTTGTTTGACTTTCAATGGTTATGTAAAGGAGTAGTCATTTGATCTTGGTCTATACTGCGTGACACTGTGCCGGCTTTGAAACCCAATTCGCAACCACACCCTCGTCGTCACCCCAAGCGTTACAAAATTCGCAACCTCTAATGAATGCACCACATCGCGTAGGAGGTTAAGTGGAAGTATTATCGTACCGTCTAATTACTCACTTGACTGCTCTACCCACTGATACCAAAGTCACTGCTGATTTGGAGTGACAGCTTCTCTTCATCTCAGCTTGATTCACCGGTTATACGCCCATCCGCGAACAAAATTTTACAAGCAGGGTCACACTTTTTACAAGTCATTCCTTGTGATACTGAATCAAGGTGTGAGTTTACAAATCTTGATCTCGTTTACAATTGCTTTTTTTTTACTTTTTTTTGCCATTAGAAGGTGTCTTGCTGTCCATTTGGCGGGGTCTATTTCATTATTACGCCATCTGCACCTGCGCATGTGGCTGACAAAAAAAAAAAGAAAACTTTTTGATAAAATATGGCAGCGCGAATAAAATTTATCGATAAAAGTGAAAATCGTTTCCTTCGCCGGTCGACGGTTTGGTTTGATTTGGTTCATTGGCATTCAGGTTGGCCGAGTAGAATGTGTTCTTGTATAGTAAATCAGGTATACCTATGAGGCTTGTCTCTTGTGTCAAGTTTCCCCGAAGCCATTGAACATCGAATTTGGGTCGATTGTCGCAGTCAATTAGAGTTCAGCTCACGAAACCAAAATGCTCGGCGTGATCTATATTTTTGTTTCGTTGTATACCTGACCTCATTGTTCGATCGCGATAAGTGAGCATGTTCTGCGGTGGCAGAAAAAAATAGATCTATATTCGCAAGGAAATATTGCGAGTGGGTGAAATTTTTTGTCTGGCTATTGATATGCCATAAATTGACCAATTGATTGGACAGACTACAATTTGAAGTTCAAGTTTAACATGGCTGGAAATAAACAGAAATTGAAGTATGGCTGTTTTTGTACATCATAATTATTTATTAGTGTTACAAGGTCGTGGATAAGAGTAATGATTAGAGTGCTACGAATGTAAGCCAGGGCTATTTGGAACATTTTATTTTAGGGGTATAGTCATGACTTTGACATTGTTTAATAATCCTTTTAAAATCATGGAAAACATGTTTGACGGTTCTGCAACGGTAGATATAAATGTGCATTCCACATATTGAAATATTCCATGTTCTGGCTGAATTGATGTATCATTCTGTGTTGTTGCAAAATACAGAATTGCGTTCTAAGTCACTTGACTTGTATCGAAAAATTTGTTGATAAACCCTTTAGAATACCACATACTAGTCGCACGTGTTAGTACCTTTAGCACCATTTCTAGAATTTTAAGAAAGTTCCCACTTATTTTATGCAATCGATATTAAAAGAAGAATTTGTTTACAGATTTTATATGGAAATAATCCAATACCCATCTCGAGTTGACACAACAAACTGGTAAGTGATAAACATATTTTAAAAGAACCTACAGAAACGTACCTACCGACATTCTTCCGCCATTAGTCAAAACCAAAATCAAGCACACCTGCAGAAAAAAATGTGGTGTAGCTACTTTTTTTTCAACTTTTCATTTCGGCGCGACTCTTTTGAATTTACATGCCAGACACATCCGATTCCGATGGCCTCGAAATCCAACAGTCACGTCGGCATTGAAAAGTGTACAGAGTACCACTAACACATTGTATTCTAAAGAGAACCATTGCAGTTTGGCTGACCGAGTGAATATGGCACGGTTTTGATTTCTAAACTTATTGGTGTTGAATGCGTTTACCGTTAGAATAAATATTGGAACTGGTACAAACTGCGGATAGTATATTGTTAATAATTTGTGGTTTTCTGAATGAAACTATTTGAATAATGTGAAGCAGGATATATATAATTTTTGTTAGTATTAGGTTTGATTTTACGAGCTCACAGTGGCGAAATTTTCCATATAAAAATATCTATCGTGTACTACAAAATATTTAAGTTCAATCTTAAAAGTAAACTCATTAGGTAATGCCCATTATGAATGTGGTATAAACTTTGATATTTGGGATTACCTACAGAATTTTCAAATCAAATCACGATTGCTTCATGTATTTTGAATAACGGTCATATTATTCACTCCCTTTAATCCGGGTTGAAGGTTACACCCGGGTTTAAGTGAGTTTGAACCAAAAACTAAACCCAAGTCCGTAATATTCAGTCGATAAAGCCGAACCCAGTTTTTTAAACTTGACAGCGTATAACCCAATTGGATTTAAACGCAATCCGGAGACCAGTTTAAGTACTTTAACTCGGGTTCAAACTCAATTTCACAATATTGACATTTCTTTGCTCGCAAGAAATAAGAAAAGTAGAAAAAGGGAATACAAAAAAAATGGCAAGAAACTAAAAAAGGACTTCATTCGTGAAGTGGACGAAATTAATGTTGATGTCTTCGTCGTCAGAAGACGAATTTTTCGAAGAGCTGATGAAACAGCAGCTGATAGTAAATTACCGTCGTTTTTGTCGTCGAAATCGATTGCACAAGCGGGCTTTCGCCGACGATTACGATGTGGTATATGTTCGAAAATATTTCGTGCTGAAAAAGAGTCATGGAGGCTACATTCAACGATTCGATAGAAATTTCGGTATAATTAATACACCTTAAAATATAACCAGGCCCAAAACAAATGAAATCAATTTCCACGTGACAAACAAAAAACATAATGTCATTATTTGTGAAATTTGACATTACGTGGGTTTAAAACAGATTAAAAACGTTTTAAAGTGTCTTAAATCCGAATTTAAATCCATTTTTAATTCAGCGGGTTTAATGCATGTTTTTCAGTGAATAAAGGTTAAATTTTCGGGTTTAAAAATTGCGGATTAATGATCTGGTGTAAAATTAAACCTGAGTTACACCCGGAGTGAATAATATGGCCGTAAGAGCTATACAGCATCTTTTTAAAATATGGGGTTAAGGCTTAAAACTGAGAAGGGTGATGGTTTGTTTGAGTGGGGCATAGGCATGAGATAAAACTTTTTTTTCGTTAAGAGGTGTGGTAATTTGTTGTTAACCACCTGTGCTAAATGTAATTTTTCTCCTACCCATATACAAGCTTTTATAAATGGACACGGAGAAGTTAGTACACAATCCCATCGGCTTAATTTAGTTAGCTTATAAATTGATATTATTAACATACAATAAAAAGAATAAGTAAACATTACGTCAAGCGCCCAAAGTCGGTTTTTCCCTGAAGCGAGTACAAGCGAGTGAATACTGGGCACTTATTTTATTAATTCAATAAAATAAGAAAAACATATATTAAAAACGAACATTAGATTATCTGTTTTGTTTTGATAAATTTCCAGCAATCCACACAATTCTCGAGACGCGTCTATTACGTGCTCGAATTAGAAATCACTTTCCCGATTTCTACCATTGCTACTTTGGTATTCCATTGCTGCTGCATGCAAAAGAAAATGTTAAGTAAGGCAGAACAGTAACAAGAAAAATAAAAAAAATATCTCCTGTTCAAACCTAGTTTCACTGAACATTTCGATTGAAACCATTTATTTTTCCACTCTGTAGATTACAAATTGCTCAGTCAAAGGTGGTGACATCTTTCGCTTTTCTTACTTTTGCGGATAAATTTCTTGGTACGATTTTCCGCGTAACGTCAGTTCCCGGGAATTTTATGTGCATTCGCGTACACTACCTGGGAAATCACACATGAAGAAGAGCAGTAAGGCAGTAAAGGAGAAAAGTCGTCGTCACTCCTACTCGCACACGACTGCATGCAAACATGTTTTGTACCTGTGTCGGTCTTATATAAGCTGATGATACACCATCATAGGCGTACGTCTGTGATCTCTTTTGTGCAGAGTAACGTTATGCAATCTAAGATTAACGATCTGACTTACACGGTGACTGAGACTATTTCTCAAATTGATTCTTTTGACATCGGCATGTGGAACTGATGATTTATTGTGGAGCTGAAATGCTGATTCAGTTGCATGTTCAATTCTACTCCCATTGCGGTTCCTTGCGGCAATGAGCTGAATCTCTGAATTAGCGAGTTTCGTTTGCCCTCATTATAATTGTTGAATTTGCTACTCCTCTTCGCTAGTAGCTACATATGCTTATTATCTAACGTTTTATTATAGTCATTCAAGCGGGCAAGACCGAGAAAGCAATTGCTTGAAGTCATGTTTACATTCAAACTGCAAACTGTTTTATTGCTGTACGTATGCGAGCACTCGTACATATCTCATGTTCCACCTTGCATAGACGGATTGCAATAAACATGGCCCATAATGAATCTGGAAGTATGCATTGCCAGCACGGTACACACCACAAGACGGTAGGTTTGTTAGTTTCTTTTAGTGCTTAATTGAATCGTAAATATTACAGTCCCAATTAGTTGCTCGGATAAAAAGGGCACACAAGTAAGAAATCATGGGCATGGCTAGAACATAAACATGGGCACACAGAAATGCGAACTGCCCAACAATGGTGGAGCGGAACTCTGAAACGAAAATGCATTGCATTCGTCGTTCACAATGCGATGAAGAAATATTGTTTGTGGAGGTTCCATATATCGCAGGTGCATTGACACAAATTTCACCTTGCGTTAAAAGAAAACATGTGAAGAAATACGGTTCTGTTAGTTTTACTTTCCACTTCCATCAATTGTCGTAGGATTGCAATAAAATTATTTATGATCTGGGGCGTGGGAAAAAAACCAAAAAGGGTTGGCTCGAAAAACACTGGAAGCAATATTAAACTCTCAAAACCATAGTACCTACTATCATAACCTTTTTTAATGTCCATGTTAAATTTTACGAGCTCGCAATTGTCTTATATCTCGCCCACAATAAACTTAAGGCAGTAGTTAAAGACGGTTATTAGAAGCGACCACAACCTGTTAGTGTACAATGTACATGCCATCGGCATGCTAATAAGTGGTTCACTTTTTTGTACGGCTTGTTTAGCACTATCTATTGAAAAAACGGTCAGTTCAAGGAAAACACTCGTGTTGATTTCTGGAACAAGAAATTGTAACGACTTTAAAATTGGTGGGTATGGAAAACAATTAAACCACCAATTTCCCGAAATGAAATGGTTCGCCGAAAGAAAATGCACTCAGGATAGAAAAATACTTAAAATTCCAGTTTCGAAGTCTAATCCTCTAATGTAATCGATATTGCCCAATCCGATTGAACTTTCAATTAGATAAAGGACCAGCGGTCTTACGCCTTTACCATATTTCACTGTTTCCTTGTAATACCTACATGCGAATTCACTTTTGTTATTATTTCATTTTATTACACTTTTGAACGCAAATACATGGAAACCCAGACTGTGGGTGAATAGTGGCATTGTGTTTCCTTCATGTTAATGTCTTATTTGAACTGTAAAAACTCTGCTAAACGTTTTGGCTTATTTTCATTTCCATTTATTGAACCTTTATGCGCTTTAACATCCTTCCCCAAAGATCTCTTGTCTTTTAATATACAGACGGTGTCAAACTGATTTAGATATCGTTTTTTATATCACATATATTTAAAAATGATTTCTTTGACAGTGTTTGACTTATCTAAATGCATTGTCGATGTGAGATGACTGGACAAAGGCTGACACTTCTTTCCAGCCCACATGTGCATGGCCCCTGATCATCGAATGTTGTGGACGATCTACTTGAGCATTCTTAACCCGCGACAGATGGCATATTTGAAAATGTTGATGATGATAGGAAACATATTTAAACTGCCAAATTTGATTGCGTACATTTTGAACACACGATGTGTTTCTATTCTCATTCAAATTTGTTAGTCATCTGGGTTTTGTTTCTTAGAAATCGTTTGCAGCTACTTTGCAGTTCTTACTTTTTATCTTTTTTTTAATTCGCGTTGCCATCTACCTTTTTTCTCATCGCTATTCTTCAAAATATATGCTTAGTCACTTTTACACGATCGGTTCGAGGCCAGAGGCGAATTACTTCGAATGAACTTCAGAGCACATATAAACCATGGGAATGCAGTTTATGAAACCTTTGACAAAAAGAAGACGTTTTCCATTTTATGGAACTTTTATTGGAAGAAGATCAGACGAGCGCATTGGAATAAAGAGACGATGTCAATGGCTGACACCAGAATTATAAATGGAGAGGACTGGAGGGTACTGGCTAGCTATTTAAAAACTGCATTAAACTACCACCAGCAAATAATGAACGAAGCTTTTTAAATAACAACAAATAAAACTTAGTGTAAATTTCTCTTTTCTTCGGCTGACGACAATGGCCAAAGTCTTTTATTGTTAATTATTGTTAAAAAAAATTAATGAATTTATTGTTTATGAATAAATCACTTACTTACTTATATACTCACACTGGGTGACCAGTGCACTATTGCACGGACTCTTATTTGTCCCGTTTTGTAATAAGATAATTGTTCACCAAAAATGAAGAACGAAAACTAAATTTCTTTTCTATCAATTTAAAACTTTCCCAGAATTGTGATATCACTTTAAAATTTTCCCAGAATTGTGATATTGGCCTTAAAAAAACATGTAAGCAATTTCGTTGGTATAGCAACATCAACGATCCCAAAGTTTTCGCATTACGGGAAATCATTCAATTGCCAATTATATAATTTATTTATCCCGCAAGGCAACAACCAATTTTTATAAAGTAAGCAGTGTATGCACAATGTTCCACTCTGGTCACACTGATCGCCCAACAACGTCGTACACCCAGTTAAATGTTTTCGATTCGGTTTTTTTTTTTGTTTTGTTTTGTTTCCGTTGATTCGCTTCATTGCTTTTTTTTCTCGCAATAACAGTTCTTTTGTTTGCGCGCCCAGCCATTTATTCGTGTATTTTGATGGCAATTGATGACCTTATTTATCGGCAGTTCCGTTAGGAATACACAGACACACTTGTCTAATTGCGACCTAAAGAGGTCACTTTCACAGCCGCTGATCTTTTCCAAGGGTCATTCACGTTAATTTGCAGTATACGCTGATTTATTCAACAGGTCGTAACTTACTCCGGCGACTTCAGAAGATTTTAGCTGAAAACGAGATGGTTCCTAGGTTAACCACGCTCATTGACATCAAAACGTGTTCCACATTCAAGATTGATTAGTGACTGCTCCTCCTAAGTATTGACCTTCGCTTGCGCTGAACACAAGGTCTTATGTGGACCAGGAGTCATTCGTTAAATAGAAAATTCCACCACTAACTACAGGTAATAGATGCCAAACAGTAAATAATGCCTTTTCCAGTGCGTTCCTGAATGCTCAAGTGGAAATCGATACGCCTCTAGTAGAGACATGAAATAACGAGGCATTTCCTGGATCAAAGTCACTGCTAGAGTCTTTAGCATGCAGTACGAAATAAAAACACACCCAATCTGGATTCGTAACATCCAATACCGACTTATATAAACATGTTCTCTCGGCAAAGATAACACAATGTGCGAATTGGTCCCATCTAAGGTGTTCCACTCTTGGCAATCAATAAAACGACAAATTTGCATAGTTGTCGAATATAAGCGTACTGTGTTTGGAATTTTACAGCACGCGCGACCTCAGTCTTTCCTCAAGATAGGTATTTCCATTTAACAGGCCTCTCATTACAATATATTAATATTGGTCTTGATGGCGAATAGTTTATTTGTTTGTGTGCGATTGTCAAAACACACACACTCTCATGCATTTTAATGTGATTGGATTGGATCGATGGCTATTCTGACAGAGTAAAAGAAGTGAGGCAAAAATTACCGAATGTCATGTCATAATGACATTTTAATCCGCGTACCTATATATTTGAGTTAAGCTCTGGATTGGGACAATTATTTACTATAAGGCTACGTCTGCATTAATTGTGCACCCATCGTCTCGATCGTTGTGGCGAGAATTCGTTTATGGGAACAGTGGTATGCGGCGGATTGGATCCGGCAGTTATATATCACTTTGGATAGATATTACGTTCGGTAAGACCGTTACGTGCAGAGGATAGAGCATAAATTAATGGAAAAAATAGAAATAATTTATCTAATATACCTACTAGGTACATGATGCATTGCTGCGCCTGCAGTGTGGTGTGGAAGTGGAATGATTGTGTTTATGATACAATCAACGGTCTATAATTATGATGTAACACTTGTTTTTCTAAGTTGTTATCAAATAGGTGTCAGATAATGGTGCAAGTATAAGTGTTGTTCAATCTAGGAAGATTATAGTCGTTGGTAATGTCATTTCGTTTTTCAGAGGAGTAACGGCTATAATGCTGGCCTTAAATGATATAAAGGGTGGGCCAAATACAAGTTTCTTTCTAAAAATGCAATACAATTAACAAAATTATTTTTTTTCCATGTATATTATGGCTTTTTTAGTAGGAGCATACATTCCCATTAATTATGGATCACAGCGTCGATCAAGTGGCTGCCTCGACTGGCTTTGTGTGACTCCAATTTTCCAAGACCTTTCTTGATGGTTTCGGGCTGTAGCTCACGGATTTTGGCCTTAAATGATTGAATCGTTTCCGGATTGTTGGCGTAACATCCGTCCTTCACGGTTCCCCACAAAAAGGGGTCAAATTGTAGCTCCGAGGCGGCCAATTGACATCGCCAAGACGGCTGATAACACAATTTGGAAATTTGGTGCGCAAAAGATCGATTGTAGCATGGGCTGTTTAGCATGGCGCGCCATCCTGCATGAACCAGAGGTCGTCCAAATCCATGTATTCAATTTCAGTCGCCAGTGGGTGCAAATTAACTGTCAACAGAGTTTGATTGATGAAATAAATCTGGTCTTCTTGAGGCAAACCTCATTGGGTCAATGGTTATTGACTTTGGCTCTAGAAAATTAGCAAATCTCATACGTATTTACCTATTCAAAAAGCAACGCAAGCAAATGGTTGTGTTGCGCCCAACTATTTTATCCTCTTCTTTTATATTGCACCCGAATTAGGTGTTTTGGAAATTCGAGGGCTAATAATAAGATTCGTGCTAAACTATGCTTACAAATAAAATATTTTTAATATAAAATAGTCAATTCTACACTATTTGTGCGTGATTTAGATTAGCAAGCCCAATCTCGTCATGTTTTGAAACAAAATGACATTATCAGGTAGGCAATCTTTAAACTGGGCACTGATCGCAGACGGATTTGAACTAAATGTTGAAATAAATCCCAGTATTATTTGTTTACATATTAATCTACTGATCAACGATTCGATTAAACATCCGGCAAATACAGGTTTACCTATAGGTACATACAAAATCACATCATCAAATTGTGCTTCTACTTGATTATCGATGTGTCATAAGAAACTTTTGAACTAATCGGTTATTTTGTTTCAAAAAAAAAAAAAAAACAGTTGTACTTTAGCAAACAAGTTTCACTTTCCCAAAAACTAGCCAATGACTAATGACGTTAAGGTTAAACAGCTAATTTTGTTTTATTTTCATAAATAATCACCGGCAACAAGCTAATTAACACGTAAGCCTTACCAATAAACAGTGTAGAACAAGCAGTAGGTAAAGGTACCTACTGCAATATTGATTCATAAAAAAGTGAAGGTATTTCTTTTTCCAAAATCAATTAAACAATAATTAATTGGTTACGTATTTCAAATTGGTTATCACTTTCACTATAGGGTACTGTTAGTTATTATCTGGCATTCGAAATTTAGCAGTGATTGTCTGTCTGATACTATTTTTGAATAAACTATATCCAATTGCGCTTGTGAAAAACAGCGTATATGCTGCGTATATGCCCCTCCGACTTTCGCGATGGACACATTAAATAACGCCCCAAAATTTAATTCTAATTCGGTATATAAATATTTTTCACTGTGAATTTGGAATGGAATTTCGACTTTTATTGAATTAGTGTTTAAGGTCACATGGCTATCAAACATTCAGAACACATTTACAGGAAAAATGTTGAATGGCATTCAGTTACATATTGGGACAATTTTATAGAACAATAAGTTGTATAAAATATATATGTGTTGCCGTAAACTTTTTTTATGTTAAGCTATGTCAAACGTAGTACACGTGTCATAAAAAGCTTTGCGACTTCAGTTCGGCCATAAATAAAGATAAAAATATGCGCATATATTTAAGAAATACTTAATAACATGTTTATCGGACGATATGAAAATTAAATCATACACTGTCTTGGATTTGTTTTGTAAAATACGATCTGCTTACTTAGCAATTAAGTATTCGTCGTGCAATAGGAGAATAACAATAATATTTAAAGACGTAATTTCCACAAGACATTGCACGGGAAAAGGAATTGTGTTTGCAATATGTTTATAAAACAAATTTTTACTTAAGCATTGGGGATTGCATATTTCGCACATGATCACAAATAAATAAAACATGTGACAGTATTTTTGTAAGCAATCCACAGAATATTTATAAATGTCACATCGAGCATTTCTGCTATTTTGCTTGCGCTTATGATATGAGATTAAGAAGACTTCTATGAGCTGAAGCAATAATTCAAAACTACGGCCAATGTAAAGTGTAATATCTCAAAAGATGAGATAAAAAAAGTCTGCCAAGGCTTATTACTCTTCTGAGGAACTCGAAGCAGCTTAACCTATGTAAATATTTTTTTTTTACTATGCAGTTCTCCGCAGGGCAGGTAAATTCTTCTTCTTCTGGAACAGTGTTGTTGTATCGTGGGATTTATCAATTTTTGTGGGAATTTCGTCCGAAGAGCCTTCCGTGGGATAAAGGGAAAAACACCAAAATCGTGGGAATTTCAGGAATCTAACAAAAAACAATCAAACTATAAATTTTTGCTGAAATTCTATCAAAACACCATCCACCATGATTATCAACATATTGAATGTCGATACAAAACAGCGCATGTAAATCGTCTTTTATCAAAATTTTCAAGTACCAAAAAAAAACCTTAGTAATGTTACAAACTGCGGTTTTTGTACTAAAGCTTAGTACAAAACTTTTTTACGTCAAGATACAGTTTTTATAAGTAACATTTTTTGTATACGGAAAAAATATATTGTTAAATTAACCTTAAAGCTTAGTTTCCTGCTCGTGCTAAATTTTATCTCCCATACAAAAATGTCTACAAAGATAAAATTTAGCGGGGCAGTTTAGCAAAGCAGAATCCTTTTCACTCGCTAAATTTTTAACTTCATATAGATGGGCCGATGACAAGTCTCCACTCATTTAGCTCGCGAAATAAATGTCCGGTACATTAAATTGAAGATAAATGTTGACAGAAGAAAAAGGACGGAAAAGCTTGTGTTTATTATAGATTTTTCGGAGGAAACCGCAGAGTACGTTAGCGTGATAAATAAAAAAAAACGCAAAACCAAAATACAAAATAATTATTTAGCGACCATTTATCTTTGGTGTGGAGAATCGAACTGCAGATTAGGGACGCTAAAATTTAGCGCGAGCAGGATACTAAGCTTAAAGGTTAATTTAACGATATATTTTTTCCGTATACTAAAAATTGTACTAATAAAAACTGGATTTTGACGTAAAAAAGTGTCGTCGGGTTTTAAACGGGAATTTGAGTACCGTGAAAATGACCACAAGGCTTAAACACTGTTCTGGAAAGCTATATAAATTATTTTGTTGTCTTACGAAAATAAGTTTTGATATGGAAAATGTTGCCATATCTGCCTCTTTTCATCCAAAAGAGCAGTGCTATCTTTGCAGCAGTTGCAGTCAGTTCGGGGTTAAAAACAAACCAGCACAACTTTTTTTAATTTTCAAACTTTATGTTCAAAGTCAAATCTGGGGTCGAATCGCTTCATTAATATGTATTTCGTATATGGAATCGACTTAATATCGCTCGTTCATGGATTTAATTACTAATTACGACTGGCAGCATTATATTTTCGTTCGATAAAGAACGCCTGTCATTAGTCATCGTTCGCTATCTTCTTATGAAGAAACATTCAACACCAAAACCGTCTTAATCCAAACTGCGAAATAAGGCCAAACATTATTATCAATCATTTATCGTTGCTCGGAAAAAAAGGTGTTGCCAAGAGTTTACTTAATTCATTCGATAAAAATACAGTCCCTTGGCACTATCGACTCATCATCAACGAAATAATAGTTTATATATCAAAGTTTAACCCGACAGCAACTAAAAGCCGAAAGGAAACCATTTGTAAAAAATAACTCGGTCACGGCTATGATAGATAGTTCTACTTGATTCTATTTTTGTTTTGACTCAGCTTTGACTTAGTTCTGAATGGAGTTGTTTATACTGAGAAGTATTTTTGTTGAAGACACTGGCGTAATATTTGTGTCATCAGTTTCTGTCGTATCCAAACAATAAAACTGTAATTCAATCTCATCCTTAACAACAGTAATCCGCTATAACCTGTGTTAGTAATGTAAACAGAAAGCAGAGCTATAACAACTTAATTTTCTTCATCTTACACCGCCGGTTATCCCTTTTTAGATGCAAGTCATAAAACACGACTGGGACAAGTCGCTGCGCTGGCAGTTGGGTAACTAAATGACTAAAAATTTCCCACCGGTAATCAAATTCTACTGAACATATGCCTAAAGATATACATACAAAATATGTGTGTATTGGTGTATGAACATAAAATTTGTTGCTTCGTGTTGAACTCCATATAATCTTATATGGAAAAATATTCTGCTGGCATTTTCCATTATCTTTTGATTAACAACAATTTCTCTTTGGAGTTTACGTAGGCGTATGTGGAACCTTTTTAGTTGGGCTTTATATCTTCTGATTTACGGGTCTAAGTCTACTGTTATTCGGAATAAATTATTTCTCTATCTTCGATATGTCGATGTGAATATACATGAAATAAGAAATCCTTCTATAAACAACACCGGTCGCTTAATATACTTTTAACATCGAATAATATGAACGTCGATAACTGTAGTGGCATACTGTTGTAATCTAACTTTAATAATGCCCACATTTCTTGCCTATACTAATCTATAATCGGCTTTATGTCTGCTCTCGCGGAAAACTCGTTTGGGCGTGCAAGGTCATAGCTGCTACCCACGATAAGTAGCTTAATTATTAGCAGCGATAGCACACGCAATTGTTTCTAAGGCTTTTGACGTAAAAATAGCCCCTTTTGAACAATTAGATTCTCCGTTGGTGTACAAAACTCTGGTTCAGTTTATCAAATCAGCGACACAATCTCTTTTAATACAGCTTTTGCCAGTAGTATAGTTTTAATTTAAATTTTATTCACTTTTTACAATACACAGGTGCAGGGGAGTCAAGTCTAAGGTTAATTGTATTAAAAACGACCGGAAAGGGTGAGGCTTTTGATCTATTCTTTGCCAAAATCTTCATTCAAGTGAGATTCGAATCTGCTTAGTGAGTCAGTAAATAAAACATCAATAAACGTGATGCTAATGTTGGCTTGGAAACTTTGAATTATGTAACTGTTTTGCTTCAAGGTAGTATTGCGCTGGATAAAGATGTCGTAATCGATCGAAATTGCACCACCAAAGGATTATGTACTGTGCATTTATAAAAGTGGCGTATCATAATAATTTTTCATAATTCCCGAGAAAAGATTGTGCTATGGTCGCCAAAATTTATACAGAAACCTTAATCCCATCTATACGTTTACGAATTCTTATTCATTTTTAACCACAGAAAATTCTACGAATTTTTACCACCCCTTTTTTTTAGTAATTTACATTTATGACAGAGTAAGAGCCAATTTCAGTATTCATGAAGCTAAATAGTCTTTGAAGAACAAAGGCAAGGCGAATCAAAACGATTTTATGAGCTTTCTCAGGACAGTTGTCTCTCACAGTGGAAAAACCTAAAGGTGATGAACCGAGACCGATCAATCTCTCTCCCCGTCTCTAAAAGGTAGTTAAAAGCAAGTTAGCGTGCCAGACCCGTGTCTAGTCTCGCACTATATAAGACTTAGCCTGTCATGTTATCATAAGTCTTTCCCAAAATCCAAATTAGAGATTAGTTTTCCACATTGTGCACGTTACATAATGGTAACTGATAAATCGTTCAATGACATTTTGTGTCAAGTGTGACATATTAACATCGACCGCAAATTTCAAAATCGTTGTCACAACCGCTATAGCATAATCTGAGTCTCACTGATAGGTAACAACCGGTCTCCGATGAGAGATACACACAAAGGCAAGCCCTAAGCCATGACTAAATGATTTCATTTAAAATTTCCGCTTATCTTCACCACAATTACTGTCACACATAGACATAATGAATTGCTCTTTCCGAAGCAAAAGTGAAAGCTTTTCACCTCCCATCCCAAAAACGCGAATGTCAACACATGTTTCTCCGGTCTACAGAGAAACACGGTGTAAAGAAAAATTGCCGCGTGCCGCTCAAGCGCAACTTCAATCAGTTGCAGCAAATAAAGCAGCAAGATGAGCGGAAGCCATGAAAACTGACAGCCGATTGGTAAGCGATGAAAGTTACCCGCGCACTCAACCTTGTACTCTTGGGGGGTACCTGTATCACATTGAATGCGATGACATAACGTGGATGCCTCTCACGATTGTAAACAGATGACCGATTAGGGAGGTTGGCAAGGCCATGATAGTGCACGTTTGTTGTCTAATTGCCTCTGTTGGTAATGTTGTTCTTTGACAAATACATAATCCATCTTAAACGAAAGTGCATCTTGTTTCTCTATAGGGAAACTCACTTTAGTTCGGTTTGGTGTTTACACTCGATTTGAAAAATCACAGAGACTTTCTATCAATTAATGATGATCTGACATATGTCAACTCTGTTTGCTACTGGCAAAATGGCTTAACCGATACAGAAAAACAAAAATAGAAAGTAGAGCTACGTATATTAAAAGAATGTCATGCACTAGCTATTTTGTGAGCAAGATGGCGCACACATTAATTGTGTTTTAATTACCGCTATATGGGATTTGTGGTCGCACCGCAGTTGTATGTTGTATTGTCGGTGTCTGGTGAATATGGTATGCGGTATGGCTTTTGAATTGAATACCATTCGCGTTATATCTTAGGGTAGGTCCCAAAAAAGAGAGTGAGAGTTTGATCTCATGCGTAGATGGCTATAATTTGCTTTTCTAAAGAATTCGTCGACGGGCATTAAATTAGAAATACCGTGACTGATCTCAACCGTGCTCTTAGCTAACAGGCTTTTCGATTACACACTCTGTTAGTAATTGTTTGGTTTTCACTAAAAATAAGACCTTTACCGCGGTTTACAGAAACACTGAATAGGAGGACACGATTAACTGAAATCATCATTTGTAAGCGAAACATATGCTTTCAGGGCCAATTTAGCTTACACAGGAGTTACCCCAACAATTTAATTGTAATTCATTGAAATTGCCTTCAATTTGTTAGGTGCGTGTCATGCCTTTCAAATTATTTGAATATATTGTTATCCTCGCTGACAGGATGACGGATTGTAACTCTGAAAAATGACAAACGCATCTGTTCTTTTGAATACATTTTATGAGCTCGTTCATGTCGAATTGACGTCTTCATTGACGCAATAAATCGTGCTGGTTACTAGCTTCTTGCCATAATTAAGTAAATTACTCACGGAAATGCCTTCTATAAGGAGCGTATCCAATTAAAAGAAACCATCATCATGACCATAAATGCGCGTAATTTGCTGCTCAATCTGAAAACTGTTTGATTGACGATGCGGCGGTTACTAGGCGAAGGAAGAATCATCGCACACTTATCCCAACGATTATCACTTAAGTTAAGTAGCAGGCTTTTATGTATACAGTCGCCGTTTATGGCTTTCTATATGCTGCGCGGATGAATCTAGAAAATCAATTCTGACGCAGATAAACGGAGGAAGTTTACTTTTAAACCTTAAGTGCACGTATCGTGAGTTTTTGATTTTTATCTCTGCCATTATGTAATAAAATATAAATGACTCAATAGTCGCTGACGTGGGTAATTTTTAAAAAGCTCTCTCCCATATTCGTTTCAGATGATGATGTTAAAATGGTGCCGTGGTTTGTGACCGAGTAAATCAATCTTATAGTTACTGGACAAGGACCAACATTCTCTGGCGTAAAGGAAACCTTTAATCTTTGTGAATAGTTCTTCTTATGATGCCATACAAGATGAGTAGTACTGCATCTTTGGAAAACTCCGCGGACCCGGATTTCAATGAATACCTGCATGAATACCTCATACAAACGGATTCCTCAAACGAGCCAATACTACACTATGAAGGTAAGAAAATGTTAGAAAATAAATATGTACAATAATTTCTTTTTGAAACTGTCTCTCGACAAAGATAAATCTATATCTGTACAAACGCTGTTGAAAGCTGCAATGGCTCTTGTTATCGGCTCATTAAGGCCATAATTTGTTCGATGATTTTTTTCTAAGAGGAGATGCCGTGTTCTCAAAGATCTCATCGGTGCATATATTGGCATCAGTGAGAGCAGAACAGAACATCTTGTATGAAAGCATAGCAAGTCTCTGACAAACATTATATCATGAAAATGACAGCGCGATTTCAAATATTTAATGCCCAGAAATAAACACCTTGCCTTATAATTTGGAGAGGCTTCCCAGTGTAATTTATAAAAAATGAATTTAGTGAATCGCCTTTGAATTTTTTCAAGGCGATCAGAATAGGTTGAGAATGCAGGATTCCAAATCACATCAGCATATTCAAGGAGGGACCTAAGGCAGTGAATAGCGAAAGTAAAGTAAATGGGTCTCTGAAGTCCCTTCCATTACGTTTTATAAAGCCAACAATAGAATTGGCCTTCGCGACAGTATATTCAATATGATATTTAAACGAGAAAGACGTATCGAGCGTGACTCCTAAATCTTTAATTTTATTTACCCTGTTTAAGTTAATTGAATTAATTGTGTAATTATATTCGAAAGTAGATGCACATCTATTAAAAGAGATTGCATTGCATTTCTTTATATTTAATTTTAAGCGATTGACGTTGCACCAATCAATTATTCAATCCAGGTCAGATTGAATAAAAGTACAGCTCTTTATACTTTTAATAGATGAAAATAATTTTAAATCATCTGCATAAAGTAGGCATTGGCTATATTTGACCGTTGATACGATATCATTTATAAAAATAATACAAAACAGTGGACCTAAATGGCCCCCTTGCGGAACACCAGATGTACAGTTAATACGTTTCGAAAGCGATGTTCCGATTTTTACTCGCTGAACGCGACCAATTAGGAAGGATGAAATCCAGCGAAGCATTTCAGAGTGAATTCCAAAGGCTTCAAGCTTCTCAAGGAGAATAGAATGATTGACCGAGTCGAAGGCTTTGCTAAAGTCAGTATATATTGCGTCCCCCTGACGCTTGTTTTCTAACTCATTTAGAGTAAAAGATGAGAAAGAAGCCAAGTTGGTGATAGTGGACCTACCAGATACAAAACCATGCTGCGCTTCCAATAAACACTCTTTCGTTAAAAAATCAAGGTTGTTTTTAACTGTGCTCTCAAAAAGCTTAGGAATTGCCGAGAGCTTACAAATACCTCGATAGTTCTCAATATTATTTTTAGAACCAGACTTATGAATAGGAACGAGAAACGATGCTTTCCACTCAGTGAGAAACTTACCCTCGAGAAGCGAATGGTTCAAACTAATTAACAGCGGCACGCAAAGGCATGTGGCACAATTCTTAAGGATAATGGCTGGTATGCCATCAGCTCCACAACTAGAGTTTGGCTGCAGGGACTTTAGTGCTAACAAAACCTCTTCATAATTCAGTTGCAGAGAACCAATATTCACATGGTTGCCAATATTTTTACTTGGGTTGATAGGGCAGTTGTCGTTAGTATACACAGAACGAAAGAAATTAGTAAAAAGTTCTAGTGTAGACTCCACATTAGACGATTCTACGTCCATGTAATGCATTGTGGTTGGTATCCGAATACGTTTCACATTGAATCTACGTTGACTTACTTTAAAATGATATTGCGTATTTAAATCAAATATGTTTAAACGTGAAAAGGAATATTCTTTATTAAAGTTTATTCAACGTAAAATCAAGTAGAACATATTACATTTTTTCCCTGAGTGTACCTGCTTGATGTCTTAATAATAACTCCCTGAACTTTTCTTTCCAGATGGTGAGTTCGAGGCCGAATGGCTGAATGCAGCCGGATTCTCACAACTAACAAAACCCTTTGAGCAGGTAATTTTTTATAAAATGTTTTAAAATATGGTGTGACTCATATTCAAATCAAAAATATTATGGCAAAGGAACTCTTAAGTAAGACGATCTGAAATCCAAGAAAACTAGTAATAGAAAAAGAATAGTATGAAAACCATTCTAACTGTAGCCAAGCTGTAGAGGAAACCAGTTGAAAGAACGTCAACCTTTTTCTTCTACCAAGAAAATTATATATACAAACTCAAAGTGACCTGTTTTCGCCAGCGGTACCTATGCCTGCCTACTCTGTCTCTAAACCACAACCGCAATCGTCAGCTATTTGAATTACTATACTATCTATAGTAAATGTGCCATTTAGCGTGACACATGGGAACAAATTTGTGCTTATTGCAGGCAAGGGAAATTTAAAATCTTTGTCTCATATTACATTGGCATAGAGAGACAACGTGCCTCAAATGGCCACCTAAAAACCCCAGCCAAGCGACTGCGCCATTATTTTATATCAATAAATTTTGTTTTTAGCGAACTGGCCACTTAAACACGTACCAGTCGTAGGAGGTGAACTCAAGTACGAAAAAAGGTACTAGAGAATTATGTTTAGGTTAATGGCACCTAAGCTAAGATTTTAGACCCACGGTTATCGATTTCCACAACAGAAATTAAGAAACCAGGTTGCCTGTATTTTTTATTTGTCATGCATACAAATAAAACACCATTTTGGGGCAGTATATAGGTATGGGTGAGAAAATGCACAAATCAGACATTGGAGTGAAAATCAACAGCAATGGTGTTTGATCATGTATCGGTCATTGGCAGAATTTATTGGCAATTTTCCAAAAAATCGCACGCAATCGGCGGGCTTGTACTTCGTCTGCACAATACCGAGAAAACAAACGGCGGTTGATGCCAACTTCTTGATTTAATTTGCTGCCACTTCGTAATAGTCATAATACACATATCTTGTTCTGTATTTTGTTCTAGGGGTTGTGGGATGGAGGAGTTAGAGTGCTGCTATACCTTTGGGAAAAACTGGGGCTTACAACCGAACATTGTGCACTGGCTGTACACCGCGATTGTTAGACCCATTCTTACCTACGGTTCAGTTGTTTGGTGGGAGGCGGTTAAAACCAAATCCTATCTTAAGAACCTGAACAAGGTGCAGAGAATTGCTTGTTTGGGTATAACAGGCGCAATTAAATCCACACCACAACTAGGTCGGGAAACGCTATTGAACCTGCTACCCATTGAGCTATTCACTAAGAACGTGGCAGCCAAAGCGGCTCTCAGATTAAGAGAGAACAAAACTTGGAAGCCTGGTTACTGCGGACACTCAAGCATTCTTGAAATCTTTGATCGGAAGGAACTCATGTCACTCACCGATTACGAGAAACCCAGATATGACTTCGAGAGAAATTTCAGAATCACTATACGCAAAAGACAGGACTGGAACTCACCCAGTACCATCATTAGAGGTATATCCGTCTATACGGATGGTTCAAAAACAGAAAATGGTACAGGAGCCGGCGTATTCTCAGAAAGACTTGCTATTAGCCAGTCGTTTCGACTAACGGATCACTGTAGTGTCTTTCAAGCTGAGATCTATGCGGTTAAGAAAGCAGCACAGACTATCTTATCGATGGGACTACCAGCAATGGAAATAGCCATCTGTGTGGACAGTCAAGCGGCACTTAAAGCTATCGGCTCTAACCTTGTTGATGCGAAATGTGTTTCAGATTGCCTCTTGGCGCTCAGGGCTATACGTCATCACTCAGTTCTACTCTGCTGGGTTCCGGGACACGTTGGGGTGGAAGGGAACGAAAAAGCGGACGAATTGGCCAGATACGGCTCTGATATGAACCCTCAACTAGCGGACGGAGAGGTGCTGCCGCCTTTCAACACTGCTAAGACTTTTATTGAAGGCGTCACCGCACAACTGGGTAAGGAACAATGGAGCAACACCATCGGTTGCGTCATAACCCGAAGTCTGTGGCCTGTGTTTGACACCAAAAGATCAAAGTTCCTAGTTTCCCTTAATAGAAGTCAGATCCGGATGCTCGTCGGGGTTTTAACCGGACACTGCACCATAGGAAACATGGCTAAAAGGCTGGGACTTTTTGCAAATGACTTCTGCAGAAGCTGCAGAGACGAAGAGGAAATAGAGTCGGTGGAACATCTTCTATGCCACTGCCCAGCTTTACAGGAACGCCGCTCATCCTGTATGGGAGCAAGGTTCTTCGAAAGTTTGGAAGACTTGGCGGGGGTACCTCTATCAGACATAAAACTATTCCTAAACAGATCGAAGTGGTTTTGTTAGCCACATGTCCTTACATGTACAAACGGGTACTCACAATGGGCCTTCACGGCTTCCGGGTGAAATTTTCATCGGCTGCAAAACTGCCCCCCCCCCCCAACCTAACCTAACCTAACCTAGAGTGCTGCTATACTAACCTATAAAGTAAAGCTGGAGTGATTTTGGTAACATTGACGGCCGCATTGAGCTGCGGACAGCATATTTCGTCTGTGGCTGTCGATTTTTAATCGTTTCTGTAACAAATATGCGTGAGGGTCAGTTATTTTGTTCTTTTTAATTCCTCTGTCAGAGTCATAGAAGTGGTTAGGTAATCGACTAATTGAAGTCGTGCTCAAATCGATTTTAAGTCAAGATATACTTTCGCTGTAATTTTTCGAATACTTGGGAGTTCCTTCGTAATCATACCATTAACAATTTTGTAAACAAACAAGTATGTTCATTTTAAATTCCAGGGCCTCGAAGTTCGTACAGCCGATTTGGAACCAATCTTGGCAACTCTATCCAAACCTCATGCAGAGGCGATAAAGCAGAGAGTACGTGCCTTAAACCACACAGTTCGCGGGCGGACAAAATCGCGACAAAAGCGAAAACCAGATATCCGAGATGTATTTCGAGACTTCGATGTAAGTGCATGCTCTTGTTCATTTGTGAAAATATTTCCTAAAGATGCCTTTAATCAACAGGAGTCCAGTACTGGCACCCGCTCGCGCAGTGCCACACCAGATTCATTGGACTCTATCCATGGGGACGAATGGAACACAACAACAATGTAAGAATCTTAAGAGCACATCATCTGGTAATGATTTCATTGGTAACCTTTTCGTAGACCAAATTTCGTGCATGTTTTCGACAATAGCGGTAGTAATCCTGCTCTACAGAACGCTGGTAAGCTCAAGCAGAAATTAAGGCGCACCCCAAGCGCCCCTTTGAAGGGGTCGGCTGATATTTTCAGGGGTTCCCATGTTCGATGTGATATCCCCTTCTATTCAGCCGAAGGAATCGAGTTGTTGGGCTTCTCGAGAATTGGAACTATTCACATACCGAGGGTGCGCTCTGGCTCCGATCCCTCATGTTCAGTTGGGTAAGTGTTATTGTTGTTACCTTAAAGTTGAATCGCCAATTAATGAATGAATGTTTGTTTTTGAAATAGCCGCGCACGTGGCCAACTGATACAGAACTCCCAAAGCGATCACAACATCTCCAGCGATTCTAGCGATGAGTATACCACGCGATTTTCGTCAAAGTCATCGAGCACTGAGAGTACTCCCCAGAAGATTCAGCATAAAATTACGTTGGACACACCTCCACAAAGCGTGCACAATTCACCGTCATCCAGAGACGGTATCAGTTTTGAAAGCATGTATCGGGAGTCTAGTCAAAATGATGGCGGTGTTGTGAGTTTGAATATTGAAGCTGTCACTTTAACCATTTATAACTCCTTTTCGACCCTAGGACACTGTTGACAGTCACATCTTGTGTAACGAGTACTACAGCGATATCGATATAATCAACGAAAATGACTTGAAACGGTTGCAACCGATATTTTGGCTGGAGTTAGCCACACTCTTCGATAAGTACCACGTTACGCTGGACAAGAGAAAACCATTCAAGCGACGTCGCAAGGAAGAGGGAAATTTATTTGGTGTATCGTTGAATGCTCTGATTCGTCGGGACCAACAAATCACAGGAAAGGATTCCACACTGGTGCCACTATTCCTGGAGTATCTGCTGCAAGAGTTGACTACTCGTGGCGTTCGCGAGGAGGGCATTCTACGCGTCGCAGGGCATAAACAAAAGGTTTGCACATACTCACACGACCCTATATGTGTAGTCTTATAACTCCTTCTTTACAGACTGAACTACTTTATACCGAACTGGAAGCAGTTTTCTACCAAAAACCAAAAAAGGTCACTCACCTCTTGAGCACAGCTAGCGTACACGATTTGAGTGCACTGCTTAAACGTTGGCTGCGGGAGCTCCCACAGCCACTGCTAACAAATGAGCTGATTCAGCTGTTCTATCAGACGCACGCTCTTCCGCCTCCAGATCAATACAAAGCCTTGGCAGTCGTCACTCAAATGCTACCACACGAGAACCGCAATACGCTGCGAACGCTTATCAATTTTCTGAACTATACCATCAAACAGCAAGAGTCGAACAAGATGACGATCCACAATGTTGCGACAATCATAGCGCCTTCGTTCTTTCCCCCCCGTTACATCCACCCGACCAATAAGAACAGCATAGAGGAGCAAGTCAAAATGGCTGCGCAATGCTGCCGACTAACAAGCGTCCTCATCACACGTGGTGAATCACTCTTCCAGGTGCCAAAAACTCTAATCGCACAGTCAAAGTGTACAAAGGCGAGGCAGGTTTGTTATGAACCACAGCTCCTTGCAGGACCATCTCTTATAATTGTATTAACATTTTAGGGTAAACGAGCCTTGACCCGTCGCATTAAAATCGGCGGAAGCCTCCTGGATGTGAGCAGTAACAACTCGAATAGTAGCAATAGTACGAACGGCACCAGCACCCTGCAAGTGGATCCCAGTCATGTGCATCGTTTAGTCGTGTAAAAGGTCGAGGAGAACCCAAAACCCAATGGTTTCGCAATGGTGTCTATGTTTTTATCCCCCATGTGTGTTGCAGTTACACCATTGGAGCTACTCTCCCATTTCAGGAAAATAAGTTTTTAAAATCTAACATTAGTATCGCATGAAAATATTGAAAAATGTATTACCTAGCGCTTATGTATCGAAACACTTATCATATATATATATATATATATATATCGTATTGAATTATTTTGTATGTTACTTATTACGAAGGAATTTCGCTGTGTTGTTGCAGTGCAATTTATTAAAGCAATAAAAATTCTAAATTTGATATTTTTTTTTGTATTGTTTGATTTTGCTTACCAATGAGCAATTACTTAGATGCCTGGTTTGTTCAAAATCGAATCTACTACTATACTTTTTTAACACGTTCGATAATGCTAACTCAATTTAGACGAAATCTGGATCAGTCAAATCAGCCTTTTCACTAAAAGAACGCCTGCTTTTTGAGTATATTCCGACCTCCGATGTGAAATCTAGGCCGAAGTAACCGCCTGTGTCGGTATGTGTCAATATAACACTTCTTTTAAAATTAATTTGAAAATGCCGTCACCTTCTTAACCCTTAACCAAAGATAATGGAATACGGAGTTATATAATTTTCCAGTGGAAAGGCGGCTCCCTACAAGCTGTTTTCCCGATAAATTCATGAAGTCATGCAATCATGCTCATTTCTTTTCAAGGATAGGTAGGTACCTATGTGAGTTCGTGAAGTGGACTTTAATGCAAGAATTAGCTATTCCAAAATGTGTAAGTCAATATTTTTTTTTATTTTTTTCGAAGCCTTAACAAAAACCAAACAAGTTCAATACCAAACACAAAACAAACGAACAGCGCGATGCCCATAAAAGCAAAAGGAATGTTTGCCGGCCATTAGCAACATGCTTTTTTGTAGCTCACACGTATTCACAGGCAGGGGTTGAAATTACAAAAAACAACGATGTAAACAAATGGGTTTTGGGGGGATAGACTTTAGATGTCCGAAAGATATCCATCTCTTTTATTCATTTTTATCGACCAATGTGCGAAGCTTTCCATTTCAA
Source organism: Cheilosia vulpina (assembly GCA_916610125.1). Taxonomy (NCBI): domain Eukaryota; kingdom Metazoa; phylum Arthropoda; class Insecta; order Diptera; family Syrphidae; genus Cheilosia; species Cheilosia vulpina. Next base: position 63,839,251 of record OU744279.1, read on the forward strand.
TTTGTACAGTTTCCATACATGGTTTGTGGACTTACTTTTGTTAAATTGAATTTGTCATATCATGTACAAGAACCGTACCATGGCATTATCTGTTAGTATAAAGAACACACAGATGGGGCAAGTGTCTCTAAAGAGACGTGATTTATTTCAAATTGAAACTTTCGGTTGGTAAATTATACCAAATTTAAACATGAACAACGAAGCGAATTATTTGTGAAAGATTAGTGTCCATAGTTAATAAACAGCTCCCGTTAAAAAACATCGAGCAGCGGCAAGTTAACTCTAATCCACATGTTTACTTTAAATTCTTATTAATAAACATGTGTTAGCTTTCGTTGACATGAAATATCCAGCCGATAAGTTAACTCGCTGAACTCGGCATTTGATTTTAACAGTAGTTGCATTCAATTTATGAACACCACCAGTTTTTCTTTGTTATTAGTTTGCAAATGCTTATAAATAAATTAGGGTGTAGGTACATTTTGAATAATTAAATACAAGACAGTAGAAGTTTGATCTTATGTTAAAATTGAAGAACATTTTTTTTGCAGTATTTCATTCAAGTTCCGAAAAATAATAATTGTATTTCTTGGCGAACTGAGTGTTTTTAATTGATAAACTTTCATAAGACACATTTTGTGGTATTTGAATCAGTCAGTAGTCTAACACTCAACAACTGAGCTGTACCTCACCATCTCTACAGTTATGAATCGAAAGAGATGATCCTGCTCCTTTGAAACTAACTTACCGACTCATGGTAACCTTGTGCGCACATTCTCTAATATTGGACATATCAAACGTGTGCATCTCCAATATGTACAAAGCTATGGATACATCCAATTAACACTTGTTCCTTTTTACAAGCAAATGCGGTAGTGAGGTAGCAATCACGTTTTAACGTCTTCTCGGTGGTTGACTGCCGCTGTTGTAATTGTCAACGCACGGCGATAACAAAAAGCGCGGTGTGTATAGAAATCGAAATTCCGTAAATATTTGCTTCACAATAATTAATGCTGACCCTTTGGAGTCGACATTCGAACGTTCAATGAACAACCAACACAAAGAACAGCATTCCATTGGTGGAGACTTTTTTTTAGTGCACTACGCGATCAGTGCTTAAGCCGGGGAGGGAGCCGGTGAACAACGCAAACAACTTATCCGCTTCGTACCCAGAAGCCAGAAGGAGCCGGTCTTACTTTATTACCGCAAAAACACGAGGACGGAGGAACCACGATCAGGGAAGAGAAAAACAAAACCATAGCCGCGCCCGTCTTGGCCACGGGGGAATCCTTTTGTTCCGCTTCGTGTCCTCAATGTGACGTTCAGTTAGTAGCACTCAGTAAGCGCGCGCCCGTTCATATCATACTTATTGATTTACAAGACCACCACCGATGGATATTGTGTGGTGCAGGATCAGGTAGACGCGGAGACAATGCGACCGGGAGCTGATTTTGAAGTTTATTTTCTTTTTCTGTCAAGTAATTTATTCTGAACTTTGTAAAGGGATGACTGGCCAGTCGACATACCGTCAGTCTTGTCGTGCCTTTTTATAATGCTGAATTTTACGGCTGCCTGTTTGGAAAATTGGATTAGTGGTCAGAAAGACTGAGATTTATAGGTGGTTATCAATATGGTCGTTACGGGGAATGGGTGAATCATTGTAATAAATTTTGGAATGAGGTATAGCCGCAGCGCGTCTGTGTCCTTCCGTCAGTCCATCACTGTGTTCCGTATATGCAATTACTTTGGTTAGACATGCTAAGTGGGGAATAAACAAGAAATTGGAACGCGTGGGTTAGGTTAGGAGATCATGAGAAAAAGTTATTTTTAAAGGCATCAAAATGGATCTAGAAGTCAATTAGAAGGTTTATATATGTGGAACATGTCAAAATTGTTAAGCAAAATGTGAAACAACATTTAAAGAAAGTACAAACCACTCTAAGTGTCTCACAGAGATTTGCAGCCTGTGTGTACAATTCATTTTACAACGACTTAGTTTTGATCTTTCCGAAAGGCTCACAAATAGCTTATCAATATTTTTTAATATCTCCCATATTTGACCTTCCTTCCCTAGTCAGTGCAATCTTTTCCACCCTGAAGTCTAGTTTAATTCGCTGTCTCTTGACAGATGAATCATTTCCGCAAAGTAATACAACACACAAACACCTAACACTAGTAACCGTAACAAATTCGATGTAAAGGCGGTTCCGCCGGAAGTATAGAGACATGCTCCCTTTTAACGCACTTGAAAATCAACACTTTCTTTTGCATGTGTGTTTTGAGGTGTCAACAAACAACGCACATCTGGTATGTTATCGGCCAAACCACCCAAGAGGACTTGTTTCTTGTTTACAAATCAAGTTGGCCGAAAACATCTTGTACTACATGCTCAGAACTAATTAGACCTCATTAAAAGGCAAACTGAACTTGGGTGAAATTTATTGGCCATTAAAATGCAATGTATCTTCCTCCGCATACTGTATTCGCATGCGATCCATTCACGCGGATTCCACTCCAGTTCCATCTTCCAGATTGCCACAACAACTGTCAAATAGTTCGAACGAGCGATGAAATGAATGGAAAATGTAAATAAAGGAAAGCCTACTTGTATGCGGGGAAGCAGCCACCCACACCATCTTTGGATCATTGCTTCTGATGGCTGCTTGCTATTGTGCAAGAGCCTCCGCGCATTGTGGCCTCGCGTCTTCTGATGGAGAAGCTGCAAGGGAAGAGTGATAATTTATTTCACTTCTTCTCTGACGGAAAGGGAACACTGAACACTCGCACAGAGTGAGCCCAAGAGTCGAGTTGGGTTAGGCCTTAGGCGGTTGATATTTATATTGCCGTGAGCTACTTGCACTGTCTATTTTTAGCCACCACTTGAGGTCAGGGGAACGTTTTTAGAGTTACTCGTCTTCTTCTTCTGGGTGACAATAACTATGGTCTGGAATGTATAGCATGCGCTTTTGTTTGGCTGTGCCCATTAGGCGGTGCGGACGAAGGGTGCACATTATTGTGTCAGCTGAACAGGTTATGATGTGGGATAATTCTTGTTCCTTGATGATTAAAGTAGGTACTTGACCCTCAAGTGGTAGTGGGCTATTTGTAATTCCAATGCGCTGCCTTGTCGAGTTCATTGATACCCTGCTAATGAAGAGTGAAAACGCAGACACTTATTGCGGCGCGAGTATGTGTCCTATAAATTAAGGAATGAAATATGTGTGGTATTGCAGAACGTGCTATTTAGTGATAAGTGGGCTACGATTCTAAGTAGCTTGTATGGCGCATAAGACCAGGGTAAGAAAGTTTATGAACTAGCGTTCGTACTATTTGGTCCAATAATTTCACAAAATATAATATAGGTTCAACATCGTTTGCCCGATCCACAAGAAAGGAGACCCTCTAAACTGCGCCAACTATAGGGGTATCAGTCTTCTTAACATCGCATACAAGATCCTGTCTGCCATACTGTGTGAACGCCTGAAACCTTTTGTCAACGATCTGGTTGGTCCCTACCAGTGCGGTTTTAGGCCCGGTAAGTCCACAACCGACCAAATATTCACACTACGGCAGATCCTGGAGAAAACCCAAGAAGTCCAGATCGATACTCACCATCTTTTTATCGATTTTAAGGCCGCATACGACAGCATTTATAGAGACGAGCTGTATAGAGCTATGTCTAGCTTTGACATCCCTGCCAAATCCGTCCGATTGTGCAGAATGACGATGGAGAATGCTCGCTGCTCCATAAAGGTCGGAAACAATCTCACCGAGACCTTTGTTGTCAAAAAAGGATTTAGACAAGGTGACGCGCTGTCGTGTGACTTCTTCAACATCATTCTTGAGAAGATTGTGCGAAACTCGCAAGCCAACACCAGAGGCACAATCTTCCAGAAGTCTGTGCAACTACTTGCATACGCTGACGACATCGACATCATTGGCAGAACAGAGCGAGCTGTCACTGGTGCGTTTGCAAGTATCAGTACAGAAGCGGCAAAAATGGGCTTAGTGGTGAATGAGGGCAAAACAAAATATATGCTGTCAACAAGAAGGGAAACACAACATCGACGAATCGGTCAGAACGTCACGACAGACAGCTATAATTTTGAGGTAGTTAGGGATTGTGTCTACCTCGGCTCCGCTATAAATTCTGACAACGACATCACATCAGAAATCAATCGAAGAATTACACTTGCCAACCGCTGTTTCTTTGGCCTAAGAAGGCAATTGAGAAGTAAGGCCTTGTCAAGAACCACTAAGGAGACTCTATATAAGACCCTCATCATCCCAGTCCTACTCTATGGCGCAGAAACATGGACGCTATCAAAGGCGGATGACGATCTCCTTGGTCGTTTTGAACGCAAAATTCTTCGATTGATTTTCGGTCCCGTTTGCGTTGACGGGCTTTGGAGGAGCGAACTCTACGAGCTGTACAGCGACATCGACCTGGTCAGAAAAGTACGCATCAGTCGACTAAGATGGCTAGGACATGTAGAGCGAATGGACACCAACGCTCCGGCCCGAAGAGTCTTCGACTCAAACCCGGAGGGACAACGCGGTAGAGGAAGACCTCGCCTTAGGTGGCGCGCGCAAGTGGAAGGGGACCTCAACCAACTTGGAGTGCGCAACTGGAGGCAGTTAGCCAAAGATCGCGCTAACTGGAGAGGCGTATTGGTTGAGGCCCAGGTCCACCCCGGACTGTAGCGCCACCTAAGTAAGTAAGTAAGTATAATATAGGTTCCAGCCATATGGGCATAGTTCCCCGGCCTAAAATCCGGACGGTATAAATTCATTTATATTGCATCCTCTGAAAATAAAAATAAAAATAAAATAATATAGGTTCCTCTACGACCGGAAAACAAAATTCATTCACCATTGTGCTGATAGCAGTTTTATAGCATTGCCGGTCTCTTCCATAGTTACTGAAGAAGCGCTACAGTTCGGCTTGAACCTGGACTTAGCCCGATCCACAGTTAATTGTCTGCGATTGTTCACCTCTCATTAGTAGGTAATTTTCTCTAATGAATTATCCTTCCACGGCTATACAGTATACACACAGCGGAAGTCGTGGCTGAATCCCCTCCTCCTACGTCAATTCAAATAGGACTGAAAGTCACTCGAACAGTTTTAATCCAGGCTTGAAGATACTCAAACAACTCTAACGCATTTTGGATCTAATTTTGACAATAACTTGAAGGGGCCTACTTATTGAAGGGCTGAGAGAATTCTTCGATGAAAGTCGTGCTTGCAGATTTTTGCCAGAAGTTCGCAAGAGATTGAGAAAGTTCGATGTGCTCTTATTTTTCTGGTATTAAACTCACTGTGTAGTCCAAGGTAAAAACCACATTTTATTACTGAATCGCCTCATAAAAGTATGCCAATTAGGTACCTAAGGTCAGACATTGATGATCTATACAGCCGCCATACTGTCCCTGTCCCGCCTGATGACTTACTCCATTGTTCCATTCTTATTTCCAATGGAGTATCGCATCGAACTGCTTGTCGCCCGGAATTAATATCCAGACAGTATCTTCGTGGAACATCAAACTATCTAAACATGATTAACATTCCACTGTCACACTGCGGTGGACTCGCTATCATAGCTATCCACTTCGCTTTGGTTATCACGATGATCTTCGACAATTAAAATTGAAACTCGTTTCTTTCAGGCGTGCACATCCCCACTGCTTGAAGCATGTCAGCCTTACATGAATGCCCCTGTCCCTAGCCAAGTCCAGATTGTCCGACACATTCTACAAGGCATCAGTTCACTCTACATTCACCCAATAGAGCAACCGACCTTTTATACCTGTGGGATGTAAGTATTGATGTGACCGGCTCTCGTTGGCAATAAATTACAATCCAAGAACAGGTGATGTCCTTCTCCCAACTATTGTAACTCATTGTTAGAGTTCTCGATCCAAGATTGCTCTACAAGCTGTGAGAACACTCAACGCCCTTTTTATACGATGACTGAGAACAGCCATACAGCCGAGTGGAAACACTGTTCGTAATTTACCTGGGCGAATGCAGTTTCACGTTACGGATAATTAAGTTCCATAAAAGGAAGAACAATTCCAGAAGCGTTCCCGGTTTGGTTGCTTTTCTTCTCTTTGTGATTGTGACTTACCCACCTACGTCGTCCACGTCGTAGTTGTCGTCGACTACGCGAACTGGAATGGAAATGGTTTATTCTCCTATAGGCAATTCAATGCTGACGGGTGGTGGCTGCCCTTCGGGTCAGAATCAAAGAGACAGGGAAAGAGTTCCAATGGCCTGGCATGCACTGCATTTGGATATCGTATCGGTGTGCTAGAGCTAGCCTTAAGAAGTCCTAATTGATTTTTGCGGTCAGAAAATTGTAGCTGATTGTGGTGCCTTCTGCAGTCGCCCTGCTGTAGCTGTGCAGTGTACAACAGACAAAACTTGTCGGCTTTGTTCGTTAGATTAAACAGGCAGCTCAAACTGTTGTTAGGCCAATGTCGGAGCAAATTGGCTCTTGTGATGTTTTCTCTCCTCATTGCCTTTGCCATTGCGCCTGCCGCTTTGGGTGTCCGAAATAAAATTCTTGTTTATGGCCTGATAGACTTGCTAATTGGTATGCCCATTCTGGTAATACGTGTGTGTTCCATTGGCTAATTACTATCTGCCCCGTGCGTCCGGCAGACATATTGCGCATAGCTGCTCACTCATACTCGTGGGCAGCGTATGGCCAGATAAAACTTCGATACGCCACTTAAAAACGTGTAAATATCTAAATTGTCCTGGCATTGACATGCGATTCGGGTGTTGACATAACCTATCCATACGAAGTGGTGTCTTCTTTTCTTCTTGCTGCAAGCGTCGTATTTTGGCTCTCCTTCAACTCCTTGATAAAGGTGTACTCGCACTTTTATTGGCAAAACTCAAACGTATTCTGAGTGGCACATATTTACCAGATGCGTCATGTATTTGAACAAGCCTTTCAGCTGGCAATCCTCTTCGGGTTTGCTGGTAATTTCAATGTGCATTCGGGGTATCATTGAAATCAAGCTCAATAACCAATTACCATAATTCGATTAACTTAACTCGCATCATGGTGCTCGCATATAAACAAGTCCACATAATCACTAAAATCTGTTTTCAATTACTCAGAATACCAACCTATGCTGTTTAGAGATATCCGTGTTGATGTTCGACTTCGATGAGTGGATGCGATGATGATTCGACATCAGTGAAAGCTCATTCATTGCACTGGGATTGGGAATCGAAATAATGAAGGTATGTAGCTCTCTGCAGCGGATAGCTATGCTCCCACCGATGCTACCGATGCTGTGCAATGTAGTTTTGCGTATATGTGGGGTGCAGATTGAATAATTTCACTGAATAATACGAGACTTGAGATGGTGACAATTTGGAACTGAAACGGGTGAGGAAGTTGTGTACGAAAACAGACAGCAGCAGGGGAATTCGCAAAAATTAATTGGAGATATGATTCTGATCAATTTGCGGTCCTGTCTTGTACACGATTTTGCAATGACCATGAACTGAGTTACGAGTGATACACGGACAAGTCAAAACATGGGCCAGTACAGTGACTTGGATTTGGAGCAATGTTTCAAATTAAGATTAAAACTGTGTGATGGCCGTTTGTTTTTTATATTTAAACTAGCTGTACCCGCCCGGCTTCGCCCGTGCAAAATGTGGTTTCAAAACAATTGATGGAAACAATTTTTTTATAAATTTTCTGTCTTGTGAGGGACACAATTTTTTTTGATAATCGCTCAAAGAAAAATCATCGATAGACATTGCAGATGTATAACGCGAGGCAGCCGTCTGCAATAGTGAGGGACTTGAGCCCGTAATAAAAAACATCCCAAAGACTGAGTCCACTCTGCCTTCATGGCATTGCACCTGGTAGTTGGACTAATCAGCAACAATTTAATATTCTTTGGACAATATTTTCATTGTTAAAAAATAATTTTATAATAGTTATTTAACTCACTTTTTTATTAATCTTACGCCTCTTTGTATACTATATTAAAAGTTTGGTTTCTATTGGCTGAGATAGTGATATTTCCTGCATTATTTACCCTGGAGCATGCTACATGGAGCATGCTAACTGCCCGTGAATTCAAATCCCAGTTTTCTTAAAGTTTGACCCTGTGACTTATTGATTGTCATGGCAGAACAAACATTAATAGGAAATTGAATCCGTTTAATCTGAAATGGATAATTGCTGGGAATTGTTTGTATTCTTGGTATAAACCAATTTACCAGACCCAGTTAAAATTACCGCCTCAATAACGTTTTTCTGCAACGAAATCACTCTCAATCTGGTTTCATTACAAAGCTTAGGGGATTCAAATTGCGAAGCAGCATAATGGGAACTCCAACTTTTAATTCCAGGCCATGGACTGTAATTCTATTTAAAAACTCGTAATATACTGCCTCATCTTGATTGCAAATAGCATTTATAAGCAGGTGCGACGTATATCATCAGGAATTTTCCGTAATGTAATAATACCACGATCTGGTATCACTGATACCTATACCTATTTGACATTCCTTTCCTACATATTTGACATTTCTTTTATGGCTTTTTTTGTTCGTAACACACCAAACAGCATACTGCCTCTGTCTTTCTCCCTCTCCGTCACTGGAGTAAAATAAGGTTAAAAGAGATGTCAAAATATTGCGCGGTTAGTATGTTTGATTTGAGAATGAAGTGCGTATCTACTCATGCAGGTGAAAATCGTAGAAATGTTTCAAATGTTGCCTATTTATTTAAAAACCCTTTAAGTTATCGAGTTATTGGATATCCTAAGTTGTACCTGCAGATGTCTTCTATAAGCTGCTGTTAACTATATTTAAATGCTCCCAGTATTTTCGAACGGAAAGCGTGACAAAGAAAAAAGCAAAACGAAACGAAAAAATAAATTACTCTTGTCCAATTTTTTCCGGAATTTATAGAGATATAGAGTTGAAACAAAGTAGATATTGTAGGCCTATCCTCTATACGCCTGTGAAAAATACACCAGAATATACTCAACAGTTTCTAAGAATTTTGCCTTTAAATACATGCAGTCAAATTCAATCTTAGTCGAACAGAACTACACCAATTTTATTTATATGATGGAGTAAAAGAAACTTTAAACTGCTCTCCTGACCAATGAGTAAAAAACACTTAAGATGTTTTGCCTTGGAACCACAGATATATAGGTGCTTTGACGGCGAACTGCAGTCACGGTAGCCACTTCCAAAAAAAAAAAAAGCTACCAAAATTGAAAAAAAAACGTTACCAAACCAAAATAAAATTTACCAGAAGAAATTGTCTCTTGTTTTGTTAAATACACGAAAGATATGAACAAAAGCAAATCGGCAAATATTGTGTGCGTGTTACTTTTTCATCACAATCCAGGAAAAACAATGTTATGATGAAAATGCGAGTTCAACGAGTTAAAATATCTAAAGAAATCTTCGGTGCACACAACAGTAATTGTAGCGATGGCAAAAAAAGCTCCTACCTATAGGAAAATCTTTATGAATGATTGTCTTACTGGTTACACACGATCTCTTCTTAACAAAGCAAATAAACTCAAGCGAAGTTTATTTGGGTAAGGAACTCGACCGTACTGTTAAGGAAGGCGATAAAGTCATTAAAATAAATTCGTTTGAAGATTTAGTAATTCAGGGAGATAAAAATTAAATAGTTTGTTTAATTGTAATAACATTTTCACTTATAGTTTCTTTATGCCTTCTGCAATTAATAACAATAATAATATCTATTCCATATCTGAACATTCTAATTGCTATTGTCTAGATCACTTAAAAAATGAACAATATTCTGGTTTTTCTGTGATACATCAGAACATTCGTAGTTTAAGAACGAATTTTGATACATTTTTCCTCACCTCTCCTCCTTAGACCATTTACCTGATTTGATTTTTGTTTCGTAAATCTGAAAATGAAATTCCTGATTTTAGTATACCTAATTTTTTATTTGATACAACATGTACTGAATCATATGCTGCAGGTGGTGTTGGAGTATTCTTTAAAAGTGTCACAGTAGTCAAACAAATGACAAAAACATAATTTACAAAATGCTGACATAATAAGTTTCGGCTGCGAAATTTCTGGTACGACGTATTGTTTTATGTGTGTATATGGATTACATAAGTGTACGGTAAAAACCTTCATTGAAGAATTTTCCTTGTTTTTAGAACTGCAATCGAGCAAAAACATGATTTTGTTAGGTGATTTTAATAATCATATATAGAAAATTATAATTTAGAGGTTAATACTAGAAATTTGGCAACCGGTCCAACAATTTATAAAGCACATTTTTAACGATTCTACCTTGCCACCGCTCCCGTTTGTTTAATTCACTTCCAGAGAGGGTTAAAAATGTATATTTAATAGGTATTTAAAATGAGTTATTTTCTTTTGATTACTCAGCCACAAATAGATTTTTTACCAATTAATATTGTTCATTTAGAGTCTTAGTTTAAAGTTTAATATATTTCGTCTTTTCTTTGTATTGTAAAATAATTGGTTTTTATATTTTTCTGCTAATGTTTTCTATTTGGAACTCCCCTTCAGCATTTTTTTTATTAAATGTTTAACGTTAACTGTTTAGTACTTTCGACTCTTGTCACTTTGACAAAAGATTGTACGTAACTATTTTATACCCACTTTTTAATGAACTTGTATTCAAAAATTGTAATCTCAACTCATTGTATGTATGAAATAAAGTATTAATCAAATCAAATCAAATCAAATAAAGTATTCTGTATTCAGGTAAAGCAAGATATAAAACGAATAAATAGTAAAAGGTACAGGTTCATTTAGTACGCTGCCTAAAACCCTAATGGCTTCATCCAATCGCCCTAAATTTGGTCGTAGGTGTGAATACTTTGAAACTAATTATGAAACTAAAAACCAAAATAAAAACGACTCTGCCGATGAACTTGCAAGATTCCGAGGAGTCTTTCGGGTCCTTGGAACTACGACGGACTTCATTTTACAAAAATGTACATTCTTCAGCAAACTATACACGAGCTCATTAAGATCAAACTAAGTTATACAAAAGTCTCCTATCCAGAGACATCTACACACAAAACTCATCAGTAATTGCTGCCGAATATGACTCTTCAAGTTTATCACTAAGGGCCCTAACAGTCGTATATTTATTTTGCCTCATGATCATGATTAAGGTAAAAGCTAGGCGTAGGGTCCCTAGTGGACCTGTTGCGCTAACTATTTTAATATTTTTTTCTTGTGTAGTGAGAGCTAATTTTCAAATCACTGATCGTGATATAGATCATTGGAAGGATATCCTTTATGATGTGTGAGTGGGTGATTCCCCGCTTCTAAATTTTTTTCTGTAAAGTGTCTCAGCCATCATCACTTGTTTTTAAAAGAAGTCAAAGGTCCATATGCCATATTATAATAATATTTTTAGTAGTGACCGCATATATTCCGGATATTATGTGGAAAGGGAAATGATAAATGAAAAAGAAAGAAGTGTTAGCGGACATTGATGGTAATCGTCTAAGGAAAGTGCATTTCAGTGATGGATATAAGCGCCTTTATGCTTATACTCGTAAACTCATAACATTAAATACATTCAGGAATTGTATAATTCAATTTTTGTATCTACCGAATATTTTTTCCCCCCTTCTAACAGATTGCGAGAGAGCAGTTTCCACATTGCTCAGCATCACTGTGTGCCCAAGATGTGCTGAAAATTATGTTAGCGATTAATTCTCAGCTTTGACATCGAATTAAGATTTATTCTTTAGGGTATTGAGTTTCACATGGATTATTGGCCAACATTTAGGTTGTGGGGAATGCTCGACTAATTGATAATTAATATCATTCGCCATCGACACTTAATCCAGAGGAAATGCCTACTCGCACATACCATTTCCAAACTGCCCTAACTAATGAATCTTAAATTGGTAATCCGCGAATTACGATTGCACCAACATCAGAAACTGGTTATGACATTAAATGCAAAACTGCACGAGACCCCATGGAACCAAGTTGCGATACCACATTCAAAAAGACTCACATTACAAAACTATGCCATGATCGGATAATTAACGAGTTTTCGCTGAGCGTCTTTCCTTTCCAGCTTTTCCTACTAGCGCTCTGTGTAAAAGGAAATTCACTGATTAAATTTCTATGCGCGGATATTTGCAATTGGCGTTCGTTACAATAGCTGACAAAACATTTGGCAGTTAAAATGTCATGCGACCATGCCATAAGTCAGAACCAAACAAAGTGCAAACATAATAAATTTTAGTCACTTAACCGTGACCGTTGATTTCTGAGTGAGCATATTCAGCATCACTCGATCATATAAATATTTTCCGGTCTAAATGCGTTTTAGATGTTTATTTTATTTTAATGGCGAGCGGCGTAGGCGTTGCTGGTGGAACTGGTGATGTCGGGCAAAGTTTCGCAAGACTCGATCCATAAAATTGGCTCTTAGGTGGCGTTGCTGAAATATAGAAAATTTATGCGACTGTGTTCATTTCTAGAGAAAAAAATATATAAAATTGGAATAGAAGAATAGCCCTCAGGTGGAGCTGTGTGACTTCATAAAATGAAGATGTTCACTTTTTTAAACGAATGTTTTTTTTTTAAATTTGTGTCTGACAGTCAGGGGTGTCTAACATGTGACCTAAAAAAATTCCTTGAATACCTTCGAATGAAATATGGTAAGGCAAACACAAGTGGATGCTTTCAAATCGTTTAAGCCTTAGACGTCATCGTCTGATTGATAAGTAGAGGAATGTGGTGTTGCAAGGGACTGTTTTTGACGAATTGTCAGAAAGAGGTGTTGGCTATACCTGTCTTATTTTCTGCTGTCTCTTGATCTCAAGCGAAGAGTGTGCAAAACTGGAAAATTTGGACATTGTACTGAAAAGTGAACCGAAATTGAAAGCGATTGATTTATTTGCAATATTCGTATACAGTTGTTTTACATGTTTAGTTGAATTTACAAAATAATTTAACTTTAAAATAAAATAAAAGTCAGGTATTATATTTTCGGGGTGGATGTGGTGACTTTCTAGGTTGCGCAGTTGGTTTTTGGTTGCAGATATTTTGATAGTTGAAGATATGGAATAGAACATGTGTTTTTGTACAAGGTGGGTCAAAAGAAGTCATCCGATGTTATTTGGCTCTCATTTTTTTCTAAATGAAAAAATTCGATTCTGTTTTTTGATTAAGTTTTTATTTGAAGCTTTAGAATTTTATTTAGTCGAGAAGATGATATCGGCCAAATGGGCGCCATCACAATTGATTGCCATACGGGCTCGTTTTATTTTCATCACTTCGGCGAGAACTTCGGGCGACAGATTCTCGCACTCGTGTCGAATGTTGTCCTTGACGGCGTCTAGGGTCTTGCGGGACAGTGCAAATCGCCAAAACGAGAGATGAGGCGACCCGGGAACGCGACCTCATCGGTTGTGGTTCGCGCAGTGTGTGCCGTAGCTCCGTCTTGTTGGAACCACATGTCCTTTAGTCCTAATTCGTCCGATTGGGGCAGAAAAAACTCGGTTAACATGGCCCTATAGCGCGCATCGTCCATTGTTGTCGTTTGACCAACGGCGTTCTCGAAAAAAATGGCCTCGTCAACAGCGGCGATATTCTTGGCACAACGTGTGCTCCTAGGTCGGCCACTCTTGGCAACGTCTCGTGTGGTCCCATACTCTTCAAGGTTGGTGGCCAAATGGCGCAGTGTTTGCGCAGTCGCTGTCGGACGGCCGTGCAATCGGCGAGATGGAATTCGCGCTGCGCCAAAAAATAGACACGATTATTCCGAGTTCTTGGGGAGTGTATCGCTCCATGGCTTGTTCACTTGTATTCCACATCTGTCTGGTCCACAAATGCCAAAACAGATTTGACATTGACGGCCATTTGCAAAAATAAGAGCATCTTCCAATAGGGTGATTTCTTTTAGCCCACCTTGTATATCAACTAATATTGAACCCAACGAAAGATGACGTCAGCGTTGCCGCTAAAAAACTTCAAAAAGGCGAACAAAAAGGGCCCGAGCATAAAACAGGACCTCCACATAATTTACGGAATAAAACAGAGCCGCAAGTACATTTTTTTTATAACAAAACAAAACAAATATAAGTATTCATTACGAAATACACTTTTTTTCATTTTTTTCGCTCAATAAAGAATACAATCTTAATTAAGTTTTAAAAGAGGCCATTTAAAAGAGGCCATTCCAAAAAGTGGGGACTTGAGGTCAAACGGTAACCCTGGATGACACGAATCTGCAAACAACACGACACGTCTGGCACCCGTATATGACAAGAGTGTCCAACAAATCTTTACATAATTAATCAATTAAATTAAATAATTAATTTAAGTGGAAGTAAAATGCACTTACTAGTTATTTGAGAACAGAACCGTTACTCGATCCATTTTAGCTCCGCATTTGTCTAGATTGTATTCAAAAACATATTTTTTCCACATGAACTATATTATAGAACTGCATAAATTTCAATGGAAGTGCGAATACTCTAGTCTTCCGAATGGTCACATTCACATTACATAAAAACCCACCGGGCGAACACCTACTCCATTTAATTCAAAAAAAGTGTCCATTACAGTTGCCTTTCCAACAATAGGTATAGAATTTAATAAAAATAATTATGCCAAGCCCATCAAGAACTCACACAAATCAATCCCACAAGTAGTATCGTTTCAATATGTAATTATCGCTTTCCACCACAGCATAGCTGTTGCACTTTGTATAACTTGTATTCAAAAGGTGCTTGAAAGCCTACTGACTTTTGGCTTTTGCATTCATCTCAGCCCACAGATTTACGATCATGGCTTCAGGGGAACATCGAACATCATCAATGATCGTGCTAACCGAAGCAAAAGAACGATCGAACGAAATAAAAAAAAAAAACTCCTACTAACCCTCACAAAAACATGTGTTCGCTACTCGCAATTACAAGATCTTGTAATGATTGGCATTCATCGTTGTAATTATGAAATTAATAAGGCAGAGCAAAATTGGCCAGCAAGACAGAGTAGTTTGCTCCAGCGACCGACGGCAGTCTTGGATGCAGGAAAATGTCATTACGAGCTGGTTGTCTATCTACCCGGGACATGCGCCACAGGCAGAAAATCAACTTTAAGCCCATATCCGATTGGTTGTTTACAAGTAGTATACCATCATGTATAAGCTGCTGCGCTGGCTGGCTATGGCTTGTGCGAGTGATTTGGGCAACAATAAATTATATTTTATGTTGGCGATTTTATTTCGTTGATATTAGGTATATACTGATGAATAATTTTATTTTATTTTTTTTGTGGCTAAGTCCAAAGCTAATTGGCAGAAAATGATCATATTTACTGACATTTACAACAAGTTTATTTTAAATCTGATATCCCATTTATTAGGTGAAGTGGACTTGGACACGTTATGTGAATGCAAACGGCTTGGAGTGTTGCGGTATAAAAGTGAATCTATCGGGGAATAGTTATGATTTGCGAGAGGCCTGATATCTGATATCCAAAACACGATATAGGACATCACGACGGCTTCAAATTGCTATATGAAAACAGTCTGTAAATGACAGAGCTTAGTTAACCGCCAACCTCGTTTCTATTTAACCACATTATCAACTACGCTGAAAGACGCCACCAACGAAGCAAAAAAAAACACTTTCCTTATCGCATATCCTTTTTAATATGGCAGTCTTGTAATTCTTGTAAATTTATTTTCTTTATGGCTTGGTCATTTGTGTTCAAGACGCAAATCGCACAATTTAATTGCTGATGCCACCATTCGTTGGCGTTCGGATAACCAGAAAGCCAATTTGGTTGATGATCTCACTACCGGACTGCCTCAACATGTTATTAAAGGCTTTCGCGAGGCATAAAATCAAGGATTTTCCTAAAAGGTTTCGCAGATTTGGTTGTGGTTTCGATAAGTGAATGAACAGCCTTTGAGTAAAACAATGCGGCGTCAATTTGTGGCTTTTGGCTTCAATAATGGGCCTATGGACAAAGCCGTAATCGTTTATAAAGCAATTTATGTGGATATTATTTAAGATAGTTTATGCTCCATTATTATCACAACGTAGGACGGACGGGCAGCAAAATATGACACATAACTGTGGTGAATAGTTGTAATAAGCTATTGAATTTTCGTCGTCCTTCTTAATTTATTTTAGGAATAGGAAAACTATAAATAGGTAGTACAGTTACTGAAGAGCAATTGCTTGGCCTGGTCTACGGAGCAAGGCAAGCACGACATGAAAGGATGTCTTTCTTATTTACGAAGATCAAATACCTATTGCACTTAAGATGAAGAAATAACTCTTTCAAGACGATCAAGTGACAAATGCGACATCATTGAGGGAAATGGATGATTATCGTGCGAAGATATTTCTATCGAACTGACGAGTGAATTCTTGCAGTAGGAATGTAATAAATTGTTAGATAATGGCAGGAAACCCAAGAACTAAACGAGTTACGTCCGTTATACAGACCTTTGTAGTATGTTGCCATTAAACAACTGCATTGAACCTTTTTAGATCCCAAATATTTCTTTTGTTTGATGAAATGGAACTCCTCGGTGGACGATATCAATTGTGACATTTTTTTTCTAGTTACCATCTTCTTATATAACCCAACTTGTAATTATTGACAGAAGAAAGGTAAGTACATCTGACTCCATTAGATACTGGTCTGCATAAAGATGGCTTAATTTTGTCAATAGGTGTAGGTACGTGATTTCCTTAAAAACTTGACTATTAACACACTTAATATTGTGTGTAATAACTAAATACTGGGTCCAATTAAACACTGCGTCAGTATTTTCTGTCTGGACAAACATTACAGTGGCATCTACTATAAGAATGCGTTTTTACTCAATAACTAACTTATATAATAGCTGATTTTACAACTTCTGACACATCTGGCCTGCAGTGGCACTGACTGCTCGATGGCTAATGAGTGTTTATCGTTTTCAAGTCAAAAAGTGTCTCTGATTGATTAACATAAAATATGCCTTAAAACGCATTTGCGTATAATTAGGCAGAAAAATATATTATTGAGGGCTGGGAGTTAAATCTAAACAATTGCAGTGGATCAAGTAGAGCAAATAAATAAAAAAACAAGTAAAAGTGTTATCACCGGCCTCGCCGATGCTTTGATGCCCTCCACTCCATACAAGTCATGCAAAATTGGTTTTGTATGGGAGGTACTGGAACTACTTGACCGACATAGCCCAATTCGAATATCAACCTGACGATGATAAAAGTAAGTCCTCTCACAAAGTTTCACTTGCCTAGGTCGATTTGTATCGACGCGATGCTGTTTTCAACAGACAAAGAGACACTTGGGCCTAATTTTGATTTTGTATGGGAACTACCCGAACTACTTGACCGACATAGCCCAATTTGAATATCAATCTGACGACGATAAAAGTAAGTCCTCTCACAAAGTTTCACTTGCCTAGGTCGATTTGTATCGACGCGATGCTGTTTTCAACAGACAAAGAGACACTTGGGCCTAATATTGATTTTGTATGGGAACTACCCGAACTACTTGACCGACATAGCCCATTTTCAATACCAACCTGATGACGATAAAAATAAGTCCGTTCACCAAATTTCATTCGCCTATGCCAATTTCTTTGGGCGCTATCGTCCCCCCAACAGACAGACGGACATGGCTAAATCGATTCAGAATGTGATCCTGATTCAGAATATATATACTTTATGAGGTCTCCGGTGACTCCTTCTTGGCGTTACAAATGTAATGACAAAGTGAATATACCTTCCTGTGGAAGGTATAAAAAGGAGATTCCTATCACAGTTGTTTCGACAATAGTGTTCTCCTATAATTATTTCCCCTTTTTGTGCACTTATTTTTAATTATTTCTAAACGATCCTTAAAATATTCACATATGATTAAAAGGGAAACATAATT
This sequence comes from Cheilosia vulpina, assembly GCA_916610125.1. Lineage (NCBI taxonomy): Eukaryota > Metazoa > Arthropoda > Insecta > Diptera > Syrphidae > Cheilosia > Cheilosia vulpina. Next base: position 63,857,209 of record OU744279.1, read on the forward strand.
GCTATAAGATTTATAGGTATAAGGTTATCAATTAACATCAAAAAATTACCGTGCGCAGGCATACTCGTATTTTGTGTTTGTACACCTACTTCTCAGGTGAAGTGAGAAACGATTGAAATCTATAAACTGTCTAACAAGTAATCACCTTTCTTTCTGTTTAAGAATGTTAAACCATGGAGTCGGTTTAACATTCTTCAAAGGACCTTTGCCGACCGTCCAAAGGCAAGTAAAAATAATGATGATGACGACCGGCATGCTTTCAATAGACCCCGACAATCATTTTGTAAAGTAAAACTATAAACAGCATCATCATCATCACAGTATTGAGAATGAGAATGTACCCAGTTCAAAGTCTCATGCCGACCGGTTTTCTCCTCGGAGTAAGGATGCACTATCGAAGAGTTGTTCTTATGTGTGATTGCAATGGGATATGTTAGGGTCAACCATTCTTTTGTGTGGAATATTAAGTATAGCTTCGTTTGTAAAGTCAATCGAATATACAAATTCCTCTCGTTCAAAAAGTACATACATAATTGCTTAAAGCATTGTACGGTATACTAATGGCAAAATGTTCGATGTTAATTTAGCTATGACACAGAATATTTAAGGTGGAGGCTGAAAACGATTATTAATAAGATATATTGTCTTTAACTTCTGGACACAAAGAAAAGACAAGTCACATTTATGTAAGCTTCCAGCACAACAAAAAGGTCACGAGTAGTAAAACGGCAGTTGCGCTATTGTCCTATTTTATTTGTTAGAAGTTGCTGGCATGTTGAGTCTATGTGCAACTACGACAAAGCGTTACTACAACATTCATTGCAACAAGGTCGGTATAGTGGGTATTTTAATGGAATTCGTGAGTTTAACTTTGTAATTGAGAACCTCAAAAACAGACATTTTTTTATTACAGCCGTTGGTAAAAATTGCGCAGAACCTTTGGTTTGTGTAAGTTTTTTCGATGGAGTAGGGTGGACCTTCAAATCCCTGGCTTATTCGGACAGACAAATGGAAAAGCAGTTTTTAGATAGTTATAAAGCTTTTGATGTTTATTAGTGTAAAAAATGTCAATGCGGCAAAAATATTTAGGGTCAATTTTCCGGTGATTGAACCTTAGACATATCATTCGGTAGACCAGCACACTACAGATCTGATTTTTTAGTCCAAATTACTTTTATTTTTAGGGCTATACCATTTTTGCACTAGTCGACTATTAAAAAATAATACATGCAACTAAAACGTATCTCTTAACTCACAAATACGTTCCACACACACACCATACCTACCTACATCAAAAACCATAAGGCATTATAATAACATTAAATTCAAAACAACCGTTTGCAGTCATACCATAATCGAAAATTAAATCCTTTTTTCTAAGAGCAAACATGTATCCACGCCAAACTCACCACATCAACAGCACATATTTCACCACCAGCAACATGTTGCCCAACAACTTCTCGTATTTTTTTTAAGCATCCTACAGACGTGGACGTGGGTTTATTTACATCTGGCACAACCTCTTCAGTTGTTTACAAGCTGTGTGTATATACGGTCGGGTTCGTTTCGTTAAACGCGTCCAGTAAAAAGTGCATTAATATATTTTGCAATTGGAAAAAGGATCGAGTTTTCATTCATATTCCCCCTTTTCCTTTCGGATTACGTTAAAAAAAAATTGAAGAATGGAGATGAGCTCTGCATGATACATTCGCTTCGCCAGTTAGTTAGCATAGTGTTCGTGTGCTTGTGTGTGTTTGTGCATATGAAAGAAGATTAACGCTTTTTGTTATTCTCCAAATTAAATATCCTTTTCGACGTGTTGTCGTCATCGTCGTCGTCCTGCAACTAATAGAAGAATACACTTTGTGCGTTTTTATAGTGTATGTTAATAGAATGTCAATTTCGCAAAGGTGCATTAGGCGTCTGGCATAAAAATGTTTCAAAATAAATGCAAAAGTTATTTGTGCTACTATCCTTCCGGTGTAAGCCAACTTGTGTGTAAAAAATAAAAAAAAAATAAAAAATACGTATTGAAAGAAAGGGTTTCGGAATCAACTCAGATGGAAAAATATTTTCTGTGTTGTGCTTAAAAAAATAAAAGAAAAAGAGGAATAAGATACCAACCTACCTACCTAAGTGAAAAAGTAAAACGTGTTTTTGTGGGAAACGTGAAAGAAAGGAAAAGAAATAAATTCATCCGTCGCACTAAGTGGTTCAATTATTTTGTATCAAAAGGAAGTAATCTTCAACAGTATTTGGGTATCCTAACGTAAGGACTGTGAATCCGGTGAATTTATTATGCCATATTGGATTTAGTAACAGGTGAAGGAATTTGTATAAATAATTAAATGAGGTTGAATAGGGGACTGTGTACAACTGTGAGCTGTACTTTATAGTATTTTCGCTTCCTTATTGTGTGCACCCAACTGGTTACTGTTTTTTTTGTTTGCAGTTTTAATGGTCCCCCTTTTATCATCTACTTTAGATGTGTGTAATATGGTGATGGTCTGATGGTATCTAGATCGTAGAACGATTCTATGTGTCTATTGCATTTGGACTTGGAGCATTATGTGTGGTGTGGAATATTACAAAAAGGAAATATTCGCAACTTTGGGAGGTTTACTCTGTTTTTAAGTAGGAGATAGGCAACTATATACCACTTTTAAGTTGAGCCAATAGCTGATTGTTCTTAATTGATGAACTTTGTGGGATCAATGGAAGTAGCCAGCACTACCTACCTACTGTGCTTGAATTTTGTAAATTGTGTCCACATTTATAAATGAACGAGCATTTATTTTTAATATGTGCAAGAAATCGAGCTTCTTTTTTTAAATGTATTCATAGTCCGTTCGTTCTTACTTGGAAACGGTTGAGCACTTTCAGCAGTTTTTCTAAAATCACGTTGAGACTAACTAAGATACTAAAAAAAAAATACTCAAAAAAGCTAAAACATTTTAACGAAATTGTGGAAATGATAACAATTTCGTAAGAACGACGGGGTATTTTTTTGAAAGGCAAAGAAATGACAATTTATATAAGTGCAAAGAGCCTTTACAGGTACCACTCCGACCGAAGTAAGCATTGTTTTTCTAATAACGGAACTTAATGCAGAAATTTCAGAGTAAAACTTCTTGTGGCTTGCTGAACAGTAACTACGATCTACCCTATGGCACGATCAAAAAAGCGACAGGAAACGGGACAGGGCAGATTTATGTGCCTTCAAATTCGGATCTAGAAACGAAAAGTTGACACAATTCTAAAATGTCCTTGGAAAAATGGAACCGTTTAAATGTATCTCTAGCTGTAGGTATTAACTACTACCTACTTCTAGATCTACATGTGTTCCAAGTTCAAAGAAAGAGGGCCCATAGCCTTTTCAGTCAAGATGCCACTCCGAGGTCTTACCATATCCAAAAAAATCTTGATTTGTTTTTTGACATAGTTATTGATTTTCGTTGAACTCTCTCTTTTCAATAAGACGATCTTTCTGTAGTCTTTCAAGCTGTGTGCGTTTCAACAACATTCGACTTGTGTAGCCTCTAAATTAAAATTGATGTGGCAATTGGCAAATATTGCAAAATGATTCTAAACATTGTCTACAGGACCAAGCTGCAACGAGTGCCTCCTGGTCGGTGCTAAAAGATGATCGTCATCATTCGGCTTTTGTTACATCGGAAACTTCCAGACTTAGGCATGATTCCGCGATACAAATAATCACTTTTACTGTCCAGGCTAAATTGTTCGAGCTCACAATGGTGAAAGTTTCCATACAAAATTGCATATTGTGACCTAAAAAATATTTAGTGCGCAGGTTAAAAATGATTATTAGTGAGGTCTTTTGTCATAGTCGAAAGCAGGCAACAAAACAAAACTGACGCCATCTCTAATCGGGCCACTGCTGACATAGAAATGAAGATTTTCTCGATTGCCGAATTGCCCTTGCAATCGTGAAGTTGTGTCAAATTCAGGTTTTGAAGTCGCTTTTGAGTATAGTGCAACATTATTCAAAATCAGACCAATCCAAAAGAACGAAAAGTAGGTAGTGTTGAAATACATGGGCCCAGATACGGATTTTCGAAATGTGTTATAATTAGATAACTCTCTATTAGCAACCTTCATCCAGTTGAAAATTTAAGAACTCCAATTGTTTAAACACCTATAACCCTCGTGTACAGATTTAGGTGGCGGTACCACGTTTATGATTTTGTAGCAACTACAGATTTATATTTCCATCCATAAGAACACAAACAAATTAAACAATAAAACCATTCAAATGTTACAACAAAAAGCCAACTGTTGCTCAGTTCCCCATTCCAAACAGCAATCCCATTGCAAAGTCATTGAAATATCCTCAGATGGTGTAAACGTAGTTTCCCATATTATCTGCATAATACTAAGCATTAAATTGTGTGTTTGCCGGTAAATATTTACAAGTCTTCACTTTTATTGAATTAAATTGTTTTAAGTTATCACAAACAAAACGCTCAGTCAGATGTAGAAGTGTTGTACACTGTTTACCCTCACTCAGTTCTCAGTCCCACCTGACAGCGAAATCGAAGGTGGACAGATAAAAGGCTAATTGTTGGATTTTCAACCAACAACGCGAGACCAACAAAAAGCAATTCCAATTTGTTCTTCAGAATCGTTTATATTTTTTTTTTTCCATCCACCCTTTTTCCACTTCACTATGCCGCGCGTTGACGTGCTGCACACTCATCCATACGGCAAACAGAAATGTGTTTACCCTGCAATTAAAACATCTTTCAATATCCTGTCTGTTGATGTCGATGCTGAAAAAAAATAATTATTTTTTTTTATGATCCCGATTTTTTGCCTCCTCCTCCAATCATATGACACCTTGCGCGTTCTGATGTGATTTTTGTAATTGCTCCAGGCAATTACTTCTTTCAGTTCCATGTCTCTGTAGTATACGTACCAAGAGTAGGACACATACGGCGTAGGGTGTGGATGTTTGAAAAAACATCATCAGAAATCGTGAGGGAAAATGTGAAAATCTAAAATTAGAATCTCGGGGTTTTCTTCGGATCTGCCTTTGTAGTATAGCATCCGTCTGATGAACTTGTCCATTGCTTGTGATAAATGACGTTGAGCAAGTGTGATGGTGATGTGCAACTCGCGAGCAATAATTGAGGAATTAGCTATGTAAACTGCAAAGTGATTTTAATTACTAGTGCATGGTGAAAAATTGAAAATTTAGAAAAGAGGAAAATTAAAAAAAAATTTCTTTAATTAGTTGGTAACATATTTGCTTTTTGCTTTTGGAAGTTCAATCAAATAACGTAGTTTTGCAATAATGACTCAAAAGCTTGCTGTTTTCCATATAGTAAATATCCCATATACCTAATATTAAAAAAATAGCACTTTACTTCACCTGATAAGTGATAAGTGACAAATAAATCGTACGCAAAATACTTTTGTAGGAAAAGCCCACAGTAGCTATCGACAATTTTTGTACCAATTGGATTACGAAAACACTTATCTCCGAACCGTTTTGGATGTTGGGTGGGTAAAATGTAAAAATGTTGTCTTCTAAAAGTATGGCACTAAATAGTAACCCTCCGGCATACGCACATTTTACACGTTTAAGTTTGCTTTGCAATTGGTGGAGCGTAGAAGGAATTTAAAGTCAGAATTCCAACTGATGAAAAATAATTTCGTGTTGGTTATCTGATCGTCGAAAATATTTAAAACTAATCCTAAAATAAAAAAAAAAAACAAAACAATGGCACTCCGGGAGTGCCGACAGAAGTGAAGACTTAAACAATTACGTGTGTATTTTTTGAATCGTCAGGAAATATTTTAATGTGCAGGAAATTCTGTTAAATGAAGTGTTTTCTTATTCATTATTATGAATATAATATAATAATATACTATAATCTTCAATTTCCTTTAATGCGCCATTGTACATGAAAAATTAGTACTTCGAGTGACTCATTAAAATATTTATATCAATCGGGTCAAAAACTATTCTATCTTTCAAGCCAACCAATTAGCCAAATATAATAATTTATTTTCTAAACAAACTAATTGTTTTAACTTCAGAGAGTAAAAAAACAAATTCCGCAAAGATATTCATCCATTCATGTATGTAAGTACATATTCATAAGTGAATATAACCTGCGTTTGTAGCTCCTACTCTTATTTCACAAAATGGTTCCCAAAACAATAACACAAAATGTCAAAATTGTAACACATATTTCCCACATTAACTACCATAGACTACAACCCAAACGATATAGTGAGAGGTAAGTTTCCGGTGACAACATTACTGGCGTCTGTTGTTCTCTTTGAGGTATGATAGGTCTGTTATCTGCTAGATGTCGCTGTTTCATTAGTTAGTAGTTGGTACATCTATCTACTCTATCATTGTATGTAAACATTTCTCTATATACAATGACTTTATAACCCTCTAAACTTCCGTTCCAATTTCACGAACACTGGTGTTGCAACATTGGTAACGCAACATTGGTGTCGCGAGTTCAATGATTTTACCCCATATCAAAAATGCCCAACGCGCCTAAAGAAGTTATCACTTAAAAAAAACACAACCTGAATAAGACACACAGGGGCAGAAGTGTAAAAGACTATTATGTTAAGGAGATTCAACTTTAAGACTTCCACTGCTTAAAGCTTGAAGGTACAATTTTTGTAAGGAATTTTTAACTTTTACTACAATTTTTGATCGCCGTCGGTGGTGTATGCTACTTAAGCTCAACATATTAATACGAATACCTACATTGATTGGACTTTTTATTAAGTTTTATCTTAGAAATATGCCAGCTCTAACACTAATCGTATGTGAACTACTCGTCAAACAAATGACATCAATTTAATAGAAAAGAACATTCCAACAGTATAAAGCAACATGAAAATCATAGTATTTATAATTTAAGTCCGTTTGCATCTCTTACCCCGTTGAACAAAAAAGTGTGATGTATTCAGTAAATGGCGATATCCATCTATAGAAAACCCCCCCAAAAAGGGTTAATTAAGACGCAGCTGATACTTATCAAAAAACATTCCAAACTACGCAACTTTTTTCATTCGACGACGATGTATAATCAGCTCCTGTCAATCGATAGTCGTCTAAAGGTTTCTTTTTCTTTTCACAACAAAAGATTCGCTCAAGTGATTGATACTCTCGCAGCATTCATTCCACTTGGCTGACAATTCAACAAGAAACTCTGCTCACTACAAGCATTTCTCAAAGCATGCTGTAAAAGCACCAACAAATCAATGAAAGAGGACTTAAAGATATCATAATATCCCTTCATAATCCCTATTTGGGTGATGAAATCTGAACCCTTTTATTACGGTAGTTAGCCGCAGCTGACGTGCCCATGTGGTGTTGGTATATCAACAAAGGATGTCCGAAAAAGGATATCCGTGATATTTAGAATTTTTTTTGCTTCGTCTGTACACATTGGTTATTGTTATAACTGACAATCTTATTATTAAAATTTATTCATGGTTTTGTTGAGTTTATTTAGGTTTTGTGTAAACATTCCAAATGGAATGGCGTTTGACAAAACCGCCCAAGTAATTCTCATTTTTGACGATTGTCGTGGAATTGCTTTTAGCTGTCTGTTGTTTGAGTGGTTTGTCTTGGTTGAAAAACAACTACGACTACAAAGGAGGAAATCCACACGATATTAGCTTATTCCCATGTGGAACAACTGATGTCTTTTGGTAATTCCATAAAAATTCAATGAAAGAGAGACCTTAACCATTGTACCCTTAAATCATGGAGCAGTAAAATGTACTGTGTTGTTTTTAAATCGTTTCGTTCATTTTGTTTTTAATATAACGGTTAAAAAAAAATTATGCATGGTACTGTTCTGATGTAAGCAATTGAAGGCAGAAGACATTTTAGAATGTGTTTTGGAAAGCAATTTTTAGCCAAGACAATAATTAGTCTACTCGTATGACCACATTTTACCTGTGGTCGGAAAAAATTCCTGACTAAACAACAAATGTTGACTCGGTAATTTTTTTCGAAAAAGCAACGAAAAAGTTTTTGTAATTTAACAAAATTCGAATTTATGCTCTGAAACATATTTTTGCTAGTCCAACAAATTTTCTCTGTAAGATTGGTCGCAACTTATTAAAAAATTAGTCAGCAAAATCATTACCGTAGTATAAAAAAAAAATTATACCTATGCGCTTTGAAAAAAGTAGTAAAAGCTTTTTTAGAACAGTTCAACAGAGTGGGAGCAGAGAAAACAACCTTTGAAGGTTTTATATAAAAACTAGCTGTACCCGTCCGGCTTCGCACGTCAAAAGGTTGTTTCAGAATAATTGATGGAAAAACATTTCAGAAAAAGCCTTCTGCAAAAGTGAGGGACTTGAACCCATACTAAACAAACTCCCGTAGACTGGGCCCACTCTGCCTTTATCTTCATGGCATTGCACATGCTCGTTGGACTAATCGGCAGTTATTTAATAATCCTTGGACAATGAAAATAATTTTATAATATTTACCTCACTTTTTTTTATTAATGTAACGCTTCTTTGTATACCATATTGGCGGTTTCTATCGCCTAAGATAGTCATATTTGCTGCATTACTTACCCTGGAGCACGCTACATAAAAGATATAACTGCCCGTGGCTGTAGCAATTATTGATTAATTCAACTCCCGCTTTTCTTAAAGTTTGACCCTCTAACTTATTGATTGTCTTGGCAGAACAAACAGTAATAGGAAATTGAATTCGTTTTAACTGAAATGGATAATTGCTGGGAATTATTTGTATTCTTGGTATAAACCAATTTACCAGACCCAGTTAAAATTACCGCTTCAATAACGTTTTTCTGCAACAAAATCACTCTCAATCTGGTTCCATTACAAAGCTTAGGGGATTCAAATTGCGAAGCAGCATAATGGGAACTCCAACTTTTAATTCCAGGCCATGGACTGTAATTCTATTTAAAAACTCGTAATATACTGCCTCATCTTGATTGCAAATGGCATTTATAAGCAGGTGCGATGTATATTATCAGGAATTTATCTATTTGACATTCCTTTCCTACATATTTGACATTTCTTTTATGGCTTTTTTTGTTCGTAACACACCAAACAGCATACTGCCTCTGTCTGTCTCCCTCTCCGTCACTGGAGTAAATAAGGTTAAAAGAGATGTCAAAATATTGCGCGGTTAGTATGTTTGATTTGAGAATGAAGTGCATATCTACTCATGCAGGTGAAAATCGTAGAAATGTTTCAAATTTTGCCTATTTATTTAAAAACCCTTTAAGTTATCGAGTTATTGGATATCCTAAGTTGTACCTGCAGATGTCTTCTATAAGCTGCTGTTAACTATATTTCAATGCTCCCAGTATTTTCGAACGGAAAGCGTGACAAAGAAAAAAGCAAAACGAAACGAAAAAATAAATTACTCTTGTCCAATTTTTTCCGGATTTTATAGAGATATAGAGTTGAGACAAAGTAGATATTGTAGGCCTAGGTATCCTCCATAGGCCTGTGAAAAATGCACCAGAATATACTGAGCAGTTTCTACGATTTTTGCCTTTAAATACATACAGTCAAATTCAATCTTAGTCGAACAAAACTACACCAATTTTATTTATATGATAGTTATTCAGCACAACTCTGTAAAAAAAATAATAATTTTGTCCATCAATGCAATGAGAAGAAAAGAGCATCTTCTTAAACGTCGAAAAACATCAACCTAATTAAAACTAAATTCTTTATTAAATTTAGCGCAAAATTACGCCAAAAATGTTGTAATATTTATTGTACAACTGCCTCAAGCTAGAAACTTGTGAAATCGATTCACTTCTCCTAAATACTTTATGAACTATCCAACAGTCAACGAATTGTATATTATATATGCACACATCCCTGCGCCATCTATTACAATTGAACCGTATTTCCTGATAGTTAGTCATTTTGTAGATAAAAATCTTCTGTACCTACACGTGCAACGTTCCAAGTCAAAGAAATCGAACAAATTCACGGTAAATTATTATAAGATCTTCCGTGAATCAAGTAAACGTTCTTCCCTTGTGCGTACACCTTTTTCATCATCATCAACTAAATGCATGCATAATCGCTTCACGCTCCTAACAATGCGGCTTACTACTGCCTCCGAGCAGCACCACACCGACATACATGAATGCATAGCGAAGAACGGTTGCCTCGAAGGAAGAACCCACTTACTCACAATGAAGCATAAACTAAGCATTATGAACGCATGAAATCGCTTGAATTCGGTTCCAGAACTGAACGAAGTACCTACGCTGCCGAGGAAACCACCTACTTATAAGTCTTCTCTTGGAATTTATTACCCTACAGGATCGTCTTCTTTCCGCCTCTATAATCATGTTTGTAATGGAAGGTGGGGATCATGATTTTCGTTCGCATTCACAATTAGTTTCACACACAGCCATGCTTCTTTATAGGTGAAGTAAAAAGGACTAGAAGAAGTGATCACCTGTAACGTAAAGTGGCTAAAGCTACAGGTACCTACCGTAACATAATGAATGCACGTTATACAAGAACGTCAGACATCTAGCCGTGATATTCTTCTTGGACTCCTATTTATTTTGATTTTGTTAGCCTTTCAACAGGGCTCCTAAAAATAATGGTATCTTGCTGTGCTTTGACATACTTCCGTTTGGATGACGATTTGTATTTTGCTTTCTATAGGGATGACAGTAATTATAGCGTAGTAAATAATTACCTTATACTTTTGTGATTATTTGGTTAGGAATATTATTTCGCTTTACTAGACAAAACGAAATTAAAAAAAAAGTGTCTCGTGAGGAATAAGTAAGTGGTACAATCTATGCATAAATCATGAGCTTGCTAATAGCTGGGTTTCAGATACACGGTTCTAGATTGCATGTGTGAAAAGGAAACTCACATTTAGGTCGAGAGCCTTTCGAGTGTGGGACTCTTGATTCACCTTTCCTTTCCTGATGTATAAGCATGCAGGGGAGCTATATGACGGATGCCTTGCAGCCTGTTTATTTTTGCTGTCCTTGCAATTATTTCCAGGGAATATTATGCGGTGATGGGAGGTAGGCACTTGAAATGCTGTTTCTGAGGTTTATATGGTGGCAATTAGGTATTGATGGTACTTACTCCGATGGTGCTGCTGCCTGCTGAAGGTATTCTCGTTGTAAATCATATCATTTGCATATTGCGAATTTTAATGGAATGCATTAATTAGTGTGTATAGTTAAATATGCAAAAATCGATTGCAAGCTCCCTCCTTGTCTAGGCGGATTGAGGTTTAAATTGATAAATCTCTTTAAGTTTACAGCTAGTTAGTGAACATAGCTTTGTGGTTTCCAACTGCATGGCTTTCATGAACTTAAGATTTTCATCCAAATGGTGACATTAGTAATACATAGAATGGGACTGCACAAATTTGTGTTAAACAGTCAGAACAAAGAGAGGATTCGAATTTATATTGTGCGTCGTAATTATTAAGAGTAGTATGGAAATGATAACAGTATGGATTATGCCAAGTCAAATACTCAGTCGAGTACCCACAGAAGACAGAGATTATCTGTGTGTTTAAAAGTACTTGATACCTAGGACGAGCTTTATCATTTTAACTTTGTATCGAGCTGCAACATATACTTCTGACTTTCAAGACTCCACAGACCAGCAAGAACTGCCTTCAGTGAGCTTGTGACTTGAAAGGTCTTCTCTTTCAAGTGTACAATATGACATCTATGTGTCATCTATAGAGTGCAACAAAAGATCGAAACTATATTCGTTCACCTTTCAGTCGACAGCTAAGGATGGTATGGCAACGCAAACTATCAAGTCAATATTACATTATGCCCTCAAGTCAGATAGCTACATAAATTATATGCACTTGCAGTTACGTTTCTATATTCATTTCAAGAAACACCCAATCCATCCTCAAGGCAATAAAAGCAATCCTACGTGCAAATAGCATAAATGCAAAGTAGTTGACTATCATTTGAGTATTGCTATGGTATATACTGTGCTTTCTCACAGTTCCCGCATACAATGTTATCGACTGAAAGTCACGTGCTCCACCACTCCATACCACCTTATTCCACCATTATTATCATGCTCTTTCCCCGTGTAGTTCTAGCATTTAAACGACATATAACACGAAATGGAATGAGCACAGTTCTAGGTGGCATTGGTGGTGTTTATAATAAGTAGGATTTAGGATGTTTTACATTCCTTGTTGACTTTGGTGTTTCCCATTGTGTGGTGGCAAGAGCAGGTTTCCGTTTTTCTTTTTATTTTTCTAAACTCGTGACGTGAAATAAACACCCGTGGTGTCGTGGTGGAAGAAAGTCAATTTGGTTGTATTTGACGAACGCAAATTACACAAATAAACGTCAGCGCATATCAACTAATGGATACGAATTTGATACCGTAATAAGGAAACCTGCCACTGGGAGGTGATAAAAATGAAATAAGAATTGCTCGGTGAGTATTAGGAAACGTGGGAGTGACTAATTGTTCCTTTGTTGTGTGCGAACGTAGAGCAAGTCTACAGAGGTAATTAAAATTGTAGAGCTGAGTTGTTACTTTAATAGGATTATGTATTAATCTGAAAATATTGCTGAACCTGTATAATGTATATGAGAAGTGAAGGTGTGTTCATTTTTTTTTTTTGGAAAGTACACCAATTTTGAGAATATACCTTTTGGTCAGCATTCTGGATGGTCAGTTAATGGATAGTTACGATTGAGATGTGCATATATTAAAAGGATTAGGGGCTAGTTTTGACTTTCCGGCAGTAAATGGGTTGGCCCTTTCAGATAATAAAGGCTCCGCCATCTAAATTTTTTTTTTGAACTAGTGCTTATTTCGAGAATGGTAACACTTAGCTCATGTCTGATTTGCCAGATAATTAGTTTTATGCTTCCGCTGAACGAATATGGTTGTGTATACGCTTGAACAACGCTGGGAAATATTGCGACATTACTTTGAAAATCATGGTAATGTTGCAGAATGTGTGCGAAAATTGCGTACGGATTTTGGAAGAAGAGAAGCACCGTCAGCTCCGTATGTTGGTTATCTTGTGAAAAAAGTGAAAGAAACTGTCTCCTCATCGATAAACCAAAGCGTGAAAAGCCAAAAACAGTGCGTACACCCGAGAAAATTGCTGCTGTGGCAGAAAGTGTGCGTGAAGCGCCATCAACATCAATTCACCGTTACAGTCAATGGCGATCGTTATCGGGCCATGTTGAACGAAGTTTTGTTCACAAAAATTGAAGAGGAGGATATTGGCAACATTTGGTTTCAACAGGACGGCGCTACGTGCCACACAGCCGAAGCTACACTCGATGTTTTGCGCCCTGTTTTTGAAGATCGCATTATCAGCCGCAGAGCTGATGTCGTTTGGCCACCGCGGAGCTGCGATTTGACACCGTTGGACTATTATTTGTGGGGTGCCGTAAAAGATAAGTGTTACGCCAACATGCCAGAGACAATTGACGCTTTAAAGGACAATATTCGTGAAGCCATTGGTGAAATACAGCTGGTCGCAATCGATAATGTGCTTAAAAATTGGACCGATCGTGTAGGCTACTGCATGGCCAGCCGAGGCAGCCATTTGAATGAAATTATTTTCCATTATTAACCGGAAGGATTGTACTTTCCAATAAAAAAAGAAATTTGAGAAAATATTCAGTAGTTTTTTTTACAGCATTTTCAAAAAAAAAAAGTTATTTGGCTGACCCTTTATTACTGTGTTTATGACAGATTATATGCTGACTGATAAGAATTAAGACATTTCTAGTTAGATGTTTAAAAATGTTGTTTCTTAAAATTTGGCTGTTTTTCTTTAGAAATTTATATTTGATTCAATAATTCATGAGTTAGGCTGCACAATATATCTACTAATTCGCATAGGAATGCAATTTTGCATTCATATTTAATAAGCTAAAGAATTAAATATTTTTTTTTTTATTTTATAACCTTTTATACGACCCAAACGCAAAGTAGTTGGCCCGTTTACTTTCCGTCTTATAAAATTCGAAAAAAAAGATTGTCACTCCAAAGTAAACAAACAAACTCAAAATTTATTTCGATATTGTGAAAGTGTTAGACATATACATTTAAAAATAATTCTTCATATAATAATAACAGTTCATTTAATGATTAAATAAACGAAATTATTGTAACTCATATAACGCAAAATAGTTGACCCACTCTTTTATCGACGCAAAAAAGTTGGCCTAATACAAAAATAACTGTCTTTTACCACTGAGTGACGTCACCTTTGTTTTTAAAAACGGCTGTAATTCGACTTGGAAGAGTTTCCACTAAGTTAAAGCGGTATTCAGGAGTTATGCCATTCCAAACTTCTTGGATCTATTCCTGCAATTCATTCAAGTTTTTAGCCGGATTTGTTCTTAACTCTTTTTTCATTTTTCCCCACAAAATCTCAATTGGAGACAGGTCCGGGCTATTTGGAGGCCACGTTAGAACTGGAATGGTGTGTTCTCGAAGCCAGCTGATATTTTGCTTGGCTGTATGACATAATGCGCCATCTTGCTGAAATGTAAAACTGCCATCTTCTGTTTGCAGGCTCGGAATCGAAGGTAAAAGTAGGTATCAAGGTTGTCTTGATACCTAATGGCATTCACAGTACCATCGATGAAGCGAAGGTCACGTACTCCTTGGGCTGACATACATCCCCATACCATTACTGAAGCGGTAAATTTAGTTTTTCGTCGAAAGCAGTCTGGGTGAAATGTTTCAGCTGGCATTCTTAAAACTCTTGATCGTGAGTCTCCAACACAAAGTTCAAATCGTGACTCATTCACTCCTCCATTGCCTTAGCGTCCAGTTTTGATGATCACGAGTCCACCTTAAGCGCTTCTTTTTTTTGCAAAGGAGTTAAAGTGGTTTTTCTTTTGCCTAAGTGACGGGTTTTTAGAAGAAACAATTTTCTAAGTTAACAAAAAAAAAAACAATTTGGTTAAAAATGACTGTATAAAATTTGTATCCCATTTCCTTCATTTCTCGAATGCAGGTGTCACTTGAAACTTGCTTTTTAATCACATTTTTCCACTCTAAGGTGATATTTGGCGTTGTAGCACGACGATCTTTCTTGAGAATTTTTCTTAAAGCCCTTCTGTTACGATCGTTAGCAATTGATGGTTTTCCAGTTTTCTTCAGTGGGTTCACATTTCCAGTCTTCTTGAATAAATTAATAATGTTTCGAACTGAAGACCTCGATATTTCCAAATTTTTTGCGATTTTGTGCGCTTTTATTATTAAATTACGTAAGTCTTCCGATACACACTTGCCACGCGCCATAGTGATCTTTGATTGCGACTGCAATCGGTGAATGCCTGACTTGAGACATCCGCACTTAAATAACGCAACAATAAACGGTAAATGTCAAGAGACAACGACATTATCCAGCTTAGGCCAACTATTTTGCAAAGAAAAAAATGGGTTAACAGTTGAAATTTGTTGCAACAAACATTAACTGTTTTAACTTATTGGTTGCTTTGTAAAGAACACATGTTCATGGATAATATTAAGAAAAAAAAAATCAACTTTTTATTAATTATGCATAATAATAACGCATTTGAAAATGTATGTGGTAAAAAATACAATACTAGGCCAACTATTTTGCGTTTGGGCTCGTATATAACAGAATGTAAGAGAAAATGGTAGAAATTTGCATAAAAAAAATGTGACATTTTGTTGAGATCAAAATGACATGTTTATTTTTTATAATGTGACGCATCTGCGAGAGGTAACAGTAAATGCAGAAGCTCTAGTGGCGAAATCATCAACACGTCATGCAGTGGTTTTTTCTAATATTATATTTCCCTTATTTATGCTTTTGTACAATTTTTTCATTACTAACCTAGGGGTAATTAAGTTGTTGCACAGAATTCTCTAAAAAAACAGTTGCTATTCTTTTTTGACAATAAATCTTGGAAATTCCTTTCACATTTATATAAAAATATGCTTAAATTCTAAATCTTATCCATTAATCTGAATAAGCTATTTAAACTGCAAATCCCTGTCCCGCCTACCCATTTGCTTACTAAAGTCGTGAAACCTTTTTCGTACTATAATCCTATGAATAAGGCTAATGTGAAAAGCATTACTGCAACACACATGTGAATATGATTTTAATTTTAATTAAAATTTCCCACATCAGATGCTTCTCATCTACACACACCTTGGTTACTATCGACAAAAGGACGAGGGCAAACGAGCGTTCTCCGCATGAAAAGTAAAGTGCCACTTGCCTGGCACTTGTTTCATACAAGATTGCGTGAATGGGATTAAACTGTCTTCAGAAAAACCGTTTTCGTTTATTTTTTTTTTAAGTGAGAAAAATGAGTTAACAATTTTTCACTTACTTCTCCTTTCTTTCAGTGTCGACGAGAGCCAAGCTGAATCCTTGAAAAAAAAGGAGAAGTATGATGTTCACCTAAACATAATCTGTATAATGACTTTCCGTTAAGAATAAAACCCCACACACCATCATTACGGCCTGTAAAATGGAAACAGTCTTTTATCACCATCATCTGTCGTTTTATTACAAAATTCTAAAGTGAAAAGTAATAGTCCGATAAGTGGGAATAAGTAAAAAAAAAAATGTGATAAAAGAGCTAAAGAAATCATTAATGGACCTCATTATCAGTGGTTCTTTTTGATTGTCGTGGAGAACGAAACCAATTCGTTATTCCTTTCCATATACCTATCTCTGTATGTATATTTCTATTCAGAAATGGATGATTTAGGATCCTTTTATGCAGAGTAAACGAGACACTTATTTGTTGCATTTTTATGTTGATATATAAGATAGTAAGCTAAGAGCCTGCTAATATAATTTTGTATTATTATTATTTTTGATTTAAAACCTGTTGCGGCAACTGACGATTAAAGTCAGTAATTTGTTAACTTCAAACGCCATTTGTCTGTTAAATTTCACGACCACCCAGAAACATTATCGTAGATCTCGGCAAGCCCCTGACGACAAGTAGTATGCTACATTGCCTACCTGTTTTCTTTTTTATTAGGTGTTGTGTTCGGCATTTCAGATGCCTTCAAAAGAGCCTGATGGTATATTGTACTACCGTTGCCAACCAAAACTTTTATTCACAAAAAGATTTACGACAACAGCTTGAACTTTACTTTTCTTTCTCTTTGCAGATGGAAATCGTCATCATCTAGTACGAAGTCGTTTCACTAACGGGTCGCGGCAAAGCGATTACATAAGTAGAAAACTTCAAACGGCCACCATGAGACTTGACCAATGAAACCTCAAGTATACTTCCCGAAACACCAACAAACAGAGTTCATTGTATAGAAAAGACAAAGGCGCTGAGCTATGATTGAAGCGAGCTCACACCAAGGAAATTTATAGCCCCAACCTTGTATCCTCTTTGTTCGACCTTTCCTTTGATGTATTTTCCAAAAACAAGTGTCAAAAAAGAAAATAACACATTGCAAACAAAAGGAAATAGAAAGTGAAAATTAATGTGAAAAGTGGTAAAAGAAAATAAATTGCTAAGCAAATATGCAAGAGTGAAAAAAAAAAATTAACAAAAAATTGTTCTATCAAAAATTTCTCTCGCTGAATCCGTCTTCGCCTTTGCGTCACAACCGTATATACCTTCTTTGCCGCAGTGATTCTAGGTTGGCTGAGAAATAGGCTCTTGCGGATTTTACATACGTCGTTGGCGGACGCCGGCAACAAGCTCGTCCATCACGACTACAGCCGGAGCCAAAATGGAATTCCTTAAAAGGAAACATTTTTCATTGTGGATTATTACATTAATATTAGCTGCATTAGCGGATCTCAGCAGTGGACTTCAGGGTGTACCAACATGGATGTAAGTCTTATATCTTAAGTTGATAGCTTTTACGATTCATCGCTTAATGTGTGCTCTCCACCTGATAATTATACGTTTGTCTCACTTCCAATAGACAGGCTAGTCACAACTCGCTGGGTGCTTGTCATAAAATTTGCAATTTATCTATTTTGAATTCGGCCACAGTTCGTTCATGCTGCGTGCCAGTGGATTAATTTTTAATCCTCTTGAAGTAATAATCAGGAGACTGTCCACTTACCTGATGAACTCGTTTTATTTGCGTTTTTATTATGCTGAAGTTGTGTTCTCAATGCATAACCGCGAATATGGCATGCAAGTATCCTTGAAACATTTTTAGTGCCAGAAGGAATAGAAATTTAGGTTGTTGGCTTGACAGATATTCTTCATGAAGGTGGAATAATATTTAGGCTGAACATTTTAGAGGGGCAACGCGTATTTTGTGTTATATATGGTAATTTCTTCAATTGTTTGTTTCGCGTTGTTGATAGTGGCCCCCGGTACAACGTTTTCCAACAATGTTAGTCTTATACTATGTTCCCACCAACGTAATTTAGCTGGAGTGATTTATAAATCACGAAAGGCGTCTCCACCGAACTTTAAGTGATTTAGTGTGACATTTTTGTCGACTTTGACATTAGGTGTCCAACACCAGATAGTTATTTTTTTGTTCTTTCTGTTTTTTTGCCATACCTGCCAAGAATAAAACAATTTTTCAATTAATAAAAATATCAAAAACTCATTGAAACACGAAAAAAATTCGAAAATTGAATTTAAAATAATTTTTTTGACAGTTTTCTTTTTTTTTTTGTTTGCTGAATAAAGTGCTGAAGTTAATTACAGGTATGTTCGATTTTATTTTGTGTGGATTTGCGATGACAGATACGTAATTAAGATTTAAACAAGTATAAATCACGTAATTATAAATCACCACGAAAATGTATGATAAATCACGTAATTTATGACACGATTTAGCTAAATCAAGTTGATTTAGCTAAATCACGTTGGTGGGAACATGGTATTAGTTCGTAGGAAGTAAATAGTTCTAAAATTATATGGACAATCGAAGACGTCAGGAGAAATGTTGATTATTGAACAACTTGAATGGCACGTATATCGCCATTTTGCTGCAACATGAGATTGTCCAATTTTAATTTCTCAATTCGGGAAAATAGGCGTCCATGTCCTTCCAGCCTTCCCAGTATCATTACTGTCATCTTTTGCTATCAAACAATAAATTCGCATGCTAAAAATACTTTTGCGAACAGAGCTGCCGTTGCTTAAATAATGCGGCTTAAAATCATTTAATTATGGGTTCTGAAGTTGAGATCACCCCGGCCGTTTGGTTGGTATGTAATTATCTATACACTCACACTCATTTTTCCGCACGCAAATTGACGGTGCCTGAAAATAAGGAAATACAAAATTTCTCGGGCATATACTTGAGATGTGGTAAAGGAAATCCTGTTTTTATAAACATCAACTTGCGCATTATTATAATTAAAAAAAAAAAAACGATCCGCTGAAAAGCATGCTACCGCAAAAATTATACAGTCAATTGTCATTCACAGCTAGTGCTCATGTTTAACATGCCTACATCGAAGCACGAGTTGATGTTTCATGATGCTCTCGAACAGCCATCACTGTTCATCTTCTTTTCTTTGTTGAAACATAAAGACTCCTAATTCGCTTGGAAATATGGAAACCCAAACAACTTACGCTAACTACCACTCACATTCGTTTTCAACTCTGTAACACCTTTGGTAACAAGAAAGTCAGATCTTTACGTTAACAATTACAATCACGATCGTTTATCCTCAAGTTTTTAATGTGCTATCCGCATGGTTCACTGAAAGGATTTTTTGATTTTATTATGCAACAACAAAAGTCACAAGTCAACTGCACCACCGCAAAACGAGAAAAGCGAACAACTGCTCCCATGAAAGCAAATTCAAATGGAGAGATCGTGTCAGAATAAGTGATCTTTAAACACAATTTATGCGATAATTCAATCTGATCTTTATTGCATCTCTGTCTCTGGTTTCGTTGGACTCTCTTTTTAGGGGTAATAAAACAAAGTTCCCATTCAAAAAAAAAACCTCACTGTTACAGGGAATTGCATAAAAAAGAATAAAGAAAGGAAACTACTACATCAAATTGGTTCGTGGCAATTTTCACGGGGTTAGACGACGACAAAGCAGGCGAGATACACCGCAAGACTTAACCCAAAATCGTCACTGTCGACAAAGGGCTCTGCTTGACGTCCCAACCGTTAATTAAAAAGCAATTAAAGTCGGTCAATTTTGTGTTTCTCTGCTCGCCATGCTTACCATGTTGTGGCTAAACAATTTGGGTTCTCGATCGTCGGATCTTATTTTTGGAAGTTTTTTTTTTTTTTTCTTACCATCTGCTCAGTGGATGTGTGAGTGTGGACGTGGATGCGGATACGAAATCGTATAAAATTAGGTGAAGTTTAGACTCCTGTTGTGTGCACCCCACAACCATCTGTTGTATTAATTTGGGGGAAGAGTTTTGGTATTCATACAGAGGGGTAAACTGAAACATACTTTGTAAATTGCAAACCTTTTCTGAACACGAGCCATAAACCAGGTATAGATAGTTTGACTACACTAATGATGTGGATGGTAAAACTGGGTAAACTAGTTGTTTGCGCTTTTGCATAGTCATTCCCTAACCAGTGTTGTCTGTCATTTTAAATTCCTTTCTTAAATGTGTTTGTCTCAAAATTGCACTAACCCAGTGTCAATTTTGTTTTCTCCACTTGTTGAAATGATTTTACCGTTCGTGACAATGTCTGACTACAAAATTTCGATCAAGGGTGATAACAATTCTGACACAGAAACCAACATTCACTGTCAATATATCCCGATCTATTATTTTCCACACAATCTCAACTGACACAGCTTGGTTGCCACAACTGACACACTAAGTCATTGATCCCGCCGATATTATTCTAGTTTTCTGTCATTCAACCAATATCTGAATGGGAGTATTTGTCATCTTAGTGAAGCTTAGGGCATAAATATTAGCGTTTGTCATTCTAATCGGATCAGGATCAAATCTTGACAATACGCGTATCTACCTTTTGAAAAGAATGTGTATGCATACTAAAGAAAAATAGCTGCACGATAATTCTTGGCAGTGTGCCAAGAATTATTATAGCTCTGTTAACGATGTTATAGGTCTCTGGCTAGGGTCCATTGTACCTGTTCTTTATCAAGATCTTGTCACTACTACAACACTAAGTAGATAACAACAAAGTTGTATTTATAGGGGATCCGACGGGAAAAACATTCAAGTTATTAGGATTTTAGGAATTGTCTTGTTGTGTAAATTAGTGTGTGTAGCTGGAACCAGCAAATTACAGATGTCCATCAAAAACTGTCAAAAATTAGTTCGCGTCACAATGGTGTAATTTTCACTTGGTTCATGCAGCTAGTAAGCTCACGTTGTAATTATTTTTGAAATGTGCACGCGTGCACCGGGAGCGGGTCTTGTATATAAGCTGTTACATCTGATTTATTTGTAACAGAAGTCAGAGTGGATTACAAGGCGAGGCGAGAGTGTGTTACTTACTTAATTCATTGCACAGATCGCAACATCAATGGGACTGGTCTTATAGCACTCGCGCAGAGCGGACTAATGGCTTTTGTGGCTAACCAAAGCATGTCAGTCATGTCAATCACCACAGAGGGAGAACAAGTATAGTAAGAAAATGTCTCTGCTGAGGAGAGTGTAGTAAATCTTCTAGCCAAGAGCCCGTTGCATGGGAACACAGTGTGGGGGTAACGAAGTCGCTCCGACTCTGTTGTACTCGTGCGTTCCTATATGATTTACATGTGATTGAAACTTTTCCTGACAGGAGACAAATTGTTGTGGTGGTTTGTGATCTTTTGCAATCATATACCGCATATCAGGGGCATTTGGTTTTGAAAATGAGGATCACAGCACAAAGCCAAATACGAATAGCTATGGTGGGGATAAATCAACTGGGTTGCGCAATGGGATGTGGTTAAGTGAACTAATTACGTATCCAAGTGATATTTATACAAATAAATCTAATTTTATGCAAATTTATTAAATTGCTATCGTCGAATGTAGGTAAGGAAGCTTACTATGACATTGTGAATGGTATATTCAGAAGTGTGGATGTGTGTAGGTGGTTAGAGTATTTATGCCTGTCACCCAATTGGTTTGGGTTCGGTTCCCAGCGGGGGAATATATTTAATGGTTTTTCAGTACTTTTATTTAAGAAGAACAAGTACTAGTTGTCATTTGTCTTAAGGAAATATATTACATATAAGACTGCTTTTATTTCCATAGCTCTTACAAGTACCTACCCACATAGTCTAATTTTGAATCAGTTTTTCTAGTAAATTTGTTGGTTTCAAGCATCTGCAGTGGTCTCTGGTTTGTCAGCATAAATCAATGACTGCACAGGCACATATCTCCATGTAAAATTATCAAGTTCGGGGATGATGTTGTCGCCAATAATTCCACAGTTCGGCCAGTATAAGTAAAGCGGGATTGCGCCTGCTAAAACTACAGATATAATCCATTTTAGTTTCACACAAATTGGGATGCAGATGATCGCTGATTACTTTTAATGGTCCAATTTATTTTTTAAGAAGAAAGGATTGTAGAACGACATCGACTTGATGGACTGGCTCATAACTGAACTGCTTTCATTTTCATCCTGTTGTAATTGGAAGATCTCTCCCAAAAATTCGAGCAGCAGGAGGTGGTATTTATTTCTAACTATATGTTCTAAATAAAATCAAAATTAAAAGGACAACGAATCGCTATGTTCCCAAGACCACCCAAAAACTCATGCGATACACCTTTCGATTATAATTCCATCTGTCACAGTCACATTCAGAATCCAGTTAACAATGGACAATTGTCCCGCAATAAACTGTCGCTTACATAATTGTTGACATGCCATAAGAAAAAAAAAAAAAAAAACTCATACGCACAACACTTTTGACATCGATACGCACTCAGCATCGTTTACAAGTATGGAAACGAGTATTGAAACGAATTAAATGACCACTTAAGACCGTCTCATTCATGACAGTTTATAATAATTTCTCTCAACACACTCGAGCATTGCGCTTTAATCGATGATCTCTTCCATCGCTGTGTTATAATTAATTTGTATATAAACATGTTTAGATTCATATGCACAAGGGGCACGCAAAATATATGCAGAAGCAATTGCAGCGCCAACGACAACGAGTGCAAAGAATGTGTGACACTCTTCTCCCTTCTTTGGTGTAGGAAAGAAAACTTTGGGCTTGATTCAATCAATGCAATCAAAATATTTGTGTATTAAACGTATTAAATTTATGAGGAATGACGAATGAGGATAGCAACTGCGTGATATCTTGCATGTTGCCTACTGGGCCGCGTGGAATCATTTTTAATATTTTTGTAGATGAGAAATTTTAAATGAAGATGAATAATAAATACAATTCAAATGTGACGTAGTAAGGACCTCGAAAAGTGGGCTAGGAACGGGGGTTTGTTTTGTTGCTCTTATGGGATTTAAGGGATTTTTTGAAAACAGCTGCATCTAACTTACGGCCTCTAATTCCTGGGCTGAATGAGGGTGTTCTACAAGGTTTTGAGTCGATATACCTCGAAATTCGTTCCAACACGTTTGTCCATTTAATCACGTATCAGACATCTCAGCCACTGGTCACTTATCGTAACAATCACATATTCATTCGCTTCGAACTATAAGATAAGGGAGAGCATACCTCCTCTCTAAATAATAAGTCACAATCCGCAAATTCACAGCAGCCTTACCAACTGGAGAAACAAATATTTACGTATCGCTTGATGTACACTTTATTTAAAGAAGCCAAATGCATCCGTAAATAGTCAACGAAGAAATTGAACAAAGTCCATTAAAATTCCTTGAAATCCATGGCAATACCGAGATCTGTATCATCAATTAAAGCCTATAAATATCCACCTTAATTAACTGCCAACCATAACTCGGTGTTTGTTTACAAAAAAAAAAAAAAAAAACTTTTCCAATCTCAAAAGCAAAAACCTCGATCGCACTCGTAAGAGCTTCTTCAACACCATGCGGCTGTCTTGCCATACACCACCCACCATCATCACACATCTGTGTTGTGTCATCGGTTTTTTTTCCTGTTGATTTGTTATAACCCGTTGTAGAGGACTGCCACCGGAGTATCAAAGAACAAACTCGCTATGTATGGAGTTTATTAATCTCTTTTTGTGATTCGAGCAGCGTAAATAAATATACACACTTGCAGTCGAATTGAGTCATCCTTCATCGATATTATGGACAACGAACGTAACTGTATATCTAATATTTCATGCAACTGCAATTGATCGGAAATAGCTCCGTTGTCGGACGGCGGAATAGAAGTCCACTTCCTTTATATGTTCGAAAAAAAGGGACTCAGATAGTCCACTATCGAATGACACACGACCAATGCTCTATCATTTTTCGCTCTATTCACCGAATGGTATATCCCTTCAAACTACAATTAGTCCCCTCCACAGTTGCCGACACATCGGTATGTGGTGTCATTGGAATGTACATAAATTTGTTGGTTGTAGACTCGGAGTTTTTGTTCCATTAAGATGAGGACTGAGGATAGGTGGGTATGGAACAGGTTTCTAGTATCTGATTGATTACAAGGTATGGATATGTTGCGCTCTGTTATTTCCTAGAAGCCGACTAAAGATAAAGATAAATACTAGGTAGGATGGATGTAATGTAATCATTAAAAACCAATCCATGCTAATAGCTCAGAAATATCATAAGTTACCTTCACGTGGGTATAATTTTTTTGGATTAAGCAGTTTTGTAAGGCTGTTTGAATTAGGTTCTTTGCATTTTTGTCGGAAAACTACTCTACCCATGTACATATTTTATGCTTGAATTTACATCTAAACGGTTTGTTTTGTTGTGGTAGCTGTTTTGTACGTGTGCATTATTTTTGCTCGATGATTCTTTAAAGGTGACCAATCGAACCTGAATTCTTTCGATAGAAGCAATGATAACTTCCTGGTTTAATTTATATTTGTTATCGAAGTCACTTACGGAAAACAAGCATATCAAATCGTAGTTATTAGAGTTTTATCAGCATTGAAGTCCAGATATAGAAGAGGTCGAAAAAAAAAAAAAATAAATAAATAATTGGCGCAGGCATAGCTCCTCACAACCATTCGTCTTTCGAGTTTTTACTTTTGGGACGAATGGAAGGGATCTACAATTTTACGCCGAGTCCAAACGGCCAAATGAGAAGCTCTTTCATGACAGTTATACTCTCGGATATTTGTCAGACATTCGCGAGAGGTGGCGCAGTGGAAAAAACCTTAAGTTGGAATTAGGGTTTTTTCGGGATTCGAACCTGGGACCCCTCGGAAAGTAGTCCACCACACTAACCTAAAGACTGCAGCAAAAACCCGCAAGCTCGAGCGCTTTTCAAATTATCACGGTGTTCTGTGCTCTGCGTTTTTGTATCAACCTAAGAACCAAAAACGGTTATAATAAACAAACTAATCCGACTTACGCTTCATAGGTATTCCAAACTGCAATGTACCCTATAGGGACATTTTTTTTTATGTTATTTGACAAGTTCTACTGCAGACAGAGTGAACTTTATAATAGTTCAGCCTGACTCAGTCTGAAGACCAGACTCGTGCAACTTATTCTGTAAGCTGACCTATGAAAGTTAGTGATTACTTTCTCTAGCCACGACAATCCCATATTCGTAAACGAGTAAATTCAATCAAATTTGTAACTCATTTATTTGTTTATCAGCCTTATGAAACATCGGGCCTGACCCAATAAAAGACTGCTAACAGAAAATTAATTTCAGCCTCTAAAGTCGTGGCGGTGTCGAGTTACATTCCTCAGAATGTTGTTTAAATAACTAATGAGTTTCCAATCTGCTGACAGGTTATTTTGCATAAAATCGGTTAGGAATGTTTGACGCACTTGTGTCAGTCCGTTTATAGTATTTTGTTAATGCAACACGTTTAAAAGTTAATTTGTTTTCTGATTTTCAATATCGATACGGTCAACAAATGACAACTGTCGTTCACCATGGGTGTAGCGATCAGTCATGATCTATCACTTTTACTTATCTTGATCTTATGCATTTGATTACCTCAAAGATGATTGAAAGAGATAAGGTTAATTAGCATACGACATTTTACTGAAACAAAGTCAACATGTAAATTTCTGAAAGGAGATATTTTCGATAACAATGGTGCATTTTGAACTACGACCATGACTATTATAGCCTCAGTTTTTAATTACCAATCAGGTTGTCTGCAGCTCGAAGAGGCATCAGTATAAAAATTAAAGGAGTAAGTGACAGTTGAGATGAGTTTGGTTAGTAATGAAAAGTTTGAGTTCGGTTTGGTTTGAATGAAAAGAAAAAAGATAAATTAAATGTAAAATATTTCCAATCAAAATATATAGATAGAGAGATATGTTTTGTTACCACACATTCCACAACTCAGAGATATGACAAGTTATATATTTCTTCTGAAACATTATTTACTGCATAAGGATGATTTGAAGAAAATACTACTTCTGAAGGAAAATACGATATTAAATGATCCAACACTAGGTTAGGTTAGGTTTACGGGTTGGTAGAGCAGGGTAAACCCTACTATACCACACTCAGGTCCTTGTGGACCCATTGTGATGCCCTATCCAGCACTAACATGCAGCTTTTTATTAACAGACCATTTTATTTTTGTTTGTTTTATCAGCTTGATCTGATCTCGATCAGAACACGACGGATCATTGAAAAGTTTAATTTTTGATTTGTGGCAACAGCTGCTTTCAAAAACAAAACAGATAATACAGGGTATTACAAACCAGAGACAATACTGAGACCACCAACTCCGACCGATTTCCCGTTACTTAGCCTACAAGCTATATTTTTATGGGGTGGCAAATGCTAAGTGCGCTTGTATTGTTACATAGAAATTCGTATTGACAAATGTCACGCAACTTCAAAAATTCCGACTCACCAACACACTCGCACCTTGCATATGCCACTTCCGCTGTGGACAAAGTTGCTGACAGCGTTCATAGAATTTTATCCGTTAAATTTGAAATTATTCGTTACGAGTGCATAATTTTTTTTTAAGGAATAAGTGGAGATTTTCTTAAAATATATATGAAAAATAAACAATGCAGATTGATTGAAGTAAAATATAAATATATTGAGCAAATTTTATTCAGTTTTCTAAGAAAAATTTACGCATGAAATCGAAGTTAATGATATTCAAAAGCGCTAAATACGCAACCATGTTTGTCATAATAAGTTTTTAGTATATAAAACATCTCGTTTAGCTAATTTTATTAACCAAAGAAATCAAATTATTCGCCTTTTAACAACATATAATTACTAACCATTGGCATTCAGTAATGTAAAAATATGGTATTCCGGAATTCTAGCACATTTCCCCACGGTTGTCGAGGTTGGCAGCATTTATTTTTGTATTATTTGTATGTTTTTGCATGTCACACGGATTCTTAATTGACACAACACCGATGGGAAAACAAAATGGTGAATTTGAAAAAAAACTGAGGGGCCCAGCGGCAAGAGGATTGTGAGTTGGGGGTCTCAGTATCATTTGTCTCTGTTACAAACTTCACGTTGCCACCAGCCATATTGCAAATATGGCTCAACGTAACACCGCACAAGGCACATGTCATTTCGCTTGCAATGTCGTGGGTGTTACCATATTTGAATCAAATTTAAAAAAAATTTCTTTTCCACATTTTTTAGAAACAAATTTAGTATTTTATGTTCAAATATGTAATACATGAACAATATTTTGCTGCTAGCACATCCGTTTATCTTGGCATATTAAGGTGTGTCCAGACCAGCGAAACATGTTTCTGAAGCAAATCGGACACATTTCCTACACATTTATAAGAGATTTCTTAAATTTAGTTATTAAATGTTTATGAAATATTTCAATTTTATTTTTCTAGTCCAACTAGAAGAAAATTATGTGGTAGGGTTATTAGCAGCGAGTAAAGTTTATATTTTTGTAATTTTGGTCTCGGGAATCACGTGACACACGATTTAATTCAAATATTCGTATTAAATGAATCACTTTTTCATTAGGTATTCCAAGCTTTTCTTGACATCATTATTTTATTTAAAAAAATAAATAACAATAAAAAAACAGCGCTCACTTTCTGCAGTTAAACTTGATTTGATTGATGAAAAATGATTTCCCATCACGATTGAGAAACTGTGAAACATTTCGTTAATTTTTCTTTTGTGTCCACATCCAAACCAGCAAAACATTTGATAAAAATTGTTTTGTTTAATAAATGTTTTAGAAATATTTATAAAACATGGAGGTATATAATTGTTTATCAAGTGTTTGGCTGGTCTGAACATACCTTTATAAAAAGAAAATAACACGGAATACGGATGGGGATTTAATTCGTGGGCGAAAAAATCAATTGATATTTTGTGTTTAATTTTTTTGTCTGGCAACGTGATTAGGTAGCTGTCGTTTACAGGCACACCACCATTTAAAAATGAAACAAGCCATCTAGTGGGAAATAGAAGAAACAATTTTCAGATCATGATTCGTGATCTCGATGAGAAGCAGGATCATGTGCTGTTGTTGTCTATGGATCATAGCTGATAATAAAAGACAGCTATTCACACCAGAGACAAATGATACTGAGACCTCCAACTCACAATCCTCTTGCCGCTGGGCCTCTCAGTTTTTTTTTTTCAAATTCACCATTTTGTTTTCCCATCGGTGTTGTGAATTAAGAATCCGTGTGACATGCAAAAACATACAAATAATACAAAAATAAATGCTGCCAACCTCGACAACCGTTGGGAAATGTGCAAGAATTCCGGAATACCATATTTTTACATTACTGAATGCCAATGGTTAGTAATTATATGTTGTTAAAAGGCGAATAATTTGATTTCTTTGGTTAATAAAATTAGCTAAACGAGATGTTTTATATACTAAAAACTTATTATGACAAACATGGTTGCGTATTTAGCGCTTTTGAATATCATTAACTTCGATTTCATGCGTAAATTTTTCTTAGAAAACTGAAGAAAATTTGCTCAATATATTTATATTTTACTTCAATCAATCTGCATTGTTTATTTTTCATATATATTTTAAGAAAATCTCCACTTATTCCTTAAAAAAAAATTATGCACTCGTAACGAATAATTTCAAATTTAACGGATAAAATTCTATGAACGCTGTCAGCAACTTTGTCCACAGCGGAAGTGGCATATGCAAGGTGCGAGTGTGTTGGTGAGTCGGAATTTTTGAAGTTGCGTGACATTTGTCAATACGAATTTCTATGTAACAATACAAGCGCACTTAGCATTTGCCACCCCATAAAAATATAGCTTGTAGACTAAGTAACGGGAAATCGGTCGGAGTTGGTGGTCTCAGTATTGTCTCTGATTCACACCATTGACCAATGACTTCGTATTTTTGGTGTGCTCATCTCGCTGTAGTTCTTAATTTAAACCGATATCAGAAATGTATGGAGCACTGAGTAGTGCAGCACACTGAAGAAATGCAAATCACAGGGGCGAAAAAATGAACAGTTCGAAAAATGATTTCGAAAGCAAGTTATTGGTCCTCGGGGAACATATGTACATGCAGTCGCTGAATCATAGTTGGCTCAACTTTAACTTGACTAAGCTTCTCAGAATACGGTCCGAACACCTAAATTACATACCATGCTGTCAGGATAATTTTATTTTTCATACGTTCGAGAACGAGGATAATGGTATTTAAATGATACAGTAGTCCCTCGATAATGTGAACTAATTAAAACAAGGCGTTTTCGGATTTAGAGGGATTCACATTACTGGAACTTTTTTTCAGTACCTACTTACTAAACTGATTGAAACGATTTTAAAATTTATTAAAAACAACACAAAATTATTTTTTAAAGCACAGTTGTTTATTAATTTAGAAGAAAAACGAAAATCGCACGCAAAACGAGCAAGAGAAATATAAAAACTTTTACAAACAAATTCACATTTTAGAGGTTGAAATTTTCGGAAGTTCACATTATAGACATGCCAATGTAAAGTTTTGCCGATTCACATTTTAGAGAAATTCACATTATCGGTAATTCACATTTTCGAGGGACTACTGTATATATTTTTGTAATGCAGATACTTCAGGCGCATCTAAAGCGAGTTGAATAAGTGGCAATATCAATGGCAAACCTTAACATTTTATAATTATAGCCAAGAGTTTATCGGTCACGATGCTGCGCGATCATTCAGTTAACCCTAAAAAGAGCAATTGAATATATCCGGACATGCGTGTGTGCAATGCAATGTTTTTTCTAATAGATATGATTTCCTTGATTTTCTTTTTCCAATCGCAAACTAAACACTTTTCCAAATGAATCGCGTGTATTAGTGCAATTTTCTATGGTCATTGTTGACACCCACAGCTATATTTCCAACAAAGCTGCACATTAGACGTTAGCAACTGCGAGTGCCGATTGGGGAAGGGCCAGGGGCCACATTTTACGGTGGTAATCAGAGAGAGATGCCCCCGTGGATCGAATGGCGGCTGTAGCCATCTATCTAGCTACACACCTTTCAACCTTTTGGCGCAATTAAATTATCGATCAGATTTAATGGCAGCACATCGATGGATGAGAATATAGTCTGCCTTCCCCCCAGCGGTGGCTTTGGATTGCTGGCATCGCGAAAGCCTTCGTGATGTTGAACAATTTTTACGAAAACCCCAACATGGTTTTTGCTGGTTTTCTGTCGTCGATGACGATGACGTTGATAGTGCTGCGCCAACATTGTGTATATATACTATGCGAGAGCCAGATCGACGGGAACGGCACCGGATACCTCTAGGGTGAGGGTGTTTAGTGTACCACATACTACGCTCTGTTCCGCCCATCAACATCAGCAGTATCTCGATCGTTTCGAATTGAGTGTGTAGTGTATGTAGGTTGTACAAAGTCTGTCTTTCGTGCTCTTTCACTACTGGGCTCAACGTAAAATCTCAATTTGAAAATTGACGTTGCATGTTGGTGCAGCACACAATTGAAAGGGACGAAGGCAGGTGGTGGTTGCACGCGGTAGATCGTCATGCAATTACCATTTATTGGCGACGCATCGACGATAATAATCTTAAGATTTACCTCCCTCATTCGCCGTCCCTGATTTCGTTTCGTTCCTTCAATATACGATTTAATATGAAGAGAGTGTGCTGATATCGGAGACGGAATCTTGACTTTTAATTTAAATGAACAAACTGATCTGATCGCTTCAATACTGCTTGTGCGGTGATTGATGGAGTCCAATTGAATGCTAATGGGAGGCACACAAGCGAAGGAGTTCCATTTCATGAGACTGCCTAAGTGGATTTTTTTTTGCTTTGCAGCGAAATGGAAAGGGTAATTTATGAGTGTGCATCGGATTTAATATTATTGTGGAATTTGAAAGAGTATAATCATTTTTGTTGCGAGTTGTGTCCACACAGTGAATGCGGAAGTGACAGTTTTCAGTTGAGCTGATAAAATCGAGAAAGGATATAGCCTTTCAATTTGATCACAACCTAGAAACTGGGACTGATTTTTATCTGTTGCCAATCGCTGTAATAAAAAACGATCTTCCTACAGCAAAATAATTACTTTCCGGGCGACCTTACAAAACGCCGCATTAATAAAAGTCATTATCATTTAAATTAATAAACATCCCAAATGACCCAAAAAACAAAACGAAAATTGATTAAATCACACAAGCATGCATGCATATGTTTTCCCACTTAATTAATGAGATTAACCCGTTTAATAAATTACCTTATGGACGAAAATTAAACGAGATGCCACTTTCCATTTCCGAACTCAATTGTCAAATGTCAAAACATTACAAGAAGCCGCCACAGATATAAGCATAATGTAATACATCAATTCTAGCACCAGTAATAGCACTCCCCGATACGGACGATTTCTCAAAAATAATCTCATTAACACACAAACTTATGGAATAATATTAAACGACATTAATCCATTTAAATGTATTCAAGTTTTTTCCACAGATAAGACTATGGGAAAATCTGGAAAGATCGTACAGAATTTTTCTTCATTTGGAGCTTATAACTAGCGTGCGTCGAAAGGGTCGGCAGTGGAGATGGCTAATCAAAGGCACGCTAACTGAAGTAGATAAAATACGTCCTTTTCATCAGATATTCATAAGCATACCTCAAACTACTTTTGTATCGTTCCCATTATAATTTTCAATTACCTCAAATGAGCTGATTTTCGCTTTCGTCTGCTTTTTAATAACAATTTAGACAAAAATACAAACGACAGCGTACGATATTAAATTTAATACTTGGCTCCGTCTAAATGAGCCTTACATTTACTATTTATGTGCCCCACTATTTCAGCTTCAGGTTTTTCTGAAACTTTTCCCACTTATGTCAAGTTTATTCACCAAATTTTGACATCCAGTTAAATTTACTTACATGTTCGGATATGTTCTGATTTCTGTTAAACGGAAATTGCTGTGAGAATCAGACCCATAAAAGTTCTCACTGAAACAAAGTCGACCTCCTGGGTGGAACTTAACGAGCTCTTAAAAACTTGACGCAATAAAACTGACAAATTCTCTAAATATGTGTAGATATTTATGCAGATTTGAAAGCTTTCGGCTATTGAATATTTTCCATTGTAAGGTTCTTCGAATAATACAATAAATTGGACATAAATTTTTGTGAGTAGTTGATTTGTTACTTGAAATTATCAGCAAACGCAAGTAATGCGTATTTAGGCTAAGGAACGGTTCATTGTATGTGCCATACAAATCGATAACTAAACAATGACATAGTACAAGGCGGATGTCTACCTGCTTGTAGATGTTCACATTTGAGTGTGTAAATATGAAAATTTAAGCTTTGCAAACGACAGCTCCGTTTTGCATTTTTCCTTTTGCAACATTATAAATGTAGACTCAGCTCTTTCAATATTATATTGTCTATACAAAAAATGCAATCGGATAACATAAATCATCGCCACAAACCCATACTGAGTACATTTCATCTCACAGCTATTCACAGCATCCTCAAAACATAGTTATATGACAGACTATTTACGACACGTTGTGCCCATTTCATAATGATATTCCGTCGGCTCCTTTTTTTAAAGAGATAAATCATCTCATGCCTTATGCAGGTGTTCGTCACGCATCACATCATCTGTCCAAAACACAGCAATTGCGCGCACAACAGATTACAGCTTTTACATTTGAGAGTAGATACACCGTCATTTCCAGCATCTGCGTCAAAATATCTATACTGCTTTAAAGTAACAACTTAATTAACGCTTTCCAAAAAAGGATAGTTACCTTTCGCCTTGAGCAGACTGCACCACAATCTGAATGAAGATGAAGAAAAGCCCCTCGGAGTAACGGCACCGCCAGAAACGCCAATTATACTTCACATTACATCAGAATCTGATCTTTAAATTACTATAATTAGAGTGTGTGGTGGTAGGATAGATGGGTATATCGTACGTGCATAGAAGATGGTGGTTAAATTATACCTTCGCCGCGTAGTCGAATTTCGGTCTGGTTTTCGTTGAGCGTTGAGATAGACAGCCGTCACCTGAATGTAGGTATATGTGCTGCAGTCGCGTGATAGTTATGTGGTTGTGCATAGTTTTAAATTAAATTTGATTGATTGAAAGTGTTAAAAGTGATAGCAGAAATATGTTGTAGGTTTTATTCAATAGAGTCGCTTCAAGCCGTGGAGGATGCTTGGGAAGAGAAAAACTACACAGTTTCTCGATAGTCAATTAAATATATCTGTTTATATGAAACGAAATCGGGTAAAGGAAGTTACGTTGGTGCTAAGGGATATGACATCATCAAACACTAATCTAGTTTATATCTTTCATTGATTATTCGTTTGTCGCGAAACCAAGCTACCGAAATAAGGTATTATTTAAGCAGTATCCAGCATTGACATCTGTCGCCTATAGCAATATCGAGATTATCCCTCAAAACTTATCATCGGCGGTGCAAAGCCGAGAGTTTGAAGCAGTTTGATCTTTGGTCGATCTGCTGGGTCGAAAACCACACCGCTCCCTACGTTGAAAATAGCCTGTAGTCGAACAGTTTGTAAAGTCCGACATTAAGCAGAGTTGGGCTAAGGCCACGCACTGAGCGGCAGAGGGGCAAAAAAAAATGTAAATGAATTTGTATGGTTGTGGGCAAGCGACCAACGTCTTTTAATTATATTATATTATTTAAATGTAGTGCTGAGCGGCAAGAAATCATCCTGACAACAATTAACATTGAAGTTTTAATTTCAGAGTTTCAGAAAACAATTTTAAACAAACTAAAAGAAGCAATAATCAAAAATAAACGTGTTTTTTTGTTTAAATTTTCCTTAATGTTAAATCAAGCCTCTGTTCTGCAGAAATTGCTTTTTTTTTGTTTTTGAAGTTTTCAACTTTTTTCAGCAGCAAATCAAATGATTGTATTGACATACGTAGTTATTGCCTGAATCCGTCTTCATATTGTCGAAGATTGTTAAACAAATGGTGAAATTCGCCATAACCTGATTTTTTTTCGGGTTTATTGGACGAACACCAAATCTTGTTTTTTTTTAACTTAAAATAATTTTGTAAATGTTGAAACGATCTTCTTGTGATGGACTGCGGTGAACAGCACTTGACAACGATATTTTCCCAACTAATCGCTCAAGAATATCCGCTTAATAAATGGCCACTTGCCGCTTAAGATTGCCACTCAAATTTTCGCTCGTGGCCTTGGCCTTATGCTAGACAAAAGGATCGCCCTTGTTATAGACCTGACATATGGAACTATAAGAGCCTAGTCCTCGGTAATAATTCTCTTGTGACCGCCGGTTTTGACGTTCTATAGTTTTGTTTATTGTTAAGCTAAGTATCCTGCTCGCGCTAAATTTTATCTCCCGTACAAAAAAGTCTACAAAGATAAAATTTAGCGAGGCAGTTTAGCAGTATCCTGTTCGCTCGATAAATTCTTAACTTCATATAGATGGGCCGATGAAAAGTCTCCACTCGTTTAGCTCGCAAAATAAATGTCCAGTACATTAAATCGAAGATAAATGTTGACAGAAGAAAAGGAGGAAACAATTTGTGTTGTGTTTACTTTAGATTTTTTTTCAGAGGAAACCGCAGAAAACATTTGTGCGATAAATAAAAGAGAACGCAAAACCAAAATTTACGTTTCATGCGATAAAAAAATATGAAAAAATTGCAGGGCTTGTGGAGGAACGATCAACACTATGGAAATTGCAATCAAATTCCAATGCAAATAGGGGTTTACCCGTCACGAAGGAAAGTGTTGTCTTCTGCTTGCTACTATAGAAATTATTTAAGCTGCTGCAGCAATGTTAATATCTTCTTCAATTTTGCTTTAATCTATTGTTTTGGAACGATTCCAACAATGCATTGTCTTTAAAGTTTGAAATTGGAAAATTGTATGTACGCGAATAATTAAAATAACGTTTACTGCCATGAACAAATGGTTTTTGTCCCATCTGTATGATGTTTAATAATTTAGCGAACATTTATCTTTGGTGTGGAGAAATGAAGTGGAGACTAGGGACGCTAAGATTTCGCGCGAGCAGGATACTAGGCTTTAAGCCAATATTTTCTTCAATGAGTGGTGGCACTGCTGGTTCTTCATTGACTGGATATGTTTTCTGTTCTAGCTGTATCTTTATCTCTACGTGATTCCCATTTCAAGTAGCTTCTCCTTAAATATATCTACTATTTTCTGTGCCTTACGGTCTTCAAGCCTTAAAAGCTCTGATAAGATCGTGGGAATCTTCGAACTTCTTAGACTACCTTCTTCTAGCTCTCTTTTACAACACCCTGACCAGTCCTGCAAAATCTGAGCCCCGTTTAACCAGCCACTCCGACAGAGCATTATGGTTTTGCTATTTTCATGCAAAGCACACTAATGTCTCATTTTAATAAAATGTATCCTTGTTCATATTTTCCTGGCACTGCCATAATATTGTAAATCATAAATTAGGGCTTTCATGAAACCCAACGGTGGTCGCTTCACTTCGATCCATTCATGCGTAAAATTCCATGGAAAATCATTAAACGATAGTTGCCATTACAAAATATTTATGGTAAGACATTAACATTGAAAGAAAAATAAAATCTATCAGCGCAAAAATATTTCGGTCTTAAATGAAGCACGACGAAGGTGAACAACTGCAGGAGGGGAATGGTGAAACGTGCGATAATCCCATAGGTGCTCCGTCTCGAAAATGTATTTTTTTCGTATTATTCCTTCGCCGTCGACTAACCGCCCGAGAGTTGGAGTGAACAGCTTCGAAAGCGCCAAATAGCATGACATAAAGTCAATTGTGATTATGATATTAATACGAGTGCGCCCATGCTCTGCCTCCTGTGGCGTGCCAAATAAAGTGAGATCCCATTATAAATGGCCATTGGTTGTGGTCGCTGGTCGGGTATATTCGTGGGCTGCTCCGTACTTCTTTTTTTGTGATGATTGTTGAGGACTTAATGCGATTCGACGTATGGAGGTATTAAATTTTGCGAAAACATCTTAATGCACCTTCTTGGGCGATTATGGTTGGGTAGGTGAGATTATTCGATTCGCTTATAATTGGATGGAAATGGTGAAAAAGACTCGCCTGGATAGTTATGTCACGCAAATACGTGTTCCAGGCGAGAGTACTCCAGACATCATTCATCTAGGTATACGAATACTCGTACCCATTTGTAATGAAGAAAGAACTACTCGTGTCGTATGTAAGTCATCTCATTACACCGTATCCGTTTGCGTTTAGTGCCAAGGGTTAACATCCCTTTCTATATGTCTGTAGGCAGTGTGCTGCTTTTCTATTCACCTAATTTTCCATGTTTGAGTCTGGCAAAACGGGTCTGCGTTACGTCAAATTAATGAAAAGGAGTTTTTCCTTCTTCTTTTCTATTTAAAAACTGAAAGGGTGCGTGCATTGCATTGAAACCCGTCGTTTTACAATATCTATGTTCATGTGTCCGACAGACAGTTACAAGTAACCTGAAGAGATTGATTTCATGACGCGCGGTCTAGATGTGCGATGATGGATGATGGATAAATGAAGAGCGCGCAAATGGTTGTTGAAAATGATTTTGAGTGAAGTGAACCCGATCCATGGTTGGAAGGTTCTTTTGTTGTAAATGAAATTGAGAATGTATATCTTGATTTAATTCGTTCTCTATACATATGGGGGTACGTATGTTTGATTTTTAACTGAAATATGATATAGATGTTAAAAGAGCCCTGACGATGAGTAATGCTTGAGAGATAGTACGGAGAATCGAAAATGTTTCAATAAGACTGAGTACTGATTTGTTTTTCTAGGGTGCTGTAAACATATAAATGTGAGCTAGAAGAATGGCTAAAATCGCCTTCTATCTGGAAAAAGTTACCACTTTTCTATAATAAGGCTTAAAGTTTATGTTTTGTTGTTAATTGTTTCAGCTACAGAAATCGAAGTGGACCCGATTTATAAATAGATATACTTGTAAACGGATGAGCTACGCCAATGGTCGGGACTAGGGATGATACAGACTTTCGACTGCGAATCCTCCGGCTTAACTTGCACCTCCGAATCCGGCTTCGGTCCCGATATGCTCACATCGGAGGGTTTTCGTACCACCATCGGTGGCACCGTAGGTATTTCGGCAAGGAATATCGATCTGGAATTCTCGCCCTCGTTTTCAAGGCAACAGGGACCACTAAACCCTTGTTTAAAAGGCTTTGCGATTTTTTATCCGATCAGAAAATTTGGATAGGATTCGAAGGCTGTTCTAGGTCTGAAGCACACACCCCTTCGGTCTTACGAGTATACTATGTACCAGCATGTCATTTACCACATCCGAAGCAACTAAAACAATTTACTTTATGGAAGCGATAAAATCCAATGGCTAACTCCGACCATTAGCATTATTGTCTTCTTAATTTGTGCTCGTTCCATATACAATTTCCGCTGGATTCAATCATAGGAACATCCTCCTACGGTGCTACTGCTAAAACAGTTATTCTCTTTACTATTCAAACAACTTTATTAAGTTATCAACTCACCACAGTCCCCAGATAAACATCATAAACTTTACAACAAAATATACATTCATAACTCCGAATGCGACCTCAAATTACAAACCATGTGGGACACCCCACTAGTTAAAAAAAAAAAACAAAACAAAATTAATTCCAAATCGAATAAAAGTAACACTTTGGGTTGGTAGCAGGTGTATTCTCTATATAGCACTACACAGCAGCAACAGCAGGAGATCGTTCCATCGATAGGCAAAGCTCTGTGGGCTTTATCACAGCGTCTCAATATCACAATACCATAGATCACCAAACTATTACTGGTGCAGTTACAAAGGCCCGGTATTTGTAGAAACACTTCCCAGACAATCGCCGCAGGTGGGGCTTCAGTTTAATTCAAACCTCATTGTTACTGAATAATTTTTTTTAATTTTTATTTTCATTATTATTATTTTCTCTTGTGCCTTTGATATACTGGTGTGGTTACAAATTCTTTGGTCGATCATTATGACCTCGCCTCGCACTCATTCCGATGACAGCTCCATTGATAAGTTGACACAACACTTTTTGATCTTCAATTGTTGGCCTTATTTCAAATTGTAGCAGAACAATAGTCCTTACCGGGCACCTTCATGTCCGAATTCACTTAACACAACACATACGAGTACGCTGGCTCTTTGTTTCTCACTGCGGGTTTTTGAAAGTTGTTTAACTCAGAGATTCTTTTGTTTAACACGCCAAGTGTGACTGTGAGTGAAGGGCTCGAAGAGATCTCGAGGATGAGATACCGAAGAAAATTAATTCAATTAATCAGGTGATTTTCATGCAAAGTTTGAAGGCCTGAAAGCGATCCGGGCATCTGCGATCTGTTCTGCCGCAAACAGTTCGGTGTTTATTTTTAGAATTGTTTTCCCACCGAAATGGGAATAGAAATTCAAAGCTTTTGTTATATGAGAAGATTCAGAGATTCGGAGATTCGATGATGGGGCATTAATGTCGAAGGTATACTGTGTCTTGAGATTATCTTAATTGATTACCGATCGTATCCATCGATGTGTTTGCGAAACCATGGAAGCCCGATCAGAAGTCTTATCTGCGCAGCTGTCGTATTTCGATTTTAATGACTTGGAAAATGCATCCATTGTGCATTCAATGGGACGTCTATTTGACGCTGTGAATGGGTGCATTATGGTAATATTGGTAAAAGTGGGTGATATTGATGGTGAAGTTATGATTATTGAGATTTCATGTTGGAATTTGAAAACGATTCTACAAAGATATGCGGACATTTACATTGGAATGGTCTGTAGTATTTTTGGATTGGGTTTTGTGAGTTATGGTTCTGGGGAGTTTTCGAATCGTTGCTCTGGCAACGAATTCAAAATACACAGATCCCTTAAGTAGTAAGTAGGACTAGTTTTAATGGTGGGTACCTACATATCGAAAATTCGATTCTATATATTCCAAGCTAAAACTAAACGTACGCAAACATAACGCTCTCGCTAACGTGAACGAGCTTTGTTTTTAATTTCACCCTCTTCGCGAGTATTTAAGCTAGTTCCTGCACCAGCCTTGTAATTAAATAATAGACCACACGACTGAAGTAAAACTTCTTTAGCTCCATCTAGGAATATAATATATGTTTAGTTTATACATATTAATATATCAAATTCCTTCAATAATTTACTGGCTACGAGAGGAAGAGAGCAAGAAAATGGGCGCGCTCACTGCTCTCTCTTGCTCCTACAGTATGATACAGACAATAGGCCACGGTTGCCACTTACCAAAAAAACTCAAATTATTTTATGTGATTTTGCACAAAATTATCAGCTGCTAAAAGACATGGGATCATTTTTTCTTATAACAAACTTTTAACAAATTAGAGTTTTATGTCTTTATGTCTGTATATAAATAATATGATTAATTAACCTATCCATATCTCAATATAGTTATAAACAGAAACAGAAACTATTTCGGAGTTCACCATCTGTCAAAAGAACAAAATGAGTGCATTCTGCAATTTTTGTAAAGCGAATAAAATAGTTTTATATGGATGGTGATGAGGCATATGCAGATAATGGAATACATTCACTCAGAAGCAGTAAGGTAGCATTTAAATGAGGTGATATCGAGTGCTCAAAAATTTACTACAACCAGATAAAAATTACCAAATTACCAAAAAGCAAACAAAAATACCAAATTTCGTAAAAAATGACCAAAGTGGCAACTCTGCAATAGGCGTGCAATGTCTCTTAGATATATGAAACGTAACTGGCTATGAGAGAAAGAAAAGAAACTGTGTGCTCGCACCTCTTTCTGTTGCTCCTACAGTGTGCCACAGACAATAGGCCTGCACTGCAGTTATACCAGATTTTAGAGCCAGGTTATCCCACGGTTTACTCAAAATATCACTTTTATGTTTACAAAATAAATAAATTTATTATTTTAAAAAATACTCGTGATTCATTCACAGACACATATGTCATTTTATGAAACAGTTTAGGGAAATAAAATTACTTCAAAAAAGAAAATGAAAGCATTTAGACATTTTGAATGACTTTTTTCTAAACATGAAAATATTTAATTTGATCTTAGGTTGAAGAATTTTGTTATTCTTAATGAAATGAGCAATTAGGAACAAAATTTGACCAAAAAGTAAAATCCTTTTTTTTGTACTATGAGGTCTGAAAAATCCCTTTGTCCGTTTTAGCTTATTATTAGTGAGAAAATCCCGCAAAAAGTTGTAAATCCCCACATCTGGTATCACTGCTGCACTGTGTAGATATGCTGTATGCTGTGTCTTAGATAACGAAACGTAACTAGCTGAGAGAAAGAGAGAACGAAAATGTGTGCTCGCATTTCTCTCTCTTGCCTCTACAGTAATATACGAAACGTAACTCTCTCTCTTTCTATCTTCACTAACTTATATCTCCCTCTCAACTTCCGCTCGCAATTTCCGTAACGCTTTCGTGACGCATTTACCAGCTTACCCCCCAAGTCAAGCGTGCCTAAGGAAGTATTAGTTGGCGCAACGGGTCTGTAGGGACCACAACCAATCGTTTTGTGTGAGTTTTTCATTTTTGGGACGAATGGAAGGGATCTAAAATTTTATACCGAGTACAAACGACCAATTGAGAAGCTATTTCATGACAGTTATACTCTCGGATGTTTGTCAAACGTATACGCGAGAGGTAATGGCCTTGTTATTATAATTTCATAAATCTTTTTGGTTTGTCGTTGTCAATTTGCCAAAATCCAATGCAAACATTTAAAAAGTTCGGTAGAGCTTCCTCTCCAATTCGTGGGATGTCAGCTATAGCCCTGTAGAGCTCCTGATGATAGTGAA
Organism: Cheilosia vulpina; assembly: GCA_916610125.1. Lineage (NCBI taxonomy): Eukaryota > Metazoa > Arthropoda > Insecta > Diptera > Syrphidae > Cheilosia > Cheilosia vulpina. Next base: position 63,898,557 of record OU744279.1, read on the forward strand.
TGCTATCATATGTGATTAGATGTCTCAATAGTTATGTAAGACGTAAGGATCGCATTTGTTGGTAGATAGAGCATTGATAGTCAAATCAAGCATGCACTATCAAAACATATTTAAAGCTTTATTACCGTATTAGGCCTTGGCTCTCTTATATCCCGCATGATCTTGCAGTTTGCAGATTAAGTAAGCCAGTCTCTGTTACCATTGGTCTTATGTGTGGACTATACAGTAAACATTAGAATTCGGATAGAACTTTATAATTCTTCTTAGTTTACACACATTTTTATCCAACGCAATGTAGATTCGCTAATGTTGCGTCAGAGCTGATGCAAAAATGTTCCAATTAAAATAATTGCAACACACGAGCACATTCCATCCCCTGGTGCCACAAAGGACTATCTGCGTCTACCAAATATTGATTGAGCAGTGCATGCATGAAAAATGAATGTCGGATGGATGTCCGCCGCAGTTCAAAATAGTCAAGTGGCAATGGCATGCCTGCCAAAAACTAAACTTACTTCTAAAAGCCGTCTCAGCATCTCGTCCAACAACCGAGCTGCTACTTGAGGAATTTCCATGCCACACCACATAAGAGCAGAATTTTGTATTTCCTAGAATTCATAGAGAAGCAGCACAGACTACTTGTCGAGTGTAATGTGGTTATTCTTAGAATTTTGGCAAAATTTGCCATTTCTTGTGTGCGAGCGAGTGTATCTGTTATGAAAGATGACGTGCGCGGTTTCCTTTCAAGCTACATGCCAAACGGTACACACAAATCATTTTCTCTCAAAATGAGGGTATCCCCCATAAGAAAATTCGGCGTCGTTCTCCGTATGGGAGGATTTCGCTTTACAGTGAGCCTGATGCCTGAGCACCGTCTTAGCTATAATTTTTCGAACAGAAAGGGATCTCCGAGAAAGAAAACAATTTTAACAAATGACTCTCGCCTCTTTGAGTTCAAGGATATTCATGACAATACGAATCTGTGTTGGGGCAAAGATGAAGGACTTTAAATATTAAACGTTGCCGTCTCAAAATGGGGTTGAATGCGGGGGCGGTAGGGATTTACTCAGAGCTTTGAGGTCATCTTCTCAAGTGTCTTGTGCCTAACTTTCTCTGCCTTGTATTTGTATATATATACTTTTAATGAGAATAATTACCACGAAAGCGTGCAGCAGGGATTCATCGTTCGGTGAGGGATATAAAGAGGCCCAGAAAAAGGATTCCCTCACTCCAATTACCAAATGCAAATTGGCAGTGTGTAGACTGTGGAGTATTTACACTAAAGAGCTCTTTGTGTGCTCGTGATGAATTGTGCCAAGAAATGAAGATGAATATGATGGGCCTTTTGTTGGCTTCTGAGATCTGATAAGGCATATTTTGTTGAATTTTCGGAACAATGACTGAGCGGTTTTGTACTTTTTGGTATGCGAAGACTGTGCCTGTTGATGGCTTCGTTTTGATAAGAGAAGGAGTTCTTGGCTTGGAAATAAATTTTAATTAGAACTTTTGAAGAAAGTGAATAGGGAGGGAACAATGGGGGAATAGGATTAAAATGGGCTTACTCTTTAGGAGCTCTAAAGTCTGGAGAAGAAATTGTTTGGACCTTTTTTTTTACAGGTTTTGGACGTGACTCTAAGAATGAATATAAGTAACTAAGTAGTCTTATCGTCCACATTCTAGCTGCGCTGCATTCATTTTATACTTTAGCGGTAGGTTTCAGGAAATATACATTTACAATAGGTATACATAATAAACAGGGTTTAGTGAACTAATAGGTAGATGATCCGGAGCGTTTTATTCTATATTCAGCTTAGTGATAAACTTTTAAGTTAATTTATTTAACAATTTCTTCCAAGAAATTACTTCAATGCGATCGTAGCCAAAGCACAATCCTATGATAACATTGGAGGGGCATGTATGAATACAATAAGGCAAATTGCCTCACTCTTAAATATGTTACGTCCACGCTGATACGAGTACCTACACTTAAAAGAAGCTTTTGATATTTACTGAATTTAATTTAGATATTGCAGATGGTATTTTGTTATTTTCTTTAGGTTTTAGAAGTCCGCATAGACGAAAAAAAAAAACGCAATTCATCTAAGTAAGCGAAAATTAAAGGAACTCACGTTTTCTATATATATATATGTTTACATCGTATTACCTCTTGATTTTCTTCAAAATAAATTAAATACAAATTTACACAGTTAAAGAAATGTCAATTTTAACCAAAAATATAGAAACGGATACAAAATGAATTATTTATCTTCCCCAAATCTCCACAGTCGAATTAATGCCCCTGCTCAGCTGCGATTTTAGGTTGACATTGGTGAAGGTAAATCCGGGTCCACCTGAGTACAAAGTGGGATTGGCTCCAGTGGTGTTTTTGAAGTTATCAAGGATACGAACTCCAGAAATAATGCGGTTGTTAGTTTGCCCCTATTTCAAATAGAAAGCCCCTCATGGATAGAAATACGTACGTTGATTTAAATACAGTAAGAACTTACATTTTTCGGGAAGTACACAAGTTCAGTGATGAACTGTCCGTTGATTGGAAACCTGATAACAGTGTCCTTAGAGAGCAAAATGTTTGTATTATTGACGACACCATAAGTAGCACTCGACGAATGGCCACCAACGGCAAGGGCCACCAAAAACAATGCAACACAGATGAATTTCATTCTAAATATAAATATAAATATGATTTTTGTGATCAACAACCTAAATTTGGCGGTGGAGTAAACTCACTTTGATTGTATTTAAAAGTTTGCTTATGGATGTAGCAGCAAGTTCTGTGGTGAATTTATATTTTGCTAGTCCTTTTATACCGACTAATTTCCACTTTATCAACTTTCTAAATTCACCTGTGTACATTTGGGCTTATCAGTAGACGTGTTTGTCAACATGCAGCTGGTAATTAAATTTTGGTTGTCTATTAAAAATTGTTTTGGTGCTTTGAAGTATACTTGGTCATTCATCGTTTATTTGTTAATACTTTCAAACGATCGTTGTAGTTTTTCTGAGAATTTGATTTTCCTTATCTGAATTGTGCTATTATATCCATCATCAGTCATGCGGTGCTGTGGCATATATACATAGAGCACTACCCCGACGGTTTTTGAAATCACTTTCTTTATTTAACAAACAGCACCAAAATGGAAAATGAATTTGCCTACACAGCGCAACGAACAGAACTGTTTTTTTTTTTCTAATTCAGCACAAACGATTGAAATATTTTTATTTATCATATGCATGGATCAAACATTTTTATCCCCAAATTTCAATGGTTGAGTTGATGCCCCTGCTCAACTGCGACTTCAAGTTGACACTTGTGAAAGTGAATCCTTGTCCACCAGAATACAAGCTGGGAGCAGCCCCAGTGGTGTTTTTGAAGTTATCCAGTACACGAACGCCAGAAATTACACGAGTGTTGCTTTGTCCCTATTTAAAATTGAAATTATAGGTGAACTATAATATAACTGCGCAACAAACATATTGAGGACTTACATCCTTTGGGAATTTATACAGCACAGTTATAAACTGTCCGTTTACTGGTAGCTTTACAATTGTGTCCTTGGATATCAACGAGCTATATGTGTAGATGTTACCAAAAGTAGCATTCGACGAATAGGCACCAACAACGAAGGTGACCAAAAACAACGCAACACAGAGAAATTTCATCTGAAAAAAATGGATTTTTTGTATAAGCAAGTTAATGCACAGAATAAATAAATTAACACACTTTAGCCTGTCAGATTTACCACGGGTAGTAATACTCGGTGTGATCCATTCCTTATCCTTTTATACTTAAATTAACTCAAAATATTCAATTTATCGGCTGATAACAATGCAGTCTAAATTCACCGCTTTCATTGGGATTATCAGCCGACGAGTTTATCGCGATAAACAGATATTAACTAATTACTTTTTCGTCAATAGAAATATCCACACTTCCTATGTTTTTGTTCCAGCGGTGGCGTCATAAACATATATGTTTGTCTTCTATTCCTCCCCCTTCTAAAGTTCCTAAAAATGGTGCAGATTTTCACTGAAAATTCTTGTAGCTAACAGGCTTTTAAATGAAAAACTACTTTAACAGGCTTTTAAATGAAAGACTACTTAATTTTTAAACAAACTTTTGATGAACTAAATAAGTAGACACGCTCTCTGTATTTCTGAGCAATTTTTGTTGTTTTTGTAATGTGTTTTGAGAGGTAAAACTTTTTATTGATGGGACCAAAACCCTCAGGCTGAAACCTACCTGTCTAAAGTCGAGCAGATTGGTATGGACTATAGATAACTGAATTGATCAGTAGCGACATTTTTTCTACGTAAGCCACATATACAAACACAGTCAGGCAATTCTTAGTTAGAAACGTGAGCTACCCCTCCATGAACATCAAAGAAAAAACTATTCACATGACCAATTGAATCCACTAAAAACTCAAACACGTCAGTCAGTTTTCGCCTTTCTAATTTAAACCCTTGAACGACCCCAATGTAGACTTGTGATTTTAAAGCTTAACTTGTGCTTGAAAATCTAGAAGAGAATCAAGTTTCCTATTCTAGATCAATAAGAAAAGTGCGCTACTTACAGTCAGCCCTTTAGAGCTTACCTTTTATTGAAAGGCATATGTCTTTAAAAGATTTGACTTGTAAGGCTTATTTATTTAAAGCAAATCGTATTCTTGAACCCATATTTCCAAGTGAATGATTATAAGCATCCCCATAATAGCCTAATCTTGCTTCCGTGTGACAAAAGCAAGTTTCGAATACTCGAACTTCTCCTGTCAAATTTAATTTCATTAGTTAGCGTTCCGTGAGCCCTAAGGAGTCCGAAGTCATTCATTTGTATAAACCTTGTACCTGTTGATACCTACATCTTTAATATACGAATAGGTACGTCTTCTTAGTTCGCAGACATTGGCCTGCCCTGCCCATATAGAAATTCAGCTCGCTAATGTTAATTTGCAACAGCGGGAGCTGGGTTATAGAAAATAGATTATTTCTTTAGTTTTATTTAACGAAATAAATGTTTAACTTTATACTTAAAACATTATCTAACTGCAGCAGAGTCAGTCAGAGTAATTTCTCAAATATCTATTCCTTTGTTTTAATTTAATTTGTTTTCATTTCAACAAAAAAAAAAAAAATTAACAAATCAGCAACACTTTTTAAATGGATAACAGAAGATACTCGTACTCTTACTACCCATTCAATCACCATCATTAGCTGAACCTAATCACGGGAATTTTTGTCGGTAATTGGATACATTTAGCTGGTCATATGACTAGGCCACTCCCTCAGATCGCACGTTTAAAAAACCGTCCAGACTATCAATAACAACGCATTGAATCGAAAGTCCCAATAACGAGTAACAGCAATTTCAGTACTCTTCTTTGTATTGTAGCCTCTCGGCAGCTGATGTGTATCTTAATTCTCAGAAGCAGATAACGACACTTATTCCCCCGATACTGATAAGATTCGAGTTCTCAAATGGGGGAATTTTCGAGCCCCGATCAATTTTCGTAATTGACTTGGCATTATTGCCCGCCGTATGTAAATCGGTTCTCATCGGAATTCAAAAGTAAAAATAATAGCATTGGTCATGAATAATTGCGTTTTGCGTGTGTTTGACAATGATTTTTATATATTTTTTTTTTAATAATCAGCAATAAATAATTAGCGAAGAACAAACTGATAAGAGCGAGCATTCAGGCCCTAGCATCGCAGTACTGGACCAAATCGCATCTCTCGAAATTAACAAAATTAGTTTCGGTTTGGTAGTTGACTTCAACGGTCCAAATTTGGTCGGATTTCGTGCACAACCTTCTGATTAGCTAATTCGAATTGAGTGCTGAGTGATTTATCTGTATTTTTTTTTTATAAAAATACAGCATCCATTGATAAGAATAACTAGTCTTTAACTTGCCAGATAGAGACGGTGGTCTTTAAACCAGAAGCGTATAATAATTTCAATAAAAGCCAGATCCAATGAAGACCATAAAAGCGGTGACCTTTGGTCTGATAGTTGCGTTTGCTGCGACTGCGTACGCTGTAACAAGTACGTGGGGCAACTTTGCACCGTCATCACAATTGCTGTATGTCGAGAATATTTTGAATTCATCATTGCCGCGCCGATATGTTAACCGAGAAGTGCGATACCCTAAAAATGTAAGCGAGCTGTTTTTCTGAGCGTGTGTACGAGTGTGTGCCTGTGAAGCACCAGCATGGCGGCACATGTGCTTTAAATCTCTTATAGATTTCGGTTTCAAGAGGCGTGAGGAATGAATTTGTTGTTCAATAGATACTTAGATACGGATAGATAATGTTATTTATTAGTGAAAGGTCAGATAGCTGAACACTTGGTCAGTTGAGGGTATATTATATGGGGAGAAGTAGTTGGGTACGGGGAATGTGTCATATGGATGGCACTTGACGGCATATTGCCGGTAGTGTAGTGTGATTCTAAACATGTTGTCGTGCATCTTTTTATTTTTCAGGGCGGCTCAGTATTATGTGTTCGGCTTCTACGAGGTGCATTTATTTTTGTAGCATGTGGTCAAAAATTACAAACGTTACCATTTAGAGTGTAATTGCTTTTGATATGTTAGTTAATTTGGGCCTATTGTGGATATGTGTTGACTCTGGCATATTGGGAAGAACGTACTCCGATATTTTTTTATGTATTTTGGCTCAGCTGACTCTTGTACGAGCCCTCGACGAAAACAAATATCATGATAGTTGTAACCGAATGCTTTGCTTCAATATTTATGTTTCGTGGAATATTCTTGATATCAATACTGTCGTCGCATGAAGTTCAATTGAAAGGGAATACAAATATGAAACCTGAAAAGAACATCTGGACACATTTTGTAGATCAAAACGGATAGAACGTATCTAACTACCTGTATCTGCATATTAAGTCTAAAAATGAGTCCATATGCTGTTCGATCAAATGGTAGCGCAAACCAAAGCTGGGCACTCTTTCCGTATGTCGATTATCACCAGACGAAAGTGTTTCGACGATAGCTTTGGTTCATGTAACTTCAATAATCGTCTATCGTCCAGACGATATCGTTTTGACGATTGAACATTTGCTTCACGGAACTCAGTAATCGACAGACTACTATCGTCAAGACGACAGCGTTTGCGCGATAGCTAAAGAGGTATGCACTGCTTTGTGTATTTTGCAGACAATAGAATTTTTTTTCATGAATTTGAGTGTAATTTTTTTTAATGATTCCACATAGTGGTTAGTGTGTTGGACTACTAAGCGAGGGGTCCCAGGTTCGAATCCCGAGAAAAACCCAAATTCCAACTTAAGGTTTTTTTCACTGCGCCCCCTCTCGCGAACGTCTGACAAACATCCGAGAGCATAACTGTCATGAAAGAGCTTCTCAATTGGCCGTTTGGACTCGGCATAAAATTGTAGATCCCTTCCATTCGTCCGAAAAAAATAAAAACTCACACAAGACGAATGGTTGTGAGAAGCTAGGCTTGGGTCCATACGGACCTGTTGCGCCAATTATTTATTTTTATTTTTTGATTCCAAATATATATGTGTTATATATGTGTTTCCTGCCAATTCATCCCACATTTTATTTATATGGTGTTTTCCTTGGACAGAATTGGGTTTGTAGTCCTTTGCCAAGTCCGGATGTGACTCCATATATTCAACCAAAATTGCCATTTGCTTCGGCGTAGCTGACCTTAATAAAAATATGTTAGACATTTATATTATTAATCAAAAATTAACGAAGATTAACTAGGTATGTACTTACATTTTGCAATTTGAGAATCAAATAATTCGCCGGCACCAAAGACAAAAACCAAAATTGTTGAACAAATGCCATTGACGACAATTACGATGACGTCTAGTGCCTATTCCAACTACAGTTTGTGAGCTTCTGGGAGATACCGAAAGTTCTCAAACTTTGTGTGAAATAAACGATGGACGACACGATAGTAATGGAGTTACGTGAAGCAAATTAATGACGAGATCGTTGACTACTATCGCGCTCAGCGTTACGGAATGAGTGCCCTGGTGGAACTTTACACTTCCCTAATATTTACAGATTACAGTACTTCCATACAAGTATGCTGCTTGCGTACAAACTGTGATAAGTACATAATAAATGGAAGGCAAGGCTAGTTACAGGTTAGTTTTTGCCTAGAACTATGAATAAGTCGCCGAGCATATTCACTTCGGTGGTGCTACGTTCTTTGCGTGGCCGTTTTTTAACTTTATTAAAAGTATTTAAAGCATGTTTTAAGCAAGCTCAATTACAATTTAATTGAGAGTAATGAGATAAGAGGCCTATGGGTATGTACCTTTGTCAAGTTGGCATACTCAACTAAAACAGATCTATTTGCGTGGAAATAAGAAGTCTTATATTCAAAAAATTAATATGTGTCACATTGACACATACCATATAGAAGAGATTATCATTTCAAAATTCCTAAGCATAGGAATAGGCCGTGTTTTTTGGCATACGTATGTATTTACCTTGAAGCAAGTGTATATTTTTAATTAAATGTTAATGATTAAAAGCAATCGCAATCAATGGGTACCCGATAAAATGTTTTCTTGAATAGACAACAAATCAGCCCAATAAAAAATTTTGTATTAAATACATTGAAGAATATTTTTAAAAATATTAGGAAACCTAGTTAGAAATCATATATATGTATCTACCTTGCGAGCGCAATTGTCTATAGTCAATACTTGATAAAGAAAATATTTGTGGACAAATTGTATCAAGAAGAAAGCATGGCCCTGAGTGATGAATTTAAAGCTCAGACCAATGATGACTGAAAATACCGTATTATTCTGACAGTTTCAGAACAAACAATTAACTAAAAATATAAAAATATCATCTGAGAATCTAGTTCTTTGATTCCTATAATCGCCTGTTTTTAATTTATTTATTTTAAAAATATCAGCACAATACGGTTGAAATTTACTGTGCATCTTTACTAAAAAATTCGAAGGTCCGTTTGCTAATACGACTCTTAACGATTTAATTTCTACTTTAATACTTATGGGCTACTTTTTTCAGGGCATAAACTGTCACAAAGGAGTCTATGTGACATTTAAATTCGCTATCAGTCGTATCAGCAAACGGCCCTAAGGGTTTCAGATCAAATAAATAAAATGTTCGCACAATAGGTTACCATCGGATCCTAGGTGGAGCTTTTCACACAAATGTTTTTGCTTGAGTTTTACCTAATTTTTTTGACGACTAAAAATCCCTATAATTTGAGTCGATTACGGTCACTCATTCACAGAGTAGGGTTCCACCCATTTGCTCTGGATCCCGACCGAAGCCCTACTACTGTCTATTTCCAACTCAACTACCTACCTAGATATTATACTACAAGTAAATATTAACAGTTTTGTTCCATCCAAACTCACATTGTGACAGTTATTTACGACCTGAACTATTCCACTTGTGTTGCAAGTTGTTCTATCAGATGACAAGGTTGAAATTTCGAAACACAGTAGATATATAGGCCCGGTTCTTTATGCAGCCTTCAGGACTCAATGCGTTGACAAGTACGATTTACTCTATCTATACTCTAAACTTATCTTATCGAATCCACCACCTTCACAAATGATCGTCTTTATACTTCGGTTTGATAATACTCAACAGATATGCTTACATGACATTGGTTTCTATATGAGTTATCATTTAAAAAATATTGGATTTGTTGTGACACAATCTTAGTTGCAAATAGAGGCCATTCTTTTAAAAGTTGATCCAGAGCGTAAACGCCTATCGGTAACTATGTCCATTACAAGAACTTTCTTCTCTGCACAATTTTTCCACAATTACCTACTGTAGACAATTCTACAAAATTTGCAAAAGTATCTACTTTAAACATATTCATACCAAGCCCTCATCATTGAATTCATTTAATTATACAAACATTTTTTGTAAATTAACAGGGAAGTACAAACGGTCGAGTAATAACAGCCATAAGAGCCATCGATCAAGTAACAAACGGTACTGGAGGTCATGCAACAATATATTCTGGAGGTGCTGGATTTAATTTCGTCAACATAAAACTACAATCACAGTACAACTACGGATTAATATTTCGTGTAGAGATTTACGGCAGATAATCAAATGCAAAGCGCCCAACTTATTAAAGTCTTATGTAAATATTTGTTAAAAAAAAAAAACTAAAAAAAATCAGTATATCAACTAAAACGGTTGCATTTTCTGTTGGCAATAGGTTCTATATGTACGGATATATGAAAGGTGCACCGCCAGCAAATAATTTTCAAACAAATTTCAAAGTTTAATTGAAAATCTGACAAAACCACGCGAGGCGAAGTGTGTAGGTACTACTATACTGCATCCCTGTCTACCTAGAGGATATACTCGATTACGTGTGCAGAGTTTGTAAATGCAAATGTTGTGGAAAAACAGCGTTTTGAAATGTAATGCGCCGTGATTGTGGTTAGGTTGCGCGGTTATTGTTATGTGGCTTCGCTTTGGTGTTGGGGTTGAATTACGTTTTATTTTATGAGAAGTTGCCAAATAGCAGTCGTTCGACATAGATATCAAGTGGAGTACTAAAGGTTGCTTGTCTGCTTTTAGGTGTCACAGCCCACAAACAATGGTAAATTTACCGAATAAAATAATTTCAGCCTGAACTTCTTCAGCGCACTGTGAGGGTTAACTTTGATATGGTTTTTGCATAATTTCACCACACCTCGTACAAGGGTAGCAGATTATTACCAAACTATGAACATATTATTTCTAGATGTTAGTTCTTATACCTCAGAATACAATCGCCAATAGTTTAGGCTCTTCAAAAAACCAATCATTAAAAAAAGTGATGGTTACATCTCGACCTAGCTTGTTCTTACAATGTAAAATTGCCCAAACGACATAAGACTTGATGTCGGAAACATTAACAAACCTCAACAAATGATCACTGTTATCATATAAATAAAATTGGTGTAGTTCTGTTCGACTAAGATTGAATTTGACTGTATGTCTTTAAATGCAAAAATCTTAGAAACTACTTCATATATTTTGGTGCATAGACCTATAGAGGATACCTAAAATCTCTACTTTGTTTCAACTCTATATCTCTATAAATTCCGGAAAAAATTGGACAAGAGTAATTTATTTTTTCGTTTCGTTTTGCTTTTTTCTTTGTCACGCTTTCCGTTCGAAAATACTGGGAGCTTTTAAGTATAGTAAATACCAGCTTATAGAGGACATCTGCGTATACAACTTAGGATATCCAATAACTCGATAACTTAAAAGGTTTTTAAGTAAAAAGGCAAAATTTGAAACATTTCTACGATTTTCACATGAGTGAGTGGATATGCAATTCATTCTCAAATCAAACATACTAACTGCGCAATATTATATTGACATCTCTTTTAACCCTATTTTACTCCTGTGACGGAGAGGGAGACAGACAGAGGCAGTACTGTGTGTTTTGCTAAGAAAAAAAAAACAAAAGAAATGGCAAATATGTAGGAAAGGTTTGTTTGTTTTTGCTTTTGTTTTGCTTACAAAATAAAGTGTCTAGAAAGAAATGTCAAATAGGTACATGTACCAGTGATACCAGATCGTGGTATTCTTACATTAGGGGATTTATATTAGGGAAAATTCCTGGTGACACACGTCGTTCTATTTATAAATACTATTTGCAATCAAGATGAGGCAGTTAATTACCCGGTGGAGTTTTTAAATAGCATTACAGTCCATGGCCTTCTTGCTCATAAAATTTAATTAAAAGTTGGAGCACCCATTATGTTATTTCGCAATTTGAATCCCCCAAGCTTCGTAATGGTACCAGAATGTGAGTGATTTCGTTACAGAAAAACGTTATAGATGCGTTAATTTTAACTGGGTGTGGTAAAGGAGATACGGCATTTATACCAAGAATACAAATAATTCCCAGCAATTATCCATTTCGATTTAAACGGATTCAATTTCCTATTAATGTTTGTTCTGCCATGACAATCAATAAGTCACAGGGTCAAACTTTAAGAAAACTGGGATTTGAATTCACGGGCAGTTATACTCGTAGATAATTATGTAGCGTGCTCCAGGGTAAATAATGCAGGGAATATCACTATCTCAGCCGATAGAAACCAAACTTCTAATATAGTATACAAAGAGGCGTAAGATTAATAAAAAAGTGAGTTAAATAACTATTATAAAATTATTTTTTAACAATGAAAATATTGTCCAAAGAATTTTAAATTGTTGCTGATTAGTCCAACGACCAGGTGCAATGCCATAAAGGCAGAGTGGACTCAGTCTTTGGGATGTTTTTTAATACGGGCTCAAGTCCCTCACTATTGCAGACGGCTTCCTCGCGTTATACATCTGCAATGCCTATCGATGATTTTTCTTTGAGCGATTATCAAAAAAAATTGTGTCCCCCACAAGACAGAAAATTTATAAAAAAATTGTTTCCATCAATTGTTTTGAAACCACATTTTGCACGAGCGAAGCCGGCTAGCTAATAATAGTATAAAATAGTTATTCTCAATGCCACGAACTTAAATAAAATTCTATATGCTTCACAATCACAGTACCATTTTTAGTTACAAGTTATTAAAAACTACACAAATATTTAGGGTGTACATATTTAAATTGGATTTACTTCACGCTTTATTTGACAACAACATCAAGTGATTTTAACGTCCATAGATTTCAACTGTAAAATTCAAGGCCTGACTACGGAACGACTGCAAATGTAGGGTCACATTTTTGAATCCTGGTCCACCTTTGTACAAGGTAGCGTAGCCTCCACTTTTGCCACGGCCTTGATCGATGGCACGAATAGCGGTAATTACGTTCTTATTCGTATATCCCTGCGAGGAAAGAATCTTAAAGTCCTTTGTTCGAGTTTAATATTAACGCAAATGGCAATATACCTTTGGTGGATACTCTACGTCCCTGGATACCACACGGAAGAACTGCGACTTCAACACAACATATTGACGGTGTAGTAATCTGTCGTATACGCCAATTGATCCAAAAGTAGAACTAACGCCTTGGGATCTGGCAACGAACAGACCTGCCACCAAAGCGAGCGTTAAAACTCCAAAGTATTTCATGGCGAATATGTTTCTTGCAACTAATAGCACGACTGTCAGAAATAAACTCTTTGATCTGTGATAGCAGGGTATACAACCAGAAGATGCTTTTATTGCGTTCCGTCAGTTAAGGTGGCTCTGAGTCGTTGTTCAAGATGTTCAAGTGTCTTATCTTATCTATGGTTTGTTCTCGTGGATAAGTGTTTTTTTTTCGCATGAAAGTCATTTCAAAAGGCTTGCATGAACGGATCATTATTGAAGTTGACATCACATTATGTCAATGCATCTGATAATTAATTATGTCTACAGAAAAATCTGTGAGCTACGGTGAACTTTCTTGTCCGTCAGGTCTGGAAGCGGTTAGGAGACCTTGAGAAATTGAATCAACCTTTCTAACTGCATAAACTTACATACATAACAGTAGGCTAAATGTTTGACTGATGAATGAAATCTCAGCATTAGCCCGGTCCTAAAGATGTCGATAGATCGAACCGCACCAATTGGAGAAGTAGCGAACATTTTCTCTCTGAAATGCGAATCTCTATATGAAGTTTTAATTTCAACAAGGAAAGTTGGAAAGTGCTACAGTATGTACCCCTGCAAGCGTTGAAATATTTCACGTTTTATTTTTTAAGTTTTTTCAAGAACGTTAAGTGTCTCACTCATATTTGCAATCTTCAAGAGCTTTGCCAGCACACTGGTTACAAAATTTTTGTTTCGGTACTTTTTTTTTGTTCCAAGGTTTGCGCAATAAATTTTCTTTTGCGTAAATATTTGCAATAAGTTTCGAATTTACGAGTAGGTGCTAATGGAATTCATATAAAAACAATAAATTACTCGCAAGCATTTACATTTGTACACTTGTAGTGCCGACACTTACCGTTATAATCGAATCAACACTTATAAGTAACTGTATTCGAAAGTTGATCTATGTTCTCGTAGGTTGATAGGGACTCTGATTATGGACCTGGCAGGCACATGGAATTTACAATGCTCACCTGCAAGTTGAAAAAACTAGTCTACCACTCAAGGATCTTTGCTTGCAGCACACAATAGGCGTTTTTCTTTTTTAGTTCAGAGCACAACCTGAACTGTTATACAAAAAGTTCGTGTTTCTTTTTAGCTCAGACATATCAGAGTTCCGGATTTGTGTTTCTTTTTTCGTTCAGCGCATTACCAGAGCGCGCTCTATGAGCTCAGAATAAATTAACTGAGCAGGCTGAGTATAAAGCTGATTACACACTTACAGGCACATTTGACAGAAAATAAAAACAGGATAAACAAAATAATTGAAGGTTTTCATTTGAATTTTGCAATTTAATAAACAACAATTAATAAATATTCAATTTACACATATACTTGTAAAATATAATACTTGAGCTCAGTTCTGAACTAAAAAAGAAAAACGCCTAATGATTCTCTGCTGGGTCTCTGGACACAAAGACAAAACCGGCAATGAAAAGGCGAATGAACTGGCGAGAAATGGGTCCGTAATGGATTGTGATCGAGCACTTCAGTCCATAAGCCACCACTTTGCAATCTCAGAAAGCGAGTGGAAAACAAAATTCGAATGAAAACCAACAACAGGCGGAAAGAACTCACGACCTGGTGAAATATAACGATTGCTTTGGCCAGAATAGAACAGATCCCGTTTGACAGGTCATCGCTATCTAAGCTTAACCATTTTTTTTAAATATGCACAAAGGTAGTAAAAACTTGGATTTGTGTTTCAGATTAATATATTGCAATATCTATGTACATGTTTGACCTACTGCGATATCACTTAGCGTCCGTGAATTTCAACCAGCGACTTGATACCATGACCGCGTTGTGACTTAAACAAAATGGTCGCACCCTTGGATCCTGGACCTCCATATTTAAGCTCAGCAGTAGCTCCATTCTTACTCATCAGGTCACTAACGCGAATTGATGTGATAGTCGGTGCATCCAGGTCCTATAAACTCAAAGCACAGCTGAATTACAGGGCCAGAGGCAATGGATTGAATTGCTTACCTTTTGTTTGAAAACATATTTATCCGTCACCACCAAACCAACAAAGAAAGCGTCCTTGACTTTATCCTTGGCGATGAGGTAATCGTTTTTGCCAGTTTCTCCCCATAGGTAATCAGCGCCAGAGGCATATGCCAAAAATATGCAGAAAATTGTCAACACAATTGCACACTTCATTTTAAAAATTTCAATTTAAACTTCTAGGACTTGTTATGTATGCTTGTCACCCACTTTTAAGGTGTGAGTTCGTATTGAAACTGCAGTGGATAGACTCAAAGTCGTGACAATTTATTGTCAATCGTGAGATAACAGCTAAGAACTAAGCTCCTCCTCTATTGGAAATCAATTGATTTACGTGGTTATCTAGATTTGGGTGAATGTGTCTTACTAGTAATTTCTAATTACATACATACAAAGCACTGCTTGCTTTGGGGGAGTATGTACAAACTATCTTATCGGGAAGGTTGCCTTTATAAAAGCATACTGTAAACACTCGCACTAAGGCTTATCAGTTTCGTTTAAATCCTGGAAATACCTTTCAAGATATTTTGTTTTTAATTAAAACCTACAAATTTCCATAACGTGTGAAATATTTTTAGAAATGTATTACTGCAACCGATACACCATAGCCATATGGGACTAATGAAACGTTTAATAAATTCTGCTGTAGTTCAGCAAGAATGTACCATATATAACACACTTGTTAGGTGAAAAGGTTGTCAACGCTTAAGAGTAACTATTTGTCAGTTTATTGATTTGCAAGTATCATGCGCCTGGAATGTGTATTTTGAGTGTAACGAATTGTTTTCGCTTTTGTTGCGCGCTTCTCTATCCCAGCTCTCCTATGATACATTGTCACAATTTCAACAGAATGTAGCTAGCAAAATGGAAGATCTTAGATCGTCGTCTTTTATTTTATTACTGGAAAAAGTTAAAAAAAATCGCGTTGCAAATAAACCAAATGTGTTCAATTAGCTCGGCCAAAACTTGTTCATAACAATTGCTGGAGAACAAGTTAACATGAGACTCTGTTCTGGTTCTAGATAGGCAAAAATCTGAGTTAAAAAGATTTTTAGTTCTTTGCCTGGCAGCTATTTATTTTTTTTTTCGATTTTTCTATTTTTCAAACCTAAAAGAATATTGGAAAAACCAACCCAGAGAACGTTAAACATCTGTTCAGAATTTTGTATGCCTTAATGCAATGCTTTCTTTAACACCTTCTCAATATCCGGTTTAGTGTTTGCTCCTAGGCTTCTAAAATACATTTCACAAACGGTGTTACGACATCACTTTGCACGCTAACTGAAAATATTACTGTCAGTTTTTGTAACCTGATTTTGCTATGCGTTAGTTTTTAGTACGGTTATAAGACTGCATTGTCATTTTGACAAGGAATACACGTGCATGTCCTTTAACACCGTCGAATGACTTTTAGTAAAATTTATTCACTCAAGAGAAGAATGGCGCCGTCTTTGTTTTTTGGTTATAAAAAATTCAGATAAGTGTGCTGGTCTTCTAAATGGAATCACGTTTTTATGGCTCGTAAAAATGTTACAAACCTTTTACAACTTGAGGTACAAAGTTATTCTTTCCATCAATAAAGTAGAGAGCGAATGATGGTCATTAATCTATTCAAACTTATCAGTTCCTCCGAAAGTGGAAATTTAAAATGAAATGTATTAATCACAAGATGACTCCGTTCTTAAAAGCATTTTTCTTTAGTTTCTTTTTGTTATTTTAACTTAAATGCCAGTGAAAATAATCTTTGTTTTAAATGCAATCGTTCATCTTAAGTTGTGCACAGGGTGCACACTGCAGAGTCCACACTTCGAACGCAGCCAGATAAGGCGACGGACTTGGGGAGAACTGTAATTTTATTATTCCATCATCGTCGAAATGGAACCCCATTTGGCAGGTTAATGTACACATTTATCAATCCAATTGCAGTATCGCTCGTCACTTGATACTTGGATTAACGCGAAGGTGTATCCGCTCGTAGACATTGGGTAGGAGCTACACAACCGGGGTGGAACCTTCTTCATCTAACACTTGTGGCCCTGTAAAATATTCTGAAGATATAGCCAGTGTGTTCCTGCTGTGCAGAGATGGGATGAATGGTTCTCAGTTCGTTGTTGTTTTGATTTGTAAATTAATTTCCACTCTTTATCATACCGGCACTGGGAAGCGCATATTATTGTTGGCCTACTGATACTGTATAAGGAATTGGATTTGTATCTATCTACATGATAATTATTGTAGATATACGGAAATAAACAACTTGTAACTTGTAAAGTTCGGAGTGGCACTTTATTATTAAACTTGAGGTAGAAGATACTGTTGTGGCGCCACTAGATTTCGTATGTCTGTTTGAAAAATGCTGTTTAGATTGGTCGGTCTACAAGAATAACTTGAATAATTCGTCAGAAGAATGTGTTGACTCGGACTACTACTTTCTGTAGAATTAATTGAGTACTAAATTATTATCTTTTCAAGGGTTTGTTTGTGGAGGTGTAGCTGTAGAAGGAACGGCCTCGTATATCTTATTAGACAAAAGGTCCAAAAGATATGGCAATAGCCATAAGTGTTGGAAATTGTATGCTTTTCAGTATGTTCTGTTGGTTGCATTGTTTCTAATATTTTTTTTATATTATAGAAAAAATGTAAGCCGTTCCATTTGAGGCATGAAAATCGCAAAGTTATTTTGCGTGAGTAATATGGTTTATGTATAACATCTTTACAAAAAATTAAGAGCATGAGTTCTTTTAAAAATGTCCTCCTTGCAACTAGCGGTGCTTGTTTTATTCAGTTTGTGTCTGTTATATTTCTATGTCTTACAGCGAATAATTTATTCATAAACATAATAAATTTCCAATTAACGTTCATATTCTTTCCTTTTCAGGTGTCTGGGCATAAAATCGCCCTTCATCGAATTCAGCAACGAAATCGAAGCTCTTGCCAATACCAGTGTTTCGTTGAACATCACGAAAGACGAGCAGGCGCTCATGCACCAGGAAGGCCTAAAAAAGTTGGGCACATTCATCAAACCAGTCGATTTGCGTGACGCAACGACAGGGTTCGTCAAAGTGAATCTAACAAAAAAACTACCACCAACTTTGCCAGGGCGAAAACGCGGCAACATGAATCCCATTCAAGAAGAGATGGAACAAAAGCAAATAGTCCTTCTCGATGAGGATACCGATGAGAACGGTCTGCCAGCTAGTCTGACAGAAGAAGATAGAAAGTTCATAGTACCCATGGCACTGAAAAATGTTACACCGGATCCCAGAGCGCCCCCAATACCGATTACAACAACCACCACTACCACAACTACAACGACTACAACTGCCACTCCAGATTTCGCATCGAACATTGACGATCTAAAGAATCACATACTCTTTCTACAAAACATGACCAAGCATAATAGCAACTTCCAGAGTAAATTTGTCGTCTTCCCCAGCCTGCAGAAGGAAAAGAGCCCTCCAGCAACTACCACAACGAGTACAACGACTACCGCCGCTGCTCCGCGAATGATGTTTCGATATACACCACCAATACCCCCACCGACAAGACGAGTCACATTTCCATCCTATCCAACATCGTCCACTCCTCGTTCACATCAATTTGATCACTACTTCGATCACGATGATCCAGTGGTGGCGATACAGCGTGAAAAGATCACCATTGTTCCACAAGTCCTGCTGCTGAACGACCAGACTCCACCCGACGACAATGAGGAGGACAGCCGCCGATTGGGCGACCATAAGGACCAAAGAGTCATTTATTCGAGGAGAAGAAACTTTCGTAAATCCAGCACTCCGCCCAGTGTGACAACAACTACCGTTTCCACAACAACGACAACATCGGAGAAACCGTTTCGCAGAAACCCCAAGCGGCCACGAAACAACGGAGAAAAGCGAAACAAAAATCAACGAAAGCCTTGTAAGAATCCTGATTCTCCCAAGTGCCAGCGTCAAAGGCGACGGCAGGAACAGCAGATGCTAGAGCAACAGTTGCAGCAGCAATACCAGCCACCGTTTCAACCATTTCTTCAGACAATCAACAATACTCGGAGGTTTGCAGTCTCCATTGAAATTCCGGACTCGTTTAAGATAAAACATAATCAGACCAAAGACGGGCCGGCCGAACTGAAGCTTTCACGAAGCGCGAGGAGTCATCACAAGCGACGGAATATCGGTTCAAATAAATTCACTGGAACCTATGGCTCGACTTTCTATGACGCTCCAGCGAAGGATTTCATTATGTCAGGCGGGCAGTTGGGGCTCAACGGTCAGGTGTTTATGAATAACACTCCGAATCCCACAGTGGCAGCCTACTCCGAACCGATTGACGTGAATCCGGACCTGTGCTACGCGGTTGATGGGCTGTCCTATGGGCAGAAGAAGATTTGTGTCATGCATACTACAGTGATGCCGGCCATAAGTCGTGGTGCCAGATCTGCCATTCAGGTAGGTTTGTTATGTGTACAAGTTTCACATGTGTACCAGCTTTTTAATATGAATTCAAAATTTAAAATGCTAATTTTATTATTTGTCTTCTCATCTCAGTAGTGGGTCTCAATATCGCCTCAATATAGCTATTTAAAAGCAAAGCTTTATAATATGTTCAGCACACGCATACTGCAAGCCTTTTTTTCCTGATGATTTATTTTCCCCACTGTTCAGTTACCATCGACATACAACTGAAACACAATACACGCTCCCAGTCCACTGCAGGATAATTTCCATTCTCACCCAGCAGAACACCCCACTCTGAACTTAATCCCATCAAGATAAACCTTTCTGTACGAAGAATTGGCACCTACGTATGCATAGAATGGTTCTGGGGCACGCAAAGTGCACAAACTATATAGAAATTGCGTGACGCAGCAGTAGAGCTTCCTAGTTGTCATCGAGTTTGCTACAGATTTGTATACGTGTGCGCCTTGTTGCTATGTAAAACGTAGTCCTATGAAGGACAAGAACAAGACTGCACCTACCTGTAAGGAGAGGAGACAAAAATAACATTTCACATCTTCGAGAGATCAAAAGAATTGTCCCGTTTTTGGTATTCAAGCAAACGTAGATAAGGGTATAATCGTAGTTATGCAACTTGCATCCAAATAGAGGTCGTTTCAAAGCCCGAAGCCATATGCACATCAGCAATACACACGTGCACGAGTGTGTGTGTGTGTGGAAAATATTTTCTGCCTTTCTGTGACTGTCCAAAGTTGAAATCCCTTCAGATTGTGCATGTTTCCATTGAATGAGTTGAATTGCTCGCTTTGAGGGAAATAAAATTAAAATGAAGCACATCATTTCGTCGTCCTTGTAATAGATCTTTAGGGGTAAATGGCATTTTGCATCTGTAGTTTTTTATGTCCCTGAGAAGCTTTACCTGTATGAGGTATAAGAATATTTTTAATTAGATACTACCTACAACGGACGCATCTTTTATCTAGTTTAGTGTATTGAAAACATCAGATACCGCTGACGGAGTCATTGCGGAACATGCTCTGCTAAAATCTACCACCCGAAAAAGACGAAAAAGAAGGAAAAAAAAAGTGAGTTTAAAAAACCAAAAAACCCGACTGACTGTAAAAAAATGAATTAATAAAAAAAAACTCACTATACAAAATCGGTCAAGCCGTTTAGGCTACACGGCGTCACGTAGGAACGTTAATAGGATACGCGCGAAACACATAACCCTCTCTGTGTGCAGTCGGGTAATAATCGGTCTATTCGCGTACTTTCCCGAGACAAAGACTGCAAATCCGTCAAACTCAAACAATTTGGCAAAACTCTCTCAGAGAGCTGAAAATATACACCAAAGTACGTGGATAGACTTCGAGCTACTCTGAGCAACTTTCCTCTTTTACATCAAATCCATATCACAAATAAATATATAACTTACCTTTTTGCAACATACGAAACGTTCCAGGACAACATTCGACCACCACCGAATTTTCTTTATTTTTACAGATTTTATTGTTCTGTGCAATTCATTTTTAAGCCGGGTTTTGAATTTGTTTCTTGACAACTTTGTGCATTTGACATATTTATCAGTGCTTGTCGGTTGAAATGCTCTGAGCTGTTTCGAGCCAAGAGAGGAAGCACTCGCTACTCGTTATTTTGCTATTTTTCTCTTTTTCTGTCATTTTGATGAGTACGTGTATATAGACTTTGTGTGATTGCGATCGATTTATATCGATTGCGTTCGATTCTAACCGCGTACGCGAACGAACCTGATGTATCTATTTAGACTATATAAACTTGAACCTAACATTCCACATAATATTCGTTTGATGGTAACACTATCCACTAAAAATAAATGATGCTATTTTTGGCTGTCAGATGCGATGTTGAGTTTAAATGTAGATGCCGCTAGGTGCGAAACTTGGCTGGGTATGAATTGCGATGCTATTGTGAATACATCAGAACGTCATTTATTTCACAGTTCAGTGTATTCCATACATTGACATTTCTCACTGACATTTGTGTGACAATTGGGTTTTTGTTTCGTTTTTCATTAAATTTAGATTTATATCTTTTTTGTTTAGCCTATGACCAGGGTTCGGACTTTGCAATGTTCGGGAAAAAATTAAATCTGCTGCACCACTGCGCTCGACTGACAATTTACTGCAATTTCGGAAATCTTAAATCAAAATTATATATATTTACACATTTTCGTTTCTTAGTATATTTGTATTAGCCCATTGCAAATAACCAGTTACTGGAAGCATTGTTTATTGATTCTGCAATCTATTACAATATATTTTAAAAGAAAATGTGCATGTCATCTCGTTTTCACTGCATTTGCCTTGCATGACTGATACTGAAGTCGTCTCAAGTGTGTCTTTCACTATTTCTAAATTTATTGTTATTGTTGTTGTTCTGCTCTGCTGTCGGCTGTCTGATACTAATACATTTTAAAAAAATATTTGAAAACTTAATTTTGATCGCATTTTTTATAAATTCAAAATCTACTACAAAAAAACTGAATCTACTGCATTTTTTTTAAGATCTACTGCGAAATTTTACAACTGAAGTCCGAACCCTGCCTGACACTCCGGGGAAGAATACGAATCTTATGACACCTTACTCGGTCAAGTCGTTTAGGGCACAGGGTGTCCCGATGGAACGTACATAGGATACGCGCGAAGCATATAACCCTCTCTCTGTACAGTCGGGTGAAAAACCAAAGTTTCTGTATACTCCTTGTTCCTATATGTAGGTATATAATAAAACACTGATATAAAAACTCTTGTGGTATCTTTTGAAGAAATGGTTATACATACTTACTTAAACTAAACATTTCAATTAAGTAACTTAATTGGTAGGTGTCTTAAGAGATCTATAGAATTAATGGTCCCAAAAATGGATTGAAAGTGTTGGAAACGCTTTTTTTATGGTTTAAATGGCGACCTCTGTAGAACCAAGTGACACCTGACACCCGACTCTCGGCACAATTATAATTTTCGAAAATTGTGAAACCCATTCTAAATTTTCTGCAGGCTTAAATGCCAACATCGGCAAAACAAACGAAAAACGCAGCGAACAGCATCTGAAGAACCTAATTTAATACAAGGCCAACAGTATTTAATACACTTATGAGATTTCTGTGCAGACATAAGAAAATCGTACATCACACAAAAGCGGGTTATGCACCTCAGCAAAACTGGACACAAAAATCATCCATTCAATGTTTCGCACGAAAGCATCAGTTAAATTTGGTCCAGAAAATTGTTGGCTGGTGCCCAAACCAGTAACGCTCAGTGCCCATGTCAAAACCAATAGCGATTTTTGCTCGAAGAACACCCCCGATCCAGATGTCACTTCCATGTGAACTCATGCCCATCGCTCCATCAATCAGCAAAAAGGTTCATAAAGTGTATTTGACGTGTGCACTCTCGTGACAACATCCATCTTACAAGAGCCCAATTATAATCACGAATCAAGTGGACGACTAAATGTCGATCTAATCAGTATATCGACAGCATGTACGTCATCAGTGCAACTGCTGTCGCACTAACCTCAATTAAGAAAGAAAAGAAATATTCAGAAGAATGGGAAAAAACAACTGCAGTCTTCACCGGCCAGCACACTGCCGTTTTTGACTTTTCCATTATAGATTAACCCCGAGACCGAGAAGAAGTCTGCGCTACACGTTTGCTACAATTAAATTCCTGGCGAGACTCCTCTTCAGCTCCCTGACACATTCTCGTAGTCTCAATGATGCAGCTCCAGCTCGTGATTATGATTTATTCCATGATATTGCCAAGTGCCACATGCAACTCAAAATACCACCGCCACATGAGTACCATTAGAAGAACTAAGATGAAGTTAAAACCCCTGAACTCGATTGGGAGTCGGCTCTCGGCTATACGGTTTCATCGTCATCGTGGAGCTATTTGCTGCAGCACACTCTCGAGGAAAATAAGTTGCAATGTCATTTGTTGCGCTCCTCATTGGAGTAGAGTCTTCGGTCTTGCTTGCGATCCGCTTGGAGAACTTTTCGCATTTATAAATGTCTCATTGTCCTTTTGGTAAGTGTGTGCGCCTTGGAGTTGGTTCCCCGGTCCGTCTGTCTGTCTGCTCGCTTGTTTGCTTACTTATGGACGCGCCGTGTGCTGTTTGTCGTCGTTCCGGACAAGGGACATAAATCATTTTGTTCAGTCATTAAATCGCCATTACTACATTGAACTGTTTTGCGGTCTGTAGAAGTTGATGCAGTAACGTTACAGGAAGAAAAAAAGTTTTGTTAGCATTGTCGGGTATGAAACAGATTTCTCTCCCTCGAGAGAAGTTTATCCAGACGGGGGTAGCCTTCTTTGAAGTATAGATGCGGTCCAGACCGGATATTTCTCTTTTTTTTATTAACTTGTTTTATCCAAGTTGATTCGCGACAGTTGGTGTGGTACGGCATCCTTTGATGTTAGCCAATTAATACCAAAACACTGTCTGTGATATCAATCAAACTGTAGCAAATGTGCCGTTGCGAGAATTTCACGTTTAGGTTAAATCTTTGAAAAGCTGTTCCTATCAACAGCGGTAGGTAGCCTATTAGCTTACTCTACATTGAAGTGGGGAATGCCAATGGGGTTCGTTGGAAAGATTGTTCTGGATGGGTGAAACTTTGGGGAGTCCATGTTTAAAGGGAAGCAAGTTTGTTGCAATTGCAACATTCAGAGATAAGCGACTATGGACAGGTAGGTTAAAGGTGAGAAATTGTAATAACACAAAAACGCTATGTGGTCCATTGTGAAATTAGACCCTCTCAAGGTTATTTCAGCCGAGCATTCAGACCGAATCTTCTCAAAGGGAGACTCCCTAAATTGCGTAACCCAGCAAACCAAATCCAAGTCTGTATAAAACCACCGGCCATCCGTTGCTGAGCCATCTGCTTCGATGGCAACTGTTCTCTGGAACCCAAATTATTGTTCGGACCTGCATATTTTACACCTTCTTCGACATTTCAAGAATATAAAGTTTGGTTCGTTTTAATTGCTTTGCTCAACGTATAGTGCTTTCATTAACGACTTCAGCCGGATGTTGCTTATAAAAGGTATGTTCTGATATCTTCACTTTAGTACCATGTATTATGATGCTCATGCTATAAGTGGTGGTCCATTTAATGCGAAGGCTTTAGAGAATTGCTGCAGAGCCCATATCAATTTTCAATGTCAAACCCTTGGTTCTGTTCGATAATTTTATCTTTCTTTATTATTTTCCTCGAAGACTATTCAATTTCAAACGGTCTCTAGGTTACAATAACTCAGCATCGGGCATTGGGAAGCTGTTAATCTCATATCGGGTCATAAAAAGAAGAAGCTAAGAGTCCAAACAAAAACGCAATAAAAAGTCGAACGAATATAGATCGTAAAGAAGCGTGGGTGTCCGTTTCGAAATACTCCCAAAGATAACTTACAGTTTATTATAAGCTTTCAATAAATCCCCACCTGCAGCTTCTGGGGGAGAAAGACTTCTTTGTATTCTTATCTGCAGCAGACGGATATTGTTTGTTTAACTCTATAGGGGGATACGAAATCGAATTAAAATGCCAATTCGCAACACAAATTGGTCCTTATAATGCAATGTAAGCAAGCAGTCATTTAACTTTTGATAGAACAGAGGATCGTGTTGCCGTGGGACAGTCTCTGGCGTGTTGCCATTCCACAATTAAACTATAATTGAAAAGCAAATCGATAATCGTATAGAGGTTCGAAAGTGGTGGCAGTTTGCATCCTTGCAATCTTGAATGTTGATGCGTTGCGCCTGTGACACGCTCCATAGAATATCTGCACCAAATTAAATGATGCTAATCAACAACAGGTTACAAATATTTGTTGATGGGTTTGACATGTATGTTTAAAGTTTTGTTCGTTCTTAGGATCAGTCACTGTTTTTAACTTCAGATCTAGCAGAAGAATTTGTGAAAAATCAGGCCAATGTCAAGTAAGCGGTGTTAAAAATTTGCGACGAATCCCGCAGTTTGACACCTAGAAGAAATATATGCCAAGAACCAAGAAACACCTACTGAAAAAGTTTTCACCACTATTCAGAGCCGCTTTCTAAAAATATGGTAGTGATGACGATGGCAAAAATGGATATCTGAAGCAGAATCTTCTTGACCGCTACAAGTCTGACAACTGTTGCATGATACAACTTCCTGACCACAACTGATGTCATGCAGCCAGAAAAGTTTATATAAAATACCCATCATAACCCCATCAGGCAAAACAGGAAAGACGAATAGAACGTCGAGCAGATTAAAATAGGTATGCTCCCCCAAAGCCGTAGAAGCAACAGTTATCCCTGATTCGTTCCATGAATACGTCCAGAATTTCATATAAAATTCCATGAATTGGATGTCACCCCTCGCCTGTCTAAGATTCCAACTTGAATTGCAATCATATCCTTCATATCTTTTTAGCTTCTATGCACATATCTACCCCTTTGTGAACAGTTTTGCATAAAAAGACGATTTGTATCAGACCACAATTCAGCACACCGTACATGTGGTAACAGTGCCACTTGCAGAAGCTCAGTCCTCAGTGCACATGGTGACTGCTGTCAGTCTTCTGCACTGACCAACATTGAAAAGGACCCCAAACACACTTTTGAGGTATTCCTTCACTAAAAGGAAACCTTTTATGTGGGTGCACCGACACATACATTTCCAAATGCAAATTCTACAACTATGCATATTTCAGCCCCTGCCATTTGTAGGTTTTTGTGTGCAAAGTGCAGGAAACGACCACCTACTGAGTTCACTTTGCACATGGAAAAATGTGCTGCAATAGATGCACCGCACTGTGCGATTACAATCGTAATATTCGGCAGGGGATGATTTCTATGCCAATGGCAAACCAACCCTTGGCAGCCACCTATTCAATTGGAAAATTTAAATTTAAATTCAAATTAGTCGCCGATATGCAATTACAATTGCCAATAAAGGAGGCTGCTGCAACTGCTCGGGTTTTTGAAATTTTGCAAGCATTTTCACTGTTTCGGGCGTATGGCACAGCGCTGCTTGTGCGGAGCGTGTGTGCATACAAATATTTTAATTCGGCTGTTTGTGAAGTGGAATGCGAATTCACCACCCGCTAGGGTGGTGAGTAGTGAGAGCAAAAAATTGAAGTTCAATGTTTCCATTGTTAGGCAGGTAACGTGGATGCACGATTGTGAAATACACATGTAGCTACAATATCGAAGTGGAATTTTATGCGTCTGTTTCTGTTTTAATCCAACTGTATTTTATCCTGAAAATCATTCGGCGGACTGGTAGTAAAGTGTGCACCTGGCTTAAATCCAAACTTTTAATTGAACTTTGTAAAAAATGCGCTTCGTGTTTGTTAATTAGTTGATTCCTTTTATTGGGTGGCTAAAAGGAACATTTTGTTCTCTGTGTCCTTACTTAACTTTATTTATATATGCATTAATCTTTTTTGCAGGAATGTCAATACCAGTTTAAAAATCGGCGGTGGAACTGCAGCACAACAGATGACAACACTGTATTCGGGCCAATGTCAAGTTTAGGTGAGTGTCATATCAACATTGAAACAATCTTAAAAACTATCTAGACTAGACTGCGAATAGAGGGTGTTCCTTATACTCATTATGAAGAATTATTAATGACATTATGTTCTGAGAAGGTTTCATGAACATATGGGCTCCTCAGCAGATTTTAACAAAACGTTTCCTTGCGGTCGCTTAGATCGCTTGGGGCGATCACCATTATTCGCACAAATGCCAGCTTTCATGTTTAGAAAAGTTTGCTGCTCATCATACATCAAAGACTTAACATAGCTCCACAAGAAGTAGTCTACCTAAATGAACATGGTTGATTTCGCGAGAAAATTTTTCGTAGAATATATTCCTCAAAAAGTCCACGGAAGGTTAATCATGGTGTAAATTTGATAATGCCAATTTGGCAAACAATGCTGGCCATCAATTCTTAAAGTTACAGCATGGGATAGGAATAGGACAGTCGAAAATTATATCCTTTACATGTTTTCCATCAGAGCATAACAGAAGACGTATTAAATGGAATTGGGTTTAGATTAACTATTTTTGGGCATGATACATTTTTCAGACTTATATATCTATACGGAAAAATATTAAAAATTCACTTGGCTGATGAAAAAAAAACAGAATTGACGCGAAAACAATTCCACAATCTAGTGGATGTGCATGTGGACCTGCAATTTGAACCCAGGCGGCTGATGAGCTTTCTCAATACAGTTTTACTCTTTCGATTTCATTCCCGTCATATTTTACCAAACCATATTTTACATTTTGTTCTCGCCAACAAAAGGAATATACACACTTGAACACAAGTTCAGTGAGCTACTGGTGAGTCATTTCAGCTTCATACTTCTCAAGTATCCATCAATATAGTTGCACAGTTACATTAGAATTGTATTATCCACCCCAAAAATACCCGTATATCAACACAATCGCTTTTGGCTTCTTAAGTCTCCTTTCAACTAATCCATCAGTGCCGAAGTAATCATATCACTTTTCTCCATGCGAGCGCATTTGATCTGATAATCCCTTCCCCTCTTCATCAAATTTATAAGCATCTATCTGGAATGGCCTTCGCCAATCAATCGTCGAATTTACTGACATTCGCATGCAAACACTTTGGTTTGTCATTCAGGAAAATCCATAAACAAACTTCAAAACAGAAGTCGACCTGCAAAATGCCGAAATCTGAAAATCCACTCGAGAATGAAAATAGACGGAAAATTCCAAATACCCTGATCCTTCTGCTCACCCAAACATGCAGCACCACTCTTTTGCATAGTAACCACCGTATTTATCCATCCCCTGGGAACAACATCTGCACCATTGGCAGGCAGCCACGGAAAAGAGCACCTCCAGGATTCACTTAAACATTCACTGGATGGGGGGTTTTTTTCTCGTTTTTTCTTTTCGATTTCAATCCAAAACGCTGAACCCTGTCCGGGTATTGATTACGATCTCTGAATTCGAATCGGAATCAAAATCAGAATTCTTCTACGGGTTTGTCAAAGCAGACAACAAAAAGACTTGAAGCAGAGAACAGAGAGGCAAATCCATTATCGTCATTTCCCATAGGGTGCGGAAGCGGTTTTTACTGAACTAATATTTGAACACGCGCGCAACGTGCTGCAGACGAAATGCTAACCCCCAAGTGCCTTTTGGTTTTGACCGTTTCCTATTGAATATTCAAAATTTTCGTTACGTTTCGACATGGGGAAAGGATCCCCGAGCGCTTAGTTCATTCGCAAGTTCACATGTTAATGGTAATTATAATTGTTGGGGGACATGAGGAGTCGCTCGCGCGGATGTGGCGGAGCCAAAATCTTGATTTAATGATTGCCCTCCGCTAAGGATTTGAGGAATTATATGCGGGTGCCAGTTGTTGTTTTTGGCTGTGTGGAATATGAATGTTGGCATGTATGAAATTGACATGGATTATGAGGGATTGAAGCGGTGACAAATTCTGAAAGGTCTTGTGTAAACCAAACTTTATTGCACTTTTGGGGATAACCACAACGTAAATGGAAAGGGATCGATTGGTTGTTCGAAATTAAAAGATTTATGAATGACATTTTGAAATGGCATTTCCGCTGAATACGTAGGTATTAGCCTTTAAATAGATACATAGAAGGGATTAGGTTATGTTCAGAGCGCGTTTGAAAAAACTGTATCCTTGCTTCAAGTGATTTTTGATAGGAAAAAAAAACAGTTATTTGAATAAGGTCTATGTGGGCAAATACAATTTATACCAGGGCCTGGTCAAACTTTCTCTATAAAAGGTCCTCTCACAGAGCCAAGGATAATATTTTATACAAGACTTTCATCATAGGGATTAAAAACCTTTTTTTTTTTGTGTAATAACCAGTTCAATTGGTATCGATGGGTTAGAGATTCGACAACGACGAAGTTATGAAGCTTATAATTCAATGGTTGGAGCATTTTCTTCACTGCAATTCAAAATGTAGCCTCGTTTTTTAGTGATCACATCAGAACTCGGGAAGGTGGTCCCAAATTTTCCTGGAACTATAGCCAATGACAGACGCCAACATTAATGTACAACTATAAAACTGGCTTGAAAACGAAGTATCTGTAAGCTTATATCTCATTCATCATCGAAAAATTAACTTTGCCGTGAACGATAGGCAATGAAACCCGGCCCTCTTGCAGAAAGCCTTATATATCATACCGTGGTGGCCACACAATTAGAAACGACAATTTTATAGCAATGTAACATTCCATAATTTTTTTAAAAGAAATTTGTTGAGGTTTATTAGTGATTCTATTAATATCCCATGATCTTAAGTACACTTTTGAACATTTGTACAAAATATATGTGTGACAATAATATTACAAAAAAAATGCGAAATTATTTAATCCAAATTGCACCTGGACACACAATTAGAACCAGAAAGGATAAGTTAACATTTCATTAAAAATCTTCGATATAATATACTATTCATATTAAAATTTTGTAGAGAATCCCTTATTTTTATTAACTGCAGCCAATTTTCTATGCATACTTTCGACCAAGGCACGGCATCTTGATTGTGGTATACCTTCCCAGACCTCCTTAAAATTTTGGAAAAGTTCTTCCGAATTTCTTGATTTCTTGGACTTCAATCCTCTATCGATGTCTGCCCACAAGTTCTCGATAGGATTCAGGTCCGGACTTTGGGCGGGCCAATCCAAAACATTCGTACCGGTATCTGCAAACCACTGCTTAACCATCCGTGAGGAATGTTTTGGATCGTTATCGTGCTGGAATACATAACCTATGGGCATGTGTGCAATTGCATAAAGCTCCACAACATCTTCCATGATGCCTTTATAAACGTGTTGATCCATTCGACCGTTTATCCTTACTAATACCATGTTCCCACCAACGTGATGTAGCTAAATCAACTTGATTTAGCTAAATCATCTCATAAATTACGTGATTTATCATACATTTTCGTATTTTATAATTACGTGATTTATACGTGTTTAAATTTTAATTACGTATCTGTCATCGCAAATCCACACAAAATAAAATCGAACATACCTGTTCTTAACTTCAGAACTTTATTCAGCAAACAAAAAAGAAAGAAAAACTGTCAAAAAATTTATTTCAAATTCAATTTTCTAATTTTGTTCGTGTTTCGGTGAGTTTTTGATATTTTTATTAAATTCATGCAATGAAAAATTGTTTTATTCTTGGCAGGTATTGCAAAAAAACAGAAAGAATAACAATGGTGTTGGACACCTAATGTCAAAGTGGACGAAAATGTCAAACTAAATCACTTAAAGTTCGGTGGAGACGCCTTTCGTGATTTATAAATCACTTCGGCTAAATCACGTTGGTGGGAACATGGTATAACGGGCCAACACCATGCCATGAGAATGCACCCCAAACCATTACGTTTCCTCCCCCATGCTTAACAGTCTTCAGAGTGTATTTTGGATACAATTCTTTGTTTTGACGACGTCTAACGTAAACTTTACCACCTGATCCAAACAAGTTGAACTTAGATTCATCACTCCAAAGTATATTTTTCCACAATTCTAATGCTTTATTTCTGTGAAGCTTAGCAAAAACCAAACGCCTCCTTAGATTCTTTTTGGAAACAAATGGTTTTTTCCTTGCAATACATTCACGTAGACCATGTTCTAAAAGTCGACGCCTTATGGTTCTAGCTGATAGATCCCGATTTATTTGAGGCGAAACAATCTTCTTAAATTTTGCAGAAGTCAAGAAAGGATCGGCTTTGCTAATTCGGCATATCAGTCTGTCTTCCTTTGGAGTCGTTTTACGACCCACTGGCTTCCTTCTACGGGTTTCAAAGCTGCTAGTCTTTTTATACACTTGAATTGCACCAAAGACCATTTTCTTCGAACAACCAATGTTTAGCTATGGTATCCATTGACTCGTTTTCATTTTGATAGCACTACACAATGAGTCTTCGGAGTTCTGGAGTGCAAGACTTTTTTTTTGCAAATTTTTCTCACTGTACATTTTAAATTAATCAATATTAATATACAAAAATAATTAAAGTAAACTGAAAACAATCAACTCACATAGATAACAAGCTCGTTTTAAAAATAAATTCACTAATTCTTTTGTCGTTTCTAATTTTCTGTCCAGCGAAAATGTCGACTTTAAATGAATTTCCTAAAACAACGGCATTTTCTTAACTGCTCGAGTACAGTCAGACTCATATTCGGAGCACACATGCCAGCCGCCAAGGACTAACGGCACTAGCCAAACACAGTGGCGCTAAAAAACAAAATTTCTGATTAATCAAATGCATTTAGAGTTGTTGTTTCTAATTGAGTGGCCACCACTGTATATATCTCCCGATCCACTCAGGAATATGATTTTCTGAGAAATCCATACGGATTGCGTGAGTAAATTCAACGCGATGATCATTCAAATCGACATTCAAACAGAGAAACTATACAAATATAGTTGTTGCATTTAGAGTTCATTTATCAAGGGCTCGAACTACATTGCGTTTCGAATAACGCCACACACACAAGCTTTTGAGTTACATTTCTAAAACAAAACAATTGGTTCTCTCTAACTTGACAAAAGTACTTTTAGTCCACGAAATGAAGGCAAATGTATGGGTCGGGATTACCTTTTTACGCCGCTCAGTTCCACTTAACAACATTTGTAACTGCGTTCATTGTTCATTCGCATGAATGAGATTCTTTTATATTCTCAAATGCTACCCGCGTTCCAATAACAATTGTCACACGGCAGACCCATACTCAAACACAGGCAGATTTTGCCGCCAAAACAATGTCCTTGCACACCCAACTAAACCAGCAAGCCAGCGATGTGTATATGCGTGCGATGTGCCGAGATTGTTCAGTAGCCTTGTCTCGCCACCTCCTTTTTACGACTCTATAATGGGCGATTAGAGAACAAACACCCTTTGTTGAAGGATACCCTCGCCTCGGTTGGCCTCTGTACACGTTGTGTAAGCCCCCATTTGGTAAAAAAGAAGATATGGGCTCTCCGCATGAGATAGCGAATCGGCATCATAACTGTAAACCGCAACAAATTGGTAAATTAGTGCACATTTATTACATTTCCTTTTCGGAAAATGGGGGAACGAGGCGGAACCATATACACAGTCTTCTTAAAGGGCGAAGTGCTCTTCGAACCCCTTACCAAAAATTTAATTTAATTCCCTGTCAGATGAAACGGATGACTTTGAAATATGTGACGCAGTGGAAACAGAGAAGGGATGGATGCCTTTTACAAACTGCGTTACTTGTTTTGTACGTGATAATGTCTGAATAATTAAATAGAAGCTTGTTTGGGCCAAAGTGCCTGAAAGATTAGCATCGAGAATGCTTTGATAAGATTTTTAATTTTTTAGTGACATCAAGAAGTATAGTTATCGCATCACAGGTACCAATATATGTACATCGAGGAGATCCGATATTGAAATAAGAAAATCCGACTATCACTTTGTTCATCAAATTGAATTTGTCCATTAACCCTCACTCTTGTAGCATCGGCCTTGCACTGAAATTTCACTGTCGCTTAAATATCCAAAATAAAATAAGAAGAGGTGCCTTAAATGAGCGCATCGTCCTGAATGCCATGTTGAGACTGTCGAAGCGTAAGTAATCCTCTTATGGTTATTGGAGAAAAGGATAACAGCCATTACACTGAAGTCTTGTGCCAGCCCAACAACCCTCTTGCTCGACCCACGCCTGTTCACTTACAAAAATTGAATGGATGGAACTCTACTTGGGTATACACTTATACAGTATACTTATATAGATTCGGTCGATGGCGAAACTTTTCCTGTGGGCACTGGTTCTATTCCTGTTGGTGGCGGAAGGATGTTAATAAAAACATCCTTGAGCAACAGTCGTTGTTGGTCTAATGCTGCCGTCGCTGCTGCTGTTGCTCCTTGATACCTTGGTTACCTTAGTAGACCATCAAATTCAATTGTTAAGATCCACCTCGTTGGTGCGGTGGCTCAATGTCCCATTTCATTGTTTATTTAATGTGAAAAGGTAAAAAGGATCGGAAAATGTCTACTCCTGTGAGCAGATGGCGGCGGATGGAATTACTTGTGTACAATTACTTGAGGAGTTTACTGATTTTATTTTACTGTACTTTTTTAATTGAATTTAACGTTGCTAATGAGCCGGACAGACGGTGATGTTTGCTAAGCTCGCTTTCTTTTATTAAAAAATTGCACAATTGGGTTGTGAGCTTTTTTCCGTAGGCACTTGATATATGTATGTAATACATGTAATTGTATGTAATATAAAATCATTGCACTGCGCTTAAATTAATTTACGCCGATTCTTTGGGCGTTATATTTGATTCGTTGCCATTTAAGTTTTAATCATTTGAGCAAGTATACTTTTAAAACACGAATTTTTTCCATGGACGGACATTTCCCTTAGGCGGGCAGATTTTGAGACACCAGAAGTCAGCCAACATGTCCGTGCGGTTAGCTTCTACTAAGAACCTAAAGGCCTTCAGAAAATTTTTAAAATGCAAATTAAAAAAAAAAGTTAGTTTAAAAAACAAAAAAACCCGACTGACTGTAAAAAAAGGAATTAATAAAAAAAAACTGTAAAAAAAAGAATTAAAAAGATATGAACAAGACACATTCATAAGTACTTGAACTAATTGAATAAATTGAACCTAACTAATTGACAATCGGAGACTATATGCCTACACAGCCTAACAAATATATGAGTATTGAGTAGCCTCCGACTGTCAAGTAGTATTTTTATATTATTAGCCTATGACATTCCGGGAAGGAATACGAATCTAATGACACCTCACTATTCAAAATCGGCCAAGCCGTTTAGGCTACACGGCGTCACGTAGGAACGTTAATAGGATACGCGCGAAACACATAACCCTCCCTGTGTCCAGTCGGGTAATAATTGGTCTATTCGCGTACTTTCCCGAGACAAAGACTGCAAATCCGTCAAACTCAAACAATTTGGCAAAACTCTCTCAGAGAGCTGAAAATATACGCCAAAGTACGTGGATAGACTTCGAGCTACTCTGAGCAACTTTCATCTTTGACATCAAATCCATATCACAAATAAATATATAACTTACCTTTTTGCAACATATGAAACGTTCTAGGACAACATTCGACCACCACCGAATTTTCTTTATTTTTACAGATTTTATTGTTTTGTGCAATTCATTTTTAAGCCGGGTTTTGAATGTGTTTCTTGACAACTTTGTGCATTTGACATATTTATCAGTGCTTGT
Organism: Cheilosia vulpina; assembly: GCA_916610125.1. Classification (NCBI taxonomy): domain Eukaryota; kingdom Metazoa; phylum Arthropoda; class Insecta; order Diptera; family Syrphidae; genus Cheilosia; species Cheilosia vulpina. The sequence goes on from OU744279.1 coordinate 63,933,418, forward strand.
CGGTTGAAATTCTTTGAGCAGTTTCGAGCCAAGAGAGGAACCACTCGTTACTCGTTATTTTGCTATTTTTCTCTTTTTCTGTCATTTTGATGAGTACGTGTATATAACCTTGTGTGATTGCGATCGATTTATATCGATAGCGTTCGATTCTAACCGCATACGCGAACGAACCTAATGTATCTATTTAGACTATATAAACTTGAACCTAACATTCCACATAATATTCGTTTGATGGTAACACTATCCACTAAAAATAAATGATGCTATTTTTGGCTGTCAGATGCGATGTTGAGTTTAAATGTAGATGCCGCTAGGTGCGAAACTTGGCTGGGTATGAGTTGCGATGCTATTGTTAATAGATCAGAACGTAATTTATTTCACAGTTCAGTGTATTCCATATCTTGACATTTCTCACTGACATTTGTGTGACAATTGGGTTTTTGTTTCTTTTTTTTAGATTTAGATCTATATCGTTTTTGTTTAGCCTATGACCAGGGTTCGGACTTTACTGCAATTGCAGTAGATTGCAACACTGCGCTCGACTGACAATTTACTGCAATTTATGTGAATTTCGGAAATCTTAAATCAAAATTGAATATATTTTATTTACACATTTTCGTTTCTTAGTATATTTTTATTAGCCCATTGCAAATAATCAGTTACTGGAAGCAGTTTATTGATTCTGCAATCTATTACAATATAAAGGGTGATTTTTTAAGAGGTTTAGAACTTTTTTTAAAAAAAAAACACAAAAAATTCGAAAAAATGAATGAAATATTTATTTGAATCGATAGTTTGAACCTTGCAATTTAATGTTTAAAGATAATTTCATGCAAATGTTGACCGCGGCTGCGTCTCAGGTAGCCCATCCGCTGAGTCCAATTTTGGCATACTCTTTCACACATATCGGCCGGTATCTCACGAATGAATGCATGGATGTTGGCTTCCAGTGCGTCAATCGAAGCGGGCTTATCCCTATACACATTAGCCTTGGCATACCCCCACAAAAAATAATCTAATGGTGTCAAATCGCACGATCTAGGCGGCCAATTGACCGGCCCGAAACGTGAAATTAACTGTTCACCAAACTCGCCTCGCAATTGCGCCATTGTTTCGCGTGCTGTGTGGCATGTGGCACCGTCTTGTTGAAACCACACATCATGCAAGTCAAGAACTTCCATTTCGGGCAAAAAAAAGTTTGTTATCATCGCTCGGTAGCGTTCACCATTGACAGTAACGCTGCGATTCGCATCATCTTTGAAGAAATATGGCCCAATAATGCCGCCGGCCCATAAACCGCACCAAACAGTGGCTTTTTCGGGATGCATTGGTAGCTGTTGCAAAGCTTCTGGCTGATCTTCACTCCAAATGCGGCAATTTTGCTTATTTACGTACCCATTCAACCAAAAATGAGCCTCATCGCTGAACACAATTTTTCGATAAAAAAGCGGATCCTCGGCCAGCTTTCCAAGAGCCCATTCACCAAAAATTCGGCGTTGTGGTAGGTCGGCTGGCTTTAGTTCTTGCACCAGCTGTATCTTAAAAGGCTTTACGCCCAAATCCTTCCGCAAAATTTTCCACGTAGTGCTGTAACAAAGGCCTAACTGCTGGGAACGGCGCCGAATCGACATTTCGCGGTCTTCTGTCACACTAGCTGATACGGCCGCAATATTTTCTTCACTACGCACAGTACGTAAACGTGTTGGTGGTTTAATGTCCAACAAAGTAAATTTGGTGCGAAATTTGGTCACAATCTTCCGAATAGACTGCTCAGAAGGTCGAGAATGCCGATCATAAAATGGAAGTAGCGCGCTATGAACATTTCGAACCGAGCACGAATTTTGATAGTAAAATTCAATAATTTGCAAGCGTTGTTCATTTGTAAGACGATCCATGGTTAAATTGCAAACCAAACTGAAGCTGTTTGACAGTGACACAAGGTACTAAACACACGTCAGCTGTCAAAACCGGTGTTGCCAAAACCAAACCAGCTAAAAAATCACCAAGTATTTTAAAAGAAAATGTGCATGTCATCTCGTTTTCCCTGCATTTGCCTTGCATGACTGATACTGAAGTCGTCTCAAGTGTGTCTTTCTCTGTTTCTAAATTTATTGTTGTTGTTCTGCTCTGCTGTCTAATACTAATACATTTTAAAAAAATATTTGAAAACTTAATTTTACTCGAATTTTTTATAAATTCAAAATCTACTGCAAAAAAACTGAATCTACTGCACTTTTTTGTAAGATCTACTGCGAAATTTTACAACTGAAGTCCGAACCCTGCCTGACACTCCAGGGAAGAATACGAATCTTATGACACCTTACTCTTCAAAATCGGTCAAGTCGTCTAGGCCACAGGGTGTCCCGATGGAACGTATATAGGATACGCGCGAAACACATAACCCTCTCTGTGTGCAGTCGGGTAAAAAGAGTATTTTCCAGCTTAAATGATAACGTCAATCGAATTATTCAACCTTTGAATCATTCCCCAACTGCGCCTCAACTCAAATACGGTTTATGGTGATGCTTATAAGTGAAAACAAAATCTCCAAGACCTGTATTTAAATGCAATGCAAGATCATCTCTTATTTGAACAAGATTGAAAGTGGATCTCTTATAAATAACACTTTATTCTATTTAGCGTTTGAAATATAAGTAAAATTGACGGAAGTGTGTCTATGGGACCTTTCCTTATGTGCATAATTCGACCGAGTACCACACTTTGAATTTTGAAAGTCAGCTCATTATTTAAGAACGTTACAGAATATAATTCTCCCGCCTCATGCCAAGTACTGCGTAATTAGCTAAAAAAGTTATACCGCGGGCTTTTCTAATCTGCATGCAGCAGCTTCAGTGTATACAAATATAAATATGTACCTATATAATGTCCACCGGTTGACTTAACAATTCCTTTACTGACAGCACTGACTACTTTTCATGGTACCCATATGAGTCTTAGGAACCCTTTCCAAACTTAAAACTTGTTAATAAAATAACAAAATATCCCATTCTCTTTTCCAGGATCCCCTGAAATGGCTTTTATTCACGCGCTGGCATCGGCAACTGTTACCAGCTTTATAGCGCGCGCCTGTCGTGATGGACAGCTGGCTTCCTGTGGGTGCTCACGCGGTTCCCGCCCAAGGCAATTGCATGACGACTGGGCGTGGGGTGGATGCGGTGATGACTTGGAATATGCTTACAAGTGAGTATAGCACGAGTGTGAGTTTTTATGCCCACATATACGTATTTTACACATACCCATACGAACACTCTGCTTAACGTTATCAATTTATCGCCTTGAATCTGAAAACGAGACTGCCGCCATATGGCTTTACGGCCTTCCGGGGTTTCGCAGCCGCCCTGCGACTCCGAAAGGAACTTTGCACCTTTTCAACGTTTGATCGGGTGGGGGTGGCTGTGCTTATTTGTGTTCGAGACGGCTGACCTAATCCATTATGTAAATTGTACAAAACAACAGTGCCAGTCGTCCTCGTTCTCCCCCTCTCCGCCGTCTAGGAGGGCACAAACAACATTGACCCAAGCAATTTTCGCTTGCGTTCTCTAATACACTTTATTTGATTTTACCCCAAAGGATAATAGAGGGTTGTTATGTAATTACAATGGTGTTTTTTTTTTTCCTTTTTTCTTCCCTTGGATAAGTTAGTGGAGCTTAAACAACGGAAGCAAGCAAACAAACGACAGGATAACAGAGTGAAGAGGCACCAAACAAAAACAATTCTCTGCGATGATGATGACGACAGAGGATGCTCGTATTTACATAATGAGATTGTTCACTTCTGTGGTCGTGTGGTTGTTACGATTTTTTTGTTTTTTTTTTTGTTTGTGTTCTGTGGTTTTGGGGTGGTGTACTGCTTCAAAATTGAAAGTGATACCAAGGATGGTGGCAGGGGGTCAACAGCTCAACACGGTTGCCAAGTGCAAAATTATTCAAGCCTGAAAATATGCAACCGTTTACAAGCACTATGAATCGTGGACTCAAAATCTATGCCGGGTTTTTGTTTCCAGTCAGAAATTTGAATAATATAGCTTAACTCCCCCGCAGTTTATGTACGTATGAGAAAAAAACCGCCCTAATTCGAAGGGTGCATAAATTATTTCGGCGGACTTAGTGTGCAAAGAGGAAGGACTCATCCATCAAATTCGAAAATATCCGTCAGCCAATGGAATTATAATTTTGAACTCTTGCGTCTAGCCTCGTCAATCGCCTTTGTGCGGGAGACAATGTTTTCCAGTGCTCAAAAAGCCAGCAATCGACAAGCGAAGAAATATGAAATACATTTTCTACAGTCTGCAATTTGTCCGTGATTTATTCTCATGCTGTCCACAAACGGAGTTCGTCTAATTGATTAGTCTTTATCTGGATTGTGGATTTTCTGATGAAGACTTGTTGAATGCGTCGCCCAAAGAAAATATAGACTCTGAATCAGAATCCGACGTTTGTGTGTTCACAAAGACACTCGTGCATCATCAATTTATTTGCATGCGATCAATCTAATTGAAACTATGTACCATGCTGTTACGAGTTGGCTGTGATGAGTAGTCTTGACGTCATAAATGATTGACGTTCCTACCATTGCATTTTCAAATTGATAACGCCTTTCTCCAGCTCTTTATAATTGATGCGTGATGAGTATAAATAAAGGAAGAATTCTGATTTTAAGGTCAGGCAAATTTATGGCCTTTGCATGAGAACAAGAGTAGGAAAATGTTACTCCTTTTGAATCGATGCTCTTTCAGCTCGATGCTTAGACACATGTGCAAAAAATGCTTTCAACAATCCTAAAATGCTAAGTAATGGATTAGAAAAAAACTCGCTTTATAAACATATGTTTTTGAAACTTAAAAGTGCCTATATTTGTATAGCCAAAGACAGCGACAACTTTATACTTACTGATAACCGAGGAAGTTTTGTAGTTGGTTGGGACTGTAGTCTAAAGCCGTTGCGCACGTTTCGAAGCATGGAATTTGGTTAATTTTTAGTAGAAATTTTAGAAAATTCAGAAAAGAGAGAATATCTTCTGAAAAAAAAAACACTTTTAATGGTGGTAAGAAGAAAAAAAAATTTCACGAAGCGATTTTTGATTACTTTAACTCGAGCCTTTTTAAAAAAATAGTTTCGTTCAAAAACTTCACATGATTCGTATTTATAGAACAACTCGTCGTAGTATCTCAACAGTTTTCTGTGCATGTCCCCATAGAAATATATTGTCGGTGTCGAAAACTATTATTATTATTATAATTGTTTCACATTAAGATTGCATCTTTTAGGTTGTGAAAGCATTACAAATTTAGCTTAAGAGCCTTAAAATTTAAAACAATAAGTATAATGAAGACTAATTACACGCAATAAATGGAATAAATTAATAACTTTTATAGAATATACAGTCCGTAACAATTGGATAGCCTCACATATTGTTTTTTCTTTTAACTAGCTGTTTTGAGAGCTCTTTAATGTGTACCCAAGGAAATACGCATTGGGAGGCAAGCTAAGAGCTAGAGTATCTGAGATTAAGAGAGCGTTCAACATTTTTTTTTAAAGTTGACGCGACTTTTTGAGCTGTTTTGTGTGCATTCATTTTAAGATGCAATTTTTTTTTGTAACATTAGACTGACTTTCTTATTCATTGTAAGCGAGAATTTAGCAGCGTGATCATCGGAAAGTTATCAGGACTGATAAACGGTCTATTTATTGTGTTTATGATCTGTTTCATAGTTTAAATGGGTAGAAAAAAATCTTTAAATGCCACGGAAATTGCTAAAATAGAGGTTTACCATGAGCAAAATCTCTCTAATCGCGCTATAGCTAAAAAACTTGATCGATGTCCAAAAGTAGTTAACAGTTATTTAAGAAATCCATTATTTTACGGAAAACATTACAAAGCCCGTACTTCTACTGTACTTTTAAGCCGATAAAAACGGCATATAAGGTTAGCTTCCAATTCAACCCATTCTCTAAGTAAGATTAGACACGAAGCTGGGCTAGAAGTTAGTCGAATGACCATAAATAGAGTTATTGGAAGTGCCGGATACCTGGAGCGTCTGAAACTAAAAAAAAAAACACCACTTAACAAAGCGCGAAAACAACGGCCGCTTAGTTTTGCAAGATCGTACATGGCTTGGAACACTGATGGTAGCAGTCACTTAAACGATTGGCGATTGGAAAGTGATATTTTCTGATGAAAAAAAGTTCAACCTCGATGGGCCCGACGAATACAACTATTACTACCATGATTTAAGAAAAGAAAATTGTTTTGGACCGTCGCCACAGCCGCGAGGGAGGAGTTATGCTATGGGGCAGCATATCATATTATGGAACGATCGATTTGGTTTTTCTGAACTGCAGAATGACAGCACCTTACTACAAAATTGTACTGGAAACGGCTCTACCTCAGTTCCAGCATATTTTCGGACCACTGCCAATCATTTTAAAGGAGGACAATGCGCCAATTCACACAGCTGGAATAATTAAGACTTGGTTACAAGACCAAAATATAGAACAGCTTTCCTGGCCATCCTACTCCCCAGAATTGAATGTCATCGAAAATGTGTGGGTTTGGTTGATGAAAAAGGTGTATGAAATTGGGAAGCAGTATACCAACAAAGAAGACCTTAATGAAAGTATCAAAGTGGCCTGGGCCAGTATTTCTCTTGATCTTTTAAAATCATTGTATGATTCTTTAAAAGACCGCATTTTTGAATTAATTCAAAAAAAGGGAGGTTGTACAAAGTACTAAAATAATTGCGTAAGCTATAGTAAATAAATAAAAATACTTTTCTTAAAAAAATATTGATTTTGATTTCATTTTAACTAAAAGAAAAACAAGGTGATTCTATTCTAATGTTACAAAAAAAAAAACTTGCATTTTAGTGAATCAAAACGAAATAATCTCAGAAAACTATTTGAAACTTTTCTTAGTCTAAAGAACTCAGTCCTACCTTTCAACCCAATATACAATTACATATGTAATATCAAAGAGGTGCAAAAAACAGTTACAGTGGAAGTCGCTTATTACGACTTCGCTTATAACGACCAGTCGCTTATAATGTCCACTTTCCTTTCATTTGGTTAGTTTCATTACATATATGTATTTGTGGAAGCCAGTCGGATATAGCGATCGCCGGTTATAACGGCGTTATTTCCTCGGTCCCTTCACCGTCGTTATAAACGACTTCTACTGTAATTTAAAAATAAATTATGTGTGAGGCTATTCATTTGTTACAGACTGTACATCTCTTTGACATGAGCACAAATAATACATCACTGGCCAAGTGTTTAAATAGGCAATGTTTAAATGTGCTTGTGTTTGTGGTTCTCCTTAGATTATAATTCATCGCATACTTGTGTTTCCTTCCGGTACAACAGAGAAAACGACGCACAGTGATTTTGATGTCTTCACGACAACTAAGAGCAGAACCAAGGCCAAGGACAATCCTTGGTGTATTTTTAGATTTAATAACAAAATGGAATTTGATAACGTCAAGTTTGTCTGCAGCTCAATTTTGTCTCAAGCTGAAAGCTACTGATAGCTGAAACTAATTAAGAATATGTTTACTTGCTACAGTTGTTGCTTAGTTTTATTGATTTATCAATTATGTACTCAGTAAAAGTTAAATAAAATAAAAATAATTACACATAAATTAGTTAATAATTAATGAAAACTTAACAAATATTATCTATTTGACGGACACAAGCCTCGTTGCCGAAAAGACACATCCAACATCGAGAACCGAATAGCGGGAAATAAATTCAAGAACTTGCCCATAACCAGCAATTCTACATGCCAATACCAATACCACCCTCACACACTTTGTTGTGAATTCAGTTGCAAATACACAGCAGACACCCCAGCTAGTTATCCTTTTCGCCTGGTATAGAACAATTTCACAAATAAAAGTTAGAAAACTTGAAGAGATTGCAGGGCAAAAGAGCGCGAGGGAGAGAAAGAACACCAACAAAGTAGCCTCTAAAACTGAGGTGAAGTCAAATATATGTAGGTACACAAAACGATAGTCCTCTCTTTCGTTTCGCATACTCTGTCTTCTGCTATAAAACGAGGAGAAAGTGAAACTTTCCAACTCATGTTCAGTGTTCGTAAATTTCATTCAACATCATTTGGGAAATGGAAGGAAGCTTGCAACACATGTTTTCAAAATTCCGTAAAAAAAATATAACCAAACAACTTAACGAGAAAATAATTAGGTATCCTTTGGTCCTTCTCAGGATGATATACACTCCTTAACGTCTAGACAAGGTACACCACAAAAAGCTAAGAGGTTTCGTTTTGGACAGAGGCGCGTATGGTGCCCATGTTAACAGGAGCTCATACGCACGTGGAGGAAATTCACTGAAGAATTTCACACATTACATTACAGCAGTCCTGATTTAGAGGGAAGCTCTCATCAGAAGGGAAACTGAAACCCTGTTGCAAATAAATTGGAGTGCTACCAAAATCCGTGTTAGAAGAATCGCCGCCTCGCTTGCTCTCTTTCTGGTTCATAAAGAACATTTCTTTTTCATGGGTTTGTGTGCGTGCAGAGTAAAGAGAAAAAGCCGTCTGCGTCATGTTATCAGTATGCGGAAAACGGGAGCGCAGGAAACCTAACAAACCTTCCACAGGTAGTGTACATTGTCGGCGTGCTACTTGCGGAGACGCTTTTCAGATATTTCAAGGAATGCATTGGAATTTATTCACCAGCTAAATTCTCTGCTCTTCTGGTGGTAGAAAATTCAAAAGTGGAAAAGGAATTTTTGGCGCAAAAAATATACTCACTGTGCGAGTAGGTGTGTTTCTGTTTAGCTTGCTGTGCTTGTGTATTGAACAACACGCAACCTCTTACCATCCGCAAGCTAAATATTTTCATATCAAAGTAGTTCTCCTTTTATGTTGCTGATTATGAAAGCGCTTGTTTGTAGTGTCAAAGCCTTTACAAGCGAGGGGATGTACGCGTTTTCATGATTAGCTTTTTATGTTCCCCTTATGTTGCTTTCGAGTATGCATTTGACTTTCTATGCGGCACAGCCTGGCGCATATAACAAACAAAAATTTGAAGGATTATTCTGTGCCCTCTCATATGTTTGTAATAACGATTATTGTGCTTGCACTAAAGCTCGCATAATGTCAGCGCCGTAAATGGTCAAACGCACGTCTTGTTAGGCCGTTCAAGGAGTGAATCCTTTTTTGGTTTTTATTCTACTACATCGATTAAATAAAATATCATATAGAATCCTGGCAGTCGGTACTCCTAGCTTGTGAGAGCTAGTATTTTTTTTGACGAACGATTGGGACCTAAAATTTGATGTCGTATCGCCACGTAAAGTGGGAAAATCCACTAAATTGACATCTTGCTCAGTGGCCCAACAGATTAACCACTCCGAAAATGCTTGTCATCGTACAACGCTTGGGAAATATTGAAAACAAAAGCTCTCGGTTCCATAGGATCCTTTGAAAACTGAGATTGGAGATATTGGCAATTAAACCGCTTCGACTCAAAGTTACCTATTCTAACTAAGGATGATTTAAAAAATTGCCGACACTTGTTTTAAAAGACATTGCTGTTGCTGCTGCGTTGGTATTCGTATACATTCAAGTCACATTTGATTTAAGAACTTTTTCTTGAAATAAAATAAAAAGCACTTTCCAAATACTTCACATGCAATCCGATTTTACGACTTTCGAGCACAAGGACATCTGCGCTAACAGTATTCATTTTCCCCACTTCAGTTGACATGACAAACCATGAAAGACTTATTGCTGGTAGACACTTCCTGTTTATTCAGCTCGTCCTTCATTAGTTGTAACATAAATCCACCCTCATCACATTTTCATAAGGCATATCCTTGATTAATAACATGACGAGCGCACTATAAATTCTTCTCAAAGAATTTCCTGCAGAATAAGATGCTTTCACTGCTTTTCCCATGTAGCAATGCACGATAAAACCGCAATATTTATTTTAATAAAGCACACTTTCATTATTGTCGCATTTCCCTTTGCAGGTTCTCTCAAGATTTCATTGACATCAGGGAGAAGGAACGTAAACGTGGCACCCGTGGTCTTGCATCAGGTCCTCGAATAAAAAATGATGAAAAATCTCCGGCCAAATCGCCACCCTCCTCATCTCACCGAGAAACAAATATCACAGCAACAGATGCTGTTGATATCCGCTCTAGTAGCGTTGGGGGAGCACAAGCCCAGGCACAGGCACCGCCATCAGCATCAGCAGCGACTATTGAACAACAAAATGGTACAACGTCAACAACATTACGAACACTGCAAGATGGACATGCCAATATAACTGTCAATGTCGATAGTGATAATAAAAATAGCAGCAGTAGTTCCAGCTCAGTATCTTCGTCTTCGAGTTCGTCAGTAGTTGACAAAGACAACACCGAACGGGAAGAGGACAGCACGGAAACAGGCAGTCGCTTCAAGCCAGAAGATTTATTAGAATTGCAGGAAAGGATAACAAAGGAGATTCTCAATTCGAAATTACAAGAGAAGGAAATGCTAGAATTACAGGTAAGGCTAACGAAAGGAGATAACTTTTTTATTATTAGCATTCTCGTCGTTTGCTATTTACTATCGTGACAACCGATGCGATGACAGGGAAGCGCATGCCGGTACCGAGATACTTTTTCCATGCACAATGGCGAAACCACTGATGGTGCTGTTCGCCCTTCAAAAAGCAACCGGTTTCAAATTAAAAAGTTGTATCTTGTAGCTTTTATTCATTATGAGCGTATATAACTTTTCCGAAAAAAACATCTTAATTTGATAGCTTAACGGGAACATTTCTTGTGTATCCTTTGAACAGGAAAAAATCAACCGGGAAATATTAAATTCTAAGGTATTCAATTTGGATCACTATGGCACCCCCTTGTATGGCAAGAAGAAAAAGAACCAGCGCGCCGTGAACAGCATGGGAGGCGGTGGCAGTAATATGATGGGGGTTGTGGTCAATGGAGGCGCTACTCCTGGACGATTTAAAAATGTAATGTCGGCGAAAGCACGCAGTTTAATGAATCTACACAATAACGAAGCCGGCCGGAGGGTAAGTTTTTTGATTGATTCATGTTTAGCAGCGGAAGTTTGCATTTTAAAAGGAGTTTGAGTTTCAAATTGCAAGCGTATACCTACAAATTCGCATTGAATATATTAAATCAATGGAAAGTTGGAGTTTTTATTTATTATAGTGCATTAAACTTTGGCGGACAAACATGCTATTAGGTTCGGGCGATTTCAGTTAACACTGATACATTGGTTCTAAGTAAATCAATTATTTAGTTGCCAGGGTTTGGCTCGATGAGTAATATTTGAATCAATCAATTTCAGTGAAATCCAGTCAATTCGGGGCAAAGCTACCTACCTTTAGTGGAACTTCACTTCCAAAGTCAATAATTCATTAAAATCCGAAGCCAGACAGACATAAGTCATGAAAGGCTTAATGTTGTCCATTGAATTCATAATGAGTTGCTGTAAATCAATAAGCATTTTATATTTGCGTATACTTTGTAACCGGGATCGCTATGAGCCCGTTATTGTGGTTAGTATTGTAAAAGTGTCCTCATCCTAACTTCACAACCAGGTTCACATGCTCTGTTTACAATATGAAGTAGCAAGCAGGATTATTATTGTCAAGAATACTTTACAAAAATTCGTTCAACACCTAGAATGTGAATTTATGGAAACTGTATATATTTTTCTCAGTGTTTTCTCTCATAGAAGTCAGAATTTGCAGTTCCTGAAAAGGTAGCATATTGGGCAAAAGCTTAAGGTGAAATTTTGCGGCCCCCAGAGCATCAGTAGCCTAACTCAATAACCATTGAGCCGGTACGCCCGCTTAAACAATTTTGTAGTTTATCCTTTAGCGAGAGTAAAATATAAAAAAAAACATGGAGACGCCCAGAGTTGAGGTCTAAAAACGACAATATTTTAATTATCAAATAGCTTGTCTGCTCTTAGTCGTACGTCCTAAAGCATTACGTATGAAGCAACCTTGAAAGTGTTGACACCGACCATATACTCGATTAAGATTTGCGCATTGCATAGTTTTAATTAAACGTAACAGTTCCAATGTAATTTAGAGTGCATAAAATGAATATTTTTATTCTTCGTGAATGTTAGCAGGAAAATAAATATAATACCCCACATAAATGGAAAAGTCTGCAACTGCAAGCAGTCATTTCAAAATGCTCAAAATACCAAGTAACGCTGCCAAAGCACGTCGTCGATATTGTCAAATATTTCCACAGCAGTACAGAAACCGATAAAAACTTTCGCCAAATTGCTGGTCGAATGTGTTGTTGTTCCTCGCCGTATTCTTTTTTTTATCGCGATTTTTTTAAACTGTTGGAAATTGCATTTTGTTTTGTACGTTATCCTGTAAGCTCACTCATCTCGCCCAATCGCACCTCGCCAATCGAATAAATTCTATGTTTAGTTTTCATCCTGATGTGTATGCCTTAAAGTTATTGTGTTTTTGTCGTCAACAACCGATAAAGGACTCAGAGGACGAGGACCCGTTGCTGTTCCTGACATATCTTTAGCTTTCTTTCCAAAAAAAGAAGAAGAGGGAAATAACAGAAATGCAATGCAAAAGGAAAACAAACCACCTTTTGTTGCCATCGTTTTCAGAAGATGGCAACATTAGGGATCAAATGGCTGAGGTTACGACCAACAACCGCATCAGATATGCCAAAACCTGCTGGCGATGGCGATGGTGGAAGAAGTTTATACGTGAATGGAAACAGATTGTGCTCGCCGAGTCGTTTCGTATATTTTACGTGATTCTTAAGAGCTTTGTAGAAAAATAGTAAAAACAAGTTACGGGAAAATCCAACATCAACGAGGATTATAAATTAGGTTTGTTTTTTTTTTTATTTCAGTTTACTATACTATGAAAAGCTATGTATGAGCATGAGCGACTAGGAAAACATGCGGTTGGACTTTGCACGACGTCAAATTCGACGTGCAGCAAACATTAACGTATGGCGATGGATGGGGAACGTTGAGGAGCACTCCACCCCATTTGCCAAACACAAAATCCTTGACAATTTATGACAGTTTTTGGTTTTCATCAGCGCAGGCATCTACAACTCTACATGCGGTAGGTACATGTAAACAATGAGCTCAGTTCTTGTTCAATGTTTTTATTAAAACATTTTCGTCCTTCAGCAGTTCCATTGAGCTACTGTTGAAAAACTTGCGATGGCGGCAGGGGTTCTGGCTTCTGAAATTAAACAAATCGTGTGTCATTTATCGTTGAATTTCATCCTCCATTTGTTGATGTCATAAGTTATTTTTTGGGTTGATGTTGCCCGTTCCGTTCAAAGGGCCAGTCGAAAGTATTTTTCAGGGTGGTTTTAATTATGCTATGCTATATGATGAGAAATGAGGGAAATAATTCTTGGCTCCATTGAGGTGAAAATGAAAATGGAGATACCCAATGAAAACCATATCGGGTAGTGATTTGAAGCAACCGAAGAGGGATGGTTGATATTAAATATTTATATTAATTTTTCCATTGCTAGAATTCACTGTTTGGTGTGCTTTTGGTATTCAACACCACACTAGTCAAACTTTGAGTTCGTTTTTTCACATTATCTTCGTTTCGTTAAGGTATTCTGAACCACAGAAAATAGTCATTCACCAACTGAAGACGATACCTCTGTCGAAGTATGGGAGTCGGTCGATCTCATAACACTCGTTCAAGCCATTAAAATGGGCACGTTTAGTATGGTATAGGCAGCAAAAATATGATGCTACTGCTTTTAATACATCTGTAAGACTTTTCTGACCAGGACGTCCATCATTTTTTGTTTGCAAAAACAAAAATTTTTATTTGAAACTGCTCTACTAGTCGTGATGATTGTCCAAACATATGGAAGGCTGCTTGTCAATTTATTTCTATTTCTGTGATTAAATAAACCTTTGTTCGTAATCAATGGCAAATCGAAGAACACCTATAATGATCATGTGAACATTACTATGTTAACATCGATGCTTTAGTCTAATTTAAAGTGACAGCTCAGGTCTTTTTTTGCAGTCTTGGGAAAAATATCGGCCAGTTCAATAAATTGATGTTTACAATGACGGAGTTAGATCAGGGAATTAAATTTCGTTTGTGCTTTATTTCTAATAAATGCTAGACATGACTTAGAGTTTACTACCTTAAGTGAATTTCGAAGTAAAATTAAATAGGCAATTCGTGTTTCTTAGGGATAATGTAAAATAAATGTTAGAAACTTATATAAGCCGGTTATGAAACTAAAATAAAACTATCGGATCGGTACATCTTTACTTCCAACAGTAGAATTTGTTTTATAATCGATAAATTCTATGGAAACGTCACTATTGGCAGACGGATTTCGAAACTTTTCTCTAAACACTTCCTTTTCGTCTAAACTCTAAAGGCTGCTTCACCTTCTCTTTAAAGTTATACTCCTCCTCAAATGTCTGTCTGTCTTGCTGTCTCATATTTGTATACGGATGTACATTTTTGAATTACCATTGATTGCATCTTTCCACAAATGTTTTATTTGAACTTCACCTGAGTTGTAAAATGTCTTGCTGCAATTTATGTCATCATTACTCTTGCACGCGAGTATAAAAATCGGAAAAGTGCCGACTCCTCGCAAGTAGAACAGACTTCCTTCAAGAAAAAAAATATAAATAGAAACTTTTCAGTTAACTAATTAGCTTTTTGAGTCCACTTGCCGGAATACGTTCGTTATCCCAGCTGTACGCCGCCCATCAGCTACAAAAAAATACCTGTTGACTGCTGCCTTGTGTCCCATTGATTAACTGATATGCCTTCTTGTTGTATAGTCACATAGTATTGCAAATTACTACTGCTAGCCTCGGGACTTGTGTGTATTCGATTCCTAATTGCTTCAGCTTGGTGCTGCGGCCTTGCTTATGGACTGCCACGCTGGTGCACTTGGCCATACGAATTCATTGGAGTAGAAGATTTATGTGATTTTGTTGCTGTGATTGTAGCCATAGTCATGAGTGCGTTTCTGTTTTTCCTTTCACTGAAAATGAGTTGTTTGCAACTGAAAAAAAATTAACAAAATCTATTTAAATATTTTAATTAAAATTATTTTTAAAAGCCAACAAGTTCTGAATTGATATAGTGATATTACACAGATTAACAGGGCTCTGGGCACATAGAATATTGAGTTATTGCTTCGGCGATAAGTTGGTAATGCCGAG
Source organism: Cheilosia vulpina (assembly GCA_916610125.1). Classification (NCBI taxonomy): domain Eukaryota; kingdom Metazoa; phylum Arthropoda; class Insecta; order Diptera; family Syrphidae; genus Cheilosia; species Cheilosia vulpina. The sequence continues at coordinate 63,948,653 of OU744279.1, forward strand.
TGTTGCAGGTATTGACTGCGGACAGATTATTATTATTTTTTTTTTTTTTGGCTGAGGTAAATAAAACACTGCAGTAGGTATTTTTTTTAATAATTATGGTATTTCCTGTTTTGAATTGTATCCTCAAATGGTATGCAAAGGCAAACTACTGCAAATGTAGTCAATATTGAAATTTGAAAGGCATGCGATCGAATCAATCCAATTAGTTTGATTTAATTCTGGCAGGAGTTATGTTGACTTGGGAGAGGAAATGCCGCCTAAATGGAACCAAATATAACAGAGTTACTGATTTATGCACTAATTATGACATAGATAACTATGTGCGATGGGCTTGTGAATCACACAAAATGCCCGTGCAAATGGGAGGACCTTTTTCTGTCGTTTTACATCAATTATCTATTGATATATCTATATATCTATAGATAAGATAGAGATAGAGATAGATAGATAATATATTTATTTTCTTATGATTTTATAGTACAATAACAATTTAATAGTAACATACAATATGTATATTCAATACCTAGGAAAATATAAGAAAAAGTTAATGACATTTTTTTCAGTTAAAAAAAAAAAACGAATATCGGACATAAAATAAAATAACATTAGATTATAACAAGAATACATGGCTTGCAATGCAAAAGTGTTACAAGCATAAATCGATGTGCCTACGAAGGAAAGGTTCACGGAAAAAATTTTAAGATCAAATCAAGAAAAATGAGCGCAGAATCACGAAAAGTTTGTCTAGTTTTAGAGCTTAGCTCAGGATTTACTAATTCACAATTTTTTATTCGCAATTCTATAAATTGTACGAAGTGAAGATATTGACCCTCAAAAATCGCGAATCGCTACTTTTTATTGTCAATGATGCGATCAAATGAGGAATACATATTGCAATAACCTATCGCAATTTGACACAAATAGTTATAAGTTTGCTATTACTATGAATTGTGAATTGCAAAAATAGTTCGTTAATTACCGCTTTTGTGTTGTAAGTTCGGATTTCCTCCCTTAACAAATTACAACCATTCAGTCTTGAATTGCAACTCAAAAGTGTTGATTTGCGAACAAAAGGGGTAGATTTACCACTTCAGTAGTTGCAATTTACGAATTCGTAATGGTAAATTGAATCTTTTTTTTTTATCAATTTGCATTTCATATTTTGCAATTTACGATTCTTGAGTAGTGATTTGACCCATCACCGTATTAAATTGAAATTGTTTTATCGTGAAATTAGAAAACCTTATTCCCAATTTACAAATTATATCTTATGATTTACAAATTATATTCGTAGTTTAATTATTTAGGTTATTTTCGAATACATATTTAAAGTCACATTTTATAATTTGTTTCCTCCTGATATCGGAGACAACGGGATATTTCTGGGGTGGTTTTTCGGTCTATGCTGAAATTTAAAATACAAACAAATAGAATAACTTGCCATTGATACGAACCTTTACAATCGTTTTCGATTACATATTTTAGTATCCATTCCAATTTATACTTCTTTCTTATAGCGAGATGTATCTTCTGAAAAAAAAATACGAATTTATATACCTACTTCAGTTGTTTTTGTATTATTCAATATCTACTTACAAAATATATTCCAAAATTCTTTACAATTTGTTGGTTGTAAACTCACTATCACTACGAATGAGTTATTCTTATAAATAACTTTGACCCGACAAGAACTGCTTTAAGCAAAGATTGAATACCGACTGTCTGACTCTAATGAAGCCAAATGCGCATGGTTGGAGCTGTCCATGCAGAAAATGAAAGGACTTAAAAGGATTTCTTTACATGGACCATGGACATGCTATGACGTTTCGTTTTTGTCGGCTGCCTGTGCGCACAAAAATTCCACACATCGGGTAGTTAATTCCATGGAAATTACAAAAAAAATATTTTGTAATTCACGATTTCTCTACATCATTTTACGTTTTCAATTTACATATGTTAAATCATTATAAGATTTCATTGATTCATCCACTCAGTGTTTGTAAATCAGCAAATACTTTTGCAATTCGCGATTGTGAAGTAGTGCTTGAGAAATTGACCCATTGAAGTGGTAAATTGCGCCGAACAATATCGCAAATCACTACAAATAAAAGAAGCTCGAATTAATACTTCTAATCGCAAAATTCAACAAGCAGAATTTTGTATTCTACGCCCTTTTCAATGTCGAATTACGAATTTTTATATCAATCCAAGAAAAAATCGTTGTAATTTGCGACAAAGATATAATTCGTGAATTGCAACTCAAAATTTTGCAATTGGTGATTTTCAATTCTTTCCGTGATATTACTCAGCGAAGCTGTATATAAAGTGCACGGTGTTATTACAGTTGAAATGAACCGTAACTGAAATAATAACGTCAGCCCAAAAATATACCAATTTTGTTTCTATACGTCCAAATTACGAGAGGGTTTCGATTTTTCGTGTTTGATACCCAATCAGCTAAAGGGCTCTACTTTGTCAGAAGTTCAAATGATTTTCCAGCTTTGTTACTTATTGGTTTGTATTAGGTATGGATTTTATGGCGCAAATATTTTCATATTTACGCACCTGCGGCTAAACTCAATTCTTGAAAATAGATATGCTGCAGTTTGAGCTCACACTCCTACTTTAAATTATATATCCAATCTAGCTTTGTCCTTTTTTTAAATTTAGGCAGTTATCAAGAAAGCCCGAATAACTTGCAAATGTCATGGCGTTTCCGGTTCCTGTAGTCTGATTACATGCTGGCAACAGCTCTCGTCAATACGAGAAATAGGTGAGTTTTCCCTCGAAACTTCATTACCGACAGCAGTTCATTAATATGGTTCTAACATCAGGTGACTATCTGCGCGAAAGATACGACGAAGCCACTGAGGTCAAATTGAATAAGCGCGGACGCTTGCAAGTCAAAGACCCACAATTCAAAGTGCCGACAGCGCACGATTTGGTGTATTTAGACGAAAGTCCCGATTGGTGTCGAAACAATCGACAACTTCAGTGGCCAGGTATGTGTCTGCGATAAGCTTTACAATTTCGTGCACTTTTACGATAACTTTTCTCATTTATCTTCTACAGGAACCCATGGCCGTACATGCAATAAAACTTCGTCAGGTCTCGATGGTTGCAGCATTCTCTGCTGTGGTCGAGGCTACAACACCAAAAATATTGTAGTGAGAGAAAGGTGTAATTGCAAATTCCATTGGTGTTGCCAAGTGAAATGTGATATTTGTGTGAAAGTTCTCGAGGAGCACACGTGTAAATAAGGACCGGAAACAGTACTTTTTTAGGACAGATTTTATTAATTTTATTTTTCGTATTTTAGTTTCGTCGTCATAATTTAATTTATTTCAGAGATTTTATTTAGATTTATGTATGAGAAAAGAAAACTACAAATTCCATAGCATTAAGAAATATTCGATTTAAGTCCATAGTTTCCTATGTCGTACACACATGCGCTAATCGTTTTCACTTCACAGTATCAGTATTAAGTAAACAACAGACAAAGTAAATACCAGAGTCCATACAATCCAAGAACTTTTGTAATTACCAAATGAAAACACACTCAACTCTCTAAGCAACAGAAATGTTTTGTAAAATAGATTTTATTTGTATAATTATAATAATTTTTAGTTGCTAGTGTCTAAGAGGAAACAGGATAAGAAAAGCGTATATAAGTATAATTGTAGTAACTGTCTATTAACTAGTTTGTATTTAAAAATAAGCGATTGCCAACCTCTACTTAAAAATTATAATATACTTGCCTATTTCTTTATAAGCTGTTTTTACTATACGTGACATAAAAAAAAAACACACAAATCAAACAATTATTCCTATAAGCTATTTGTATTGCTTAGGTTTTTAATTTACTAACATACGGTATTGAATTAGGTAGTAGTATTTAAATAAAGCATTAATTGTAATATTTATTCTGATTTTCTTCGATCGTTTCGCTTTTAAGATATTTGATGTTCAAATTAGTTTTAATCTTTTGAAGGAGTAAACATGAATAATTACGAAATAAGTAATAAATTATTCTGAACTGGCACGGGGCGTTATGCTTTGCGATATTGTGACATAAATACAAAATGGAAATAAATAGACACGTAAGAAAATATTGAAAAATAAAGAGCAGCAGTTAAGTGTGCGGAACTTCAGAAAAGAAATAAGAAATGAATAAATGAAACCCGAAAGTGTAACAGTAGCATGTTTCTTTTGCTTTTGTTGCAGATTTATATGAGGCTAGTTTTGAGTTGGTTCAGGATCGGGAACTATACAGTTGTATTTCTTTTGCTTTTGTTGCAGATTTATATGAGGCTAGTTTTGAATTGGTTCAGGATCGGGAACTATACAGTTGTACATACAAACGTCACCCCTTATGGATACTTAGAACACAGTTATCAGAAGCGGACAAGCGTTCAGGTGGACTTGTTCATTATCCCTCTAATAAAAGTTATTCATTTATGCTCTGTTAGTTCAACTGCGTGGATATTCCTATGTGAGGGAGAAAATCGTGCCACCGGCGGAAATAATTTGGAAGCGATTTCAAAGAATGCACGAAATTAGTTACAATCCAGCCCACCTAGGGTGGTAAACATTTTCAAGGTTCTTGACTACCTATAAAGCGATCATGCACAATCTTTGGGACTATCTATGTGCAGCCCGGAACAGTTCTTACAATTTGTTCAATTCAACTTTACTTTCAATGAATGGGCTCTGGATCGGACTCGAGCACTAATCTTTATTAATTGAACTTAAAAGCCCATTACAGAGGCACACGGTAAACAGAACAACAACAGTATGGTAAGTTGTGCCCCTACTACTAAGTTGAGTGATAAGACCTGATATTGACAATGTTGTCGCCGATGAGATAAGCGATTAGCAGGCGTGTAGTCCTGGCTAACTGATTATATATTACACACTAAGCCATTAGTTCTTAAATAATCGGTAGACTGTGCGGTTTAGTTTGGATTCGCATAGTGTGAAACTAAAATTTTTGTTTTTGTTTTTGTAAAATGTGATAGATTGTTAATTAAATAATACAAAATTCTAATGCAATTCGGTGAAATGTTTAGGCACTGTAGCATACTATTTCTTATAGCACTGTGTACGGGTCGCTCCAAATTAATCACCACTTTTGCAGAACGTTTCACGAATGTACTACCTGGCGGAAAATAGTTGAGTAAAACCTATCAATAAAATGACATTTGCTTAGATAGATAATTAATGCTCAGCAACGAGTGTTTTGATGTAAAAAGGACATCTGACAGACTGCTAAGTTGAAGTTATCGAATACAGCTTAGGGACGACAGTGTGATAGTAATTTGGTTCGGTGGAAAGTACTGAAAAAGGATATCTATAACAAATACATTATGAGTACATGAAGGTGCTATTTTCAATTCCACCTTACCAGTATGGATCTGAAAGTTTTGTAATAAAAACTGGTTTTCCTGATTTTTATACAGCTACCCAAAATCCAATAGATTATTGGATAAATAAGATAATGCCGCCTGGATTGCGATAAGAGCTTACAAACTAATTTATTATGACAGTATTTTTCGTATAAATATGTTTATATCAATTATAACTACCTACAGCCACATTATTAGAACCAATGGAACATGGCCGAAAATCGGTTTTCAGCAGATGCAAGCAGATTCATGAGTAACTAAGGAAAAGTAGGCGCAGGAATTATTAAATAAAACTATTCGTTTCCTACGTGAAGAATGGCTTCATAAACGCAGAATATTTTGTTGCTGTGCAAATATGTTTGTCTGTTTTCTCTGTACTGTTGCGATTTTATCCTTCAGTCTTCGGTACCGATGCAGAAATAGTTAAACAAATTTTTAAACAAATGAACATTGTAGAGCCCTGGGTAAGATTCTGTAAGAGGAAACGATCAAACGTTTTCGTGCTCACGAATGATTTGGCCTATGCTACACAAGCAAATTTCTTCGTGCACACGAAAACGTTTGAACGTTTCGCCTTACAGAATACCAACCCTGATAACTACTTTGGGAGTCCTAAATTGAGAACAGGAAATGAGTTACATGGGAGCAGTAAAGCTTAAGAAAATATTATTGTATGTCGGGATTATAAAATCACTGTGGATTTTCAATAATCTGTGAACTAATTTAAGCCCACATTGAGCTACCTCAAACTTCCCACTAATTCAAACATATAAACAGAAGGTGTCTATTTATACAGGACATTTTAAGATTTTAAAAATCATCTAAGCCGGTTCTGAAGATGAAGAATTATGCTACCGGAGCTCGAGTCTATGGGCCTAAATTCCAAGGAACATCTACCCAATTTCATTGTAAGTTAATATGGTTTCAACAGTGTCAACGGTGGCCAAATCTGGATGCTGTCGGACAATCAAGTAGCTCTAATGGCCCTATTTCATCAGTTCAAAGGCATCGGTTTACATTGTTCCAAATTGTTTAAAAATCAGCTTGAGAGTGTATTTAATGTAGTAAAACTTCAAACATTGAGTGCAAATACAAAACTACACAACTTTGCTAAGCTACAGTGCGAACCCGTTGGTCTTAATTTTTCCTCTTCCTTACTCTTATATGGACTTGCGGAAGATAGAGTTCATTTACTATAATAACTGATAAACTAAACACATCCGAAGAAATTGATTTTTTTTTATAAATTTAATTTCAGTTTGGGGGCAATTCCTCCTCGGGATAGCACGTGTTTGAAACTTCAATGCAATTACATCTGTTTTAATGGAAAGTCTGCAAATATCCAAGAAGAAATATACGCTGTAGAGGTTAGTATTGTTCAACTTAGTGCTATCTAAACTGCTTTCAATTTTACTTCAGAACTACGATTGCGGAATGATAGACGAACTTCATCTGTACAACTACGATTTTCCGAAAAATAACATTCCCAAGCAATTTCTTGGAGAAGTCGCCGATCTGGTTAAACACTTGTTCATCTACGCATCCAACGGTAAAACCATCGAATATATTGAAGATGGAGCATTTAAAAGTCAGACTATAATTGGAGTTTATTTGGAAAACCTTAAACTCCATAAGATAAGCAAAGGGATTTTTACAAATTTGAGCGAAAAGTTCACAGATTTCACGCTGATACAGAAGGAACATCCATTGGACTACATTGATGCGAACTTTCTCGAAGCCATAAAGTATCAAATCAAGAGGATTACCATCCAATCCGGGCTTGCATCCGTCACCAACATCACAAACACTAATTGTCTTCTAAACAGTTTAGAGGAGGTGAACCTTAGCAATAACGACTTTGAGGATAGCCTGTCTGAGTCGAGTTTCAACCAGTTGTCGATGGTGGAAAAGCTGAACTTGACGCATTCGAATATATCCCATTTGCCCGAGTCTATATTCGCCGGCATAGTAGGCACCCTAAAGCTACTGGACCTGTCAAACAATAAACTCAAGGTCATTAGCCAAAATATATTTGGATGGCGGGACCTGAGTAAAAGTCTAGCCATACTTTTGACTGGAAATCCTTGGGAATGTACTTGCAGTCTTCGAATGGAAATGCTCGTTATCTTGCAATATCAGACCGAGAAGGTTTATTGTGAAACACCTGAGGGTGTGTCGGTCACAAATCGTAAACTTTGTATCAGCATTGAAGAGAGTAATAACACTTGCTTGGAGGAAGATTGTGCGGAAAGTTCGAGTGGGGGCTCCGCAGCCCATCCACCATATATGCCAACTCCGTTGCCAGCATGGTCTACAGAAACTCCATTACGGTCGACTGACCCCGCATTCATCACTGATTTAACTACCGAAATGAGTAGACTTGTAGGAATGCAGTGCCGAAAAGGAAAAGGCAGTCAAGAAATGGAGGAATTTTCCATTCAATGGCCAACTGTGCAATTTGACATTGTAGAAAATGAGGGCTTTGAAGTCGACATCGCAGTGCACACTAGTTTAAATGGAACCTACGGTGTCTTGTGGTTCAGTAAAGTAACTACTCAGTACTACAAAATGGAGATGAATTATAAGGACTATGGTCTCGGTTGTAATGGGTTTTTGGAGGACTTCACAACAATTAGGAATCTTATGCCGGATACGGCGTACACGTTTTGTATGGTTATGAAAGACGAACTCACGGTCTCACCGTTCTCGTGTAAATCAGTCCATATTGGCGGCAACTTGAACATCAAGTACAATGCGTGGCTAACAACCAAAATGAAGGCGGCCGGCATTAGTCTCGTTGTTATCGGGATTGTGCTGTTCCAGTTTTTGGGTATCCTCATAATTTTTCTTCTGATCAAGTGGAAGCCAACCCTCTTGAAGGGAAGCAAGCGAGTGGCTATGCAGAAGAATGACTCAGCGAATATTATCGTTTTCCCTGAGGACAGGACGATGCAAAAGTTCCAAGAGAAGCAGGAACAGATTGCGAAGAGGAATTCAAGGGGGTGAGTAAGGTCTACAGGTTTTAAGATAACGCTTTGCATAAAATGTTGTTGTAATTTCAGGTCATCACTTCGACGTTTCTCCTCAGTATCGTTGGCTAGCTTGGACAGCAACCAGAGCTACATGAATCCAGTAAATCCGAATATATATGAAATGATTCCAGCATATCAGCGTTATTTGCCAACATGTAGCAGTGAAAATGGCGCAGATGCCAGTTATGCCGAAATTCCCTTCAAGAAGAAGCGTACCTCGAATGATCCATTGCCAACAGTACCGACTGCATAAAAGCCAAGCAATCCCATTTTAGTGGTGGACAGACGGTAGTTGTGTATAGTGCAGAACAGTGAACGTTAGAAATTGGTGACACGTGAACATGACAAATGTGTCTAGTACATTATTGAGAAATATATTATACAGTTTATACGACGCGACTGTAGTGTGTTATTTTTATTAGTTTTGGCCGCCTGATTGTGGTAGGTAACTCTAATGTAAACCTGAGCTTTTAATCACTTGAAGTCGAGTATAAAATATGTGCTACCTTGGAGCATCAGCAACCAGAACTCTTGAGAGACCGACTTAACATTGCAAGGAGCAACAAAACTCATAACTCAATAATATATGAGGTGTAGTTCTCGTCGCTCAATTGGCGTAAGTGTTGTGTTTGGTCATTTAATGGTGTGTCAAAGTGCAAGTTCACCTTCCTGATGGGGAAAAAACAATTATATCTTTCCAAGGCGAATAAATACGGGAAACAATCTCTCAGAAACCATCCGATATTAAATAAGTGATGTAGATGGAGATAGCTATAATTTCAGCCAAAGCTTTGGTAACAGGTTGTTTGGTATAAGCAACGTTTAGAGATTATGAACGCACAATATTTGATAGTGGCTAAATGGTCTGCAAAATCTCTAATAATTCTGCGTACATTTAATCCTGCTTGAAATGCATAGGGCTGTACTCATAATCGTTGGTTTCAAAGCCATAAATTCTTTGACTACACAACCAAAATGCAACTCATTCATAGACAAATAGAATATAAAGTACTAGTTCATATAGGCCCACGAAGCTTATATAAATCATAATATTAAAAAAGCAAAATTGTGTATTTTGTTGCGGAAAAAAATCACTCATATTGGAGAGAAATAGATTTTCAATAATCAATAGAGGAAATGCTCATTGCAACAAGCACATTCACTTTATCAGGTGCTGCGATAAAAGGCCGCAATAAAGATAAAAACTCACTAATTCATTGAATCAAACCAAACAGACGCAACTGCATAACTTAATTAGATTTATTTTACCGAATTCATTTAGTCAGTGAGCGGAAGTCGCGAGAAATTCAGTCGCATCAATCCTCCTTCGAATTTGTGGTAAAAAATGTTTCATAAAAAAAAATTTACACTCGTCGATGAGAAAAAGGAAAAGAAAATGTACGGTGCGACAAATAATAAGTAAGTTTTTAATTGAAAAAGGACAAATTCGTTGTTTTTTTCTAATAAGTAGCAAACGGTTCTCAAAAGGGTAAAAGACTGACAGAAGGGATTAAGAATGGCAGTCTTTCTAAATTGGTCATGCTGGTACCTATAAAATTATGTTTTTTGATTTTGTCGTTGCATTATCTGTTTCTTCTTTTACCAACATTATATTTCATCATCGATTACAAGGACAACAAACTCTTCATAAATGCTTTCAGTTAGTTGTAACCAAAACTTTTGCCACATACCTCGACGGACAGCGAATCGTAGGGTAAAGGCCCCTAATTTGAGCCCCCACCCAGTAATGAGCCCCCTGGATTTTTTTCATTTCCGTTACTTCTTTACTAGTATTCTTTTAATTGTTTTCCTTTATGGGGTTTTCCCAGTTGGTAACAGAAATTCGGTAAATGCGGACGTTTCATCCGTGTGTTGTGCAAAAGTGTTTTTAGCCAGTTTTGTTAAGAAAGCATTTATTTAAAGCAAGTGAATAAGTATTAAGTTTAAATTTTATACTAACTTATGCATGTTTATATTAACAATTAATTTTATATTAAACATTCTGGAAAATTGTTTATTTTTAAAATATAGTAGGGGCCCACAACTGGGATTCAAAAACAATAAGAATCCAATAATGAGCCCCAGGGGTGCTCACTTTTGGATAAGCGCAAAAAAATGTTGTTCCATTTACAAGCCAGGCCGATTAAAAAAAAAAAAAAAAATTGGCGCAACAGGTCCGTATGGACCCAAGCCTAGCTTCTCACAACCATTCGTCTTGTAGGAGTTTTTATTTTTGGGACGAATGGAAGGGATCTACAATTTTATGCCGAGTCCAAACGGCCAATTGAGAAGCTCTTTCATGACAGTTATACTCTCGGATATTTGTCAGACGTTCGCGAGAGGTGGCGCAGTGAAAAAAACCTTAAGTTGGAATTTGGGTTTTTCTCGGGATTCGAACCTGGGACCCCTCGCTTAGTAGTCCAACACACTAACCACTAAGCCACTGCGCCGACAAGCCAGGCCGATTACTATATAAAATATTTATAAAATTACTCGTTCATCGCCCGTTTGTTAGTTTTAAGGCTGTGAATTATTAAAATTGGGGAAAAAGTAATTTAGTACAGCTATTAAAAATGGCCTTTTTTGATTTTCAATTTTTATAAATTCCAAATTAATCGGAACTATAATATTATTCGTATTAAACCCATAATTATACTATGTACCTACTCTTTTTTTGTATATTTGTTTTGTCTAATGTATAGGATATCTTACGTGAATGTTTTTCTATTGTTATTATTAATATTATAATTATTTGGTAACATTTTTCTTGCTCATACCAAACCCTAGATTTATCAACTTATGTACAACTTATGTATTGAAAAAATGGTCTTTCAATACACGCAGCTTCAAGACATTATAATATTCCAAGACCCACTCTTCAAAATCGGCTGCATAACCGTTCTTTTAAAAACCAAAAAGGACCCTTAATAATTCTTACAAATTAAGAGGACTCACAGATTATAATTTGGATTTTGGAAAATCATGCAAGAGGCTTTCCAAGACGATGATGATTGACCCAGACAAAACAATAATCCTGGACGTTAGTGGTACATCGGATTTTTGAAAAGGCATCTTAAAACAGCCAAAAGAACGCCTGAAGCTGTAACTGATGCTAGTGCCTGTGTATCTGAAAAGGATATAACTGTGATGTTCACTTTTCCCGCCAATGGGCTAAAAATAAAGACAATCGGGCTTACTACTAATCAAACACTAATGTCGACGATTAGCTGGTTGTCAGCTTTAGTAAAAATATATAACATTAGTGAAACGGTACCAATAAACAATTAGATCTCCAAATTTGCTAGTGCGACAACTTCCTTAGAATCCATAATATTTTTTGTCATCGTAAATGATTATTTATAAATACAAAAGAATTCCAAAGGAGGTATTAGATTCGATCCCAGACGGTATATTGTATACCAAAACGGACTCCGGTTGGATGATTTCTGAAGCGTTCCTACTTTACATAGAAGAAACCTGACGAAAAGTAACGTTATGAGGCGTTAATATCAATGTTTTTTTGTATCATCTACCTATTTATCTGAAATGAAGCTCGTTACTATTTTTCTTTTTTCTTTGAATAATAAAACTTAAAAATAAAAAAAAGGATTTATATGCGGGCTCGTTATTGGAACGGGAGGAGCTCAAATAAGGAACATGGGGGCTCAGTACTAGAACACTCCGTATTTTTCTAAATATTTTCATTTTACTTAAATCGTATGAAAACTAACAAAAAGATAAGCCATTTAACAGCAAAAAATGAATCAATCCTTTATAAAAGGAAACACTTGTTTCGATATATGCAAACACTTAATTTTGAGGAAGCGGCAAACTCAAAACTATCGTTATGGGGGCTCTCTACTGGGGCTTTTACCCTAAACTTTTGTATATTTATTTCTGTTCTTGTATATTATTCTACGCTATCGATAAACCTATACAGTTAGGTCTTACTTCTTTTGAACAGTTTGAAACAAATCGATTTATTTCCCTTCAATACGTTTGTGGGTATCAATTGGATGTGAATTACAAACTTCATCGCATCTATACAGTTCAAAGGTAAAAAGTTTTTTTTTTTCCTCGTTGCATATTGAAACCACCAGTGAACTTTCTCGTTCACTGTCATTCAAGTCGGAGATGATCACTTTCCGGGTAAATTTATAGTCCGTATTAACATTTCAAAATTGGTGCATGTCAATTCAGTTGTTAAAAAGCGATCTCTAACTGCCTCATATACAAAGCTTGAAGCAAATTTATGCAGTGGTTTACCGGACAGCTGCTGTGGAGACGCGGATAGAGGTTTTTGAGTTCTCTTATTTCGATGACGAAATTTTGACCGAGGAAGGAAATATAAATATTTTGTTACGTCCACCCACCTATACAAGAAAGTTTAAAACAGAGACAAATGATACTGTATTGTCTCTGGTTTAAAATATCAGTTGGGAATACAAATTATATAAAACCGGTAACCTTACAGGTGCTCTTCTGTCCCCCCGGCCGTATTTATTTCAATCTTTGCGATAGAGCCTTACAAAATATTTGAAATGTTATTCCTTTTTAGTTGGGTTAAATACGTGGTCCTGTTAGCGCTGGTCACTTTTATTTCAATGATGATATTGGCAAATGTTAAAAGCAAAAGCTACTACCAGAAGAGGAAGGTTTCAGAGAAGCTCGCTCTCAAGTAAGCTATGATTCAAAGTATATCCTTTGTCTACATTTCATCTTCCTTTTAGTTCTGAAATTCGGTCAATAACATCGTTATATCAAACATCAACACGCGAACAAGAGTGCAGCAGTAAAGCTTGCGCAGTTACTTGCTTTGGTGACATGACCAATCTTAACAAATATTTGCAGAGCCTAAGAGGCTGCGGTTCGTATACGCTTCGAATTTCTGAAGCAACGTTTCCTGATGACCGACTTCCTAGCAACTGGCTGCAAGGAAACTTCGTTTTAAGCCTCATTGTGATCAAAACGAGCACGTTAAGAGAAATAGCAAGTGGGGCCTTTAACCACAATGCGGCGGCTAACATAGCAGAGCTCGAATTAAATGGAGTGCAACTGGAAAGTCTTACCGAAAATACATTTATTGGCTTACAGGCAATAAAAACGTTTACTTTAGTTAATAGAATCCCTGAATTCTCGGGAGATGCATTCCTAAAACCGATGGAAAAAACTCTGCAAAAGATTGTCATACAGCATGTCACTAGTATACCCACTGATCCCGCACCTTGGCTGCGTGGTGGTAGTTTTGAAAAACTTATTACAATCGTTTTTGACGGCAGCAACCTTGGAGGATACGTAAAAGCGGACACATTTCAACATATAAATGGGGTCCAAATTATTATGCTGAATTCGTGCAAAATTACACACATTGCGGATGGAACATTTGACTTTATCATGAACAAAATATTGTTTCTATTGAGTTTGCAAAATAATCAATTAAAGCGACTTCGTGGAGAATACCTGAAAAAGGTGGGACCATTAAAAGGAGTAGACTTACTCAATAATCCGTGGGATTGCACATGCGAGCTTGAGGAGCTTATAGGAGAATTTAAAAGATACCCAGATGGCTTCAACAATAAAACGGAATGCCAAACACCGCCAAAATTCGCTGGAAAACGAATGGATACCGTCGATGTAGAACGCTGCGAAGATACAACAACAACCGTAGTCAAAACGCCTTCACCCCCAACAATGGCCCAAACCTCAAGTAGTTCAACAACAGATCCAGACCCAAAAACGACTCCCTCAACAACTGACCACCCAACAAGTTCTGCTGAATCAAAACCACCATCTATTGCCACAGAAACAGACCCAAAACCGACCCCCAGCACTGTCACGTCTCCGAGTACTCTTCCTCCTTCAACAAGTACGTATGGGAGTTATTCCGATTCGACACCTACAACTGAGTCTTCTGAAACACCAACGACCCCCAGCACTGTCTCGTCTCCGAGTACTCTTCCTCCTTCAACAAGTACGTATGGGAGTTATTCCGATTCGACACCTACAACTGAGTCTTCTGAAACACCAACGACCCCCAGCACTGTCTCGTCTCCGAGTACTCTTCCTCCTTCAACAAGTACGTATGGGAGTTATTCCGATTCGACACCTACAACTGAGTCTTCTGAAACACCAACGACAGCCACCCCAAAGAATGCAAGCACGCCAGATCTTGTAACTCCGACAACACCAACCACAAAAGTGAATGATGATGGCGGAACAATCCCTCCACCGCAAACAACGCCTTCGCCACAAAATCGAACCACAACCTTGTCGGAAGACACAATTTTCGTTGAATGTCAGCGGTACACAGTGGAATCATCAAAATCCTTCAATGAACCAGAGTTTTTCGTAGAGCTATCTCGACCAGATACCCACTTTGGCATCACATCTCTCAGTCAGACAAGAGCTCAGCTAAAAATAGATAACCCTTCCGAAGATCTGGCTCTGATATGGTTCTATGAACAACCAAGCACAACCGGTTCTGGAGAAAACACTCGAATTGTTGGGGAGTTCAAGATGGGCTGCCAGAGTGCTCTTGAAAATTTCCTGATCATTGAGGGCCTTGCCCAAAAACGTGCGTACACCTTTTGTTTGGTTAGAGCAGGCATACAAGTGATTTCCCCGTTTAATTGTCTGTCGTTTTTTTCGAATGCCGAAGGAGTTGGGCTGGTAGATGAAAGTGATGTTTGGCTGAAATGCGAAGACCAGGCCCTCACAATCGGCCTTCTCAGTGTAGGCCTTATTATTTCGATATGTTTGGGCATAGTCGGCATGTACATGCTTCTTAGGCTTAACCCAGCACTGCTTAAAGGAAGCAAGCGGGTGATTGTGGTTAACCGAAGTACGGGGGATGTTCTGATCCTACCGAGACCTTGTACCAAATCATCTGTGACAGACTCGGAGTTTTCTTACAAGAACACGTAAGCTGTTAAAATATTAAACATGGTGGATGCAAACTAACCTTACTAAATAACCTCTGTTTTACAGTTTCGGTGCGAATACAACAGTCAGGCAAAGACGGTTCTCAGAGACAAGCATTCAGAGTGGACTTAGTTACATGGTGGCCAATAACTATGAGGATATCGAGTACCGGTGGAAGATGAATGTCGTCAATGATATGATTTATGCAAATCGAGTACCGAAAAGTCCGGCGCCGCCTCTACCCAAAAGGGTGTCGCAGGATAAAACCGCACCCAAGGATAGTGAAGACAAAATGAAGGTCTCAGTAATTCTTCCGAAGGGCAATGACTACGGATATATAGCCTAAGGGAATTGCAATAATTTAAGTGGACCTTGTCAAAAATAAATATTCTTTGCAACTATATTAAGTTCGGTTGAGTCTTGTTGTTATTTGATGCGCATGAAGGCGACGACAATGGCTCATTAGACCCATGCAAGACACTCTATTAAATCCGAGGAGACACTTACCTCTAATTAGCTTTCGACCATCGACCAGCCTTTCCGATGGCTTGTATAAGGAGGTTAGTTAGGTTAGGTTAGGGTGGGAGGGCAGTTTTGCAGCCGATGCAAATTTCAGCCGGAAGCCGTGAAGGCCCATTGTGAGTACCCACCGAAAGCGGATTCTTTTCATATGAAACCTTAACTTTGTAGTAAGACTCGGGTATTACTTCAAAAGCATTGACTTTAAATACTTGACACCGTACACAGGCGTTGTACGTTATAGATTCCAAAAAAAGTACAGTTATAAAAAAGCTAGCACCTTGCTTCTCCATACCTTTCTTTTAGGAAGGATGGACATGGACAAGTCTGTTTATGGCTAGGGTAGGTTAGGCTATAAGAACTTTTCGTGGAAATTATTCGATTAGAGTTTTTTTTTTTTACTTCTTGGGTGTTTCCACTCTGAAATAGGTGGAAGAACCCTTTACCTTGAGTTGATTAGACGGTGAGTGAGTCAGCCGAACAAAGCGGTGCTTTATATCTCCCTTTATCTGCGGCATCACTTAAGCTGTAAACGTTAAATTTGCAATCCTTTGGCAAGGATTTGAAAAAGAGTGTTTCAATATTTTTGGTGATTGATTGGGGTTTGGCGATTCAAGCTTCTGAATCATTCTATACGGCGACAGCGTTTATTTGTCCATAAGCAATAAATATAATATGTTTAGGAAGTGGAGCCAAAGTCGGTGGAGATAAGAGTTCCATTTCGATTGGTTTTCGTCAGGGTATGCAGTGGACTATTATTTCAATCTCGAAAGCATTCCCCTCCCCTTAAGAGACACGACGCAAATTACCAGTCAGGACAAAGTATTTTCCGCCTTAGTAATTGATTTAGTGAGTAACGTAGTTTGAATTTTACTAGCGCTGTTGTGGAAAAAGGCAGTCTTTTCAGAAGTGCTTCCCTCACTTTTTGTATTTATGAAAATATTTCAACAAGTTCAACCGTGTGCCGTAAATCTATTCATATAATCAATTTACGAATGTAAATCATATGCTTAAGCCACTCCAATCCGCCGTATTTGTGCGTCGACCCCAATCTTATCAGGACATCATTATCAACAAAATGTACGAGTATAATTGACTTTTGATACATATACGATAATAATTTTCAACGATGATAGCATGAAAGCTAGATAAGGCCGACAGAATACAACGGATATACAGCCTAGGTAGACGGCAGATGGTTAACATTCGGAAGCAAGTAGTGTCACAGCCATGACATATTCTAAGGATTCCAAGCATGAAAATTACTCGGGGTAAGAACCACTCAATAACTCTTAACACATGAACTTTCAATAATCATAATTCTAAGGGCCGGCAATGTCCTTCAACAAAGCGATACGCTGATCAAAGCCTGCGTATGGTTGTCGGCAGCAATGTGCGGAGCTTTGGTGGTCATCCTTTTTTTTATGGCGCATCCATCTACAAAAGTCAGCATAGCTTCGGAAGAGCAGACACTCAGGACAAGAATAATGCACAAAGTTGAAGACGAGTTCGTGATGGGGTCCTGCCAGTTGATAAACTGTAGTATCGGATGTCGGAACACGAGCGACATTTTTTTAGACGTGTTTCAAGCTCTTGAAGTGAGTATTTTGTTGGCCGCACACGTTATTAAAGTAAAACCAAGTATTTTAGGAGTCATCATGTGAGGACGATGTCCTCCTTTTCATATACAATCAGGTCTTCCCAGACAGCACGCTGTCAAATAGATGGCTTCCATCCAATAAGGTCATCAAGGAAGTCTCCATTGCCAATGGCGATTTTAACCACATCAAGAATGAGGCCTTCAACTCTCTTGGCTTCACAATCACACACGACCTAAAGCTGGATGGTATTCATATACCCATCCTTAGTAATGGAGTCCTCCTTGGCTTATCGAAGCTCAATTGGCTGCACATAGTCGGAAAGGTTGGCGAAGTTCACAGATGTTTTTTTCAACCCGTCCAATCTTCCCTTATCCGACTGACACTTAATGTTGGGTTATTGATTTCCGGCGAGAGCAATGTATTCGGCATAAGTTTTTTGCCAAACTTGACAGCTTTGGATCTTAGTGACAACACTATCGTGGGTTCGGTTAGCAGAAATTTCTTCGCAGCCGTGCCAAATATAAAGTTCTTAACCCTGTCCAATTCAAAAATCACATCATTCGACGAAGACGCCTTCATTGACATAGAAAAAAGGCTTCAGCTCCTGGACTTGAGTAACAATCTACTAACTTCTGTCGATGTTAGCTCTTTTGAAAGGATCCTCGTTCTGGGAGTAATCAACATTTACCTGTTGGGCAATGACTGGTATTGCGACTGCGAGTTAAAAGCATTGACCAACTTGTACCACATGTATGAAGATCGCTTCAGAGACATACCCTACTGCAAAGGTCCACTGCCCCTCTATGGAGTACTATTTACGAATGTAAACTTTGGCATAGAATGCATTTCAAAAAGCGATGAAGAACTGACACTCGACACTACAACGTTTGATTATGTAGACGAGGAATCGTCTGCAACGGAGACTACAAATGAAATTACCAAGCCCAATCCTACGACAGAAATATCGTTAAGTGAGGGGGATATTCAATTGTCGCCTTTCCAAATGAGATGCATGTCAGTTGTGCGCTTAGACACGTCCGAGGACTCATCATCAAGCAGTGAACAGATGGAGTACTTTCTGTTCGAGCCGCCCTGTCATGAGTTCCAGCTGAATCTTATGAAAAACAATTCGGTTCAAGTTCTTGTTGAGGACGCCGATGAGCACATCAATATTGTTTGGTTCAGTGACGCAATCGAGAACTTTGTTTCCACAAATGATGGCATAATAGTGGACTACAATTGTGAGGGATACACCAAACCATATCTTATAGTCGACGATCTACTTGCAAACTCGGCCTACACCTTCTGTATGGTACCAAGAGGAACGCACGCCATAACTCCTTTCAATTGTTTGCCCCTTTACATACCGGTCAGGGAGAAAAGCGATGACATCGTTTGGATATCAGTCAATGAAAGACCATTCACAGTTGGAATAGTTTGCCTGATTTTTATATGCTCCATGTTTTGTGGCGGAGTTATTGCATATTTCGGAATCAAAGCTTACCCCGACCTTTTGGAGGGCAGCAGACATGTGCTGGTGGTCAAAAAGTCCGACAAAACTTGTTACGTTTCAACTATTACGGATTATATGGAGGATCAAGCGATGCGGGCGGATAGCTTTTGCAAGAAAGACTGTTTAAATAAGTAAGTCATTTGAGACACTTCGACATTGTATGGTTTATATTTTATGTTTTCCGCAGGATTTCTTTGTCTTGCACGCAACCATCATCACAAAATCTAGCACCACTACATAGAAATGATATCAAAGAAGAATCGTTAAGAGAAACCGATGATCACTACGAACTGCCATCTGCCTACAGCCCTCATATACATGATTGCCAAGTGGAATGCGTTCCTAATAAGTACGCCACGAGTCCCAAATATCCGCCACCATTGCCGAAACGTAATTCAGACATTGTTCTGTGTAGCTCAAACTGACAACTTTTAACCGAAAGGGACTACCCGCAAATGAGCTTTTTACACGTTAAAGGTTTCCTTGTTCCCTGTAAAATGAGTACTTTACTAAATATATATATAAAGATTATATTGATTTATAAAATCACGTGCTTCGTTTACGTCAATACAGCCTAGGGTTTTTTAAGAATTTTGTAAATGCTTAACTCGCAATCTTGCAACTTCTTGATGTAGAATTTTAGAGCATTAGTTAATGCTTCACCGTAAGCATCCTAGAGTAACTACAGCTACGACACCCATTTTTGTAGGTAGAATACTTTTCAAGAATCATCCCAACTAAAATTTGTTCACACTGTTTGCAAATGCAAGCACAAAATAGGGATGTCATTGGTCATAATGGCCGGACTATTGAGCGGCTATAATTTGTTGGCTTACACAGAAAAATTTCAGAACTCTGGTTCTGCTTAATTTCTTATAATCACACTGTTGCTTGGTAGTATGGTAATTTAAAGATGTGTCGGACATCTCTGTTTCGGATTCAACAACCGCTGTCGATTCATTACCTAATCCCTTTAGCCTATCCCCAAACAATTGCAAATATCGTACATTCTGGCAGTTTCTATCGAGGGGTACATGCTAAATATACGAAAAATCCGCCAACCGAAATAGCTAATGAAATTCTATTTTTACCTAAATGTAGAAAGCAACTACATTTTCTGTACAGTCGTCTCGTGAACATCTCGTGTTCACCGGGAAGGGGTACAACAGGTGAAATGTACACAGTCATTTGCCAAATGGAATAAGACGAATCCGTATGCCAAATTGACCGAATGCTTTACTTAAACAATTTAAATAACCAGGGCAATTTGTTTTTGAAATCAAAGTACAAAGCTAAATATGTTAGCGTATTTTTTTTTTTTTATTTAAACCACAAGTGAAAAGCAGAGTCATATTATTTTTTTAGTATATAAGTTAACACTCGATGACATGCGCTTCTGAAATATTTCCAATTGAAGTTCCCGTATCATAGATGGCCCAACACAATAGATCTTTTCTGGTCGCAGTGTACAGGGCCTATTTCTTACAATACAATCATAGATGGCCTATCACTTATGGAAGGAATTCCTAAGCGTTATGAGAAACCACTGAACAATTTCTATTTATTTCTGTACGAATCGGTCTATTAAAAAATAAGTATAGCGTCATCGTACCGACAGAGTCGTACCCCCTGCGGCAGAACTCATACAGTAGGACTTTTTGAAAGTTAATTTGTTGGTGAATATTGCGCAGAGTACCTATTAATTAAGTTACCAACTCATAAATGGTGTCTAATTACAAATTTTGTTATAGCATACTAAATTTTATTGCGAAATGCACTTTATTTCACATTTATTAAGGTAAAGGTGTTTCCAGTGTCATACATATTTTTATCTTACAATGATGCATATCTTTCCTGTGAAACCGTAGTTTAATATTTTTCTAGTAGGAATTTGTAAGCACTTATCTTATTTGCTTGAAAACTTTTCTGTTAATTTTTGCATGGTTTTTGAATTTCATATTTCTTATTATATTTGAAGTCTGCCGGAATAATTACAATCTTTCTGAAATCTAATCTTCTGTTGAATATATTAAAAACATACATTTTGTTTATAATATTCGTTGTTCACTGGTAATCGCGGTGTCTGGTAAGGACCAAAAATAAATTATTGACACAGAGTGTACGATTGGCAGCGAATGAACAATTCTGTTCATACTCTTATAAAACGACTGTAAAATCGGGCAATTTTGGCAAAGTTTCCTGGCGTTTTTACATGCGGCACAGGCAAAGCACCTCGATTTATAAATATACATGTATTGTATATAGCTGGTTTGTACTTTCGTTACAGAGAATGTACACACACACAATAACAAAACGATTTCAGACTGCACTTGACCTCACTGAGCAGTATTGCAATAGAAAGCGAATAGAATGATGCATTTTTAATACAAAAAAAAATAATTTAACATTGCAACGTATGACCTTTGTCAGATTTCTTGGAATATAAGTGCAATTAAAGGGTCGCGCTTACAACAAATTTGAAACGTAGGTGGCGGACACAGTGCCCATGTTAAATATTATTCCAAAAATTAGTGCCACATTTGCTGATTATGTTCCACAAATATAGTAGGGTTACATGAATAAAATGACATCAATAACGAATATTTGGAGTGTATCCTTTATCGCTTTAGACCACAATTGATAGAAGAGGACAAGGCGACTACGACTTGCAAGCAGGCAACTCATGGTATCGGGGGAAATAATTTGGCGCAATAAATCCATTCATCACTGATCTAATAAATTATTTTTAGTTACTTATTTGTTGACAAGCAGCTCAGCAAAGGATAGAGTAACTTTGTACGATCTCCACTTTGAAATACATACACATACACACGTACATCAAGTGCTTTGCTATTTTAAAGTCATTTTTCGAGTTGGTGTTTCGTTATGGTTACGAATCCTCCTTCTACATACTTATTAATTTATTATAACAATAAAGCAAATATAAAGTCAATGGGATAATAGTTATGTCAGTATTTACAGCTTTAAAATCGATGTCAGATTTAGTTAAAAATGCACCATAATAAATTAGATTTTATAATAAATATTTAAAGAAATGGAAGCCCTACAACACGTAACAACTGAAATTGGATTTAAAAATTAAAACCTACCAAAATCGACAGTTTTCACTCACAAGGAAACAAATATAATCAAATATCATTTCATAAACAGTCGTTTTTATACAAGACTAAAGTCAGCGAAATCCCAATTAGCAAAATTTCCCATTTTCAAAAAATATGTATCCGAAATAATGCTGGAACTTTGAAAAACTGGAAAAAAAAATGATATCTAAGAAATTTCCGTCGAAGTTTCAATGTGATTTTCCTTGTTTTGTTTCCTGGGGCAATACATAACAAAAACAAGTAAAAGTGTTATCATCGGCCTGGCCTGGTGGAGGGTATCAAAGCCTCCACTGCATATAAGTCATGCAAAACTGGTTTTGTATGGGAGGTACCAGAACTACTTGACCGACATAGCCCAGTTTTAATACCAACCTGACGACGATAAAAGTAAGTCCTCTCACAAAATCTCACTTGCCTAGGTGGATCTGTATCGACGCTATCCTGTTTTCAACAGACAGAGAGACACATGGGCCCAATATTGATTTTGTAAGGGAGGTATCCGAACTACTTGACCGACATAGCCCAGTTTAAATACCAACCTGACGACGACAAAAAGAAATCTTTCACCAAATTTCATTCGCCTATGTCAATTCCTTTGGGCGCTATCGTGCTTTCAACAGACAGACGGACAGACAGACAGACGGACATGGCTAAATCGATTCAGAATGTGATCCTGATTTTATATACTTTATGAGGTCTCCGGTGACTCCTTCTTGAAGTGTAATGACAAAGTGATACCTTCCTGTGGAGGGTATAAAAAAAAACAGAATATACATATAGACATTGCATATACTTTCAAGTGGAAAAGTAAAAATAAAAGCGGAAGCGGTACGAAATTTGTATGGCACATATAAAAAGGTCACAGACTGTTCTAGAATTTAATAGTGCCACAGTCGTTTGTCAGTATGATGCCGTCCATTTGCGCCAATCTTATACACCAGCGCGAAGCTAGGCCTAAAGCTCATAGTAACGTAATGGTGTAAGCAATTTAGTGTTTTAAACACGGCCAGTTTAAGATAATGTGGACAGATAAAGCCTTCACAGCCGTAGTGGGGCCGCGAATTAGAGAAGGACCCGAGCATAGTCGGTGAGGAAGCTTATTCAAAAGCGGTGACTGGAAATGGGCTTATATTCAGCTCAATTAAAAGGAAAATGTTAAAATTAAAATAACAAATACCTACAATATACAAAACAAAAAATATTAAAATTAATGCCTAATTTGTTCTTATATTGTTAATCTGAATATCTTTGCCATAATATCTCTGGCAAAACACTTGCCCTCTAGAATACATGGAAACTAATTCGTTTTATGTCAGCCAACTAATTACCACTCGATAGGTGGACAAATATTTAAATTGTACGTTATTTTATCGACACATTGATTTGTAAGTTATTTGCCAAAAAAAAAACATGTATTGCATGTAGCCTTTTTTAATTCAATTAAAGAAAAAATGGACATGTCTGTATACCACGTAAGAACACGTCAAATATGCAAAGTGCAATTCGTCGTATTCAAAATGTGCTTCGCTTGTGCATCTGAAATTTGTTTGCGATGAAGGCTTATCACTTCGTTGTAGGTATATCACGGCTTAAGCCAGTGGTTAGTGGATCAAAAATGTCTCTTTGTACCTAGATACTATCATTCAAATGTAGAGTCCTCGATGCAAATTCCATGTGCATTTGTCAAAATCTTATTCCATTCTCCTATTCAAATTCTATTGAAACTTTTTTGCAAACGATCTGAAAAACAGAGATGCGTGAGAGCTTCGCCCGGGGATCACCTTGCACAGATACCCTCAACCACATTTTAATCGGTTCCTTTATTTTCTGTTAAAACTACAAAAACCATAAAATTTCCACTAAAAACACATCCCATTACTCTTATACTGCACAACGGATTTATTTATTTTTTATTGCAATCTTAAAATTCCCAGCCAAATAGATGTATGCCGATATTCTGCTGCAGATGCAATGTGCAAGTGTTTTTCTTTCTAAGTGGATTCGCATTTTTATATATTTTTTTGTTTATTATTTTCTGGTGTAAACTGTAAAGTAGGTGGTATCCCAGCCAGACGTTGATGCCCTCCTATTTGTTGTTTAAACGTCTCATTTTCCAAAAGTGTATATAGTGATTTTATTTTGCATATTTTTTTATTTGTTACTTTTCAGTTTAGAGATTTTTTGGGGAATTGCCATTCAATGAACTGTCAACCGTGTTGATGTTAGACATAAGTGTGCTACTAACGCGGCCCAGTACGTTCATTGAATATCTTAAAGCAAATTTACGTAAAATGAAAATATGATGATGATTATAGTACGTTTCGGCGTTATTGAATTTTCTCTCTCGTCCAGGAGCTGTGGGAACACGTCCAGTCTTGCTTCGTCACTCAATTGATAACGTTTCGGAGGTGAACATTTATTTAAGGGAAAATAAAAGCGGATTTATTTTTTTTAAGTTAATGTTTGCATCGCTTCTTTGGATATTCGTGAAAAATTGTTGACCCAAGTGAATATTTTCTGTTTTTCTCTTTTTTGTCTATTTAATATACAAATAAAACTACATCAAAATGCCTTCGACAATGGTAAATAAAATAACACGCAAATGTTTTAGTTGTAATAATCATGCGATTATGTCATTTTATTGGATAGTTCCATTGCAAGTTGTTTGGCTGCCAATATAGATCAGTTTAAGGCAAAAGAATATTTTTGAAATAATGCCATCAAATTTTACTGCACAATATTCATTTATTACATCATTTTCATATTTAGTTGATCAAAAAGTAAAAAAAAGGGGTACCTGGGTGCATTATTTGTTTTAAACAAAAGTGTTAATCGTTATTAAATGTGATATAGACTAGACTAACTGCAATAGGTAACTATTGAAAGCAGTTAGTAAATATCTTATGACTCAATTAGTGACAGTGTCCTTTTACATGGAAATGTTTGTTTAGTTAATGGCCTAGTCCTGCGATGGTTAAATTTAAGTAATTGAACAAAAAAATTGATTAATTATTGTTACACACGTTTCTGGGTAAACAAGTTAAAACTTTATTTTAAGAGAGGTGATATCTATTATTATGGTTTTTAATTTGTAAATCATCGTTCGAGAGGAGCACTTTAAGCATTTTATTGTTTTGATTCTATGTGATCCAGAAATTTAGACAAAAATATGACCATCGATTTATAAAGTAGGTAGGTACCTTTTCCAGTGTTTTTACCAGGATATATTTTTTACAGTTTTGCTGCATACTTGTGGATTTCCTTGCAGATGTAGAGAACTATTTTATTATAGTTTTGAAAAAGATTAGTCTCAGATTAAGAGAACGAATTTAAATAAAATCGGAAGAAAAGTGTTACCAATTTGTTTGTCTGTATTATAAGTGTGTGAAAATCTTAAGATTTACAAAAAAATAATTTGAAGATCCATATGACGTGCATAGGCCTTCTTATCGCAAATATTTTTGGTTGAAAAACCCTGCAACAGATTGCACTGGCACCAGCGATGTTTAAACGAACGGTAAAACGTACGAATTTCTCAAATACGTATTGCCCACTTAAATTCCGGTAAAGAAAACCCATTAAGCCAATAACTAATTTTAAGCGCACATGAAGCGCTTTTATTACCTTTAGTTAAACACAGGATTGTTTTTGATTGATTGATGTTTCTCTTTATGATAGTGTTTTTCTGTTCGGGTCATTTGCAAACCAACCTAAATATGTAATTAGGAGCAGCCTGATATTGCACAACAGAAACCCGGAAAAGTGGACATTTTAGAAAGCACAAATCTACATATGTCCGAAAATTATATAGTTAACTTTAAACTTGTCGAGTGCAAAACAAAAGTGAATATTTACCATTCGACTTTTGTATTTCGAGAAGTATTCGCAATTAAGTTGGAACGTGGGAAACAATTATATCGTTCATTTCCCCCGAAGTTCCAATGCGATTTTTCAGTCTTTTGTATATTCCGCCCATTTCGAAATAGACGTGAATAGGTCTTTGTCTTCCAGTCATAAATTGATCAAAATGGTTAGAGGCGTTTTTGGAAATACATAATATATTATATATTTTATTATAACGCATGTCAATAAATCAAAATTAAAAAAAATAATCATAGTATTCACCAAAAGTATTTTCGTACTTGTTTGTACTTTGCAACAACCTGGCATGGAAACTCAGACCTTTTTCCTATATTTAAGAATAATTTCTTAGCAAAGGACGTATATAGATAAATCGGATCGGGCAAACACGATTGCATCACCCTGTACTTCTTGCATTCACACCTTTTTGAGAGCAGTGGCTTTTGTTAAAACATAAAATTAAATTTGTAAGGATTTCGCGTGATTTTAATGATGTTTCTATCTCTGCATACAGTTGACCCCCGATAAAAACGTTACCTCCTTGAACTAAATACAATTTGTAATCCCATACACCGAGAGCATAAAGCGGCTGGTGATCTGGCCTCGGTTGTTTAAAAGTGGAGCGTTTCTCTTTCGAATTTGAAATGTAAGCGAGCTTTGTTACTTCATCCACCCGTCTTTTGTTAATGAGCCATAAACGTACAAGTCGATTCTATGATCATGATCAACCTTGGCCAGTTTGCTTTATCACATACTGAAAAAACTGCACTAATTTGTGTACATAGTTTCATAAATACGCACATTTCCAAATGTCAAATCAACAGTTGTGGGCGAAAAGCACCCAACTAATATCAAAAGACATTTAAACATCAACAGATAAATAAATCCTCTTCCTAGTCTTTTGCTAGGCTGATCAAGACAAATGAACACCTCTACAATCTCGCAGTCCATCATGATCTTCCGATCACCAAAATATAAAATATATGCACAATTTCTTGGCTGGGTTCCTATTTTTGACACCCAGTCGCAGTTTTGGCATACTGCAATATTAGTCCAACACAACATCTCTCTGTTGTAATTTCGAAGGAATTCTTATACAAACAAACCAACAAAAATTATATTCTGCCCCTAGTGCACAGATATCTCTTCGCTATAAGTCGAAGGATTTTTTCTTCGTCAATCTTTATAATCCGTGTGCGAAGATCTAGAATCAGCTATAAAATTTTCTTCTGTTCGGGCACCCATCGATCTTCGAAGTAAAACAGAAAAAAAAAAACATCTGTCATACAGATAATTTTTTTTTGTTTTGTTTTTGACTTAAATTTAAGTGATCTCGGCAAAATTACAAAAACACATTTTTGTCTTTTGTGTAAATTGTATTGTTTTAGATTTTTTTTGAGTGTGGTTGGTTGGTCTCTGGTGGTTGGTAACAGCTGATTTAGCACTTCGGATGCATTACGTCTGGGTGCACCGCTGCATAGTTGCCTCTGCCCACACTGCACAACCACATACCTAATATTCACACTTGAAAAAGTGAAGAATTGCGAGGAAAATTTTTGGACTTATTATTCTGTATCCGATCGAATGAGGAGGTGTTGTGCGCGGTCCTCAGCTCCTTAGAACTAAAGATTCCACTAAATTTTTAATTCTTTTCCGTAACTACCGCTCCGAAGTATAATTTTTTTTATTTCCAACTTTTCAAAAGAACTCAAAACATTTCCAAAAACACACATCATCTTATTGTTTTCATTTTGTTGTAAAACTCTGTCAAGTGTTAAGTTTTTAGTAACCCGTTGTGTTTTGTGTTTCACATAAAATAGTTTACCATGGTGAGTGTTAAAAAAATGTTTTACTATGTAAAAAAAACAGTAGTTTTATTACACAATCCCCAGAGTGTTTCATTGCAAAACATAAAGGGAGATGCTAAAAGATTTGATGAATATCGCAAAAGTATTATTTTAAGAGAGGTAGTATTATATTTAGATCACAGGCAATCTAGCATAACATCGTCAGAATGGCGCACATGGCACCGAGATAGAAGAGCACTAGATCCCCCTTTAGATTGCGGTTGTGTTGCCTAACCGCAGTGCAATGCAATGGATGGCGATGGATGAGGTACCCATAGTCGTAGTTGCAGTGAAGGACAGTGAGATGGTGATTCTATGTTGTTGTTGTTGTGTCTAATGTTAAGTGCAACCCGAATAGGTAGAAGTTATTTGAAAATATTTATTTATAATTCGATTGTAAATGACACGTGAAGGAGATGAAGTCATGGGTGCCGCTACCGCCACTGCCGCCGCCGGTTTAGGTTCTTCATTGTGGGTGCTTATTTATGATAATGCGCATTGGGCGAACGCCGAACTGTGTATGTATTTTTTGAGTTATTATTGTCGTTTGGATGGCTTGTAACCTTTTATTTTATTATTTTATTTGTACAAACATACATAGTCAAGTCTATTAAGGAATAAGGGCAAAAAGTCGCTGCAAAGATGTTGAATTTATTTATAGGAAGAGGACTTGCATTTTGCAAGTCAGATTCATAAATATTTGTTGTTGCAGTTTCGTCTCTTTCTCTGTCTCTACGCAGATGATACTAAATTCTTCATACCATAAAATGGTAGTACAGTACCATTTATCGAAGTTTCGTGAAGCAGCGGGAAAATGGTGCTCTCTTTTGCTTTTCAAAGCTGTTTATCCAGATTATTGGGTTATGTAGCTATGATATTAATCCAGAAGCCTATTGAAAAAGCCAGGAATGATGTTGCTCAGAACTAGTGATGAGAGCATGGGTTTCATGGCCCGCCTTGATTATTTCCGAATAGAATATTGCCAAAAAAATATTGGAAAGTGGTGACAAGGTTGTACCGTTACTAAACTTGTAATTGAAAATTACAAATGACTTGTATTAATTTAAAATAAACCTTCAATTGATACTTTTTGGAGGGAATAGCAATTTGTTTAAACGACTGGTGCGGCGCGGTTCTTTCAAAAATTTTAGTTCTCATGTTTTCAATCTCAATTTTACAGGCTTGTAATAGACCGTCATATAATATAGATAACATATTAGTTCATGTATAATTTCCAAGGCGATTCGCATTTAATTCGCATCGAATTTTGCGGAAAAAGATTATTACCTATGAGAATCAGTGGCGAAAATATATCTGAGTTATCTGAAATTCTGACGAAAATTAGTGAAAGTATCCATGATACCAATGTGACGTGTTGATAGATTGTCTTCCAACCAAGTTCCTGTTCTATGTGCAACTTCATATGAGCACCATTCATTTTCAAAAACGCCTTTTCAAGTCGGTATATTGCAACAAAAATAAAAAATGTACACAAAAACAAAATCAAATTCTTAGTGTAAGCATATGGAGCTAGCAATTCAGTACAACGCAATCAATCGATAAGTTGACATTCGTGTGCCTCTCAGTCAACCAAGCACTACCATGAAGGGAAGCTAATATGTCTCGTCGAGTGACAGCGTTTGCTCTAGTTAAATTTCCCACTCTGTGTCAACCTGTCAATCACTTTGTTCCAAGACGAGAAACTATACAAGTACTGTTTAGTCATTAAAAGTGTCTGAATGGAAAATCTAAACAAAACCTAATCGCTGAACAGTATGTCAAAACAATATAATTATATCTTTGCTGTGCACAATTTTAACTACGAGCATGTGATTCACATCCTTAGCGAACACATGCAATGCCTTTGAAGTTTGAAGATGAAAAGCAATTGCCTCTGGCATCGCATTCCATCTCCAAGCTTATGCGTTTTGTTTTTGGTTTTTGATAAGAATTTTGTTTTCTTTTTCTTTTTCAGGATGAGCTAAACAAAGAGCAAATTGCACGTAAGTATAACTAAAGCAGTTCGATTTCAATTGCACGACCTTATGCGGATTTTGTCATTTAATATTTGAGAGAAACACATGCTAACCGCAATTTTTCGATATACGATCGCAGTTTAGTGTTGAGAATATTGCCATATATCGATGAAAGAGATCTGCGAGATAGAGATTTAATTTGCATTCCGGTTGAGTCGTAGTGTGTCTGGTTCTGGTGCTGTAGCTTCACAGGCAACCCATAAAGTATAATGTTAGAGAAGTCCTCAAGGCGGGTCGTCTACAAGTGACAAGGCCTCTCAATTACGGTTTTCTTTGCAACCGATTAGTGTACCTCATATAGGTAGCGGTATCGACTTGCGTCATACTCATGTGAACTTGTCAAATCATCGACTATCTGGTTCTTTGGTTGCGCAGTTTTGGATTGATATTCCACAAAATTTGCTCTGTTGCAAGTGGTGACCGCAGATGAAATAGGGAGCCATAACTTTGTAAGCAAGTATACGCAATAAGATGTAATTTCAAATAGCGTGGAATACTGTTAAGTAATCGGCAAGTGAAATGGAGAAGGAGTGCGGGTATTTACTATTCTGGGGCTTGTAGGTTATTCAACCAGCACCCACACAATTTGTTACGTAAGTCTAGGCAAAAAGAATGACACACTCGTGTGACAGATATTAGATACGAAAGTCCATTGAATTCTGCGTGATCGCGTGCGCTCATTCAACGGCGTGTATATCATACATTCGGGTTAGTATAAACCTTCCTAAAGGAGCTAGCATACAGTCGCCGTCGTAAATCGGCATTTGCTGCTTTTATATACTTGTTTGTAGATCACTTTGAAAGTAGAGCTACATTATTTGTTGGTTAGTGGGTATTTAAGCCAAATCCAATCGTATTCTGCTGGGACTATGTCCATCAATCAAGCGGCCAGCTGATCGTTTTAAATGTTTGCGCCCGAGCCTCATTAGTTTCATTTTTGTAGTTTGTTGGCTAAGTAGGATAGTTATAAATTTTTTGCTATAAGCATGCAGTTTTCCCCAATTAGTTAGCAATTCCATATAAAATGTTGTTATTTCGTCCGCATATACTAATGAAATACCATAGCAGTTATCCGGAAGAATCATTGTAAACATAGGTCATGTGATACTCTACTGCCAACAAAGGCAACGTACTTTAATTCAAATATTATATACAATATTGCGATAATTACTCTTCACAGTGCTTAAAAATGCCTTCAATGCATTCGATCCCCAAAAGAATGGCTACATTGAGGCCACCATGGTGGGCACTATTCTAAGTATGCTGGGTCACCAATTGGACGACACTGTGTTAGCCGAAATTATCGCTGAGGTCGACGAAGATGGTTCTGGCCAAATTGAGTTTGAGGAATTCACAACATTGGCCGCCCGCTTCCTTGTAGAAGAGGACGCTGAAGCTATGCAAGCTGAACTAAAGGAAGCCTTCCGTTTGTACGACAAAGAGGGAAACGGTTACATTACCACTGGTGTATTACGCGAAATTTTGCGTGAACTTGACGACAAGCTCACCAATGACGATCTTGACATGATGATTGAAGAAATCGATTCCGATGGTTCCGGCACTGTAGACTTTGATGGTATGTGAACAAGTTTTCTTAAAAATTTGAAACATCTCATTTTATTTCCATGTAATCATACCATTTTATTTCCAGAATTCATGGAAGTGATGACAGGCGGAGATGATTAGATGTGTCCAAAGTCAGCGAGTAACACCTTCACACAGCCTTATACAGCGAAACAATAAACAACATCACCAAAAGAAATCAGTTACGTACAAGTGCATATACATAAAATTCTATACATTACATGAATTCATGTCAACCCCGAAATGGACGTGTGAATTAAAATGCCGGACTACCACAACAATATGAATTGGAAATTCGAAATACTCTTTTACACTCTATGCATATTTTAATCGATCGTTAAATTTTCAATATCCAGCAAGTATTGTTTCACCTTTTAGATTCAAGTGATTTTTGGTTGATTGAGAAAGCCGACGCAAACCAAAACCTGTTAAAGTGACACTTTATGTAAAGGAAACACTCCTTTTTGTTGCGCGCTGTCATTATAACTAATATGCTAATGCAAACGTATTGCCATATTAAGAATTGATCTTATATGTATCTAAACTCTAAGGAAATTCAAATGTTTTGGTTTTTTGTTGTAGTTTTTTTATAAATTTGCTAGGTAGTACAATGAGTAAATTATAGTCCAATTAAAATCGAAAACATTTGAGTATAAACATAAAAATACTTATGTATATGTATAATTTAAATTAAAAGACAATTAGACACACAATTCTTTAAAAATTTAAATGAAGGAAACGAACATAAGATTTCTTTTACCTGTGCTTCACTTCTCTCTAAATAATTAAAGTATATATTAATCTTTGTATAAAGTGCCTATAGTAAAATAAAGATGTAATTTCGTTAACAATTTTAGGGATAGCATTTTGTTACTAAAATATATTCGATATGTTTTTAAGAACAAATATTATCTACATTTAAGTGTTGGCATTCATCCCTATTACGTCAAATTTTCGAAAGCCTTTTTAGTAAGGAGTGTGATAACAAAATATTGGCTTTTTGGTATTGTATTATCAGCGATGGTAAACTAAAGATAAAAACTAGTTGACATTGGCTCTAAACGGAAGCAAAGGGTTAAAAAAAAAGTAACTTTAAGATGTTTTCAGCGATGGTAAGCTATAGGAAAAAAACTACTTGTCATTGCCTCTAAACGGAAGCAAATAGTTTGAAGAAAAAAGCTGGG
The DNA here is from genome assembly GCA_916610125.1 of Cheilosia vulpina. Lineage (NCBI taxonomy): Eukaryota > Metazoa > Arthropoda > Insecta > Diptera > Syrphidae > Cheilosia > Cheilosia vulpina. The sequence continues at coordinate 63,981,278 of OU744279.1, forward strand.
CTCTAAGATGTGGTGACAAGATATATTTTAAAAAATGTTGTTAGAAGTCCAAATGAATATCATATTTTTATGTTATAACAAGTTGGCATAAAAAATATTTAGATAAATAAAATAAATAGGAATTTTGAAGAGTTCTTTAAATGTGTATGTAACTATAGCTGACTGGATCTGTAAACTGGTCACTTGAGACAAATTTGTACGCTATTCCTACTGTAAAAGAACAAATACATACTTTTAGGAGTCCTACTTTGGAAAATGTAGGGAATAACTTAGTAACTACATTATAATTATAATAGAATACGAATTATAATAACTGGATATTAATATTGGCGGATATTTTGATACGACGTTAAGAATCGAACACTTAAATATGAATTTCGTACATGCGCCTAAAAGTATTCCACAAGTTACATGGCTATTGGAAAGATGACAGGCAGAGAGCACACGGAAATTATTACGAATAGATAAATACAGGTTGTAGGTTAGGGGCTGGCACTCTTGGTATTTCGGAAGATAAAACAATTACCTTCTAAATTGATACAACAAGGTTCGTTGGCACCCAAGACTATAAGCTAAGCATACTAAGGTTTACCTTCAGCCTCCTTAAATGACCTATTCCTAAGGCAATTCAATAAAGGCCTAAGCACGGAGAAGACTAGTGGGTTGAATTACTGAGCAAAAGTTCCAGAAAATGTATAAAATAGTTGGCTCAAAAGCTTTGAGCCAAGGACCAGGTCCTCAACACAAATTATTTTGTATTAGATTTTTTTTTTCCGAATGCTGTTACCTTTTTTCTTATACCACTCGTTAAGAACTGAAAAAAAAATGCGACGATATAAGTGTTCTTAGAAATTGTTGGAAACTCGTTTGACCGATCAGTTGTGTGAACCTAGGCCGGGGGTCCATTCTTATAAGAATGGACTCATATTATATGAGTCGATTTTATGAACTCGATCCATCAAAATCGTATAATACGAACATAATATTACTGAAATTATCCAATAAATCAATTCTTCTATAATAGTATAACGTTCTCGCTTATATAACACATTTCTATGCCACACTAATTCGAATAGCTTGATAAAGAAAAATATTTTGTTCACGGTTAATCAATTTTAATTGAGCCGTTTAGCCTTTAGCAGTACAAAAATTGCACAGTTGCTGAGTTCCACCCCATTGCGAAATGATCGTCAGCGAAAAGCGAAATATTCGTAAAGCACGTTTCTGTTTTCTTTCCATTGTAACGAACGAATTTTTTAATTAAATTAATTTAGATTATCCGCCATTTACATGTGGTTTTTAGCCATTTGGGCAGTTTCGGAAATATTTGTTGCTGTCAGAGAGGAGTGTTGATTTAAAGGAGTGGTGCTATTTTTTGGGTTAAGCTTGTCTCTTGCCCCCATTCAATTGGAACCGATACAAAAGTTGAAAATGCAATCGCAAATTGGGTTAATGTTTTTGATGTCTATATTTTACAATACCTTGGAATTTGGGTGGAGTAGCGGCACCAAGTTTTAATGCCACGGTACTAATTTCTTCACTTAATCAAAAAATGGATAATGTGAATAGTTATTTCGTATGTTGTTTATCGGACATATGAAAATGTTGTAATAATTGAATGGTGTATTGCAGTACTTGTGTTTATAGTCGCCGGTATCTTTCCTATAAGGAAATATCTCGGCCCAAAACTTTACTTCAAGTAGTTAAGTCAAGCATTCAAATTGGGAAACTTTGTTATATTGTTGTTTGCCGTTTTTGCGGGTATTCAGTGCGCAATAACTAAAAGCAGCTTCCCACTAAAAGATCAAAATATAATAAATGGTCACTGTTTTTCTGGTATAGCGAGTAAGAATGATTATCATCATGCCTTGGTATATAGTTTCGCTGCAATAAATCAATATTTGATTTATTGCAGCGAGTAGTGAAAGCTACTCATATCCAGCGAACCATCCCAATTCCACTGGTAGTGGTAGCTCTTATGCGATTTTGGATTATGGATTCCTAGCTAATAAAGATAAAACTCCCCTCAGTTGGTTTGAGTTTAAACTTTAATTCAACCCACCATCATCTCTGCCTTAACTATGTCACGCAGAACCGACAGTCGATTAAAAGCCAACGAACTAACAAGACTTTCTCAACATTTTTCCAACATGGGGGCAATTGCTCCATGCCTATTAAGATCGCCTTCATTTGCATTTGGTCATCATTTCTCTTTCCACCCAATTAATAAATTACTAATGGCGTGTTCACTTTGATATTTCAAAATTCTCAAAATAGGAACAGGTCGCTCGATTGGTGGAATCAAACTGAAAATAGATGTGCACCACTAATCAAGTGTACTGCAACGCCACATTGATCTTACATGTTTGGATGTGCGAACCTGCCCAGAACGGCTGCGAATGCACCGCGTGCGTTCGCCAACAGGATTACATTATGTCGCTCGATTTTTTTCTATGATCTATGAATGTGACCTAATCAAAGAAAATACAAAAAATAGTAATTATAATTCGCAACGGCCAAATTGTCGGTGAATTATGCGAGCACTTTCATTAAGAGTTGGCACCATAGCCATCGGTAGTGGGCCGTTAGGCAGGAATTGTTTAGGTAACTTCTTCTTACCAGAACTTTTTATTTTTTGCGTTTATTTAATTCATGCAGGAGATCTGTAAATCTGTAAATAATTTCAATCTCGCCCTGGTGGACATTTGAATTTGCTCGACAAGTTGTGTTGATTGATGAGCATCTTGGGGAAGAAGATGAAAATGCAATGCACAGTGGCGTAGGGCTGTTTTTATAAGGCCAATGCGCGGTTAAGCGTATATTGTGGCCTTCATTCGGCTAAAGGTGCAGGCTAAATATTAGTTGTTAGTGGCGGTCTAATAACATAATACTCGGGTCAAATGCGACCTTACGCTGCGCTGGCATAAGATATGTTGACTATTATGAATGTATCATACCTTCCCTAAAGTTCGACTTGAATGCAATCGTTTGAATTAATTAGGATGTAGTAAGCTAAAGATAAGGGTAGTTCAATAGGCTTGTTGGTTGAGGCACGTATTGACCCTAGCGCCTCCTAGGTAAGGAGCCTTATAATGCGCCAGTTTTTAAAGGAATGCAAGACATTTGGTCCACACAATCCATCTACGAATATTTGTTTCCAATGCTCAATATGAAAGCGAACGAACAGCGAATTATTCGATGCACTCCGCCCCTGTACATTGTTTAAGATTAATTAGGGCACAATATTAATTACCCACATTGTATCAAGGTACACGCACATCAGTGTAGATATTCGACAGATCCAAAAAGGACAAATACATACTTTGCCATCGTCACAAACTTGATGTTATTTTTTTCTTTTTTCTCTGTATCTAAAAATAAACAATCACCGAGAGGTACTTCCTCCACACCCATTCCTTTTGAAAAAAAAGTGTTTCTAAATAAACCATCAAGTCGAACGCCAATCGCTGACTACTTGTACCTATTGACACATTGAGGGACTACGGTTCAAAACGGTCAAATGGTCGCCAATCGCTGTACTGAGACTTGTTGAGTGGCCGCTGCTGTGTAGTATCGTCGCGTCCCAAGTGATCACGATCAAAATCGATCGACTTCACGGTTTTATTACTCTGTGACTAGGAATTGATTCATTCATTTCATTTCTAATTCTTCCCACAATTTGTTGCATCAACATTTTGGTTGCGACTACAACTACCGAGTGCGAGTACCTACATACCTAAATTTTGAATTGTACAAAAACTAATTTTGTGCATTGTCGGGAGGGGGAGTATAAGAGATGCCTTTTATGCTAGATCGATTCTGCAATACGGACTGAATATACCGACAACGTATATACTGTTAGTGGTGGAAAGTGGATTTTTACTTTTATATTGTGAGTGTGTGGTGAACAAAATTCCAAATTTAATTTTGGTATCGATTCGGTTCAACGAAGAGCCAGAAAACGAACGTTACTCTTGGTGGCGTTTAGATAGTGGGTTTTTGTACGTTTCATTAACAAAAAAAAAACAAACAAAACAGGCTCAATTCAATTCGTCTCTCTGATAAAACACCAACTGACATAGACGACCCCAAACGTTCTTTTAAATTGTGTTGTTTAATTAAGTAGAAATACACAAGCAGAAAAACACATTGTTTGCTTTTAGTTTTTTTTTTCTTTTTTTGTATTGTTGGTTTAAATTTAGACATCGATTAGAAGGTAATTTTTTATCGTCGATACAGATCAAGTCTTGAGTGATTACAGAAATTCGGTGCGGTCAACACGTTCCGTTCGGTGATCAAGCTCCGTTTTGATTTGAAAAGGAATATCGTGCGAGCGCTTATATAAACGAGAACAGCTCCTTTTCCAGTGTCCCCAGTGTCGGATTGAATAACAGGAAATTCATATAAAATGGTACTATTGTAAAACAGGATTTTTTTAAAAACCTTCCATTTTATTAATTTACACTGCTAAAAAATATTTCTGGATGCACAAAATTCTTCTGTCTAATAAAATACTAACAAAATCAATTAAAAATATGAACATCTTCTTTAAAATACAACTACATTAATATTGTACATGTCATGCAATTACAAGAAAAATACCCATCAACGAAATTAGAAACGAAAATTTAAACCCATGTTACGCAATGAATTCTTGCTCCTTCAATTGGTGGCCTGTCGAACTTGCAAAATTACAGTGCAAAGATATTTTTAATGTAGATATTTTGCAATTTTACATTTCTCTACGAGAGTGAATACACACAAAGATCGGAATGACATTAATTTATTAACAAATTAATATCACATTAATTATTGAACAATTGCCAAGAATTTTAGATTGATAGATGAAGTGTATCCTTTGTGAGCAAAATTGACCAAACACTAGTTATCCGTTATTAAAATATTATTTCTAAAGTTGCAATGTTGAAAAACAAGAAATGCCTATGAGTTATGTTGAAAAAGTGGCACCAAGTATTTAGGTTAGTTCATTATTTGAAGGACTTGCAGGTCCACCCAGTGTTATAATTGTGATCGTTTTGTTTTAAGTGTAAGTTGTATTTGTCTGTGCAAATTTGGTTTCTCAATCTAATTTGAATATTGCAGCATACAATTCTACACACAAAAATAAAGAGCGATTCTAGGTAATTCGATCTTTATTCATATTTATTTTCGTAACAAGTAGGTACTACGTAAGTGTCCAACTCTAAGCTATCAGCGCTTGTTTACCGATTTAACGGGGACTTGCAATACTCTTCATAGACTTAAGCTAAGTTAGGCTGAGAATGCGTAACTAGTACACAAAATATTGTTCAAAGTATAACTAGCAATTAAGTGATTTACTTTTTCAATACATATTTCCCCGTCTTCTAAGTTTTAGTAAAATCACTGCATACGCCATGAAATAAGCGTCTGAGGAGACATTCCCCGTTTGGTTAGATGGGGCTATTGCAAATTGCAAATTGTAGCTTTGGTTTAAACGCTATGATAGCTTGAATGGTAATGTCAGCTGCCATGGGCTATGTGCAAGTATAATGGATAATTTGAGTAAACGCAAAACTGTTATTTCTTGTTGCCGCTAGCTGTCGCAGTGTTATAATGATTTAGCTCCCATTTCTGTCACAAATTGTAACTGTGCAAATACATAATAACTCATTGCTTCCCTGGAAAATACTGACATACATTCATGCATACTAAGCAGATTTAGTCCTTTATGTCTCGAGTAATGCATTCATAGGGCTTGTGACAAATGACTTCTTTATAATTTTGACTAAATACGATTTTCGTAGACGAATTAACGACCTCCGTAAAACTTAAACTGCCCGTATTTTCTGTTTCTTTTCGGCTGTTTAAAAACTGATAGTACTAACAAAACTGAGAAGCAAAGAAGTTGCTACAATACATATTACATAAATACAGAATATTGTTTTTTTTGTCTCAAAGAAAGTAATTAATTTAGATTTTGTGAGAAAGGATAATTTGGCAACGAAAATTTATCTTAATGTATCACCTTTTTTAATCTAGACTTTATTACGTGATTTGAGCACCTAATTGGATTTACATACAGATATTTTAATAGCGACTTTTATGAGAATATTGCTTAAACGTTCACAACCAAGCGAGAATCAGTGCATGCGTGTACCCATGTGCTCTACATACCAGCTGTGATAAACAAGATGCTTCTGTTGTTGGTTGGCACTGTTGCTCGCTTTGGAATGCATTAATTCGATATATTTAAGCGTAACGTCCGATTGTACCGATTTTTGAATGCATAACATTTTTGAAGACGATATATCTTTCTGTTTGCTATTTGGTAAAATGATGTACATACAGCCGGACTCACCATATACTGAAGTATACCTATATACTTTTTGTTGTTGTAGATATCAACCTACATTACATTCGTTTTGGCATAAGCATTTATATTGAAGCCAATATGACGTCTAATAAATTGCTTAACCCAGGAGTGTTATTTACACTTTTTTTCCTTTTTATCAAGTCATTCTAACAACGTCCTTTCTCTTCTTACAGAGTGATCAAGAGTACGACAAAGAACAACTGCGAAGTAATTATTTTAAATTAATATTAAATCGTATATCTGTACAGATCCTTTTGGTTTCCTTTAATAGTTCTACGGAATGCCTTTAAGGCCTTCGATCAGGATAATGAGGGTTTCATCGAAACCAGCAATATCCAAACTATCCTTGAAATGTTGGGCCAAAAACTCGACGACAAGACCATCAAAAATCTGATCAAAGAGCAGGACAAGGCCAATACTGGAAAATTGAATTTCAGTCAGTTTTGTGCGCTGGCGGCTCGCTTTGTTGAAGTGGAAGAGGACGCTGAAGCTGTGGCAAGGGAACTGAAAGAGGCCTTCAGAGTCTACGACAAGGAGGGTAAAGGCTATTTAACTGTTCAAGTACTTCGCGACATTCTTCATGAGCTGGACGATAAGCTGTCAAACAATGAGTTGGACATGATCATTGAAGAAATTGACGCTGATGGTTCGGGCACTGTGGATTTTGATGGTTTGTAAAGAATGCAATGCTTGTTTTAACGAATTAACTGGTTTTTCTTCTTTCCAGAATTCATGACCGTCATGCAAGGTAAAAACTGCTATGAGTTGTCTGTAACGCGTAGAGTTTTCTATAATCAACAGTCGAGATGGCATACTAATCAAATGTTCCCTCGAATCCGTCCGTTCCTTGCTGATATTTTTTTATTCCCAGATTTAAGTTTTCCCTATTCAATCCGTTATAGAAATTGGCTTTGTGGTCTGATCGCATTTGATGAGATTGTCCCTGCCCTCAGAAGGAGAACCCGCATGCTTATGTTTACCCAGTGTTCTTACGACTAGTTCTTCTTTTAATTTTGAGCTCCGCATTGTAACAAAATTGTATTCCATTGAGTGTGTTCAGAGCTTATCTTTAGTTCAATCTTTAATTTAACTGTTTGTTTTTTTCTCCAACTATTTTAGGCTAAGCAAAAATAATCAGAAGTACAAAGAGACTAAATAAGGGCCATCGTAAGACAAGGTTATATAAAATGTGTTGTTTCAAAAACTCAGATGTATAATAATACTGATGATAATAAATGAAAGGGAAATGAATCGTTTAATTAGTGAATTAATATTTTAAAAGGACAAATGTATTAAGCTATAATAAATCTAATGAAAACACATCTACCGCAGTTTTGCATTATTAAAAGAGAACTCAGAGCTGTTGGACTTTCTCTAAGCACTTTTCAGAATAACGTATTTAATAAAAATTACTGAAAACTATGTCTAAGCTTTTCTTTAAATTTATTGATGGCCGGAATAGTTGTTTTCGTATTCAAATTTTAACTCAAAATCTAAGAGTTCGGAAAATTGAATAAGAAAACTATAAAATGATATTCGTATCGTGCGTAGTGCTTGATTTCCCAAGTTTTACAAATTTCTAAGCTCTCCATGAAACTACAGATTGAGCTTTACTGGTTATTACATTTAGGCACTTAATTTAAGGGGTTCACTCCGGCAATATTATCCTTTTATTGCGAACATTTTTTAGTCAGCACTAGGACATTTTTTTTTCAAACTACGAGCTTTTCAGTTGCTCTTTTTCTAATTATTGATTTGGCAATATTACTGAAAAACTATAGAAACTCAATTTTTGCGATCACTCTGTTCAATTCATTTGTCCCTCTGCAGATAAATGTTTTTGATTAGTTTAATAATAACTAAAAATTTAAGTGCCCCGTACTTCAAAATGTTTATTGTTTTAGTTTGGTTTCAAAGCAGCATAATATCCTTGGGCGAACTACGAAATGTGAAAAACTCCAAACCAAAACACATTGTTCAGCTTTAGTATTTAAAATAGCAATTACCGTAAATCACTTGTTTCTGTAAACAGCCACATATCCGATTAACGGCTGTATTAATTGCGGCACCGTCAATAGTAATTGAGCCATTGACTAAACTAGCTCATGTCACTTGAGTAGGTCCGACTTTGCAGAATGAGCACTGCCGACGAAGTCACGTTTTCACAATAGGTAAGCGCGCACGTTCGGTAAAAGCATACAGGCAAAATCAAAATAAAAAATTGAAAAAAAAAGAAATGGAAGACGCATTGCGCTTCCTGGATTAAATGTAGTTCAGTTCGCAAGTTATAAGTGCAACCATCGATAACAAGTGAACGAAACTGTAGCACCGAGTTTCCATCGATCATCATCACCCATAGTCAAGCATGCAACTTTAAACATTTGCAATGCACCAACCAGTGTTGAATACCTTCTTTCACCGGCAGCACCCAAGAAGCCAATTAACCAGTCAATTTACTAAGTAATAACTAAAATCTAAATGCTGATGATTTTGCCGCCGTATACCTCATTCAATGCCAGTTGGATCCATAATCCAATGCATTGCAATGACGTAGGTACTCACTTGTAGCATGTGGCGCAGCGGCTACCATGTGCTCATGACCAGCTCCGTGTAAATATTGCATAATTTTGCTCGTTGTATAATATTTTGCCCGTCTGGTGCTTTAATTCGATTATTGGATATACAGTTTTTATGGCAGGCGCTCGCGATTATGCATTTCATCTTATGGAAATGGGTTTTAATTGCAATTGACTTAATTAGGGGTACAGACTCGCTTCGTTATGTTTTTGGATAATTTTTATTGCCGGTTTCAATTGGCTGATCAATGCATAAACACATATCTTTAACTCACGGTAACTGAGTGTAAGCACTATTGCGAATAAGTACGAGTAGCACACAATAGTAGGTGTAAACTATGCTCATATGCTGCGAGACATTGGGAAGACGAAACTATTCAATCGTGGTTTGTAAGCCTCTTTGTCTTTTGTACACTTCACAAACTCTCCAATTAAAAATTCAACCGCGTTAAGTCAATTAACTTTCTATCGCCCATTTTTATTCGCACATTCACTAATCACAGGCTCACACTTGGAAATCATGGTAACAGTTTTGTTTACCATAAATGCTATTTTCAGAGGACTGCGGTAATAATTTGCTATTTTTTACATGCATAAAGACAGCGTTTATAATGTGGCCAAAGAGACATAGGTAGCCGCATATGAAATTAGTCGCGTTTACGTGAATGGACGGATATGGGAGTAACAACCACATTTTGGGCAAATCGTACACTCTTACATCATCGATGTGGTTAACGTCCGATAAGCAACTTCTTGAACACTGCTGGTGGTTTAAGGACAGGATTCTGTAACCAGCAATAGTTTCGTGCTGCAATCCCGACATAACTTTAATTTCGATCGAATAGTTGATCTAACAAATAGTCAGAACGACAAGAAGGAAAAATTCTACGGACTCAACTTTTATGGAAAAACTTACTATAGAAGGTGTAAAATGTCCATAATTATGTGTGACGTATATTACCCGTCACGCAATTAGTGTACAAGTGTTGCATTGATTCAGCCTTTCTATGGATTTTTTATTCATCAGAAATGAATAATTTAAAAACTAATTAAGCACCTAAATTTGCATTACATAACATTCCTCTTTCAGGCGGTATAGTTTAGGGGCTTGCACAAAATATTGGGTCTACCTTAAGTTACCTGTTTTGAGGTTAATTTTACTATCTATCCGTTTCCACTTGTACATTGTGACATTAACGCAGCCTCGATGTCAAATGTCGTTTATATTGCTACTCGAAGTAGCCATTCTTTTCGTGTTTTATCAACTGCGGTTGCTTTACATTGTGCTTTGACGTTTCGGATCATGCTAAAAAAAAAGAGCAAAATAAAAACAACTGAATTTCAAATCGTGCTATCCGTAGGCATGGCCACTATAAAAACAACCCAATGTGCTGGTCCGCCACCAACAGTGAGTCAAAAAACTTATTTGACCGAAATACATAGATGCGAATCAGTTTTTCACATTTCCATGTAATAAATTCGTGATGTTTGCAATCGGCACGTTTTAATTTCCTACTCTAATAGGGTAAATTAGTTTGGGTACCAATGTAGTGCTCATAAAACTGGGCGCATTGTAAACAGTTTTACTAAGGTGTAGTACTATGTACTATCGCGCCATAACGCTCCTAGTGCTACCAAAGGACAATTAATGTATTCAATGTTCGTGAGAATGCTATCACCCTTGGGTACCCTACACTACGTTTATCATGCCGAAAACCTCCTTGTTTCGGACAAGCAGTGGCTTAGTGGTTAGTGTGTTGGACTACTAAGCGAGGGGTCCCAGTTTCGAATCCCGAGAAAAACCCAAATTCCAACTTAAGGTTTTTTTCACTGCGCCACCTCTCGCGAACGTCTGACAAACATCCGAGAGTATAACTGTCATGAAAGAGCTTCTCAATTGGCCGTTTGGACTCGGCATAAAATTGTAGATCCCTTCCATTCGTCCCAAAAATAAAAACTGACACAAGACGAATGGTTGTGAGAAGCTAGGCTTGGGTCCATACGGACCTGTTGCGCCAATTATTTATTTTTTTTTTCGGACAAGCAACGCGAGCAACTCCAGCTTAAATTTCTTCCAACTTATTATGTTCCTAACCTGTTCACGTCTTTTCTTTTTTCGTCTACGGTACAAAATCTCTTTTCGCAATTGCATAGGTTGTCGGAATGAACATCGACTATCAACATTATTTGTAATTCAAATAATGTGTAGGGTAATACATAATCGCATTTGATATTCGCCGTATGGCATTATTGGTGCCTGCTTTTATCGCTCTAGAAAAGGTGTAGAACTGCCAAACAACCACAAAACTAGTTCTGGTTCAGTGAATAATGTGCAACTTTTCCCCATTTACAGTTTAAATTAAGTGCATTCGTGAAATTCGATTAGTCGCCAAACTGCAGTGCATAGAGTTGTCGACATTGTGGGCGGTAACCCCACAGTCACCTATAATCTGTTCTTCACCTATTACCTAGTATTTAAAATGCAAGTTGTTTGCGTCTTAAAATGAACACATTCTTAATATTTATAACACGACCAAGGTCTTCGTGTTAAAAACATTTTACCATAATCCAAATACAAAACTTAAACTGAATTATGCCTGAGTTGTGATAACAAAGTATTAGAATGCATTAATTTAGTAGGTGAATGCACAAATGCTAATTAAGTAAGCGCGAGCAGAACAGTGTTAATTGAATTTTACTATATGAGACCGAGAATTTCCTTTTTGATTTCTTAAGTTAAAATTCAGCGATATTGCAGATTGGAGCTAGTTAGGTATCTCATTGCCTCAAGCTGATTGACAAAATATTGACATGTTTATGAAGGTACGAACCTTGGGAGCCATTCAGCAGCATAAACTTATTCGAATAATATTATGTTGCAATGGCTGGAATTGTTAATTGAAGTTACATATCTATATGGACCATATTGCTAATGGGCGGTTCATAAATAAGAACAGAAATGAAACCATGCGTACATTTGAGTATATATTTATGAACTGAATAGCTCGCTATGAGCATTGGAGCTGCACAGGTATATGCAATTACGTTTGGTGGTTTCTTGCACAACCTGACAGCAAAAAAAATTCTTCAATAAAATATTTTTGCATATTTTTTGAAACATTACGGTTTGCTATAAAAATATACTGTTGTTTATGTAGTATTAAATAATTGGTGGCCAAGTAAAAGGAGCTTGGTAGCGAACAGAAGCGCTAGTTCACTGTTTGGAAAATATTTTTTTTTAGGTAGCCACTACGAGTAGAGCTACTCAAATTTAAAAAGTGAACCTTGAAGGCTGTTCATTTGACTCTATTATTAGATTAAAGCCAGTGAAGACGACTGTGTTGGTCTGAAATCAAATCACCAACAGAAACCCTTGCAAGTAATGCGGACTTGCCCAAAACCCAACACAGACAGGCTTGAGGAAGTGTTCAGGGAGAGTGAAGGAAAAATACATACGTATGCTAAAATACACGGCCTATTCCTATAGCTTACCTTTTCAATGAAATTGATAGAGCTATTAAGTTGTGCAATATCTTTAAAATGTTTATAGAGTTAAGAAAGGTCTTAAATCCAGCTTGGCACCTATAACCTTTCGTTATGAGGAGCTATACTTTTGGAATCTATATGTACTCTTCGCTACTACTTATTTACTGTTTGTAAACTGTTTGATGACTAAAATCTACTTGAATCCAAGGTAAAGTTGGTGGTGGGTGTTATTGGCAACTCCCCCAAACTCTTGACATTCGAGTGAAACAACGCCTTCCGAAACAGTCCACATAAGTACTAATTGGCCTGCTATTTCTTTCATATGTCCTCCTCCGCTATAACAATTAGCCGACACAAACATACATTCCTATTCACGTGAAAGTATATGCTTGGCATTTGCTGTTCCTGAATTGCAATTTCAAGTCATCTCATCTCACTCCACTAACGTCAACGTCTACGCCTTCGTACAATCTGTCAAATGTTCCCATCCACAAGATGTGATAATTCCATTGTCTTTGAATAATGCCATGACAAATTATCACGTCCTCTTTAAGTGTAGCATCATGCATGACAATGAACATAGAGCGGCGGCAAAAAACCACCAGGGAAATTCTCAAGTTAATTAAAATTGCTAATTTCTTTGATTCATTGAAAGAGCCTCTCGTCTCAAATGCCAAATCAATGAAAAATGAAAGTGCACAACAAGTTGGGGTATATGCATACGTGTTAGCATCTTGCAATTACTGCCTGCCAACAAAAACAGTCTATGCGTCATTATCAATCGGTTCGCAGTGAACGAAAGCTCCACCCAGTTTCTTTGAGAGCGGTTTGAAAGAAAGTTATTTTTTCGCAAGGCTACTACATCCAGCTAAATGACATTCCGCTTCATCAAAATGACACCAACGGATCGGCTGGCGGCTTTTCTTTTCATAATATATAATTGGTTTTTCCAGTTGGATTACTGATAGATTATTAAGCACGATCAGAGCGATGCATTTTCGGCACCTGAGGCCACTAGTTCTCCTCACGGCAGCTGAATATAACAATGCTCACGTAGCGCCTATTAATCGGAGGTCAGATGCAATAATTATTATGAGGTGGCAAACAGCGAAGAAAATTTGTAGCGGATATCCGCGCACAAGCGGCTCTTGCCTACGTCAGTGGCTTACACATGTGTGAATGAAATGGGTCAGTCTACATCTGTGACCTTGGATTTAAATTACGAATGCGTAAACAAACTAATAAAACAGCATGGGCGAATAGTTTAGTGTGTCGCCGGTTAGGTCGTTTAAATTTGTGAAATTTCTTCAGTCAATTATGGCACAGAACTCGATGTCAAGTGCAGTTCCAGTTGGATTTGCCTTAAAGCTACATCTAGTCGAATTCCGCCATAACTCATATTTGTGCAGTTGTCAAAAAGCGTAAAGTTTAGCTAGCTCTTTGACAAGGTTTTTACCGACACTCCACATATGCATTTGGAATGAGCCGAAACCGGCCGCAACACAGACGTGTTAATTGAATTCTAATAGTGCAAAGAACAAGACCAAAGTCGGCGGTGAAACACCCATTAGCATTGCCTAATGGGCTGCATGTAGAGACTGTCATTATTTAAATTGATTAGTCCCATAGTAAGGGAGTTGTATCCGTCCTGCGCGCATTGATTACAAAATGCTACCATTTAAGTGGGCCCACATTTCATTGTTTTCTTTGACACATGTTTGCTGTCTCCTGGAGCAAGATTTTATTCCCCCGCCAAAGCAGCACGAAATATGAATGGGACGAGCTCTTGAGATTGTCAAGAGATTATCGCGCGCACAATGAGTAAAATGTTCGAGACACTTCCAGTTTTGGCTGAAGCCCCCTCACTCGAGATTTCGTTACGATCATAATTGACTAATGAATGGTCATAGTTGCGCTCCTAATTTGGACTTTAGGAAAGTAAGCTATGCCTTGACAATCTAATCGTCAGTTAATTACAAAGTATAAATGTTCGCCGCCGAGTCTTGATCGCTTAATTAAGCCCACAAAACTCCGTTTTATTGATTGTTATGTTTTGTTAGTGCGCGTTGTCTTTGTAATAATTCAATTATTTCCCACGCCAATTGCCGGGGTCCTGATCGAAATGTTGAGAATTGATTTGCAATTATATCATGGTCTCCCATTTTATTGGCGCTATTAGCCGCTGCATTTGTTAGGTATCTGCGACCGGTCGAGAACCGTGACTACAATCGCGAAGTAAAAATTGATTGACTGCTTGGAGTTATTTTTTGCAAGATTATGGATATAAACTGTTTCGGGATAGGTTAATAATTTCAGCATTTCGTAATCTTTTCGGTCTAGCAGGAGGGCGAATCAGAGTGAAATTTAATTTGGAAGCGACTTATGGTTATGATGACTGTTTGTGCACTACCGGATATTCGCTTTAACGTTACTCTGTGAGTAATAGGATAGACGTAGGTGCGTTCGAGTTCGATAGGTGTTGAAAACAACCGCAAAGTGTTCTCTTAACAACGAGTGCACGAGTTCTTCAGAGTGATTGTGATTTCACCAACAGTTCGAGCTCCCACACACGAAGTGCGGCATTTTTTAGAGAGTTTTAACAATGTTTGTTGTATTTTAGAAAGCGGTTTGCGGATGTACCGCTTCAAGACTATAGAAAAAGGAATTGTGGTTTGGCTTCCAGTCTTAAAATATTGCGATATTTCAAGGAGATAGCTTAAATTGATTGTCCGCATTATTCAAGTAACGGCTGCCAGGCACAAGTTCCATCCGAAGTCTATTCTTGAAGATCCATTTTAATATTGTGACTTTTCATACTCTTCCATACAGTCTCATTCCCTACACACTTCTTCATACGAGCAAGTTAAAGAAAATATATAGAGAACAAAGCGTATGCAGTTCTAGTTCAGGTGCTGTTGTTTGTGGAGGAAGGGAAAGGGTTTGAATATCATAATATACATTTTTTAAATACGTTTTTAACTTACCCTTGTTAGACTTAAATTTAACTAATTTCTTCGGATCTTACATTTTTCAGACATTCTGCGCAGCGAAAATTATTTTATGATTAATTTTGTTTGAGATTCCGTGTACCTACATACATGAAGAATTATTTGAATTTATTTACTTCAGAAAATACATCTATTTGCTTAGTTTTGTATGTAGTCATACTCTGTACGGTTTAATTTTCAAGGAATTTCGGTCATTCAGCAGCCGCATTAATCTGTGTTATAATAATAAGCCGAATGTCTGACTATTATTTGACCAATAAGAGTTATCTATGTAAGCCAATTAGGTACGCCCAATGTCCGCTTTCATGATCATCTTCTTCAAGATCCATTTGAACATATGAATTTTTAGCAAGTCTGAGTTTAAGGCTCTTCAGATCTCCATGAGAAAGTTATCGTTAAGTAATAAAAGTGAAATGAGGCCGATTCAGACATTCAGAAAGCATTTCAAACCAAACATATGCATAAACATAACGATAAAAATAGCCTAGCAAACTTGACCAAGAAATAGGCACTTCTTCGACCAAAAGTAAATTGCAATACAAAGCAAAAGTAACATCCATTTACAATCTTATTGAAGCGTTCAAATTGTAGGTTAAATCGCTTTCCAGGTAGCTATTAAGAGTTTGAGTGATGGTGCATATTAACCTGAGATTAACTTTACGCTTTTGGGTTTTTGTCTCCTTGTGCAACCAAAAAGTAGGTTGGTGGGAAATGCTATAAAAAAATAAAGCAACGAGATTTTATCTAATCACCTAGCAACAGAAAGGTTAAAGTTGTCTTTTGTGTTACTATGTGGACACACAAAAAAAAATTGTGTTCAACATGACTGACAGACTTAAAACATTGTGTTGTCTTAATTGCGCAAGTCCACCGTAATATAGAAATGTTCAAATAAGTTGCAAAAAAATGTCAATTATCGGTGGTGTAAACAGGTTAACCTTTCTCAATTCCATTGTATCGTAACAACAGGTTTGATTAATCTGACAAATTTTAACTCTGAATTGCTCGTTACGATTCGTTTGACAAGCTATGATACGTAAGGTGACAACTAAACTATATAGGTTTTGTTCTAATTAAGATATTTCCTGGTTTAATATATATTGCACAGATTGACAGGCATTTCGAAAGAGAACAGTTTTACTCACAATCTGACATGTTTCCTGACGCCTCGGGTCAATCGGCAAAATATCAAAGAAACTATACACTATTTTTGACAGTCTTCTGAAATGGGAACAGGTCCTTTTGTAACAAAATGTAAGCCTAATCGAGCTTAAAAAAATGACAACGGATGGACTTATTATGGTATTACAATTAAATGATTAATTGATAAAACACTTATCTGACGTCATGCGTTTGTACTCGTATAATTAACACGGCTAACAATATATTCAAGTTTTTGTGCGAACAACACAATTTCCTTTCTTATTTATTATTAATGGTTGCATTTAGTTTTTTGTTATTTCGCTTTCAAAAGCGGATGCAACAGAAAAAACTATTTTTCTTTCATTAATGTCCAGCTAACACTTTTTCCTTCTTTCCCACGTGTGTCCTAATGTGTTCAGTTTGCATGCTGCCTAACCCGACTAGAGCTCCAAATTGTTGCAAATTGTATACCTTAATTGCTCCAATGTTTACTGACTATGCTTCTCACTGCGGACTGGTGTCCAATAACAAATTAATCAGGGTCGCACTGCGGGGTATTGTATGTTAGGGCGTTAATAATCGTCATAATTATTTCATTGACTTTTTCTTCTTCGGTTTAATTTTTCAATAGTTGCTTTTCTTTCAAATGAATTTATTGCTACTCTCACATTTGTAATGATTACGTATATAGAGATTTTGTACCGCTGTGTTCAATTTAAACCTGGTACTGGTAATGGGTGCTCCCTCAACACGATTCATTGGTTTTACTGATAGTTATGTTTGTATTTTTCAAATGAAAGTAATGTACTTTCTTTAAAAAAAACATGTAGGTCATTTTTCTGAGCTTTTTATAACGGAATTTTAAAACGTGTTCGTTGGATTTCAGGGTATATCCATATCACTAAATTTACTCTTTCAGCAAGTCCGCCCCTGTCAAATTACACTCACTTTTTTGAGAAGAGAAAAACAAAACTACCCCCTTCAAACAGGTAGCCGCTGCTGTGTGTGGGTTGGTGGACTGGTCTTCTATAGGAGCATTGCTGTTACCTCAGCTGAAAATTCCATTGATTTGCAAGTTAGCACATTAAATGCATTAGCAGTGGACGTTTGAACTATTACCAGAAGTTTGCCGCCAATTTCGGTTGGTATGTGATGCAGGCAAAGTATGTATTTCGGACTTTATGATGCGGTGCTACCTGGAAGTCTGAATTATTATAGTTTGCCGACAAAATGTTCAATCTGCATCTTGGTTGGGCGGCGCTGAAAGATCTTATTGATTGATAATAACAGCAATTTGCTTGAAATCTTCCAAAAAAAATGTTTTATGGAACGGTAGCCGATGACAGATTATCTTATATGTTTGGGCTTGCGACGATGTTGTTAATGGAGGCTATCTATTTTATACCTTATGCACAGCTTTATTTATTTACAAAATGCATCAGTTAAGACGTAATTCTTAATGTTAAATCGCCATGTATTCGCTCTACACTTGCACTCAATTGCAATGCAACTTCTTTCAATCATTCTCAATCACATACATGTACTAATGCTTCCGGTTGTCAAAGTTGTTGTTATTATAAAAAATATACATCTTGAATAGAAATCATCGGCCTTTATTTACTAAAGAAAGCCGTCTTTACTCTCCCCAGCGAATAATTCCGCCCAAACAGCCTCAATGGGAATTTTTGTTGTAGGTGTTGCATAACAATTTTTCCAACACATTCTTTGCTTTCAGTACTGTAGTAAGAATAATACAAACTGATTTTATCAGACAGAATGAATCGAATCAACTACGTGCCAGGTCTGATTTGGCTCTGACATTGACCTGGTCTCGCCGCTTTGGAGACGAGAAAAGATTGTGATAGGTAGCTACAATGGCACAATAGAATCGGTACCATTTGAAATCAAGAAAGATTTAAATGTGTGGCATGGTTAACTGCAATTAGGGTATAAGGAGCATGAGAATGAGTTTTCATTCCATTGTTTCTTTTAAATTGTCTGATCTGGGGGCTCTGTCAAATAAATCAGGTTGGATACAATTTGACCTTAAGATTATCGAAAATTGATTTTATCCATGCATTTTGCCACTCCCATTATGACTATGCAGAGCTTTGGAATGGGTGTTGTTTTATTAGTTTTTCAATGAAATTCCTGTGCGCATTCTTTTTATGAGTTTAGATTCGTTTATGCGGACAAGTAGCAGCAGACGGAAGTCAAGGTGATAGCTTACGCTTAACCTCGGCTAACCATTTAGCTCTGTTAATGTAGTTTTTATATTTTATAAAAGACGATCGTAACAGTTTATACCATTAAGTGCGTGTTGAACTATGTTTATACTACCTACTCACATTAGAATGATGTTTATGTATCTTCAATGCATATCCTGAAATGCAAGTTTACTGTTTTTCGTTAACTATGTATACGTTAAAAATGATGACGAACAAACGGCCAATAACAAATTCTCGAACAAATATAGTCATTTCGGCCTTTGTGCCGAATTAAGCTCATTTCGACAAAGGTGGGAATAACTGCGTCATGTGTGATGTACATGCTATATATTTCAGTGTAGCTACTTCACTTTAATTTTGATCTAGGTATCCTGAAACATTTATTTTTTTTTTGAACAGTTGTAGATTTTCTATCATTACCTATCCATCTTCACTGCTTTATAAACATTGCAAGCTTCCAGTATCTATCAATATTTATGCATGCATTTCAACTGGTATTGCAACGAAACAAAAATTCAAATTTCTAGCACATCACCAACGATCAGTAAATTGCTACATCGCGTTTCTTTATTAATAGCGTTACTCTAAATTGTTTGTTGTATGTAATTGCATTGAGTGATGTCAATCAAGTGTATTTCCGCTCATGGAATTTCAAAGGCTTATGTTGTCCATTTCGGTGTTGAAGGTATTGACAGTCGCTGTTATATTTGTAGTATCTGGAGGTATCAAGGCTGAGTCAAAAGAGAATGACATCAAGAACAATGCGTATCACATGCTGTAGCATATCAATGAAATTGTCAATTACTTTGCCAGCAATTTTTACCACTTACCAGCGGCAAAAGGAAACTAAGCCAAATGTAGCAACATTTGCAGACACCACACATTTGTACGGTCAAGTAAATATTTTAATGATCGATTGTTTTGTGCATTTCGAAGCAGTGCGCATAAAGCTTACAGTTTTGAGTCAGTAATGGTGTACGCTCTGGTTTATGGTCATTTGTGAAAATTGATTGGATATCATTAGTGCAGTAGGTATTTTTACTAGACTCGTACTCCGCGTTAAATTACAGAACGTGAACCAATGCTTCAAGTTGTTAGTAATTAGGTAGCATAAGAGGGTTTTTGTCATTGTTCTGTTCGAGTAATTTGAATACTCAGCGGCCTAATGAATAGAATAAAATGCAGCAGAATGGATCGACTTAATTCAGTCTAATCGCACCCAACAGTTGCTTGATATGGTGGATAGCTGAAATTGAAACTATTAAAATGATTACGGAGTTTCAACAACATTATTGCTCTAAGCCTTGGGATTAATTAACTAATTAGTCATGATGTATAGAGAACATTGGGATATGGGTACAGTGGCTTACACCGAATCCTGAACAATAACTGAAATTAGCTTTCAATACTATAGTTCAAAAAATAACATAGCATGTTTTTCAATGTTGGCCTATTCCACTCCCGTACATATCACACTGGAAAATTATTACAGCAAGCGTTGGCATTAATGAAGCACCAAACTGCAAAGTATTCGACTGTTTTTAATTGCCCCTCTTTGTAGTCACACTCTTTTCTTCGCATTAACTTAACAATCCCAAACGTTTCATTTTACGAGCTAGGGTGAATCGACAAGAAGCAAGAGAAACCCCTAAGCAACTGTGAGCTTGTTTGAGGAGGAAATTGCTCCTCACTTATATCGAATCTAGTGATTCTCGCGTTGAATCCCATCAAGTATGCCTTGATCAGCTTTGGTGGTAAACATAACTGATAAGTCCAACCACCAAATTTATTTATATATTTCAAAGCAAATATTTTGAGTCTATATTCAAACATATGTAGGAGAAAAATAGTGAAAGTACGAAATAGAAATACTTGCCTCTATAGTTTCTCCCAATAAGTATGTCGACAAGGCATATAGTTACTTACTTAACATATCTCGGGGCATGAAAGCTATGGTATATTTTAAAACAGATAACGGTCCACAGTGACCACCAGCAGTACCTACCAATTAACTTTCAATCTCAAAGATATATCACGTATACTTTCACGAAACAACGTCCATTTACACGTTGGTCGAATGCAAGTTAATAAAATTTGATTGTCAACACTGGATGTGATTACCACCATTAGATGCAATTAGCACGAGCAACACCTTTTACAATTTGTGTAAGCCACCTGCACCGACTCTAGGTTAGGCTGCAAGAACTTCAATCACTGCGCATATCTATAGCTATTTAACCTGCTACCGTGAAATTATTTAAGTACTCCAGATCTGTAAAACCGCAAAAATGCAACTAATTGATCGCACGTAATGATCGGGTCTCGCGGCTTGATGGGTACGCACCCAAACAGAAACGTTGCTTACATGGACCACTTACGTCCGTTTGCAGCCACCTTTCCGGGCAATTTGGAATTGTGAATACGACAAAAATCATTCATCCAGCATGATTGCCGAAGAATTTTGTGGTTGCAATCTATGAGAACAACAATCCAGCAGAAGGTGACGACTCTACAACGACTCCGCTCCATATGTCGTTACGTTAATGTGAAGCTAGGTGAAAATAACCAACGTGTTTACTCCACTGGATAGCACCAATCAATCGTGGCTCATTGGAAAAAATTTGTCATTTCGACATACCAGTTCGGTAGGCACCCACTGGGCTGTTTATTGCCTCTGTCGTTGCTCTGATTCCCAGTGGACTGCACATTTGGCGTTTCTTATATAAGCGAGAGTTGGAATTGGCCGCAGCACCACACAGTAAGCCGGATTTGCGGTGGACTTGTCTGGTCTGCCTGCACTCTCTGGCTGGAAATTAGTTTACTAGGCCACCAGCAAACGTCGAACAGAGGAGGTTCTGTTGTTGTTTGTGATTTTACACCCGGCTGCAACTATTTAAAATAAATAAGCCGAGGCACGATGTGTTGGAACAATGATTGAGTATAATTAATCATGCGCCAATTAAAGGTGTTGACTGTTTTGATCGGACGGGATTTTTAGTGTGGTTTCATTGTACACCAAGCAAGTGACTGATAAAACTGGGCTAACATCTTACATATTAATAGGTTGAATGTAGACTGCAGCTCTACTTGTGACAGTGGTACAGTCCAGGAGGCTGACAACCAACATAAATTACAGCCAACTATGCCGGATGGTGGAGTTTCCCCCAACAAAAACCGGGCTGTCGATGAGTTTTGTGTCTCCTTAAACTGGCAATCATTTCAACGGTCCAATAACATCTGACCAAATCCTTGTCCATGTTTACAATTGTACAACTTAAAGTTAGCGCCTGTAGAAACCACAGGATACCCATATAGTCAAATTGGAGGTGTTCACAGTGCTTCAATTTAATGAAATAAAAAATTATATCATATAATACTCTCTAGATATATGAGCATCATTATTTAGATACACCAATTACCTATCACTTTTTTTAGCTATTTCCTATCCTTGCCAATATACCTGCTAATGTTCCTTTTAAGGTCGGCAAGAGAATGTAAATTGTTTTGGTAGAAAAAAAAGTCACAGGCTGCTTAAGGTCTTGTAAACGAGCTTTTTTCTTAGAAAAATGTGGTCGTCGTATCTTGATTGGGTTAGCGTCGTCTAGTTGACATCAGATACTGCGATGACTGGAGTGTTTCAAATTGTAGATAGTTTCAGGCAATCTCTGACTGCTCAACTTAGAATCCTCGTTCAAATTTATTGGAGAATATAAATAAAATAGTTGGGACCACTGGCCGCTATATAGTATGGAGCGAATCCCGTTACTTTCATTACAAACGAGATATCACATCTCCTAGACCACTTCACAAACTCAGTTGAAATATTTACAAATTATGTTCCCGATTTCAAAAAAAAGAAGGTCCCTTCAGTTTGTTTTGACTTGATGTGGCATCGGCGTCATCGCCATGAAAGTTTCCCGTTCGTACAGCAATCTGCTTGTAGCATATAATATGCATGCTACTTTTTATATGTTGATCGAAAAAGTGAGAGCAATTTGCCAACAGCAATAATAAATAATGAAAATGACATGGCAATCAAAAAAGACGCGCTGCATAAAAGATACAAGATACAATTGAAAACCGCCTGCCGCACCGTTGCAGCGGAGCATGATTAAAGGCCGAGAAAACCCACAAATGTACTCGTCTGCCGCATTATGCATTTATGCAAACACAAAACGTTGCAATGTCAATCACCCATTTAATGTGACGGCAACTTACAATCTCGCCCGATCCGAGGTAGGTGAGGCCCTTGAAAGCTATAAGCACATGTATGAAGAAGTACGACCATATGCAGGCGAATCGTGAATTGTTGGCATCACTTCGTGGAGCAGCTATCAAATATGCGGTAGCTATTATTTGTTGCCTATATCCAGCAAACGGACCTGAACTTGAAAGACACCGATCAGCCAACCTCGAAGACGCAGCCGGTGTAAAAGACAAGTGAGAAAACTGAAAATAGTGCAGGCGAAAGATTTGTTGTAATCAGGACGTTCAGTGCGCTGGAGTCTCGCGATTGATGGTCGGGTATTTACACAAGAGATGGTGAATTTTCACAAAATGGTACTTTTTGTTGGATCTTGGTAATGTATGGGCACGTCATGGAATGTGAAACACGACACGTCCTCAACGGAAAGTTGGTTTCGATTCGTGCTTTGGGGAGCCAAAATAAAATTACAGAGTCTTTAGAAAGTGTGAGAGAATTGAATGGGCAAGCCTTTCCGAAACTCCTCATGGAGATTGGATTCTGATAACAATCAATCAAATTCTTGTCAACAATAATTAAGATTTTTTTTTAACTGAGAACTGATGTTATATTTACCGACACAGGAAGCGAAATTAATTATAGACTGTAAGCGCACGAGGCTTTAAAATTACAAAATTAAAGTGCGACATTTAGGTATGCGTGTGCCTTTAATCTGTTGCTAACGTTTTCAAAAAATCTTAAAGTCAAGAACTCAAGAACTCTGAATATCAGGGCAGCTCGTTGGATCTGAACGCCAAAAAAATAATAACTCCTTTCAAATGTCTCTCTACCTACTAAGAGGGCTTTACATAATCAATTATACTGACCGATTCGCAGAGTGCTGTATTTGAAGTAAATGTTATATTCTAGCTACCACCTGACATTCAATGGTCTTAGACTTGCGATCCATGCGATCAATCACCGTTCTTGTAAATGTGGTGTTTAACACCAACGTTTCGTACAAGACGCAAAGCCATGAAAGTGGTAAGGCATTCAATCAAATTCCTTTTATATATACGTAAAGGGTGCGCCATCTAGTTCTAGGTTTCTCTTTAAATCATTGGTTATTTTGCTACTGACAATTGCCAACTGTTTCCTGCTCGAAATGTTGACAGAAAGTCAGTATCATACGTGGAACGAAATGAGTCGCTTAACGCTTAAATAACAATTGGGAAATATTTCCAAAGTAAGTGCTGTGAACTTTTTTGAAAAAAAGTTTTGGCCGAAATGAAGCACCCACCGCGACTGCTGTTTGCAAGTTTGTGCAAAAGTTCGTGAGACTGGTATGACAACACTCATGGTCATGGTCAACGTCATCGTACGATGCGCACAGACGAGAATGTGGCTGCTGTAGCCGATATTGTGGCTGGTGACATCATTTAACCATTTTTCTTTGAAAATGAGGCTGGGAACAACGTTTCGGTCAAGGGTGATCTTTTTACTGAAATTGAAGACATGGAAACAGTTGGCAATTGTCAGTAGCAAAATAACCAATGATTTAAAGAGAAACCTAGAACTAGATGGCGCACCCTTTACGTATATATAAAAGGAATTTGATTGAATGCCTTACCACTTTCATGGCTTTGCGTCTATAGATCATTGATTTCCATGGTTAGATCCCGTATTATTGTTGTAAACCATGCAAATCAATGATTTTTAAAGATCATGTCGGTAAAACATAAAATATATGTTAGGAATACAATACAACGTATTCCAGTTACGTTATAAATAACAAAGCGTTCCATTTTTGTTGCTCATCACCGCCCACTGGTATGGCCACTTTGAGATTTGCTTTCTTCCAACATCACTGCACAACAGCCAACGGTCAAAAGATACGGAACACTTGCGAAGAAAATTTATGAACCATTTCGTAGTGCAATTTCTACTCTAGTTGCAACGGCAAAAGTGAGTAATTAACAAGGTATTAGGGCCGCCAATACGTGGCTAAAAAGAAGAAAGTGCATGCCGCGACCGCGACCGACACTCCGCAATGAGTAACTTATCGTTGGAACTGTGTCCGTGTGACTAGAGTAAGGGTCACTTATGGCCGATATAAAGTGTCCAACTGCAGTAGTCAAGCTTATTGATCGTGCCGTAGGTTGTGGCACAAAATTGCGAACTCAAGTGTTTCGGTTAAATGAACTATTTGGTATAATTGAGTTGTTGTTGATTTGTAGCTTTTGTGAACGACTCCTGCAGCTATGGAGAGGTGGACATAGACGCTTTGCCGTGTTTCAATAATTTTTTTCCTGACCACAGTGTACCTACACATGACGGAAGTTTTTGCGGCAAAATTAATCTTAAGTCCGAAAGCGAAAGGTGAGTTCGTGTGCTGTTTTACATAACATCAGACTGAGTAACTGAACTATGTGTTTGCCACAAAAGGACGGTAAGGATCGTTCATATAGAAACATATTTATATTTCCCTGAAGTCTAATAGGTATACACGGTAAGTGGATTGTAAAGCATTTACCATAATGAATTATCCCCATGAGCGTAGGTTCAAGATGATGGGACCTAGGTGTCTCCTACGAAGCCCACGGTACATATCTGAACCCCAAGCATATTCGCCTACTGTTTCTACAAATTGACCACTTACTCGTATCAATCAAGAGGAAGTAAAATTTGTCGTATTATAAGGATCTTACTTTTTGGCGGTAATCGATGAGATCATTTGCTGACTTAGTTTGTGAATAAGGAAACTCGCTTCCGATGTTAGGTTGAAATAAATGTTCCTAAATTTATAGCATGAGTTATAAGGCCAGATCGTTGGCGAAAGGTAGGCAATTAAAAGTTCAGTAATACCGACGAAAGGGATCGGGTAAAATTGATATCAACCAAAGCATAACTGTAGCTTTCAGCTTATCAGTTTTCCTACAGAACAAATCCTTAGATTTCGTTTCTGCAATCGAGCGCACAAAAGAAGTTCTAAATTCCCTTAAGAATATCAGAGAAAATGCCGCGGATTTTCTCAGAGAGGCTTTTCAATCTGCATCCATAAATTTCCGAGGACTTATTTGAAGTTGAATTAAGAGCTCCAAGAACTTCATTGAAACAAACAACGCGTTCCAACCAAAGCAAAGCATAACTGTAGCTTTCAGCTTTAAGCTCTAGGAAGCAAATTCTCTAACAATTCCCCGAAAAAGTTTCAAATAATATGTGATATTTAGCACAAAACAAACCATATAGTGTGTACTTTTATATTTGAGCAAGTATTTTTGTTCAAGATAAGCGGAATAAATTACTTGCAACGCAGCTACTACCTTTCTCATAGCGACTCCTACCTCTGGCGCTGGCACTGCCTCTGCGAATCGACGTCAACTCTGTTCCACTTTATAAATCAGCCAATATTATTTGTCACAATGGTATCGCAAAGTCGTGTTTAAAATTCGTGAATCTTACTGCCGCAGCGCATGACCTTTCACAAGTTCTATCAGCACGAATAACCAGAACAGGACAAGATGACAAGAGCGGTCTCGCTTATTTTGTCCAACCAATCCACCGAGATACCTAATTAAAAAACCTTGAAATGCTTTAACTTTGCACAAGCCATGTGCATTTGCAAATCATAAGTGATACCCTTTCCCGCAGCACAATACTACCGGTTCGATCCAATAAAAACCAAACACCTGGCTATGCCGGAACACGGAGGAAATCTGTACCACGCAAAGAGAGCAACGCGCGCAAGCATTAATATCAATTTGAATAAAGTGATCGTGGTCAATTGAATACCTTCTATTTATACAACCGGATTAATTGCACAATGTCTGGTGCCTATTGTTTTAATTTTTTTTATTCTGTTTTGTTTGTCAGCATTAGGTAGGTCTAGGTGTAGATAAACCACCAGCCCCAAAGACAATCTTTCAATCTTTCTAACGAATGTCCACTGACTTAATTATTTATTAAATTGTATTCCCATTCGCTTGTTGTGCATGGTATCAACTCAAACAGATCTCCTTTAGAACTGGAATCGTGATTCGTTGAACTGATCGTAGCATGAGAGTGGTAAATGTGTCCCGTGCTAAAACAATTCGAATGCAATTCTAGGTCAAAATAGCATGCACTTTGCCTAGAATCACTGTGGGAGACCAAAAAGATCGAAAGTAGGAGTGTGCTTTTGTTTTGTCGACTGGTAATTTGATGCAAATTATTGTTATTTTGGAAATTTAAATAAATTGCTCTTTAGATGGGATGACAGGAAAGTACTTTGAAATTTGTCGTGTCATAAAGATGGAACGTTAATGAGGTATAGCGCAAGTATAGAACGGGCCACAAAGTTGCTTTCTCGAGATACCTAAAAATGTTTACAAAAATATTAGGTAAGCTAATTGGAAATATATTCAGTACATTTATTAGTTGTAAGAGAAAAGAGAGGGATTTTTTATATGATCTTCAACCAGAGCCGTATTTGAGGTTTTAGGATATGTCCAGTTGCCAGCTGGGTTTTACCTTAAAATGCTAAACTCACATTGGGGCACTTTCTTGTTACGACGAATTGGTAGTCAATTCAAACGTTGTGTCGGACAAATGCAAACATAGTTCTTTTTCCATAACCTTGGTTCAAAAAAGTATTTTTTTTCATTTGTACATATAGCTAGATTTCCTATAAAAGCTATTTGTTCATCATTAGCAGACATGCAATCTAACACTTGCGACTTGTTAATGGGATAATGATCTAAGCCATTCGTATAACGTCAGGCTGTATCATTAGCAATTCTCCACTCTCAATTTTTTTTCATCGTAAAATTATTGAGAACAAGAATTGGCAATACTAATCAAAATAATGAAGTAGCTTAACATGTGTATGTACCGTGCCCCAATTGAAGCAGAATGTGCGAAACAATGCCACAAGTCCGTTTAATTAAATTCTTATAGCTTTTTTTTTTATCAACAAATTGGTATCAGTATAATAAGTGTTTCATCTAGCTACCATTGCTACTTTCTGAGTGTAGTTTCTATTCAGACAACTAGTTCGAACAGATGTTTGTTTGCCACATTATCAAGCCATCAAGAGCAATTTGAAAATATGCACTAGTAGAATGTGTTTAATTGATTTGAGAATTTGTTCGATGCTTTTGGAAGCAGCCACTGCCACGAATGTGCAAATAAAAAGAAGTAAATTCATAACATGTCACTTTAAACTTTCGTTAAAACGGTTAATTTGTCTTTACCGGAAGGAGTGGAGGCTGAAGTTTGCTTTCACAGCAAAACACATATTCACTGCTTATGTTGGTCGTTTTATATATCGTACATAAATAAAACTCGAGGTAGTAAATTTCGCATGTAATTAGCAAATTTCGCTTGTTTTACAACTATCCGTTCAAAACTCAAGAGAAATGTAGTTACTTACGAATCTTTTAAAAAGTTTATTACTATAATCTGTCTACACTGGCTTTACTTTCGAATAGAATCATATTGGTCTTGCTTTAGACTTTCGGTTAATTTGAAGTTCTTAAATATTAGGGGAAGAAACACTAACGGGGCACTACTCGTTGGCCAGGCACGTAGTCAGAAGGGGGGGGGGGGGGGGGGGGGGGGGTTCTTGAGGGGCTGAATTCAATTAAATGTTACCCTTATCAGTTTTCCTACAGATCAAATCCTTAAATTGCGTTTCTGCAATCGAGTGCACAAAAGAAGTTCTGAATTCTCTTAAGAATATCAGAAAAATGCCGCGGATTTTCTCAGAGAGGCTTTTCAATCTGCATCCATAAATTTCCGAGGACTTATTTGAAGTTGAATTAAGAGCTCCAAGAACTTCATTGAAACAAACAACGCGTTCCAACTCAGAAACTCTTCTACTGAAGCCTATTTTAGAGTGTCTATACTGATTCCTTGCATACATTCGTGGTCAACGAAGAAGTTCTACCATCTTTTCAAGCTCTTCTCCCAGGTTTTGCTGCAGCGAGATAATGCAATTTCGTTGCCAGCTGATGTGAAAAATATCGTGGAGTGATCCTTTTACCGAATTTTTTCTTTATATTATGTGACAAGACTTATACCTCTAAAAGGTATAAAATTATTGCTTACGGTTTTGGTCCGGTGACCACAGAAAGAACCTTTTCAACTATGAAATCGATTAAAACAGTGGTAGGGAATGCAAGAATAAGCTCACTTATGACATCTGTTCATTCGGATACTAATGTGGATTCAGATAAGGTGATTGATCTCATATCTAAAGAAAATCAAGACGTCTTCTGCTTTGATAAACTGTGTGTCAAAAACAGTTTAAGTTCGTTTAAGTACATACGATTTAAAAACTAATAAAAATAAAAAATTGGAATATATATAGTTTTTTGTTTAAAGAATTCCTGAAGATTCGATTTGGAAGCAAGACCCCTTGGAATCAATCCTGACTATGGCACTGACGTTGGCGTATGACAAGGTTGGATAGGTTAGGTTAGGTTAGAGTGGCAGACCGCCTCAGGTGCAGCCTCACTTAGGCCAAAGAAGGCCCATTGTGATACCACAGGATCAGTGTTCTCACACTACCGTTGGCGTATGACAAGGTTGGATAGTTATTTAAAAATTAGGGAATAAAAGTCCGCTTGAATTCAGAATTCTTTCTGATTTAACTGTAGTTACGAATACCTTCCATAATGAACAGTTAAGAAATATATGTCCACACGGAATGACGGACCACTGACTTTCAGGTTAAATTTGCTGAACATCTTTGACAACCAATTTTTGTTAGAGAAATTGTGTTCACTTAATTGAAATACATTTTTCATACTGACACTCACAGTTTTTTGAAAATAAAAAAACTTTTCTAGAAGAATTTTGTTCTCGATAGCCTTTATCGGGTCATACATATCTTGCAGAAGTGTTGATAGCCATAACGAAAGAGATCGGGGAGTGATCGAAAGTCATTTGAGACCTTGGTATTGATATTGGGGACAATCAGAAACTGTCGTTTTTCACCACTTCAACTACTACCTTGGCTGTACAGACCCAACCGATTATTCCAAATTTGATTACAAAAAACTTTAAACTGAGCTATTTTTTTTAAACGTCAAGCACTGCTTTATAAAATTTATATCGTAACTATTCTTCCACCCAAAAAAATAATATTAGAAAACACTCTTTATCATTGTAAGCAAACCACTGTACTGCTACATTCACTATGGATCTCTCCAACAATCTCTCGAATACACTATCTGTCCTATGTCATACATATCGTGTTCGTCAATTTGCAATTTAAATGTCGGCAAACATTCGAGAATTCGACTTTAAACTTGGTCACATTGCGGTCCTCAACAGGTAGCACATCAAGCAACAACTCCATAGAATATTAAATAGTACTTGACCATAGATTCAATTTGAATCGAAAGAAACATTGCATTGCAACTAAATAAATGCACCTACATGTTCAGATACATTATAGGCACAACAAAATTGCCAAAGTCTCACAATCTAACCAATAACTAATCCACTTTTTTAAATAAATCTATATATAAGACATTCGTGAAACGTGGTCCAGAAGGTAGTAATTATTCATATATTTTTTTTTAATTGGCTTATAACAGGAGTAATTTTAATTACGCCAACTATTTGTGAAGCCGATTTATTAAGACGGTAAAAGAGAGAAATCTAGTTGATACACAGAGTAATTTGCAAAAGCACCATTAAGCCAAGAGTTTGATGGCCCCACGAATACTGGTACATATAGGAATTCGGACTGGTTTAACAAATTATTCAGCGTTACGTATTAGAATTCATGTGTACTGATGCTGACAACCTATCGCGGTTTCGTTCGCAAACTACGAAAAACCAAATAAAAAAATGGGACCAACGGCGAATGTCGGTCGACGACTAAATGATGTGAGCATCTAGGTTACCAGATTACATAATATGTACTTCCATAAATAGTCGCTTGATGAAAGTGAATTGACTTGAAACGAATAAATTTACCTATAAGTTTTTAGGTTGCATATTCTGCAAGCTTATATAGATACAACAAAAATACTTGAAGGGAATTAAAACACGTATCCTTGCTGTGTTTCTATGGACATTCATTTTCTGTAAAATCTATCACAGTCCAACGGGGAACTTAATAGGTAGGCTTATGACAACTATTGACGTTTTCTTCAAAAACTTATTGCAAAATACAAACACTGACTCTAAAGTGAAAGTAAATAATCTAGCATTTTGAAAACTAATAAAATAAATATTTTAAAAATGCATTCATCACATACCCTTTGCATATGAATACTTACTGAATGCTTATTAAGTCAATTCCTAACAATTACTCAAATTGATTCGCACCCAATTGCTACTAGTTAAGGAAGCAATACGCCCGTAGCCACTGTGAATTACGGCAAACTGTCAAAATAGATTGCCACATAGATTGGGGCGCCTTACTTACTGCACCCGGTTGCTGAATGTGTTAAACATGTGATTAAACATGCGTTCGACTGGTTGTTGCCTCCTGAAATTGTATTGTGTAGGTACATTGCCTATTTGTATCGCAGAGAATAAAAAAACTGCGCTTCAGGCTCCTAAAATTCCGCGTAGAAACCGATAGATTTATGTGCTCACTTATTTATACCTGTTTTGTATGTTGATTTTGGATTTAGCAGAAAATCGTCAACACATCTCTGTAAGCTTTTGTAAGTTTGAGCTATAAGTAAACGAATATTTATAATGCGAGTGGATGCAGTTGTTAAAGCACATATTTTACTGCCTCTTGCAGACTTCTCAAATAGAGGATGCGCTATCTTTTCTAGCTGCTGGAATGAGATAGAATAAATTTTCACTTTAAACAACGTGTCCGGTCTTATAGAATTTTGTTCAAAATTTTAAAGCAGCTACTTCTTCACCATTTAGTTTATTGTGCATTTGGTTTTCGGTTTTGGTTTAGCAAATAAATCTTATATCCTTATACAAAAAATTTTGTATTAAGTTAAATTTCAATCCCTATACTTTTAGAGAAAGTGCTTCTCTTTAAATTAACAGAAATACACCCTCTAAATTTCAATGACTTTAAGTTATTGTGGTTTGGACGTAAGTTCATGGCTTAAGCAACTAATCAATTAGTAGGGCAAATAGATTATTTGGTTTCATACTTAGAAAATTGTGCAAGCAAATGCGAAACATCAAAGTTAACTTTAGCTTTCCGAGTTTAACTGAGCTCTCGATACTATAGGGTTCGGTACCTATGAAATATTGTTTGTAAACCATTTGCGAAACTTACCTTCTTGTAAAGCATTTGCATTTATTGCAAAATGTTTTAGCAACCAACAAGTTTTTCTCACAAATTAACCATAATCATCTGATCCCCATATGGCAGGAAAAAAAAGTCGTATCTATTTTTGTTATGGTTTACAAAAGTAGGACGAGATCCAACAGTTTTTGCAAACCATGGAATTCAATTATTAATATATATCATGGGGGTAAAATAAAAAACACCTTATGCATTATACGGCTTTGTCAATAGCTCAGAACGCGTGGTTATATATATTCATTTGTCCAATCACCTTAAATGCTACGCGACAAATTCCATTCACATTTGATACACTTTTCCACTAGGAAAAGATTAAATTCCACGCAATTACTCAAGAACAGGTGTGGTGACCGGCGTGCGCTGGTATGGTATAATAAAGAAATTTGAATTCATTTCACCGCCTTCGGCTTACTTTTTTTTTGTAATTTTGTTTTATAGGCACATGCGCAATTAACTCATTACTTTATCGTTCGGCCGAATTTGTGTTGACGAAACCTTTCGAATTTGCCTGTTTAAATTGTTTCCTAACAATATCTGATGGATTTCGATAAGCAAACCGGTGTATCTAAAAGTCTAGTGTTTCACTTGGCATGTGATATAATTCGGCCTGTGGGAAGCGTATCCATTCCCATCTACAAGTAGAATCCAAACCTTATGTTTCCAATAAAATAACTGATTAAGTTAAGTGATAAAGTGGTCATATCACTATCCTGGTGTTATTATAATGTTACGTAACTGTAAAGCTCTGTCTGTATTTTTTGTCAACGTCTCTTCGACGATGGAAATTTTTCGATAAATCAACTAATAGAATTCTGTATACGACAAACATTTATCATTTTGTTTTCAGTTTTTTGCAACAGAAAAAATTTCGTGTTTTAATAACTGGACGAAAGAAAAACGTGGAAAGGCAACTTACAAGTTACCTACACACCTCGCAAAAAGCCACACAACTAGGACTATTCGTGTCAAAATGAGTAAATAAAGTCGTGTGGTTGCTAGGAGCACAGAAAAAATTGTCATACATCTTGTAAAACTGGAGTGAAATGCGACAGGAAAATTAAAAAAAAAAAAGTAACTAAAACAAGACCTTAGCTAGCAACTTACAACCTCCGGATTGAAGTTGGATATTGTATTTCTGTGATAATATCATACATATTGTTTTAATTCTTATAATTAAATATAGATAGATTATTATATATTTCACAAACATTTAAACATGTGTCAATGGTAATTTTAAAATGTAGGTTGCTTTTTATATTAACAAAAAAAAAAGTTGAATAATATGGAAATCGGATTTCGCATTAATATATTGGAAACATTTAAATCATCATTGCGAAACTTAGAAGGTTACAGTGAGCGAATCCATAGCGCTCGTCGTGTCAATGAAATGTTCAGTAGGTAAGTGCATAGCATTTATGCAAATCCGCATTGTGGTTATTAACATTCGTTATCTCTTTAAATACATATATAATCAGCCATTATTGAGGACAAATTATTCAACGCATAAGATTGAGATAATATTTTAATTAAGGATACGCAGTAAATAAAAATTGCAAATCATGACTTAGCCGTTTATCTAATGATTATACATTTTCATAGTTATGAGCTATGTTATCAACAACGGCAAATGAAAGCACTTATCTGTTGAAAAACTTAATATGAACTCCCACAACTCATTATCCCAATTGGCAATAATGTTGGTACTCTACGTGGAAAGCGAATTATTAGATTAGCTTGTCGGAACATTTCAGGAACTCTTGTTTCACATAGCTAGGCATATCTATATATATAGCATATAGGTCGGACTCGTCGGGGGTCGGAGTACTGTTAACGAGTCGTAACGCCAATTACTATTCATTCAAATATCCGCTGAGTCCATTAGGAATGGTTTATGTTTCTTATTTAATGCCATATTTTTAAATGGTTTGCCAAAGCTTTACTCGAACCAAAATATCTTCCAGAAAATATCAATCCATTTTGAGGCGCTCCCTCTGTTTCCTCTAGCACATTTTTAACCCTAGAAGGCTAATGTTCGTCGATTCGACGACGTCGCATTCTTAATTTTCCTGTCTGTTTTCAACGCGGGCACATAGTAACTTATGCTCAACAACTAACTCAGTCGCCGATGCGTTCTTGCGAAAGACGGTTGTGTGCGGCAGGTAAAAGCAGTATTTCTATTTTTATTTTTATTTTTAAATGCAATATTGGAATTTGTGGTCAACATCGGACTTTGCGCAAAGAAAAATTAGTTCCTTTATTTTTTTTCCTTATCATCTGTTATTATTAATTTGATATTGCCAAAGAAGGATTTTTTTTTTCAGTTTTTTTTAAATATTGTGAATATATGTTCATTTTAGACTGAAAAATGCTGCGTTTTTTAAAAGACTGCTTAATAATAAAAAAATGAAGAATATACTTAGTAAGATTAAGTTTTCTATTTGGGAATACAATCTTAATGTTTCAGAAAAAAAAATAGAACCATATGTATTAAACAAAGCTTAAAAAAACATATTTTAGTACAGACCGTCGAATCGACGAATGTTAAGCTTATTAGGCGTAGTCAGCAACATTAGCCTACTAGGGTTAAACTGTTTATTTTCGAATTTGTTTTCCGCGACAAAGAACTGAAATCTTGTACTTGAAATAACACAAAATATAATTTGAAAGAATTAACTGGCCAGCCTTATTTTCCTGGATCCATTACGGTTTTATGTAGCTGAGTGAGCAATGCAAAGAGAAAGATAAAACCCTTGGTGAACCACAAAAAATGTGTGCCTGTTGTTTTTGTTCAAGTTTAAGTTCCTCTCATTTCCTATGTGTCTAAAAAATTCCAAATTGAAGTTGAATAATCATGCAAATGAAAATACTGAACAAAGTGAACAACAATTTTTGTCACTATTTGCCCAAGAAGATCGAATGTAATATGTTTTAGAATAGTTTGCTTCTTAGTAAGGATGGCTGTAATGTTGTGAATCGCGAATTTTTTGCTTGACATATTTTACACAAGAAATGCCTCACGTCATACAATACCTAGCTATACTTTATTTAAGCAAAAACGCCAGCCTTTTTCAAGCTAAATTTTCAAACAAAGTGATTATTTCCAACAAAATAGACAATTGTTTGAGTTATTTTGGGGTTCAGCACTGAGTCACTGTGCCATTGATACTATTGATTGCAACACAACTGTTATATAACAAAACATTTCCTTGCAAAATGTTTCTATAAAGAAAACGCCTGTCAATAGAAATTCCTCGAATACCTCACTGATATCTTGTATAACTTGTTTCCAGCGAATATCGGTATCGTACTATTATATTAAATTAATAAGTACCTTATTATGTCACGACGCTATTTCAAGGGGTATACTATACATACCGTCTACTCCAAAAAACAAAACCACTCAACGTATAGGCGTATTTCCTTTGAATACCTTCAGCTCTGGCACGTCAAAGACAATTCAGTTTTGACCCAAATACCATTCGCAGTTATGAACATTTTTCCTGCTACATACCTGTCTATCACAATCGATACTCTGAGCTGACCATTTGAGTTGAATTTGTAATGGAAACTGCTTATTAATTTACACGTCATGTGAATTAAGGCTGAAATGTTTATGAGCACAAATAAATCCATCCGCTAATGATAAAACAATAGGCTCCGACTCAAGTACATGGAAAGGGTATAAAATCGGAAACCATGTTTGAATAGTGGGTGTTTCTAGCAGATCACCACTCCCAGGCATGATTTGTTATTACATTTGGTTCACATATACGACTTCTTGTACACCACAGCTGACTGTACCCTGAATAATAGGTGCAGTCCGGGCGCTGCTGACTGCCTTAAATTAAATTGATTATGTATAAAGGTTTCTTACACCTGCAACATGCAACATGATCTAGGATTAGTAATTAAAGGTTCATTGAAAATTGTTGTGTTTGGTACGTCATTAACTAAACTGCAAATTAACAGCAAATTATTTCAATTTATAGTGAGCCTATATATGATAGACCGCGTCGGTGTCGGGACAGTAAGAAAGTCACTTGGACTAGCGGCCAATGCATGGAACTAGCTTCTTCTTAATGAGATCATGAGCTTTTGAGTAGCAAATAAAAAGACACAACATAACAATACCAAAACCCATATTTCTTTCAATATGATACCGACTGCCAATGAATCAATCCCTTAATCCCAGATGTCACAATATCCATAGCATAAATTCACTTCGCATTATATAACAAACAACAAACGGCTTGTTCCGAATGTTCCATTGTTGAAAATATCTGCACACTGTCGTAATTTGGGGTGTGTCGTTCTTTACGTACTCGTATCACATTCATTTTGTCATAGTGTATTTATTTTACAATTGTGGTGATATTGAAAGATCAACTAGATTCATATACTTATTATGCAGAATCAGTGAATATGTTCACCGACTCATACGTTTGCGCAGGACATAGCAGAGGAATGAAACTGTCCTATAAACGAGCTATATTTTCTCACCTTGTTCATATGTTCATTAGGTATATTAAGCCAAATGAAATTAATTGCAAGTTCTTGTTTCAATCTACAGGCAACATGACAGTTTAATTGTAGCAACTTATTGCGTTTTACATTGTTTTAGTTTTGCATAAGTATTGTTGACGCCACACCGGTTTCAACAATCAAACGCACCCAAACCCAAAAGTCATTTTGACACAAGTGACAGCTTGACCCATGCGGTTTTGAATCTTCCGTGCTGCTGTGCGCTTTTTTTTGTCTTTTCTTTTCTCTCGATCTGTCTTACTAACTAGTTCGGTCCATAATTCTCGTTAATAAAAGATCTTATACCAATTACGTTCTTTATTATTGACCTAATACGCCACAAGTATACTTTTTGAGATATAATATTTATATCACTACTCTTGACTTAAGACTATTTAAATTTAAGTCAAAAAGTTGTTTAATGGCTGCTTGGTGGGTGCTGCTTTTATATATTAGCTTTACTATATTGACAGTACTGCATATGTTAGTAATAGTTGGAATGGAAGTGATTTCCTCTCACTGTGTCCCATGGTGATAACAAATGAATAGAAACACAAATAATGGAGTAATAGAGTAGAGCCAATAAATGCCTGGACATAGTATATTTATATCATTTTAAATATATAATTTCGAATAGCTAATCCACAGGTGAATTGGAACTATGAGCAACCAACCATGGAAACTAAAACCTGATAGCATTTATCGGAAAATAAATTAGACTCAATTGAAGAATGCTGCAATATATGCTTTATATAGTCGGAGGTTTCCGGACAATAAAATAATGGGGGTTATTTCATTAGGTGGTTATTTGCTAGAGCCAGCACAGTCCCATTACTTGGTAGTATTTGATTTGGGTATAACAATAATTAAAACAAATTGACTTAAATGAAATAAAAATCCCAATAATTGGTTTTAGCACTGTTTTGTGCACCCTTATCCTCAATACTCACTTTAAATACATTACTACCTAAGGTCAGTCATGTTTTGCTTTCACAACTCAAAGAAAGTCTACTCTCACACTTACTATTCATCAACCGCCTTTCCTAAATGTACCTAATTGCATGCACCTAAAAAATAACGTTGGTTTTTTGGTGACCCTAGATAATTTATTTCTCGAGAGCGAGTTCGTAAAATGTAACATGGATCCTATAATAATTATAAGCATTGATATACCCTAACTATATATGCTACTTTATTTAACTTTATTTCTTGCTCACAACAACTTCTCTAATTATATTTAACAAATCTGCACTCTATATATTAAAATATAAGATCCGACCTTATGCGGTTTGTTGGTATATACCTTGGAATTTTAAGTGAAGGTCGTTTCAGGAACATAATTTTCAAATTGCGTGTTACGTCGTGTCGGTCGGCCCATGTTTGGTTTTCAAATAAATCATTACGACCATAAATATGACACAGTAATGTTACTACGGTAAACATGAAGAACGACATAGCAATCTCACGCGTCCAATTAACAGCATTACAGAACGCAAGACCAGTGAAATGTTGGTACCATACTTACTTAAGTTCAAACCGATGCCAAGAATGCATACAAAAAGTCAATTCAGCACATGAATGTATGTTTAATGGCTAGTCATCAGCATTAACTAAATCAGCATTCAACATTAGGATCACGATTTTATATTAACCCCAGGTGTTATTCGGCCCAAGAGGATTTAAGCTATCCAATCGTTGATCGCGATCACTTAAGCGAATTCGATTGATAGGAATCCATTTAGCATTGGGATATTTGCGTCCGATTGCAACCACCGACAGTCAATAACAACGTGTACCACCAACAGAACAACATTTAATCATTTATCCATTGGCGGTGAGGTAATTATTGCGCGTGATTTCTTGAAAAAAAAGTAATTTTTGTTGCTGTTTATCTACACGGGTCTCATTTCTTTTGGGAGTGCGTTTTTATTTTGAAAATCGTGCGCCCATTTGCTTCACACCACCGTTCACCTTGGAGGCTGTTCATGCTGGAAGCTGACGATGTGGAATGTTGTTCAAACGCAATTAACTAATTGAGTTTAGAATTTGAGTATTTGGCTGTTGTACACGGGACTGTATATTGGACAAATTTATGTGGAATTCCGCCTAAGGAAAAATTGTTAACCTTGTTTGTATCAAAAACTTGAGAGAGGCAGGAAATCCGAAAGACAATTATTTTTGACGTAATGGTATCATGAGATTAATTGATTCATTCAAAATGGATGCCAATTACGTGGACGTGTAAGTTATTTACTTGTCATGTGGGACTTTGTTTAACTAGATATACTTTACGGAAAGGGATTGAAGTCGTAGGGTTGATAGAAAAACTAAAACACGGTTTAAGATAAAGTAATTGGTTACCAAAGAATTTTTTTTTACAAAAAAATATGAATCCTATTCCATTGGGAAATATATGCTTTATCATTATACATACTATCATTTTAAGGATTTGCCTAACGTGGATTTCTTTTCCACTTTTTTGTGTACCAAGCTTTTCGAGGCAGGCATTTGCAAACAATCTTTCTTTTCGGATTCCGACTGAATAGAAACGTACTAGATGTACTGTATGTAATGAATGCCCAACTAAGCCAAGCCATCACTCAGCTTTTATCAACTATTCGCAGAACTTATATTCAGAGCAATCTAAATATAATAGCCGGCACATTACTCTTTAATAAAACTAAAAATTTATATATATATTAACAATGAAAGAAAAAAGCCCGCAGCACATCTGGCGCATTGAATAATGGTACTCGTATTGTTTTCAAATCCCCCATACAAGTGACGCTAATCTAAATGATTTATATTATGTTGATCTATGCTGATTATATGTAAATATTTTTCATTCCAGCTGCGATTGATTCGACTGGCGAAAGGCATAGTGTGATGAGTGATATAAGTGCTCCAATTAAAAATACTATGTGCGATTGAAAGTGAAAATTACATGGGAGTCAAGTCAATCAAATCAAATCAATATTTAGGGATATTGATCTCTTTTTTTAATTTTACGCTTTCTAACTAAAAGTGTAAGATATATAAATAATAAGTTTAAGTAACTCAATTGGTATGTAATTGTTTTGGGTGAACAAAATTTGCCCCAAAAGTAAGCCAGTGTATATCTCAATAAGGTAACAATTTATGCCCACACTATTGGTGGGCAACAATTGTGGAATGCGGAAAAACGGAAAAAGGAAAACGGAACCCCAACAGACAGACCGTTGCCGATGCTCGTGGCAATCTACCAGAAAGGTGTGTCGGCAAAAAGAAAACTTTGGTCTTCATCGCAAGAAAAATAGTCAATTGAAAAGTTGGCTAAACTCCAAGAGATAACAACAATAAACTATAACTTACAGAAATCATCTATCGTGGGCTCCGGCTAAGTGGTGAATGCCAAATGTACAAGCTTTGCACTCGTTTTACTTACGATTCTGGTTTTAAAAATGAACAAATTGTTAAGCCCAGACACACCTTACAAATTTGCATTTAAAAATAGTTTGTAGCGAAAATAAAAGAAAAAAAATTGCTCCAGTTGTTCCGTTTTGGGATGCCGCCTGTGGGTATGTTGAGGCTCCCCGGCCAGCCAACCAATGTCAAAGGGCATTTCACATAAATGTTAAGTAACTCGAATATTAACAATAGATAGTAATAATTTCAAGCTAAATGGTTAATGCAGCCACCAACCCAACTTGGATGATGGAGTTCATTGATCAGAGAACGAAACAAAAGAGTTGACGCACGAACTGGGTTTGCCTTTGCACTTCTGCGAACAAAAACTCTGTAGCACGCATCGATCCAAATGATTTATACATTTTCGGTGATGTGTTCTCAAGGACAGGGTTTTCCGTTTTCTTTTCTTTTCGTCTCAACATACTAGGCATAACCACTGCCGCTGCCCCGTCACACGCAAATCAATCTTAGAAATGAAATGCTTTGTTTAACTGATCTTGTGATTGAGATTTAGCCGTGCCAAGGTCGGTAATCGCCTTTCGCTAAATACGTGTATTTTTTTTATAATGTAATTGCTTATTGGGGCGCAAACTGCGAGAAGGAAGTTTCCCAAATTTGTATAACGCTGTCCAGTAGAGGAGGTATACTCGGTTTTGCAGAAAAATGGGATCCGGCTTCTTTGTTGTTCAAACCAGAGTTAATAAATCGTAACTTTCCTCTATCGCCCCCATCAACATTTTATTCAACTCTTTGCACTTGAAAAGTACTTTCGTTGGATGAGTCTCTGTCAAGCAGAAAAACAAACGCGCCTGTGTTGCTTTAAAATTTAATGAGGATTATATTGCGATCGTTGAGTAATGAGAGGAGTAATGAGAGGTACCTACTTGTAATATTTCAATTTTTCCATCAGTGCGCTGTGCTAAAAAGGCTGGCAAAAAAACATTTAGCCGACAACAAAACCAACAACGTGATCGATAACGCCACCGGGCGACTTATTTTCAGTATATTGCAGCGATGCGCGTTGAGCAGTAAAGCCCGTTTTGTTTATCTTCGATCGATCTAACCAACCGTTGGTGCACAGTGCTGATGTGTGTGTTTGTGCTGTGTCTGCTGACCTACTTTACGATCATTGTTAATGAATCTTCACTCGCGAGCACAGATCAAATTAAGTAGAAGAAGTTCATTGTCAAGGTTTTTTATTGCTTCTTCCTTTTGCTGGGAGCCCAAAAAAAGTAACTTATATCACAGAAGATGAGCAAAGTGTGTACATGGCACACCATTCAGGTACGGCCTTATGAATGAGAGACATTAAGCGGTAATTGGCGTTGTTAACGTTTTGCCTTGCGAAAAGGTCGTTGCATTGTTAGAAAGTGATAGATTGAATTTCTCCCGGCGAACATAATTATCACGTTTTTTTTTTATTATGTACCTGTAAATATGAACAAATTTGTTTTTTTCATTGTTCTGCATTGTTGAGATAGTCACTGGAATTCCTGAACCGATTTTATAAATTTATTCACTAATTGAAAATACTGAAACTATGTACTTGATGTTTTAATTTGATTTTTTATTAATGATTTAATTTTTGGTTTTGACTTAATACATACAAAATTAAATAACTTCTAAGGCACTGCATCTCCGAGTATTTTGATCAATCATTCATTTTTCCGCTTGACTCAGATGCTAAATTACAATAAATTCAAATAGATCCGAATTGATGAAATGCGAACAAATGTGAGTGATGAGTGCATATTGAAAGCACAGTCGCCAGTCGGTAAAAACAAAATTAATATGTCCTATGTGTGCGGAGGATGCATAGCTCTTAGTAGTTAGGGTAGATATGGTGCTGAATTGTTTTCATAAATATAAATCAGTTGAAGAAAAGTGTATATTTGCGACAAGTCGAAAGAGGGAAGTTGGAAAATTTTAAACTCATATATGTATCTTATTTCAAGGATGCGTTATCATTTAATTTCACTCCTTGCTCCGACACGCGAATATAACTCTCAAAGGCTTTTGTAATCTTCACGGCAAATAGAGCAAATCTTCCAACAAACTGCCTTTACATTAAAATTCGAAAAAAAAAATGGTTGATGTTGGCAATATTTTAGATACAATCAACTTTGATAATATCATTCAGTGGTTGCGTATTGCGTTTACTCCAATTAAGTTATTAATTACTTTTTGGCGTGCTTTTCTAATTAAAAATGAAAATAACTTTTTAATACTGCGATTGAAATGAACTCTAAGCTATTTCCTTTGGTATGATAAATGGTCTTAGATATACGAATACGAACAGGAACTCCTAGTGCGAGAATTTGTAATAAGTGATTAAATCAAGGAAGTGATGAATGTACAACAGTGACATGGGGTAGCCGATATGAATGACTGGGCAAGCTGCCCCGGCCAAAAAGATATATGTAATCATGTAATTATCGTGCTTGGGTTGTATACGAAAAGCTTTTTAGTGTCATTAATGAGCATTGGCATGACATGATACTTTGAGAGGCATTTTAATTTGAATGCAAGAGGAAGCTGACCAGATATGTCACAGAACCGGAATGCATTTATTGCGTCTGGTTTAAGGAAGTTCATATGGGCTGTAGTTAACTGCTGAAATATAATTACGCTGCAGTCCGGTCGGACTTGATTTAAAGCAGTTTTCCATTCGC
The DNA here is from genome assembly GCA_916610125.1 of Cheilosia vulpina. Taxonomy (NCBI): domain Eukaryota; kingdom Metazoa; phylum Arthropoda; class Insecta; order Diptera; family Syrphidae; genus Cheilosia; species Cheilosia vulpina. Next base: position 64,024,177 of record OU744279.1, read on the forward strand.
TCTATAAGTTCTTGCGAACTGAGGCAACTAAATGTCACTTTCTTGATAATGTCTTTTCGAATATTCCTCCAAATATCTGTAATGCAATAACTGTACCAAGGATCGTTGGAATTTTTCTAAGAAAAACCAGTGAAATCCTTTGCATCCGCCTCTACTTCTGCGCCATGTGGAGTAATCCGTATGGTAGTGGCTTTAAAGTACGGCTGCTTATATGTTCGACCAAAAGTTTACCCAGTGCATTTTATGATAACCTTGAACAGTTTTTTTTAAAAGGCAACTTGAATGAATCATGTGAATAAGGTATATTGAAAAGTAAATGTTCTCTAAAATAAAACACCTTCTCTCATTCTTATGAATATGCATATGTATTTAGATTTTACCCCACACTTCACTCTTTCAAACAAATACATTTTTAGCCTGAATTCGCAGTTCAAAAGGCAAAATAATAGAAAGCTACAACGATGCGACGGTTGATGACTTATCCTTCAGCTTTACCTCTATTTTGCAACTGACTCGTACGCTATAAGATTCATCGGCTGATTAGTATAAAATAGTATAAACTCCTGGTGGGCACGCAAATGCTCTTATTTTATTAACACTTCATTGACCGAATTAAGATGCAAATTTGTAATTTTATTATCAAATACAATTAGCCTTGTGCTTTTTTTATTTATTTTATTAGGTAGCTACCAGCCACAGATTTGTTTCGCTCAGTTATCGTGATTTCTCCCTATATGCGACACGTTGAACAGCTAAAGCTTAAGCTTATAAGCAAACCTTAAGCCCTATTACAGCCTAATATAATATACCAAGATATACAAACACCACCGCACCAGACGTGCTCTTCGCAGTTATCTGGCAGTGCAATACAAATTTTGTTTCATTCATTGAAATCCATTCACTATTTCGCATTGCAACTAACCCCGATGACACCTGATTGATTTATCATCAGTCTAGATCTACCGAATTGCACAATAGCCTGGTCAGCTTAACCTCACCCAATTCAATTCATGCACACAAAAGCTACGAACCACAATAAATCAGCGCGTTGAAAGTGTTTTCGATCAGTTTAGCTTATAACTGTGAGATCTAACACCAATTAAATTCGCATCCAAGCGACGCTTTCATAGTTTCATTGAGCTAAACGTACCTCAAAAGTAACTTCGTGAATAAATCTCGGTTTTCATCTGTAATGCAGTGATCGTCTCCAATTTAATGGTCAATCAAAGGCCATTAAATAATTTTATTGACTTAAATGCACTACAGAGGTATTTACCTGCTCATGTTGGAGATAAGATCAAAAGCAACAGTAGATTTTTTTATCGATTTCCATGCAAAGAAACCTCCATTGAAACCATAGAAAGTTAAAGTAGTTGCTGATGAGGACAAAATTTCAATGATAAGTGATGCAATTTACTTTGCCGCGTTTTTTGCGTAAAGTGAGGATCTCTTTTAATGCAGAGAGCCCACCGCAGAAAATAGATATCGTTTATCTGTTGAATTGGAAGAGTATTGAACCTATTTAAAGGCTGACTAGTTTCATATTTAAGGCACGCACAATTTCTTGGTATACAGCGTGAAGATGTTGGTCCAATGGATATGTTACTGGCCTTATATACTATTTTAGTGATTTTGCATCTGGGATGATACAATCAGTGCCTTACTTTGATATTGTTTCAGGTCGTCTAGCATGAAATGTCAAAAGGGAAGAGTTTTCAGTCTTAGAAGCTGAAAATAATGCCAACGAAGAAATAAACTTGCAGACAGTTTGAGGTGGAAAAAGTTTTATGTAAAGCCCCATGTAAACTCCGCATGTATAGCTATTTCCTTTAAAATTTTTATTTATAAATAACTTAGAAATACTGTACAGTTCTTAACCCAAGTTAAAATAAGTATACCTGGTTAAAGGGTATCGATGCGATATCATGAGAACACAACCGCTCTCGCCTATAGCCTCTCACTATCAACTCCCTAGGTGCTATTCAAAAACTTAAACCTGACCTCACACAAGGCAGATATTACCGCGATTCAGGAAATACGTTGGATAGGACCTGATCCTATCCTATCCTATATGATGAAAAGAAAAAATTGCGATATTTATTACAGCTTACATAAAAGATTGCATGTATTAGGATGCGGATTCGTCGTGGGAAATCGGCTTAGGACAAAAATCGTTGAATTTAAGCCGATAAGTGATCGCCTAGCTGTGATCCGAATCAAAGCTACTTTCCAAAAAATAAGCCTAGTATGTGCAGGTGCACACGACCCTACTGACGAGGCTGTAGACCCTATCAAGGAGGAGTTTTATGACCTCCTGGATGCCCTACATAGCCTGTCCGGATTATGATGTCAAGGTTGTGCTCGGGGACTTCAATACTAAAGTCGGAAAGGAAAGTTAGTTAGCGGGCGGGTTTGTAAGTGCAGAATCCACGAAACGACCACAGACAACGGTTAACGACTAACTGACTTCGCGGTAGCTCGTAATACGGTGATAAGTAGCACTAGATTTCGAAGGTTAAGGATCCACACAGCAACCTGGTGGTCTCTTGACGCTCGAACCGCCAACCATCCAATATCCAACGAGAAGAAAATCGAACCGCCCAAAAGAATAAAATCTACGTTGTACGACTTAGCATACCTGGAGTAGCCAGAGTCTATAAAGAGCGCCTGGAGTGAAAAACTCTCCACAGAGTATCAGCTATCACAAACGCCAACACCCAGTGGTCCCAGTATCGCGAGATCCGAAACCACTTTAGGGTACCAGCCACCCCAGCGAAAGAGCCCGTGGTATGATGATGAATATGTACACCGGAAAAAGGTGACAGAAGATGCACATGCTGGCTTCAAGACCGGAACACAAGCTCTTCCAAACAGTAAAGGAAACCTAGTCACCGAAGCGCAGGGAATAGTAGATATGTTCAAGCAGCACTTCCAGCAGCTGATAAATGGGCGTCGAGAAGAGAGAGTGAGACCGAACCGCCGTTTCAAAGACCAAGCATAGCAGAGGATGGAAGGCTACAGTGTCTCAGGCAGAGACTTTTCACGGGTAGAGAGCCCGTTAAATAGTATGTGATAGCATTACCACTAAAAGTAATCCATAGCCTTGGGGGTCAGAACAGGTTCACTGTTAAATGGTCAATTTAATTCTGTTAGATCAACAGTCGTCAACTTGGTTTAGCGTAGATTTACGAAAAAACAAATAACTCGCTAATTTCGACAAGCGGAACAACATACTCATACGCACACAATGCTATCTTCAATGCTTTTATAAGTAAATTTAATTTGCTCTTTTTCTCAGGCATTATAAATGTACTGTCAGTTAAGGTCGTTGTTATAAGATATGGTATAAAAAAAGACCATAAAATGTATTATCAAAAGTCTTAAAAAGTGTAAGCTGAATAAAAGAACTGAAGTAATTAAGCTTACGCATGGCGCATAACTCGGTTACCAACTGCTGGTATGAGTGGTAAGTTGAGTTCATATTTTGTTTAAAGCTGTCTTTAAATGAGAGGGTTTTGGATTGTAGCACAATAGCTAATATTGTTTTTCCAAAATTGTACTACGTTCAAAGATCGTAGACTACAAATTACGTTGCGTTAAGTACACGCGTGATTGCAGTATATGATGTCAGATATTTTAATATAGATAGTTCAGTAGACGTTGGACGGGGTCATTTGAAAAGTTTTAAAAAGCAGTCAGCTTTAGTTACTTCATGCCAGGTTTCATGACTAAAAAGTTGTGCCACTAAATGAACCACCCCTTAAGATGGTCTGTATCGTTTTGTGGATTTCTGAAAAGCATCCCAGGTGTTCATAGCTCTTTTGACAGGATGCATGACGTATAAGACTCATTTGCAGGTCTTCCTTTAAATTTTCGATAAGGGATTTTAATCAAACCTTTCCTTAATAGGAACCAGCTAATAGGATTTGACTATTACTCCTTAAGAATTGTTTTTTCCAACATGGGTTTTTTGCCATATATATTTCTATATAGATCATCATCACGGTTATTTCAACACTATTTATAGCCTTTGGGTACAGATTTGCTTGAAAATATTTGTCTACTCGTGTCGCTTTGTTACGTCAAAAATATTTTATTTTCCACTGCATAGTCAACATTTATTTATTGTTTTGCATATAATACGACATTTTGCATTTAAATTGCCGATTAGTTTATCACTTCAACATAAACAGAATACTAGTGCAGAAATAAAACTTGATCTGGTACACATGAAGTTGCTTAAATATTTTCAGAAGGTCAAAATGTCACTAAATGAGAATTATAATGGTTTGAAAGGAAGAGTAGTAGTATTATATGAAAGAAATGGTGCCATGTGTGGTATGATTTAATAGCCAGAGATTAATTAAAATTTAAAATTATATTACAAATTTTTAGCAAAGATTTTTTGCCGTAAATAAGGCTGAATAAATTTGCGGAAATAAATACAACTTTTACGCGAAATGGATGAATAGATAAGAGAACCCGCAGCCATGAAATTTATTAAATATATTAAATAGTTAACAATCACAGTGACTTCGTAGTTTTGATGTTATTAAATCTAATTTGTTGTTTTTATATACCCTTATTCTTCGGATAAAATAAAAACTTGTAATTATATGTATTTTATTATATTATGGGCATAGGTTTAAAAATGATTAATTATTAATGATATAGTCTGTTTTAATTCATGCACATGTTTATAATGATCTAGGGATTTTATAAGCAGTTAAATTGCTTGGCAACATGTTCCCGAAAATTTTACATCCAGTCAGTGCAAAATAAAAAATGAACATGTAGAACACAAATATCCTAAGGGAATATTTGGCTAACTAACAAAATATGTGAGGGCGAAGAAAAAAATGCTTGTATTAGCTATTTTTAATATTAGTGTATTTAATCTCACAATCCTTGAGTATATCTGTCCTTCGTTCCTATTCGTCATACAAAGGTCACTTTCCTTTATGCCTAAAATGAAAATGAATGCCCCAAATATTTCTTACGCACGATTTTAGATCCTATTTAGTTTAGGCATCTGGATTCTGGATGCACCATATCAAATGTGGTCATAGACATAAATTTGTTGCAGCGTACTTTGTTTCTTCTTAGATATATTCTCTTATTCGTGTATATTGTTTTTCATGGATATGTATGAACATTCAGGTTTTGTCTTATTAATGTAGCAAGCAGCATATGAAATGTATTTAATTTTTATATAATTCAACTAATTCAAGAACAAAATAATGTGTATGTATACATTCCCATCGAAAATTAACAAGAAATGCATATCATAATAAGAATAAAACAAAACATAGCAATTTGTCAATTTAACTTATAATCTCATTATCATGTCTCATCGGTATTTTTTGTTATGTCACCGATGGCGATTATACTCCTCGAAACAAAACAAAATAGTAGCGCTTATAAAATCTACTTATAACAAGTCGGTTATGTAAATCGCGACATCTAGCATGACAGATGAGAATAAATTGTTTTATTAAAATCATTTATTTAGCTTAACAATCGTTTAAAGCAAGTTTAAATACAATGACCTAAAAAATGGGCATTTTTAGTTTATAATTTAAATGGCAGTAAAAACATCCAACCATGTTAATCGAGACGACCACAAAATTAGGTAACGCATTATTACATTTTTGACTTCCACATCAATGTATTCAAACAAAAGATAACATGCTCATTTATATGTTTATGAAAGGTAATCCGCAAGGAAAGTAACATCTCGCCATATTTTGGTGATATGTATATAAAATGTTTATCAATGGACCAAGTGAATAATGGCGCTTCTGTATATTTATGATATTTATAACACAATTAAACAATAGGGCAGAATGCTAAGAATGTATTGTATAACTATCAGCGTGGCTTATTAATGGCACAGAAAACTATGCAATATTCATTGGAAAGTTTCAAAGTAATAAATTGCAAACTATAAATACAATTTTAAATTATATAAATAAAATAAATTAGAGCGCGTATTACCAATCTGTTAATTGTGAAACAGATATACACATGGGTTGGATTGGCGGCGGTTTGGTATTGTGATTAATTGACTACTGCGGAAAAAAAATTACTAGGCTTACTATCGATTTCTAATGCTTAAGGGCATAATACGGGTGCTAATTTGATTCATGATTTGTACTTCCAATTAATCAATTCACGTCGCCTGAAGATATTACCTACTAAAAAAATGGTAAATCGATTTCACTGATTTAACTCGAATTGCAAAAAAATTTAAACTACATGTCTCTGCCTTTCTCGCTTGCAGCAGGGGACCAGATATCGTAACTCTACATCTTTATATGTTATTAATTTAAATTATACAAATCAATGTGCTTAGAGAGAGAGTGAAAGAATAGTTTTCCAGAAAACTTATCGTATTGGGCGAATTAGGCGAAAGACCGAAAGTTATGTATAAGTACCTACTAAAAATCGGTAAGGAAAATCATTTTGATAATAATTTAAATATCAGTATAATATTAACAATATAATATTTACATATTGCCACCCATTTTGTTTTGTTCATTCGATTCGCCTTTATATTAATGAATGAGCTTTTCCTTCCCTTTTTCCTTAGATAATTATTCCACACCCTATTCTATTCGTTTATTTTTTGCATGTAACTTCAACGAAAAGTAGTCCGCTCTCTGTCTCCACTCCACTCCGCGTATTAGGTTAGTTGTTCAGGAAAGTTAATTTTCCACCGGGAATAGTAAACTGAAGGGAATTGGAAAAGCAAAATGTTGCAAACACCGCCGCCGACTATAACACCCGCATTTCTTACACAATCCATAAATTAAATGTATTAATCACTTAGAGATAATGACATCACTAAGAATATTCAAACTCAATGCCAGTTTATCTGCATGCTGTGCAAATGACCAATGTTAATGGGTCTCTTGTCCGGAGTTCGCTCGCAAATATTCGTTCGTATACCCACCACACGACTGGAAGCCAACTCACTATCTTCCTATATCTAATTTGGTAGAATACAGTTTTGCTAAGAAATGGAGGAAGCAGAAACAAAACTTTCAAGATCACGTACAAGCCACCCATTGGGAAACAAGGTAGCCAAACCCTCATATACTATTAGCTATCGAGAACAACATTAATTAAGTAATCTCATAGCTTAACATGGTGTTTTTTTTAGGGCGTTCCTTGAATATTTTGACTTGAAATGTTTAAACAAAAAACTTTTTAATAGTTACGTATATCTCGGTGTACATTAAATATTTATTCATTTCATGATTAAGAACCATTATAGGCTCTACCATTATATGGATTGTTCCACAATGCCTCAGAATGGCTTCTAATTTTCAATGAAATTGGTAATATTATTCCGATCTTATTAACGTTTCCGGGTTTTTATATCTGTTACCTCCTGTGATCTTATACCTATTAGCGAATCATAAATCATAATAGCAACTTTTTCAGCATCCGCTCTTGTTCACACGCAAATCATTCAGAGAGTTAAAAATACAGTGGTCGGATATTCCCACCAATGAATTGTCTTAAATTCAACTTTTGGAAGTGAAAATTGTAAAAATTAATGAAAGTTATGTGAAAGTGGGCGTTTTCATCTACTAAAACTTACATCGATTGTTATCATCTGTGTATCCATCAATACTCTAGAACGGCTCCGATCAACTAAGTTGTTCAAGTAATGATGGCAAGTTCGATCATAGCGAACTGAAGCCACTCCACAATTGACTTTTGAAGTGTAATAATTCACCAGATTCACAACCTGTAATCGTAAAGCAAAAAGTTGCTAGTGTCCGCATATGCCAAGGCTGATAATGGATTGGCTATCTCTTTCTGTGCACCACGGATCAAGATGACACATTCTTAATAATGAAAAATAGCACTGTCCACCATCCAATACTTTACCTCGGAGTTCTACATACCGACCCAAAGATAATCACATCTACAGCCTAAAACTGAAAACATTTTGTTGTGTATTCTCAAAACAGATTCATGAAGCACAATGATCACGATCGCAGAAGTGCATCATGCCACAGCCCATTAATAATCCACTCATATCTCGCACCAAAACAAAACATAACTCAGCAGAACCGCTTATTTTGCGGCCTACAGAACTAGGGCAAACCAAACATTCAGACCAACTCACCAACATAATCACCAATGGAACAACTTTCGATCTCGATTAACAGCCGCAGTTGAGGTCTGAGCTGGAGTGTCTCCCTCCACCTAACGTGCTGTTCGTTTTGAACGAGTTGACGGTAATTCGTGCTGTAATACCCAACCAACCGTTATACATATACATGTATACATTAGCAAAGAATAAAAATAAATTCCGATTGAGGTGGCTTTAAGCTTTTTACTTTTCCCAAAAAAACACACTCGCACTTTGCGTGTTTTGCTCTCTCTTTCTCTCTCCGTGTGCTGCACCTGCACCTGATGTGGTATTGAGGTTGTGGCGTTCTCTTAAATTTGAATATACTTATAGTATACGCCACGATATAACGGAACTTGTTCATTATTCATACAGCCACTCTTTTATTCATCTCGAACTCTGGCTCTTTCTCTCTCTATCTCTTTTGAAATGCGGCTAGACAATCGAAAGCTTTTAACGACTTTGTTCACAGCTAGTTGTAGCCTTATAGCCGTTCCTTTGAGCCTAGATAGCGGTAGCGGATATTGCACACGCATACAGACTGCGAGTGTTGTACATTATTGCACACTTCAACCGAAATAAGTTGATCCGTAAAGAAAATTGTAGCTCAAGAAAAACTCACGAGCACAACCAGCGTGTGTTAAGTTTTCATTGGTATAGGTTGCTGATGGCCTGGTATAGAAGGCTTAGAGTGATCTTCGAATTATCGTGTGCTACTGCTGCTGCAATTCGAAGTTGGGAATTTCTTTACACGATCTCTGCAGTTGGCTTTTTCGACTTCATTCATTCAGAAGGTTTTAAATAACCGTCCAGCATTAAAGTGAACTTCAGTTTGGTGCTTAAGCGCGGGTCGCGAATTTCTATTTTCGCGCAAGATTTGCTGATTGGTGATTTTTTTCTCTATTTTTTTTTGTATATACATATTATTCAATTAGTTTGAATTCGTTATTTTCGTTAGTCTTTCGATAGAAGTATTCCAATGAACTGAATATAATATTTTGTGGATATAATCGAAATAGAAAAAATATTTTGTGCTTGCAAATAATTAAAAAAAAAAAAACTTATCGCCGATTATGTGGTTTTTATGACAGCTTCTTCTTAACAAGTAATATAACTTTGGGATATTACAATTTATCAAGTGCCAATAACAAATCGAAATAAAAAATATAAGAAACCAGGAAACGGATTGAAATATCTTCTTTAATAAAGCAACGATAAATCCCCATAGGCCATATCATGTGCGTGAAGTGGAAATTATATAGTGGATTGAACATCTTTCCCTTTATCGTGGCAATCACTTTCATACTGTTGGATATACATTTAGCAAGTGGCGTGCGCATTGGATCAACAGTTAAAGGTAACTAGAAGAGTTTTTAAAGTTAGAAAAGTCTATTTTAATCGAAGTCATTAAATTCAATTGAATCAACTACCTATGGACTTGAAGACCACTTAAGGCACTTTCAGTAACCAAGTATAAAAAAAAGTTAAATGCAGGTGTGACAAACAAATAAATGATAAACCCAAGTCCATATTGAAACTATAGAACCTCACAACCTTTCCTTTGTTGGAGAAACATTTTCTGAACGATTGAAAAAACCTGCAATTGTATGGCATGTCCGGCTCGTTTGTTCTTAAGGGTTAGTTGGCCCATTAATGGAAATATTATTTGCTTCTTCCTGGGGTTGAATCTGAAATCAGGTTATGAAAGCACTTAATAAAAATAAGTGTAAGTCCTTAAATGAAAATTGATTAATGCTAATAAATTATATCGTTCAAATTACCCGTATAGTCCAAAGGATGGACACTTCCCTGATACTCTTTATCAATTTATATAAATCAGAGTTGAAGTTAAATTTCTTACATACCCTTATTTATTTTCGAAATTCGATGTTGAAAATTTTTTTTCGAATAAAATTTGGAACGATTTTAAATTTACAGATCATCAAATCGAACTTTAAACCTTCTTTCAATATTTTCAATATTTACGTAAAGAAAATGTCAAAGCCAATCCTTGCAGTTTGCTGGTCACTTCAATTTTTGAACTAGATTTATACACGTAACTAAATCGAATCATTAGTTAAGTTCTACTGAAATGCGTAAATCAAAAATTAATTTTGTATTTTAAATATCCTTATATAAGGGCGAAAAAAGAAGATAACACATTTAAGACGTATACTTCGAATAAACGTTATCAAATAATTTTCTTACATACTTATTAAATAAGTGTTCCAATACCTGGTAATTTTAATTCGACCTGCTACTGGAATCTTTACACAGGTCATTCCCTCACTCGTGAATAAGACACAGGGATTCTTAAACTTCTCCATCTGTTTCATTGGGATTCAGTTCAATGGAGAGCGCATTCTTGAGACGATCAACACTAGTTACACTAGAATAAATATAAAAACGACTGCACTATTCTACCGCTGGATTTCTTCACAATTTCTTAACCTTAACTCTCTGATACTCTAGTGGTTTTTGGAAAAATACCAAATATTGCTAAGTCATCCGGAAAAATTTGTACAAGCGATTTATCACACTTAACGTGTCTTTGCTTGCCATTACCTTAGAGTCATTTCGATCTGATGACAAAGTTCCACGTTGTTCTCATGGGATCAGGACAACTGTTGTATGACCCAATTTCACAAGTTTGAGAAAAAGTTCTAACACGTTAACTAATTCGTGTATAACCATGATGGAACACATTTAAGGTTAATTCTATTGCCATTTACATATTTCAACAGTTAAATGTTAATTCACTAGTGATTGGTGTCTGTATCAACTTCTATCCAACAATAGCTACGTCTTTGATAGCAAAGCAAACAAAAGAGTTGGACTGCGAACTAGTTTATGTTATTTTTTGCAGATGCTACGACTGTTGACCGCAATAAACTAAAACAATCAGACCATCAAGTTTTACCCAGCAATTGCAATAAATATAATTTGCATGAAAAGACTTTTGTTCCGGAAGTACCTGACTCTACTTCTTCGAAGTTCCAAGTTTTGACCGAACTATTATTTGCTTTACCTATTTTAATTTATAATCTTTCTCCGCAAATAATGTTTTTTCCGTTTGAACAGTCTATGACTGACAGAAGTTTTCGCTATTTCCTGATTTTCATGGATTCTAATATGTGTAACACGTTTAATTTCATCATTTATGTTATTATAGTCAGTTCAAAAATGTAAAAATTAATTTGATTGAATAAACAGTATTTTTTGTATGTTCGAAAATTTGTTATTAATATCAGGATATTTCAATTAGTATCTTAAGACTTCAATTTAATTTCGAAAGAAAATTCTTGAACTACACTTCATTTGATCTATTAATCATTTTAATTGGACAGAGTTATGATCTGATCATTTAACAATTTTAATCAAGTCGGCTTCAAGTGTCAATATGCAAATAATATGCACACACGTCAATGCGGGGCTTTTGTTAAGTAGTAAATAAAATCATTAGTTCAGTGCGCTTGAGTTATTTTTGTATTGATCTAAATGATACGATTATGCTGAATTGAGATAAGAGTTAACAAAGACTTAAATGTGACATTTTGTATTTTTTAAAACAAATGACTTTGCTAACTGAACTTAAAACAACAACAAAAAAATACAGGCATTTTTGCATCTACCAAATTGAGCTAATTGAATTTTAAAAGGTATTGAATTATAGTGGATCGAAAAACGTTCGCTTTGTTTCAATACTCTACCTCCACTGGCTAATAAAGATCATTTCATTTTAGCTTAATTAAATTAAATTAATGGCAACTCAAGTCCAAAATTCAAGTGTGTTTAAATAATTATTATAAATTAGGTTATAACTGATTACTCACATAAATTAATTGAATTGCATAATAAACAAGCATATCTATCCTATATTTAGAAATAAATTCAAAGAAAAAATATTCAGTTGGCTGCTATAGCACCATCTGAACAGTTTCTTCGTTCAAATTATTAACTAACGCCAGTATACCATCTACCTACCGTATAATAGCATTAATAACAACATCGGTAAAGCCGGTTTACTCCATTTATTTCTTTGAATTTACCCCAATCCGCCGGTTATTTCATATTTTAACTATATATTCATAAATAAACAACAAGTTGATTGTATCTTTATAAACTCATAATAATTTCTTTGTTGGTGATGACATTTTTCGATAAATCGCAGATTTGTCTTAATTCCAATGTTTGGCAACAATATAGGTAAAAAAAGCTTTAACTGTCTGTTTGGTTAATCAAATACCTTTGCTTTGATTGAGTTTCATTGGGCTTTGTGTCTTAACAAATATACACCTACATAAACCGATCAAAGTCATAAAGCAATAATACGGGTGGAAAAAATTTACTTCCAACTCGCAGATCATTGCATAGTTCTTAATCGTTGTAGAGTTCGTTGTACAAATTAATACCTCATTTGGCTGTAGTTATCGGTCTATGAAACAATGTACAGAAAACTGCTACTACCATTTTCGTTCGCCTTTTCTTGTTGGCTATTAGTCTCCATATGACGATTACAGCCAACACCCACTACCAGCTATACGACAAAACATTCTAAACTTAGATATTCCATACGAATAGACACTCGTTTTGAGTGTCCAACAAAAACTACTCGTATCCTGAAAACATTGCCTATAAAGATACAGAGCATAAAAGTCCAAAAAAGAATCTGCAAAACTTCTACGGAAATCTGTTATAAAAATGAATATACGGACGTAATAAAAGTTTAAAATTGTAAAGGAGCAAAAGCGATGGGCTGTATGTTATATTCATTTCTACCGTAGCTTATCTTGTGTATATTTCTATTCCATCCCAGTAACCCAGTTTCCTATCAGCCTCCTTTTAATGTCATTGAAACGCTTTTTCTGAAAACAAAAACGAGCTCTCACAGACGCACTACGACTACGCTATAAAGTGTACCGTCTACGTGCATCCGTCTTATACATTCTCAAACTTGTTCTAAGATCATTAGCTGAATGGCTATAGATCTAGTTTAAAATGCGTAGAGAGTATAAGGAAAATGAAAACGTAGAAACTCGTTTGTGGATGACCACGATTTGCATAGAATCAGAATTAATGTGGTCATATGAAGAGTTCAAAGCAACGTATAACTGTGAACTGTATCAGTTTATCATAAAAAAATCTCTATATCGAATGATATCTTTTGAGGTTAATATTGTTGCCATGGAAATGAAATGAGCAATACCTGACTACCTGCATCTCACATAACATTTGCGATTAAACTCAATTGTCAGATAAGGCCAGCTGTATACAGTGGTATAATGTATGTGGTTGTGGTGTACGCTTTTCGAAATGTTGCCATTAAAAATCGAAACTTAAATTTGGTAATTTAGATAAACGAATCTGTTTGTAAGGGACTTGTAAACGGTTATATAAGTTACACAATTAAATAAGGACAGTAAGTACATAACGTGTTTACCCACGGCTTTAGTTGAGTCACGAAGATAATTTACAATTTCGTTTGACTAACAGCGCCAGCGTGAGGTTTCTTACAAAAGTATTTCTTTCACAGAGAAGTGCCCATCCAATTGCTTATTAACTAAAAACGTAAATTTGACAATCAAATTTAACTACTTAGTATAAGCGTTTGCTAAGCTAAATATATTTTATTACTAATGAGATCACTCAGTATAAAAGTTAGTACCATCATAAAACAACGGCAAGGTGCTTTGCCATTGCCATATAGGAAATATACGAGATAAATATGCTTAATTTAGCCATATACGATATAATCATCTAAATCTGAGTTATTTTCATTTATAAATGAGACGTTCGTTGCAATAGATAAAATAAAGTGTCTACACCATCTAAAATATGTATTAGGTGTTGGGTATCTTCTTCTTGTTGAGAGCATTGTCTTAGAAAATGGTTGACCGATGAATAGTTTTCTTTTGGTATATAATTTTGAATTATCGGTAATTCTCAAACTTTTTAAGAACTAACATCATTCTGCCACAAAAAAATTCTCAACTACTGTCCAAATTGTTTGCTTCAGATCAAAACAGCTCAACTTAAATGTTTAGCTTATCCACCTTAGCATTTACATGATAATTGAATGGCCCCACGACATATTTTAGATACCTAACAAACTCATCCTCAACTGATTTCAAATTTCAATGAAGTTTTTCACTTCCTAACAACCAGAAGAAAGTTTATTTAAACTACATTAAAATAGGATACACGACCTCTAACTACTTGCAATATAATTTAATTAAGCAATACCGATATTAAATCACTGCGTCGCTCATAATAGAAATCCTATTCGAGTGACTTGTCAACGTGTGCTTTATAGTCAACGTATCAGTTGATCTGACTGAGCCTTGGAATGTTCTATGTGACTTAAAACCCTGTGCAGTGCGACTCTTTTTCTTCTGCGGTTCACTTTGTACTCTTGCATAATCTGTGACACTCGTTTTGATCCAAATAGCAACCTAGAAAATTCTGACGTGAGAAAAAAGAAACAAGTGGCTATACTATATCTCATATTACGTTCGCCGCACAATTGGCTCAGTTCTCACGAGCTCTACTTTTCACCTCTGTGATTTATTTGGAATAAATAAATATCTAACATCATCATATAAGGAAACATTACAGACAATTTGTTGATTTCCTCGATGCCCGTCGAAGCTGGAGCAAATCAGCTCACATTTCCATGCTAAAGCAAGTGTTATGAATGAAGACATTTGTTGCGCACTTACGCTGACTAAATAGGAAACCATTAAATTTTTCCCAGCCAATTGATAGATTTTAATGTGGAAAAGTGTGAAGCGTTAAGGGAATACAAATGTGCAAAGTGAACCGCAAGCGTCTGAAGTAGCGGTAGCTACGTTGTAAAAGGTGTGCATACCACTTTACTTGGTAAGCATTTCCTTTTCCTTTCAATGGTATTTTCCTCGTATTGGAAAACATACATACTTCTTGTCTGTCGTCGCCAAATGGAATATTGTTGTCATATTTTTTGTGAATAGGGGGAAATGGAGAAAATTTTGTATGTTTATGGCAATTGTCAGGAAATGTAATCGTATTACCACTTTTCCAAAATACCCAAAGTGTTAGAAATGCTTATCAGCCACCAATTTAGGTGGAGCATATAACTTTGTCTAAATGTGTCGAAGGCCACTTGACAATAGAGACCTGCAAATCAGGTCCAATTGTTATACAATCATATTTAATGCTGACCCCAAGTGCACTTGAAAATGTTGACAATTACTGTAAAGATACGAATATTTGAAATGCTTTCGAAATATCATCTCCTTAAGCTAATAAAAATCGTATTTCCCTAAGAAAACCTGACAGACAAAACTACATACAAACATTGAGCGGCATGAGCTGGAAAGTCATCCAGTGTCGGGCTTGCAGCCGTTTGCATCCATATACGTTGCCACTCTGTTTTATTTCTTTCCGGTTTGTGGCCAAGAAAAACCGTGCTACAACTACATCTTCTTCAGATGCCGCTGTATAGTTGCATATACAATAATTTAACTTTTAATGTTTACGTACGACGACTTTTTTTTGTTTGTAAAATGTCAGAGAAGAAAATCACTTGGAAAAGTTGTTCGTTTACTTTTATAAGTTCATTGCGATCACGATTTGATTTTACCAGACTTTGGCATGAAATATCATTAGTGAATTATATGCTTTACTGAAGGACGTTAACACGTTTTGTTTCGGTTTGACTTTTACTCGCTTGCCTTTGTCAATGGATTGTTAGTGATATGCATCTTGAACTCGAATGCAGCAACAACGTCTTAGAATTTGCTGCACTATATTTTAATACACATCGTTAGGAGCCTAGTTTGGCATTCGCAATACCAATAATTGGTTACCTTTTTAAACTTTTATTGTTTTACACATCCCTAATTGATAGTTATTTATAAATCAAATTTCACCGTATATTTTCTCTTTCTAGGTAAGTAGTCTGATCTTCATTGGTCGCAAGTAACTTTGAAAGTGCATCAACATTGGACGATGATCAAGAACATTATCAGATCCATAAAATGTCGATTGCGCCTACAAAATTAAAAGTACCTACTTAGAAGGTTAATAAAGGTTCCATAAACCGCAAAGCAGTAGCTATAACTATGAGAATCAGAATGTATTTCTATAAAAAGAGGTCTGCGGTTCAAACAAAGTTGGTGTCTTATGAAAAGCTAAGTTGCATAATAATATCAGTTTTCACTGATTGAAATGATAGTGTTTAGACAGTAACCACAGCCAACTGCAGGCATCCGATTATTATCTTGACGTTACACAAAATTTCACGTATTTTCTCTCGAATATCTATTAATGTTTAGATGGAGTATGGATTCTTTCAAATATCCTTAAAGAAATCGGGAGCTGTGCAAGCCTGAGAACTGAAATCGGTCCGTCTTAAAACAATGTATTCGGCGATATACGCGTTGTTTAAACATAATTAGCCGTATTTTTTTAAAATACAATAAATTCTTTGAACAAAAAACAAATCTGAAATAATAAATTATATTAATACGTGAACATCAAAAGCATAAACTAAGTATTAAATAGACCGTCAGCTCCCGCGCACCTACCCGAACCCCCTTCGCAAATTTTGAAAAGAAAATTCTCTCTTAAATTTCCTATCTGTGAATACGTGTGAAGCAGCAAAAAATGTAATTCTAAATGGCGGGAGGTGTAATAAAATACTGACACTTAGCAGTGTTCCTATATCGTGTGATCTCTACCTTTTTGAGGGAATTTAATTTTTTTCACAAACTTTCTGTGTGTCAAAGGAAAAAACTTCAATATTGTGGGAATATCAATAATCTGTCAAAAAAAACATTCAAACTACATTTCACCATGAATATCAACGCACTAAATGTACATAAAATGGAGATTTGCCTTTAGTAACAATTTCTATGATCAAAAAATGATCATTATAATGTTAGGAAACTGCGATTTTTACATTGAAGATTAATTTTGTGTGATTTGTTTTTCCGAACAATACAAATACTTTTGAATGTATGTCTTTTTCGTAAAAAAATCGAAGTAATTTGAGTTTAGTGAAAAGAGTCAAATGAACACCCTTTCACCCTGGGAAAAATAAAGACAGATTGCTGAGAACACTGACTGAGAGTTAGTGTATTTGGTGAGTTTCTGTTAGCTGATGGATGCGTTCTGAGAGTTTATATTCGTTGTTGTATTTCACCACGGAAACATGTATTCTACCAAATGTAGAATAGCGATCGTAATCAACATAAATAAATGAAAGAGTAAAGTGTGAAAATTCATTCGTTGAAATAAAATAAAATATTTGTTTCCTATAATTATTATGTCTATTTTCGTTTGTTGTTTTTGGCGAAAAATTATTTCACCGGCGAATGTCGATGGAAATACTGCAACCAATATAAAGAGAAAAATTGATTAAGAATATTAAAATTTAAAATATGTTTCAGGGGAAAGACATAAACATTTCTGTTCGGGTATAATTTTTGAGTTATAGAGTTTAGTATCGACTTTAAATTTCCGCAAGCTCACAATTGCGAAAATTGTATTGAAAACCACTGTGAACTTCTCGTAATAAGAGTCGAAAATAAAAATGTTTAATGGTAAGGCCAAATCTTTCCATGAAGATTCCGTTTATTAATGGAAAACAAATTAAATTTATTAGAAAATTTGAAACAAATGAAATTATTAATTATGAAATTACATTTGAAATAAAATGTCGAGAATATGAATAATGTGCATTTATAATAAAAAGAAAAAGTGTATAAGACACAATCAACGAAAATTTATTTTCTTTAAAATGTACGTGAAAGAACGAAACTCAAAATGTATATAAGCAAAATTTGAAATAAATATATTTGCTGATTTGTACCCTGATATGTCTCACGCATTTAAGTTTTGCTGCATACAATTTTCTTTTAATTCATACGAATAATGATTAGTAAATGGATATTTTTTTATTTTTGTCGATGATTCATATAGTTCATCGATTTCCATTGTTTACGACATAAATGTAAACATCTCATACTATATAGATTATCCTGGTAAAATGAGAGAAATCCTCTATACCTATGCGTTTTAATAAATTTGGTACTAAATTCTCCACACTACCCACCGTTTTCTTAACACGCCCCGATAACGGCCAATTATTTGAATTATTTGAATTTTTGCCAATGCTACCACAGAATAAAATGTCAGGCATCTGTCAGGTTCCTAGGTGCGGTGTATGCGTGCGTCTAATCTACTTCAACATGGCACACATACTTTGCCATGTTAACATGGAAAACAGCTTGTAGGCAAATTCTCTTAAGTTGAAAGAGCTGACGGTCTATATAATACTTAGTTTATGATCAAAAGTTTCGGTGCACTTTTTAAGTATAAATAATGAAATGAGGAGAATAAAACTTATATCATTCGAAAGGTACTGTGCCATAGATGTGTACAAACCACAAATCAGGGGTATATGTCGCCATTAAGGCTAGTAAAATTAAGTTATGAATTCCCCACACAAAACAGGTAATTGAAAGGATTTTGGTTTGGGGCGACATTAAATTTGTCGCCGACATATTACCATAGTAACGTTTTCAAATATAAATCATCTTAGATTAGAACCTGTTTCCAATGGAGCAGCCCATTTACGTATTTTTTCGATATCTAGATGTCGCTCTTTTCCTTAATAAAAAGAAACATAAACAACGAAAATAATTGTGGTACGCTATTTAGTATTACATTTTACATCCTTATAAAAGGAAATGTCGAGTTTCGACCAAAAGCGATACTAGTTTATATAAAAGTAAATAGCTATACCTAACCTTCGTTTTTTTGCGCAACTCTGTATAAGCCGGATCTTTTTATAAGTAGCAAAATCTAAAAACTCTACTAGGAACCTGTCTTAGCGCATATTATATGTACTTTTATGCTGTAGTCAACCATGTCATGTAGAATATGCGTGTTTACCTATTGCCCCGCAATCAGATCATTCTAATCGAAAAAGTAATATACCTACTTCCTTATTTTTTTTTTCTCATTGTAAATTGTATTTTTATACGCAAAAGAGAACGAAGTATAAATATGTGTGTGCAAGTCTAGCAAAGACGAAACTTATATACTTATATTATTCAACATAACACATTGTACTGCACTAATTAGCCTTTGCACAGAACAGAGTCAAGAAAAATCGTGCTATTTCAAATGAACTCCGACAGCCAAGTTTTTATTCGATACTACGATCTATTTTCTGGTATAATACCTAGTAACGATAACAAATTGAAAAACTTATCATTATGTTTTTACGCCTGCATTCCTGCGAACATTTAATTTGTTTTTGTAACTTTCATCCGCTGCAAGTTCAACATATTTACACCCATCTAGCTTTCTATTCACAATTCAAGCAAGCAACTAAATTAGTCTGCACCACTTTTCTGAAAACAAGTTCCTAAAAATCCAATTAATATCGCGAAATAAGATCCCTAACATACGGCATGTGATGTAAGAGAAATGAATTGAATTTTAGGATAACTCGTACAGATTAATCTCTTAAATGCAAACAAGTCACTAAGTGCATACCCGTTTAACGTGTCGTCTCGCCTGCAATACTCGTTTACGATATGGATGAATGAACTTTATCTGACGGGACGCTTTCCACCGCACGATGACGACAGCACAAAACGCGACGAAAATCGATACGCAGTGATTTTTCAACACACGCGATTCTTGGCAGATGTATTCGCGCCCATTCGAACATGATGGTATGCAGCAATTTCCCCGTCGATTTATTTTGCTTTGTTTTGGTTATTTTTTCTCTCCGAACAAAGAAATGAAAATCAACACAGGGACACATGGTCTTAGATACCTACATTAAATCGAGAAAAAAAAATCAGTGAAAAAGAGAAGAAACTCGACTAATAATCATTTTGAATTGTACGTTAGAAAGTGCAATCATTAGGCCACATACAAGTATAAAGTGGTTTATGTGAGAATTTCTACTGTTTATAAGATTTCAATCTGAAGAGATTATTTGTTGCTGATACTGCATTGACATACTTTTATAACGCAAAATTTTGCAAACAGAATTTCTGTTCAATCGGTTTTATTACAGAGACTTGATTTTGAAAGCGAAATTATTTTTGATCTACGACTAAGCGTATGTAAGAAATTTGTTAATTTCTGCACGAGTTTTATATGTCAAATAATCAGGTTTATTGCGGGTGAGGATTAGCGATTTGCTGCTAATTTAATAAAATGTTTTGCAATTTGCAAACGTTTTACCGTTTGTCTTTGCTAATATGGTAATGCGTGTTAAAGCAACTTGACATTTGAAGCTTGTCTCAAAAATGTTTGTTTTGTCGTTTGCAAGATTGGCTTTAGGAGGTACGAGTATATCGTTGTCAGTTTTCAATTACAAATTCGTCATTGGGTGGCGCCTTCTCTATAATATTATAACCATATCTGAAAGTGATTTCTTAGCTACTTGGTGCTTATCAATGAGGTAGTTAACTTTTGGCTTTCAACCAACAGCTCTTTAATTTACCAAGTTCAAATCAAGTAACCATAAATAATTAACAAGAGTTGCAATGCCAATAATTAAGCTCTCATTAAGAATTTATGTGAATGGTATAGGTCGAAATAAAACACAAATAAATTGATGAGTATGCGGTCAACTAAGTAGGTATAATATGATTAATTATTTCCTTTTTTTCAATCACCCTTATTCGTTCTTTAGGGCGCAGAAGCGCACCCGTTGAATTTATCAATCATTATAACACCGAATCACTCACACGAGTATCATTAACCCGAAGACCATACTCAAAGTAAATCCATGCAAAGTATATTTATCTCGTTTATTTTGAGTTGAAAACTGTAAGCCACAATTAATATGCACAAAAAAAATGTCTGCCTACTTTCCATATGACATAAGTTACTTCGCACAAATTTTAATCAAAACCAGAAATTTATGCAATTTCACGTCGGCAACCAACGATTACCGTTTGAAAAACAGTCGCGATCAAAATTCCTCCTTATCTAATTGCTGTCAATTAAAGTAATATATTCATTCGGCCATTAGCAAATCGAGCAGCAGCGGAATACAATCCACCATAGCAAGTGCAGATAAAGCTACATTCAAAAGGAGATTTGTCAAATTTGTATCTGAGTCACAAAATTCATTCAGGCAAACACACTTTCTTTTACCTTGAACAAGCGCTCGATACGAGCACGAGTGCCTGTACGTACTTAGACTTTTTCCCATCGGCTAAAAGATATATAAAAGAACTCTGTCAATGGTTGACCGAATCTGACTCAAATTACGATAACAATTGGATATTGAGCACAATGGCACAAACAATGACACAGAAAAAAAATTAGATACTCACGTCAGCAGCAGCAGCGTTGGCGAATGTTACGTAAGCACCAACAGAAACATGCATACAGATATTAACAAGAAGAAAAAATCAACCTAAAACAATTACCAGGCTAAGATTGTAATCAATTTTGTGGCTAAGAAGCCGGCTGCTCCAATTCGTGTTGACTTTTTTGTGTGTGCTTTTTTTATATTTTGACAACAGCAGTTTACAATCGTGATTGTGGAACGCGCGCTCGTGTTCAAATCACCTGCAAGTTGGACATGGACATACAAGAAAGTTCCTGCGACTGTGTCTATATGGACCAGCATCATCTATGCTAGCTTTGGTTTGGTGGTGCTTGATTGATTTTAAATGTTTCGACTCTTGTCACACTACCTAGGTCCTATATATGCAATGCATACCTTAGCTCTTTGGTATGCTCATGTGAGACTTCATTTCGCGGGGAGTTTATAGCTTGTAACTGAATCAGTATGGATAAATCGAATTATCTTAGTCGAGGTCTGCAGCAATGTGGACTCCATCTGGTGTGTATGATTATATCATAGTAAGATTTGCACAGCGGAAAGGGACATGTTGATGTTTAACTGGCACTGTCAGTTGCAAATGACGAATGTGAATTTTTCACCAGTTCATCAAAAGTGCGCTCTTGTGTAATGTCGTCGATTCGATGACTACGGCGCAGCAATGAAGTGAATGAGAAAACTTTAAATTGATGCCTTTGGTATTTTCACTTCGTTTCACGATAAGTTATTCAAAACTAACTGCACTCAGTCACTACTTTCAAAACGTCATCTGGAACGTGACACTGTCAACTGGATGGTAAGGAAATCACTCGTGAATAGGAGTTATGAATTCTATTGTCTTTGCCACCTCTTGAGAGATGTTCACATCTCATATTTCCATTTGCAATAATTACCCCCCATAGCCAACGGCTGATATTTGGCAATCCATTGCATTGTGTTAACAGGAATTCACAGTTGCATTGTTCCTTCCATCAATTGACGAAATATGAATTATGTGAGTTGCTGTGGATTCCATTGCAGTTTATGTAACTGGGAATCATCTGAATAAAAAATGGTCCGCGATACCAATAATAAAATAAAAAAATATTTAATGTCCAAGATAGATTATACGAACATTGTGACCTACAAAATGCATTTAGTATGAATGTTAAAAATGATAATAATAATTAGCGCAAGCAACAGGACTATCAACAAATCCGAACAGCTGAATTGAGAAGCTTTCTCAGCACAGTTATAAGCAATAAGTACAACAGTGAAAAAAAAACCTTTCCCGGGGGTTGAAACTGAAACCCTTCACTCAATACCGCCCACATTCCAGTGAACGTCTGAACATCGCAGGTTATGTAAAGCAATTTTGTTTAAGCCACTTTTCGAATAGTCCGAGATTGTCAAAGGGAAATACATTTCCCATTTGTTTTACATTGCCCTTCCACAGCGAGATTGGACTTAATTGGTTAGGCACCACAATTTTGGCATTCATTTATTTCACAGAAATCTTCCGTTTTGAGTTGCTACTTAAGCCGAAGCAATTCACCTACAATTTGTTAATCGTATGCCCATTTTTTGTTCAACACAATAAGCCCTAAGTATTGTTTGGATATGTTTTGAAATTATACTCGTAATTAAGTATCTAATAGAGGTGAATGTGTAAAAAATGTGGCAATACATTAAAGAAAAATAAATCCCATTCAAAGAGTACACACCTTTCTACTCAAGCAAATTTTTGTGAGGTAATTATAATGGACGTGTGGGAAGACACATAGATAGCTGTACTGATTTTAAAATTTTCTCACACTAGTCAACAGGTGAGATATTTTATTTCTTTACTTTTACACTTAGTTTATAGTTCATGCATAAACAACTGTAATTAGTCGATCAAACACATAGTAAAAAAAGAAGCTTGTAAATAGAAAATATAATAAAAATGTAACGGTATGTTTTTTACTATTGCTGAAGTGGTTGGTTGAAGTCTTTAACAACCTCAAAGTTTCTGTTATCAATAGTGAGTAGACGTCTTTGTCTTAATAATTTCCATTAATGACTAGATACATTTTACTATCATAAATTAAACCGAAATTGAAAGTCAAATGCTCTAACCGTACCGACAAAAATTTATGATTAAAATTCATACAAACATTCATATAGAGTTTAAAAAAATCAAAAAAGAAGGTAAATTTTTCTCATTTTGAAAGAATTTCTTTCTAGGGTCCAATTCCGGCCACAACCAGTTATACCATTCGACCTACTATATTAATATGAGTCATTAACTATAATAAAAGTGAAATGCACTGCCTATAGGTTCTAAAAGTCAGTACCTAACTAAAGCTTCAACTTCAAAATGTACCTCATTCTCAATTTATGAAATGACTTATATTTGGAGAAAAAAAATCTAAAAGCGCCATGATTTGTCCTCCATATATTGGGATGTTTTTTTGAACATCTCCCTACTTCTGCGCAAACTAATTTTGAACTTGTTACCTCCGAATACAGCTATCGAAAATGGAATGGAATGAAATCTTATAAATATGTAATAGAAGAAGGGAAATAGCTAAGAACCACTTTCACTGCCTTAAAAACAAAATATTCGTTTGATTTTTTTTTTTGTTAGGAAGATTGTGCAGAGATCCAATGATGTGTCTAATTTATTTTGCAATATTTTGTGTATAATGGTAGAATTTCTACAACTAGGCGAAAAAGAGTTCGTTGATCCCCTCCTCCGATTAAATTACTTTCTGGATCAGTTTTAATTGACTTTAACCGTTGCCTGCCAATTTGTTTTTTAGCATACATTTTAAACATTCATGTAAGAAATAATTATCCTCTCTCTGGAGCGGTGGGTAACGAATCGGTAAATCTGTAAAATTTCAGCGACGTTGCGTGAGGCTATGGCCATGGCCAACTATTTAGGAAATGAATGATGTTTTACGTCTGTATTCACGAAGTATATCGCCATTTCCATGCACCAGAGCATCCATATGCGTTTTTGCTCATAGCAACTAAGCAATTTATCGGTATAGTACGCAATTTGCATGACAATGTTGATAAAATCCGGTTTTCGTGTCCTCTACACCATGTATTTCGCTTCCATGTTGTTAAAAAAAAAAATCTAATGAAGTGCAGTTTTTAAAATATTTCACAAGGACGTTTGCTAAAAAGTGTAAAAAAAAACTTACTTAACAACATAACTGAGAATAATTTAAGAAAAACATGTGAAAGAAAATGTCAAAATTTGAATATTTGACTCATTTTGTCCATTAACCATTCGTTTTGTGAATGGTTGGGTTATTTTCGAATTTAAGTTTTAGTTCTCTAGGAGCATTCCGTTCTTATCTTATGTATATGCTAATACAGCTCTGGTGTGGGAGCACTCAAGGTGTCTACCAGCGAAAAAAAAAAACAGATAAATTATATTACCGACGAAGAATCGATGGCGAGGCAAGTCACGAATTTAACTCGCTGCAATACGTTTTTCGGTCGGACATTTTACAACAGTGTATGTACCTTAAATTATAGTTGGTGAAAAAATAAAGTAAATACAAAAAGTTCAATAAGTCCGATCGATGTTTGATATTTCGCTGTTCCTTGTATCCCCCAGATATATTTATACGTACTGCGCTATATTTCCTTATACAGTCACGGACCACAAGGAGTCCGTACCATATTGCTGCTGGGTCGCCATTGGTGTGTGCAATCAATGGTCATACGTTGCATAACGGTAAGCACCAGCGAAAAAACCGCTGCCGTCGCTGTTAAACCTCTTTCGGGTGACTTTTTGGGTGTCAAGTTTTGAACGTACCTACTCGCACTAGCACACATGCTATCTCTTAAAAGTGATAAAAAGGTTACGATACTTAATATGGAAATAAGACATTTTTGGTTTTAATTAATTTACTGTCTATCTGCACGTTTTTTCTTTTGTTGGGTTTTTAGTTTGATATCGCTTTCAGGTTGTGTTCTTTATTTTTATTTGTTTGTAACTCTACCATATGTTTTGGGTGGCCACGATTTAGTTATATAATAGATGAGTATGCCGCTAAATATATATTTTATTTTTTTTTTGTTAACGTATATTTTTAGTATTCGATGAATTGGGAAACGAATAAAGTTAGAAGAGAAAAGTATTTTATGAACTGGCACACACCTTCATTCTACATGGTCGGAAATTTTCGAATTTAAAGTTTGCATATTTAAAAAACTGGAAGCGTGTCTGGCGTCAAACGGTTATAGGTATACGGTTAGACCTCCAATTCCTATTGGCTATATATTTGGATGTAGGCTTAAGTGGTATGATAATGCACCCAAAGGACATTGACATTTATTGTCGTCAAGCTATTACTAAAAATGGGCTATGTCGGTTAAATAGTTCTGGTACCTCCCATACAAAACCAGTTTTGCATTACTTGTATGCAGTGGAGGCTATCACCGTTTTACACCGTTACGTTACATTATGCCTTATTAATGAACACATAACTCTGTTGAGCGATAACTTTAGTTCACAAAGTTTAAGTAAATATTTATATTTGTATTATTTCTTGATGGAAGAACCAATGATGATGATAGCTGTTACATGGCTAGCGACTCTAGTAATAGCTATAGATAATGTAAAAATAAAATTACCTAGGCGCATCAGCCTTCAGTTTGGTAAAATTCAGCATTTTAATTTTAAACAGGTATGCAACTTTATTCATGTCAACCTCAGTGAAACGTGACAAATCAGAGAAATCCGTTTGATCGACATTGTCTACTGCTGTTTCCCATCGAACAAGTTGTTGTTTTATTAGTAGGTATACCTACTCTGGTTAATTGAAAATCGGATACGCATTTATATATTTATTTTGTAATAGTACAAAGACACAACACGAACTCCGTGCATAATCTTAATTGACTGTACGAGAATGTGCAATAAAAAACACACACGTACACAAATCTTTAACTAATATCAACATTTCGAAATTCTTCCTTGCTGGATTACTCAATACCAGCTAATTCGCGTGCATTGCTTGACTAGTGCGCATTAAATAAATGCTCGAAAAACCGTATTCACATGCAGCAAATTTATGCAAAACGGATATTATTGTAGGTATCGTTTTTTAATTACCCCTTTTTCCATCTCTGCTAACGTTTCTCCCATTCCATTTTATTTTCACACAGACAACCTTCACGTTGTAAGAAACTTGCGAAATTCTTTTAGCAGCTGAGTGGCACCTTTCATGGTTACATAATATAGTATGTATCTACATATTTTATTTGTACCAAACTTATAGTTAGGCTAGATCAATCATTAAGAGTAAGCGATCTGGTCAATCTGCGACGCCCATGTCGTATTACTTAGTCTTTGATTACACAGCACAATTGGTTGGTGGTCAAATAATTAACAGTAAGAATTCTTGGAAGTTGGGCAGTTTGTCAAGCTATACGGCTTTGCTGGTTATACATAAAATACTTGATAGCCTGTATGGGTGAACGGAAAATATACAAGATGTGGTTACAATTATATTCCTTTAGCAATTATGAAAAGAGGTGATGCCTTGTAATACCTACTACAAACCGTCCAATTGATAATCTTTCACTATTTACACGCAACAACAAATCATGCGACAATTCTGGTGATTTCTCTACAATTTATGGTCATTGCTCATGACTTATAGTCTTTAACACGGATCAATTCAAGAACGAATGGTTAAGTCACAAGACTCTGAGCGCTCGGCAAAGGTGTATATTTTAAATTATTTATTAAAAGTTGCATATTGTTAAATATTGGAACTTATAAATCTCTAAATCTCAAACTGAATCAGAACGGCTGAATTACGTTGGTGTTTTTTAGAGTTGAACTTGATACTTCAGGCTCAATCCAGCATAAATACTCTACTTTGCTTTAAAAAAGACGTATCCTTGAGTATTCTTCTGTTGTCTCGTCAAAATTATATATGTACCAAATCCAATTACTGCAGTGATTATTTGGGAGCGTTTGGGAGCATCCCGCTTTGTAAAAATCTCAATTAAAAAGTTTTAAAACACCGTTTTCTAAAATCCCGGTTTTTTTAAAGACTGCCTTTGAAAATCCCGGTTTTTGTAAATTCCGATCAATTATAATCCTTTTAACCCCGCTTTGCCCATCATTTCAATTCAATTGTTTTTCTTTATTTTACAAAGAAATAACGAAAGTCACAATAAAAAAATAAAGCGATTTTTTTAAAATAAAACATCTAGTTTCAATTGCAAAAGCTAGATTATTGAAAAAAAGCGGTAATAAAAGAAATGGACTTTCTTCTAAGATTATAAAAATCGAGATTTAAAAAAAGCGGGATTGTAAAAAACAGGATAAAAAAATGTGATTTTAAAAAGCAGTATTTTGAAAAGCAGGATCTCGTAAGCAACCCTGATTATTTATAAGCCAATTCACGTTATAATTGTCAAATTCTAAACCCCATTTTATTTAAAAATGCGCATGTTATAAATTGACCTTTTTTTTTTATTCCAGGTACGTTCAAGTCTGATTAATTGAAACACCTTCAAGAATGAAGGTATTGTATGAACAGCGAGTTTAAGATCTGATTCAATTGGCCTCAGAAATATGAAATATATATTGGCTGCTTGTTGGTAATTGTGTTTTTGACAGATGCAACTATAGCCTTAATGACTAACATAAAACTACAGTAGTTCCTCGATAATGTGAACTAATTAAAACAAGACGTTTTCGGATTTTAGAGGGATTCACATTACTGGAACTTTTTTTCAGTACTTACTAAACTGATTGAAACGATTTTCAAATTTATGAAAAACAACACAAAATGATTTTTTAAAGCACAGTTTAAATGTTTATTAATTTAGAAGAAAAACGAAAATCGCACGCAAAACGAGCAAGAGTAACAAGAGAAATATAAAAATTTTTACAAAAAAAATCACATTTTAGGGGTTGAAAATTTCGGAAGTTCACATTCTAGACATGCCAATGTAAAGTTTTGCCGATTCACATTTTAGAGAAATTCACATTATCGAGGGACTACTGTATTATGTATTTCTATAATTTGTTGAACATCGACTACAGATTGACGAAGTGATTCTTATTCTAATTAAGTGCCTGTATACTTATGCTCTTTATTATTTATAAGCGAACATAAATTTGCGTTAGTAAATTAACCAATGGCATTCTAGTCTTACATATATGTATTACCATTTTATTCGCTGCGTATTTCAGTATACTATGCATAATACGAAATACATTGTTGCAAATTAAACAAGTGGAAGTGGACACTGGACACACTCGGTAACGTGCGAACGTGTGAAATGCTAATTAAATCTCACGCGCTAGTTTGCATTTGAAAATCTTGTTTTTCTTGCAGACTTGTTAATAACTGACTAATGAAGGCATGTCCGGTTTCAAATGTATACATCATAATTAGTTTAAGCTCATACTCATTTACCAGATTTATTAATCGGAAAGCGTCCTTCAGTTTCCGAATAGCAGAAAGCGTGCACTTATTGCTTCACATCGCGGAGTTCTTCTTCTTACGGCAAATATTAGCGCCTATTATTAGGTCAGGAGCTAGATACTTAAGCCAGTCGCTTGAAGCACTGATGCTAGGCCGTTTGACCTAATTTTATATTTTCTCCTGCCTGCAGACATTTTTGTCTCTAACCACTTTCCCGTGGTCAATTAAGTGTTGTTAATCCGGTTGCCCCATTCCCATTCCCATCCCATTTTGGACAGTTCTCCACTTCAAGAACTGTGTCATTAAAGTGGCTTCGGGCTGGTGTTTCTCTGATCAGTTGAAGCTAAAGTTGTTTCTTCTTCAACAAATCTATTCGTGCGGTTTAATGATACTTAAGTTAAAACGAAATGACCGACCGGCAGCGATTGAGCGGACTCAAGACGAGTAGGATAAGCGACCAGACGCCCGGTGAATGAATGAACAACTTACGCAATCCTTTGGGGTTATTACTGTACCTACACATTTTTATATTTCGATCCAGGTGCAGATGATGCTGTAAAACTAACAGAAATAGACGTAACGCTTCTCGCATTCACCTAAAAGGGGACAAGTTAATTAGATATTACACTACGCCGTCGCTGTGTCAACCATTTCCTTACATGGCAGGATTAAATTCAATTATAACGAAGCTGTGTTTGATCAGATGGCAGAACTGTATTTTCCTTTATCGCGGCAATCTGGAACATTGTTTTGATGATTTTTTTTTTGAAAGTTGTTGTGCAACCTCAATATGTGTTTGTTTTGGCGATAGACATGATATGTCTGACCAACCGCTGAAGTTCGGTAACCGGGTCACGACGAATGAGGCCTTCATGAGTGGGTACGATATTAAATTCACAAGGATAAACAAAAGCTAAACAAATATTTAAATTATTTGCAAAATTCCAATGATCAGTTATCCATTTATGTAAGCAGCATGTTTGCGATATACCAAACCTGTTATAGAACTAACAAATACAATCTATGTATGAGGCCACCTCACATTTTTTGCTGTTGAAATGTATTTGTGGATCAGAAACGACAATTTCAGATAAATAGATTAGAATTCCCATTTATATTATGTATGCATTATTGATCGAAGAAATCAACAAATCAAACCGTCTGATATGAAAAAACATATTTTCTAAATGTTTTGCATACTAAGGCAAGGACACTTCGCTGCATGTATAGATAAATACTCTAAGAGGGACAAATTGGTGTTTGTAAAGTCGTAATATTGGAACATATTTGCTGTGCCAAACCATTAATAATAAAGTCTGTTAGTGTCACTGTTGTGTGGACCCCGGCAAGGTATAGATGGATCATCCCAAAAGGAGGCGCGACACTAGAATCAGAAAAGAGGTCCAAATATAGCCCGGATAATATCTCAAATATTACAACTTCGAAATATGAAAAGGTCTATTTCACTACAAGGGTCAGTAAGTCTTGGAGAGCAAAAAAATTTTTTTACGACAGCTGACGGCCAAGTAACCGAACATTTTAATCTCATAACGATGATGATGAGATAAAGAACATTTTTTATTTAACTCAAAAGAAAGGTTTTTCGCTTTCTAGAGCGTTTCAGATTAGAAGTTTCAAAGCTTTTGACGGTCCCGTACGAAGAGTTTTAACACAAACTCTCCTTTTTCTAATTTTACAAATTTGTTTACGCTAGGGGGTACTGTTTCTCATAGGTATGGGTCCCTATTGGTTTGATTTTTGGTCCATTTTTTTTTATTTATTGCTAAAATATGGTCAGCGTAGTTATGACTGTTGTTCCTCCTGATGTATTATTTCATAAAAACGCGAACAGCGCAGACTGACGACGAAGTAATTTGTACTTACAAAGTTCGCATTCATTTAAAACCGATTTGGGTCAAACTATCGCTATTGCCGCAATATGCAACTATATGGATTATGGGAGTTATTTCAGTGTCTTCTTACCAAAAAATAATTGAAATATTTTTGAATGTTATCTGATGTCAACTATACACTTCTTTTTATTCGTTTTAAATGTTTAGCCCTCAATATATACGAGCAATGTCGTAAACCCAGAGATAAAAGAAAATAATGTTGCGTGCTCGTTATATTTACATACGTGTCCACACCCAGATGAATATTTCGATAAACCTTATGCAAAATACCAAGAAATAAGCTTTGCCACTGTTATAATCATTACCCACCCACATAACCAAGAAATATTAAACAAATAGTAGTAAGAAAATTCTGTTGAAATAATAAGAAACAATCAAAACCTATTGCGCAATTCACATGACTATAAACGGCTGGTATTGATAGATTGACGAAAGCCTTAAAGAACGACAAGTACCGCCAAAGCTCGAGTAAATGACAAGCATAGGTTCTCTGTAATAATCGTTGATTGAGTGTCTACCACAGTCGCCGGATCACACCCAATTACGTTGCTGTGCACCACATGGAATTCTCATCCAATTTGGTTAAAAGTCGACGACGCGGAGTCGCGTCGGTATTGAAGGCAAACTGCATGCTCCAAATACGCGCGATCTAGAGGCCTTCTGATGTACTTCGTATGAATTGTTGTTATTGGCGGTTAACTTTACTGATTTTACCATAATGAAATGAATAGTCAGAAAAGCCAGAAGAAGACATACGTGTATGATCATTCAAAGGCAAAGTTGTCGTTAGTCACAGTCTAACGAAGGTCAATTATTATATTGATGAGTGTTGCCGTATGGAACTCAATATAAACTTGATGAAGGGTTATGTCAAGGTGTTTTTGTAGAATTCACTGCAGTATTTGCAAATACTAGGCTTCGAACAGTAGAAATGGTGTAGGCGGAATAATAATTCCATATCTTATGGTATTGCTGTGCTTTCGATTTGTTTAAAGGCATAACTGCAACTTATTCCAAAAGTACTTGTTATCTATTGCCTACTTTTGTCGCATTTTTTTCAGCACGAATATGTGTCCTTTGACTTGAGACTGACATTTCTTACTTAGTGTAGTGTGTACTAATAATAATTAACAATATAAAGCTAATTAAAACAACTAAGCACACAATATGAATAAGACTGCAAAACTAATGATTATAATAGTTGTTATACATTGAAGTTCCACTTTCGTTTTTTGTTTTACTTATGGCCAGCCCAGGTTGATGCTTTGAGGTAATATGAACATTTGAAGGCCGTTCATATCGCAACTATCTCACTATAGAGTGCTAATTTGATACTTGCTAGAATGAAACCCTTGAACACATCTATCATCGCGCACGTCCACGCTGTTTCTTCTGCGAATCAGCGATATATTTAGATACATTGTTGCTTGCTCTTAACAGACTTTAATAAGAACAATGAATACATCGCGAGCTATTTGAATACCTGGGGACCGAATTTTTCCAAAGAGGGCGCGTGGACTGTTTTTGCACGTTCTCATTCCATCAAGTCAATTGCTTAAAAAACTAAAATTATTTATATTGATGAATGAACATTTGTCGACAAAACTACTACTTTTCATTACCGAAATAAGAATAATAATAATGTAGTTTAATTTCTTATTCATTTTGAATGATTCACTTAGCCTCCAATTAAAATGAACTTTCGCAAGAACTTCAAAGAATATGTTTAGCGCAAAATAACTTTACGATGGCGGCGGCAGCGGTGGCACCTTCTTCGATCGACAACAACTGCCGTTCTGTGACGCTTCGATTGTGTGGAGCGGTGCTTAGGAGCAAATATGAACCATGCTGACTCAGACTCACGCCATAAACTGTTGGTAACGCGTTGACATAGCAAATTGTTAGCAAATCTCGAATCGAATCGTGATCAGGATACGTAAGGCGTAAGACATACATACGTGGCCAATGGATGCGTAAACTTAAATATACTATTGCGACCGTCAGAATTAGATGAACGTTTTCACTACGAAAGTCAATAAAATTGTGTTATTTATGAATCTTTCTTACTGCATGCCTGGACTACATACCGAAGTTGAGAAATATTTACACATGGTTATTTATTTTTTTCATCATGTGCTAATTCCAATTGAAAAATGCAATTCCTTCACGGGGGAAATACGAACCCACCAGTTATTACGGAAACTAAATTTTTAATTATTTATCGGGAGTAACGATCTGTGCCTAGGTCTAGTCAATTATTATTTTTTATGCGACATCGGCTTTGTTTCTTCATCTTGTTCTCACGGCCCAATGACTTGTAGTTTCTGAGAAATATTACACTAAAAGTAAGTGGATTCATTGTAAATGGATTTTGTATTCCTGTTGGCCAAGTGCTAATGAGATGTTAGCCAATTCCCATCCATTTAAATCAACTTCTTTGAATTGATTGCATTTTTAATAATTATGCACATGATATCCTTTTACTTACATCCATAGAAGCACGGCAGGTCCTACAATTCGCTTTACACTCTTATCTCAATTAATCTTATAACTAGTCTTCTTCGACTAGACAGATTAATTCCTGTACAAGTGTCCCACATAACCAATTGCTTTGTGCATAGCAATCGTATCCGTCAGACGAACACTTCAGCGAGTTATTTCTCGTGCTAAAGGAACTCACACACAACTCTTATGAAATCCAAAACGACATTCAAATCAGCATGTAACCGAATAACTAGGTAACTACTATATGCAATGTTCAACCGCACTGAAATCTGTTTACCTATTTGTGAGTTATGAGGTTTGTTAAGCTGTCAGCAGTACTGGGCCACGCGGTGCGCGCATTTTGAACTCGTTGCCTATAAAATCTAGTCTGACGATAAAAGTCATTGCAGCTCCATAACCATAGTGAGTTTCGAATTATGTAATCGATTTAACAACTTCTCTACATTGATTCGAAATGGAGCACATTTTGTTTTTCTCTTAAAGGTTGATTGATCGTATGAGTCCCAGTCTTCTACGGCTGCGCTTCGGGCAAGTGTTGCTGCATTTGTTTTTATCTTAAAAGATATCAATTAAAATCTGTCGACGAGGTAAATATATTACTTAATTGCTGGGAAAGTCAATTTAGACTTTTTGTTAAAAAAAAATAAAATTGCAGTAAGTATTTTGCTCAACCTTAGAAATCTGGTTTCCTTAAAGTAATACCAAAAAACGGATTAATTGTGGCGCAATATCAGTCTTCTAATCATTGGATCACTGAAAGAGGATGGTTATTAATATCTCTTTACAAGAGTTGAGTACATCATCAGAATGGATATTCGACACTTTTCCAAATTTTATGGACATTCACGATTTTTCTAAGAGAAAATACCGAGTGTATTACAGCCTCTATCTTACCGCACATAAGATGCAGTCGAATAAATTTAGTCAGTTTTGAAAAACAAAATCTTAAAACTTAGAAAATCTTAAAAGAGAGTTATGAGTCCCGAAGCCATTAATTCCGTTGCTTTTCGACCATACAATTAAAACGAGGAACACATTTGTATTTTTAACTATATTATTAGACAAAACTTGGTCGCAGTTTCGTTTTCCTTTTTATTTATTTTGTAGGTTGAATCAAATCTTACCGTTAAGTATTAATTTCGAAAACAAAACTAAAAATAACCTCAGCAATAATATGAACAAGTCAACAAAAATAAATAACACGCACTTGAACTTGACCCAGAGACGAATGAGTCATATCAACGTATTGTGCGGATATGATAACTTACGCACGATTGTTGACTTAATTTCGACTAAGAAATCACAAGCCCCTATGGACCAGTCTTTATAGAAAATATGCGTGAGAAATAATATGTGCACTAACAAATAGGTGCGAGCTTTAAGTGCAGTTAAAAGTGTAACTAAAAAAAATATACGTGGAAACTAGATTTTGCCAATATTGGCTATATCAGATCCGATTTGTATTTTACGACTGAAAAAGCTTCCCAAGTAAAATTAGCATCGATGTATATATGATATTTTATTTAACGGTGTTTAATCATATACACTAGTGATTAATTAAAATTTATGTCTTGTTAAAAATAATCAATTTTTAGATAAGTTGTTTGTTGAATTGCATATAGAGGTCTACCCTTGGAAATGTTACAAGCAAGAAACAACTCATCATAGATCAACATAATGGATGGAAAAAAAAAAGCATTTATTTGAGTAAATACGGAAGAGCAAGTCATATCAGCGAGGTCGATAAGTATGAGATGTCGATAATTATTAAAGATCGGAAGTCCACCGGCTCTGGGATGAGGTGAACTACTGATTATATTTGTGCTAACAAAAAATAATTTAAAAGTACATCCGTCCGGATTCAGTCCATAAAACGAAAGGTTATGAGAATGAATACTATATACCTGTAAGACGAAAAATTTAGGTAATTGAAGAAATATATTTTGAGGTTCTTAATTTTAAAACGCACAAAACTTGAAAAATTTCGGAAGCATAAAATATTCTTTAATATAAGTGTAGGAATGGAGCATACATTTTCATGGCACAGCAAGTGTTTTCACTGACAAATTTTTGGAACCTCTTTAAATTCTAATAAATAAAAATAAAATCCCGGCTTCAATTGGAACATACCTATTATATATATTATAACGTATTGCGAACAGAATGTTTTAATTACAAAATCTACGCGTATCATTCATTTATGAGCTCCAGTGCATGTGCTGAATTGTAACAATTGCATTGTTTTGGTTCAAAAATGTATTTCAGTATAACTTGTAGAAATCAGTTTCATTGAAATGTATATCACGTCTGCATAAATTTAATTGTTACTATTCATTATGCAGTATGATTTAAAGCTATTGATTGTGACCAAACACAACAATTATGAAGGAATAACTGCTTGTTTACTTCGAGCTTAAGTTAAATCAAAAATTGCTTTAAGCAATTGAGAAAAAGTCGAACATGAGGGGCGACCATAAGAACCGAGAAATTTAGCAGAAAATGTTTTTGTATACGTATGATTGTGGAAATAAAAAAACCTGCCTGGAAGTGTAACATGAGATCGCAATGAGACCGTAACGAATCACGATAAAGTTGTACAGGCTACAAGATTATTATACCAGCGGAACAAAAAACAAAATAATGTCTTTCAATGTTTACATTTACAGCATGTGCCTGGGTCGGCATGAAATATAGAGTGTCAAGAATTACCATTGACAGGAAAAAGGAATATAGCAGACTTTATCGATCTGAATTGGTAGAATGAAGTTGTATTGGATTGAAATATGGTGCAGCATGAATTGAGGAAAAAGTATTACTATTCCTGTTTTCGCTGAAAGACCAAGACGTGCTAAGACTACAAAATCGAGGTAAAATTTTTTTTTAGCTTTGAGTGCGGTTTTTTTCTCGGTTTGGAATAGTTTCGTTTCGTTTTCTATGAATCAAAAGGCTGCCGCCTGCATTGAAGTCAAAGCTGGCGATTGCACGGCCATTTTTTTCAAATCATTAAAATGACACTGTGACATCAGGAAAAAAAATGACGCATTACAGTGATTTTCAAGCTACGATTCGTCATTGGTCATTTGCGAAAAAAATGGCGATCACACGAAATGACTATCATCGTCATTTTGCTCCCAAAATAAAATGACGGACACTGCGCGTCTTTTAGAATTTTCCGTTAGGATGTCATTAAATGGCGAGCGAAAAAATAACGATCACATGGTAATGACATGCCACATCAATATAACAAATATGACCATTCGTATTATTTCGATTTCGCGTCATTTATCTGTTTTGCGATGTAGTGATATTGACCGATGAGAAAAATATAGCTACTGGCATTTAGTGTTTTTCTCTCGGCAAAGATGCTTACGTGTGCTACGACTTTTTTAATTAAATTAAATAACAGTGAACAGAACAAAATTATTACAATAAATGAAAAATGTCGAAAATAACTTTTGAGATGATGGTGGAAATTGCGGAGACTGCGTATTTGGAAGCATGTATGCTGGAAAGCAGTGACGTAGATCTTGACATCGAGCCAACGCGACGAAAGCGGAGTATATGGGAATATAAGTGGTAGAGCCGTCGCGAGAAGAGTGGATTTTGTGCTGCAGTACTGCTTGAATTGCACGAAGAAGAACCTGAACTATATCGCAATGCCCCTCGTATGTCAGTCAGTCAATTCGATTATTTGTTGAGGTATATTTCTGGCTTCGGTTATATCGACTGCATCGAACAACTCAACCACAAAAAAAAACATATAAAAACCGATTTATGAATTTATTTCGTCCTTTCGCCACGAGAAAAACACCAATTGATTTTCGTCATTTTAAAGGTACAAAATTCATGTCATTTGGTCTGCCAATTTCTTAGTCATTTAAATGGCGCCGAAAATGTTATCCTTAAAATGGCGATCACACACAACAACATTTAAATGACGGTTTGACGCAATTTTGACGTCAAAGCGCCATTTAAAGGACGCAAAAGAATGGCCGTGTAACAGACGGTCGCTTTTGAAATTCGCACAGCAACGTGTGCATGTAAGCGATTAAACATTCTACAGTTGCAATGATGCTGTAATTTCATATACCTATACCAATGTTACCGAGTTAGAGCAGCCCGTTTATCCATTTTTTATTTATCTTCATCATGCAAGAGTTGACAAATTCTAAAAACTTTTCCTCAGGCTCATTTCTAATAGGTCAAGAGTTTTCGCAACCAGCATCCACATTTTAGAATTAACGATTCTTCAGAAATGATCATTTGATCAGGGGCAGATTCCGTATAACAATAATCGTGGGGACGATATCGTTTTTGAAACTTTGATGACCAAAAGAAGTTATGTTCTGCCCGAATTTGTTTCACTATCGTCAGCTTTGATTACATTTGTGGGAAATGACTCGTATTTTTAACACTTAGTTGCTACTTTGGAGGTCTATCGTTTCGACGATAATCGTCTGAAAAATTACGGAATGAGTGCCCAGATTTTTAAACGCGTCATTAACAGCTGGACATGTTCTTCCGAGAGTATCAATACTAACAGACATTTGGAAAAGTGCACCTACCTACCTACTACATAGTCGGCTTTGTTTGTTTTTATTATTATTATGTACAACTGTTTACCGCTGGAAGTACCTACGGGTATCAACCACATGTTGTGCAAAACTGATATCAATTGTCAATGCCTATTGTGGAGTTTTGTCCAATTTGGATCTTACGCTAATCTAAAATGAAGTCGAGCACTGTGTACTTATTGTACTCAAACGCGCCTATGAAAATAAAACTTCAACAATACCTAATTATTTATGCATCCAGTTCTGCATAAATCTGATCATGACTCAATCGCAGGTCGCAAATCTTTCTAATTACAGTGATTATTCGAGTTAAGCAAATCAATTCGGAAACCAAATACAGTAAGCTATTTTCATGAATATATTTTCAAGTTGACCTAAAAGCCCGAGCGCTAACGAAAATCTTGCGGTTTGAATTTGGAACGAATCAGCATCACTCCGTGGTACCACCCTCTAATGTGGGGGCCATTATCGAATCAGTGCCTATGGCTGGGCGAACACTTTAGTCAGCATTGCACTGATTTTAGCTTGAATGTTGATTCGTAATGGAGGAGCACTACCAATACCTAAAAGTCAAGTGCTTCAGGCGAATGCAAAGGATTTTAATCTAACAACTGACTATGCATTCGCCATATTTGGTCGGTGACTATAGTGAGCCATTGGGTGAGCACACAATCAGCACTCAATATGCGCTGAGATGGCTGTGGATAATCTTTGTATTTTATATATAGGGCTGCTTGCACACAACATATACTTATTCAGAGACATGATGTCTCTGTAATTGTTTTCAATCTATTACACATTCCTCACCATCGTTAGCACCCTTCATTTAAACGAAAACCTTTCATAAAACACGTTATGCTCATAGAATGCGACCTTGGTTGTGCAAATGCAAATACTAAATTCGTTTTAATGACTTACAGGAATCAGAACTGCATGCTCTAATGGGTAAGGCGATTGTTTGGTTGAAAGTATTTCCATCCGAGTGTTGCACACTACAACCGGGGTATTAAATGTAGGTGCCACCATATGTGGGAGGACGGTTATTCTTAGCTATAATAAAAGTAACTCGTGTGAACTAACGCGAGTGTATACAGACAAGACTTCTGACCTTCTTTCGGATAGATTGCAAGATTGTGGGAAAATAGGAGAATCGAGGCGGAGATATTCTCACTTGAACGGGGAAATAATATTTAATCTTGGTACATTAAATCAAGACAATCGGGCGTGTTTTAAGTCGTATTAAGTTAGAGTTGTTTGTTAAGTGTCGGACGTGAATCATTTTGCTTTTTTAGTATGATGCTGCACTGATAACTGCCAACAGGCCTTGCAATACTTATTTTTATTAAATTAATATAACTCGGACAACAGAGATAGCTTCGTTTACCTACATTTTAAAACGTAAAGGTTGTTACTTACCTTTGGTGACGCTTATAGTCCGCAGTGGACCACGAATTTACATAAGTTATGATAGATGGTTCGTGAATGTGCCGACATTCCATATGTTCATGCATCATAAATGATGCCTGGTATATCTGACTTTGCCTATACAATAGAACGAATAACACTAAAATAGAATCTAGACTACCTCATTCGATAGATATGATCGCCACGACCATGTATCATATTTCATATTGCACTGAAAAGAAAATTGGGAAATTAAAGGGAAAGACATGCCTTTTGGTACAGTATTGGGTGAAGTAGTTTATCATGTGTGTATGGTTGACTGTAAACGTCTTTTAAATAAGCTTTGGATGTAATGAGAAAACGTATGTGACCCCAGTCGTTAAACTTTAAAAAATTAAATTTATTTTACGATTGTAACTTGTTTGGATTTCCTAAGTACACACAATATGTATTACAGGCTGTATACTACATTTTATATATATGTTTGCAATACTAAAACTTAACTAACTAATTGTCTTTCATATTGCCCGCAAGTAAATGTAGTGAAAAGCCATGAAGCTAAATATTAGTTTTTTTTTAATTTCACCTACCTGTGCAAATGTCGAAATAATAACAACATGCCTTACAATACTTAACAATAGCTAGCACATTAACAAGAGTGCGTGACCGAAGCCTTCTTTTTTCTTATTGCATTGTTAAAAGTAAAAGTTTTCCACACAATTTCACATGCGTTCTAACAGGAAAACGCAAGTACGTTTTCCAGTCTAATTGCTTTCACGTGATAAATGGATGGCGACATTGTATTGTTGTATTGTAGCTACTAATGTGTATCAAGAATGGTTAAGTTGTCACCCGACCAATGATCAACGTGCCAAATTTATTGGGCATAGTATAGCAGTTTAACGATCACGAATTGATATTTTGCATATATTTTGCGATGAAACTTATTTACTTGGACGTTCGGGTTTAATTCTTTTGAAAAACATTACAGTCACACGAATGGTAGGTGACACATGCTTCCCCAACGTTTAACAAATCGTACGATATAACCTCTGCTTTGTCGAAATGATATCATTGCATATGTTGCTACCGGTTACAATATAAGGTGTTTTTTTTTATGTTACCTATATCTATATAGATCATTGATTTTTATGGTTTACAACAATAATACAAGATCCAACTGTTAAACCATGGAAATTAAATAAAAACACCTGGTGACTTACTGCGACTGATTTTATTTGTAAATTTATTGCAATTTGTGTTGATAAGATGCCTGACAGTTACTGATTGTTTAAACTTTAATTTTTATGGGCAGTGAATATCAAAACAAATTGTTGCTCGTTTTGGCCCTTTAACTATGATGACCAGTTTGATGAACATGATTAATGTTTATTTGGCGGCACGATTTAATGTTGGATGGCCAATATTGTTAACGATAAATGCGTGCCCCTATTTTAGATGAAAAAAAAAATAATTAATAGGATAGCGCATGTATTTTTTCTGGTTAATAATTGATACATACTTTTTTTGTAATCGATTGCGGTTTTTGACGGCTAAGTGTCGGCAGGGTGCACTGCAACATGCTGGCTACATTTACGTATTCGTGTTCATGTTCTTCACAAAACAGATTGTTATAGAAGAATTAATGATTTAATTAAAAATTAAATGATCTTGGCCTCAAATGTTGAGTGCCCCATAGCTAAATAAAGTTCAAGTGCCACATTGAGTAAAGTTGTATAATTTTTGGCCCGCAGTTCGTTGAATATCCTCGCTAAGGGGGATCTGTTAGTCTCAATGCCGATAAAAGTATTAAATCGACTACTTTTATGGCCCAAATGTTTGCAACTGACATTTTGCAATGTGGAAGGCCAACAAATATCATGAATAATGTGTAACGAAGAGTTCAGCCTTAAATGACAGCCCTATTTTGAGGTTAAATAAAGAAGGTAACAATAATAACAATAAACAGATATGGCTTAGATAGCGAAACCACTTACAAAAAAAACTAAAATGGGCAACCCTTATCAGAACCCAATAGTTTTACTTCTGGATTAATGTCCACGAAACTCCCAACTTCATACAGATTTTATGTGTGAAATACTCTATGATAGTCAACGAAGTCTGGATGGATAGAGTTTTAAGAATTGGAGCCAAACAGAAAATAATGGAAGGGACTTATCAATTTCCTAAGGAAATTCTATAAGTTGGTTACTAAAGTTTTAATGATTTTATCGAATTTCTCAGTATAAGCTAATTCTCCTACAAGGAAGGAGACTGTAACAAACTCACAACGTATTAAAAATGTTAATAGTCAATTTCAGTTACCCTACTTTTTGATCTACTGTCATAAAGCATATACACGAATACAAAAAATCCACATGACCAAGTCCGCCTTTGCATGTGTCGCAATGTCATATATGGTTGAGAGTTTAAACCACAAGGCGTGTGCTGTTCGTTTGATTAATAGGTACTCGTATGCGGAC
The DNA here is from genome assembly GCA_916610125.1 of Cheilosia vulpina. NCBI lineage: Eukaryota > Metazoa > Arthropoda > Insecta > Diptera > Syrphidae > Cheilosia > Cheilosia vulpina. The sequence goes on from OU744279.1 coordinate 64,066,004, forward strand.
TTTCAGAAATGATAAACACACTTGACCATATTTTTATGTAACCTGATATTGCCAAAAGGAAAGAACCGAAACGCAAACAGTTACCACCAAAAGGTTTCAGTCTGCACAACACCAGTTACTTGCGGTTTTTATTTTGGAAAGCGGCGTTCATTTTCTTGCTCTTTTTAAGTGCAAGTGGTAGTCGTATGAATAAGCCCATCTGAAAGGTAAAACCTAAATTAACACCTTGTGATCAAGCACATTTGGTTACAGTTTAACACTTTCACCGGCCAAAACGTTTTATTTGGATTCTTTCATTGAAATCCATAGAGGGAATCTGAATGCTATAATTCTGCATACAAGTATCTAGAATTGGTTGACTTCCTACTTTCAAATACATTGCGTAATTTCGCATAACAACTTGTACAAGTTAAAATAATGATTTTAGTGCGATTGCGGCCTTAGAGATTGTTAAATTTTACACCAACTGGTTGTTATTCGCAATGTAGCAGCAAAAATGACAACCATTTTAGTGTTACTTTCAATTGACCTTACAAGAAACAATAACAACATTATGGCAGGTGTGGTAATAAATATTTCTCTTTAGCTCTTGTTTATGGGAAAACATAAACTTGGTGACTAACTAAAGCAATCTGAAAAGAAAAATATATTCGAACAGCTATGCTAATACTGATACTATTTTTTGCCTAAAAATAAATTGCAAAAATGTTAAGACAGTGACTTTTATACTGAGATTTGTTGCCAGCACGAATTAAATTAATCTGCCTAGAGGTCATTCGAATCTCACGGAAGTCCGCAGTAAAAATGTGCGACTCAAGCATACAGCCAAAATAAATACCTCGTATATCCATTTCGAGACTGAAGATATATCTAATAATTTATTTAAAAGTAGGTAGCACACCTTCTGTTTTTAGAAATATTCCTACATTTTGGAAATAGCTGAATTCGTCTGCAAGAATACAGAAATACTTATATTTGTGGAGTTGCTTTATTATTTGAATTTTCAATCACAACGAATTAACAGAATCATCGATGAAAGCCCTTACAGGGGATGCCGTCAGACATGTCTATATTCCATGAAAACTGCTTTTGAGAATTTTTGAAAAGTTGATCTACGTACTTATGCCTGGAGCATCCTTTAGCATGTGAGCAAACAAATATCATTCTTCTCAATTTTAAGGATCCCAGATTACTTTGCTTTTTAGGTCCATGGGAAAACTATAAAATAATAAAGTCCCTGTTCTTAGCTATGACACTAATATTATCCATACGAAATGACGGAATGGCGGATGACTATAACATGAAATACTCTAATCCACGTCCACGCTATTTGTGAATTACCGCCAGCAAGATTCACGGAAATGAATTGCTATACTGTATACGCTAACAGCAAAACGTTGCTCATGTATGCCTTCACGTAAAAAACTAGATGGTAAATTCACTTGGCGAAGATAAATTGTGTGCTTGCCTCCTACATAAACAATTACCCCTGAAATTGGTTATTAGAAGTATTTTATTGCCTTTAATTGTATACACCTTTCAGACGATGATTTTAGCTTATTTTGCACAACCACCGACACTATAAAGTTGATTGATTTTTATTCGTATAATAAAAAGGGTGTCCGAACTTTTCTGACTGTGCTGGAAGGCTTTCACTTTCGATATCGTTTCCAATTGGCTTACAAGCACTATAAATACGTTTGATCATAAAATGCAGTAAATAAGGCACTTAGGACTATATGTTTGATATAAAATATAATGGAGTTGATGTTGGCGCTTTCTTTTCTTTATATAGTGTTAATGTTTGTGACGGATTGCTGCAATTTTGTTTACAAATCACTGAACATGCCTGTTATGAAATTTGTCAATTACAATAAATTATCAGTCATCGTAAATGCTATACCTAACTATCTAAATAGTAACCAGTCACACCCCAATCAGATCGCAAATTGTTACTACACTTAGAGATAAAAGTGCAATTTGCATGTAAGAAACAATGTGTATAGCTGAAAGATTCCGACGGATACACTTAACGGTTTTTCTATGACTATAAATTATTATAAAAGAAAATTTAAAAATAAACTATTAGCAAATATAGTCTGTCTTCGAGTACTTGAAATTAATTTAAGAATTTTTGCTGTCCAGCTATCGGCTCCTTAGTGCCGAACACTTTTCAAATACAGACATTTGAGACTCTTGTTGTACAAAAACGACGGGTTAAATGGTTATCGAATTACCGGCATGCATGGGTGAGTTTATTACTAAGTTCGATTTTACACTTTAACGCCTTTACGCAAATCCATATGTGTGGAAGTAGATGGAATTATCTGTTATCGCATTACCTCATTTTATTTTACCGCATGCTCCTCGCCTGCTTCAGTGGGTATTAGGAACGAAATTTATTTAAATGTAAGCCGCTTCATTTATCGCTTGTACTATGATACATTGGTACATGCAACTTGATCGGTTACTACAATAATGAGTTATTGAAAAGTGCATATACATTTCGAAACTTTGATATTTCTAATCAAGATGTTACTAAAACTGCTTGAATTTTCGAGGGTAATTTTCCATCTAGATAATGCCACCGGCATAATATTGACTGGTTGAGGAAATCTGACGCTATCTAAGGCGGTAGTGAGCAAGGCCAAATAACAGTTCTATACCTAATTTTAAATTTCATACACAATTCCGAAGCCCAAAACTGATTTCGTCTAATATACTTCCAATACAATTATCCCAGCACCGCCCGTACTTAATGCACAGAAGCAAAACAAAAATTGCTTTACTGAAAATGAAAACAAAGATGGAATTATGTAGTAGACAACAGCAAAAATTTAAAATAGAACTTATAAAGCCCACCCTAATATCACACCCCAAATGAAGCGCACAACTATCCAATGTTTCTTTTTACGATTTGTATATTCCCATTAACACGTTTATTGATTTTGCTCCACTTCACAGGAAAAATAAACTTACACCTTCTTAAAAGCCAGATCAGTTCAAAATGCATATCCGGAAATTCATAAATTCACCACCAGCTGAATGGGCGGACAAGAAGTTGAAGTTTACCATTGTTGTGTTTTTCTGCGTTGCGCAACATCAATTTGCATACAAATGAATGGCAATGGCTGAAAAGCGTGTTACATCTAAATGATTATGAAGTTTACGGAAACTTGCATCCATTTCCAATCGACTAATAGGTTTTTTTCTTTCCATTTTCCATTGCAGATCAATCTTCAGCGGGCTCATATTGGCAGACTCGCGTCGTAACACCATCATCATCACTATTAGATTCCTCTTATTTTTCGGCGACACATGGCCTCGTGCAGACACATCCCTCATTGGGCGGTAGTAGACCGTTGACGAGCAATAGCCTTGGCAGTGGCGGTAAAGCCTCGTTTACGCCGAGTGTTGGTGGTACCTTGAATTCAAGGCAAAGTATAAATAATGGTCGTTTCGGCGCGTCGTCGCAAGGAATTGTAGTTGATCCTAACCCGAAGTCACCGTTCAGACATTTGGATTATTCAACAAGTGCTACAGCTGAACTGAGGAAAAATCCAGCATTATCGGCCCCAGATGAGTGTGCACGTGCTTGCCGAGAGGGCGAACCCCCAAGGATCTGTTATTATCATTTTACCTTGGAATACTACACTGTGTTGGGAGCGTAAGTATTCTGCAATTTTTATTTATTTCTTCCATAGCAGTTTGTAAAGAGTTTGGCAGGGGAAATCACAAAGTCACAGTATCCACACGATTTTTAGTAGTGCAAAATTGAAGGCACATTAACCATAGATCTGTGGCCAAAGTTTAACGCAACCTTATATACGTCAAACGCGGTCGCCATACTTATTACTGATATAAACCTTAGTATACTCGAACCTGCACATATTTCCTTTTAGTACGACACTGATGATGCCTATTCGCATTTGAAGATTTGTGAAATTAATTCTGCGTTGCCGTACAGAATATCTTCTATTTGTTTCTCGAATAAATAGAGCTTTGTATTTAGCCCATCTGGTTCCCAACACATAGATACTCTGAACTAGCAATAACTGCGAAAACAATTCCTGTCTTTTAATCTTTGTGGCTATTCATTTATGAATGGCATCAGGCTTCCTCCTTAAACTGCTCTCTCCTTTACAATGAAAACAAAGTGTCTTACCTAAACAGCATTTACCAGAAGTACCGTGAAAGAGATAATTATTATAAAACCATACTTACATTTATTATCACTTGTTTATAGTTTTAGGACATTGGGCATTGTTTCCAGTGCGGAAATCAATGGATCGTGAAATTTGTTACAAATGGAAATGAATTTGATACCCCTAAGCCCTGCTAAAATAAACACAGGCTTACAATGACTTCATTGAACACGACCTACCACCGATATACTGCCTAGTGCTTCCTTACTTCAAATTTTATTTTCATTTTCTTCTTTATGCTCTGTTTGCATAATAATCAGCTTTAGCGTCTCGTAGTCGCTTCGGCGCAGTACTGTCTGTACACTTACGCCCCTTTTTCCATTTTCAATCTCATTTCGGCATTTCTGTTCACTTTCTCAGAGTTTTCCATTTCATTGGGAAAGCAGCAGCTGGTTGGACTCAAGCAATGCCAAAAGAAAAACAAATGAGCATGAGCCAAATCGTAAGCAGTTTGCCTGTCGTCGTTGCTAACATAACAGCAGTTAAATCAGGTGTGATGCGGTGTCATTTTCCAGAGATGATTTTTTTTTTTTTTACGGATGCAGACCTGAGGTTGTCGAACTGTAGCGGTTGAAGTTTTGCCGATAAGTCTGGAAATGAATGACAGAAAAATGAAGACGAAGTGCGGACCATAATTAGAAATGACTGATGGATTTAGTAGGGATTGGGTTTTGGCGGAATACTACTTTTACGCACGAAAAATCATTGCGTGGTGATAAAGCGGTAGGTTTTTCTCAGCAGGTCTTTTCATTAACTCAGTTATTAGCTTGATTTATGCTTGTCTGTTAAATCGTTTGATGGTTTGGGTATTGGGTTTGAGAATAATATAAAGCTGGATAGTGCGCCACTTAAAATAAAATATGTTGGATTTTTCCAGTTCATTAAAGAAAGAGCAATAAAAAGATATTGCGCTTGATAACATTTTAAGGGACTAAGTGCTCAACATTTGGAAAATGTTGTGAGCATATATTTCGTTCAGGGATTCTGACTCGACTTTATGTACCTATGTAATCAAAACGGTATGGGATCGAACCTGAGGCCCCTCGTACAGCGCACTTAACACAAAGCCACTGCATTTCGAAGATAGTAAAGTTTCGAATTGACTATTCATGTCCCTACTTTTGGAAAAGAGTTTTTTTTCTGCTTCATGCCCAAAACACATGTGCAGGAATCACTGCGCAGCAGGATTAGAATACACATATTTATATGGCTGTAGGTAAATGTAAATTCTGCACTCACCGCAAAATTCAAGCGTACCACAACACAAAAGAAAATAAATTTCAATTTCAAGTATTTGGCATCATCGGCTTTTGACATTTGCTGATCGTGTTTGTGTTTGTTTTGGATACAAACGCATCAGCTGCTTAGTCGGTGAACGACAGTAGCCATATTAGCCGATGCAAGGCATGTCAAAAAATTGTCTCTACATCTGTTTTACTTGCAGCACTGCGTTCTGTTCTGCGTCCCGAATTTCTTCTCATGTGTTTTGGGCATTACCATTGCATTATTTTGAGTAGTGTGTACATATGTTTGAAAAATATTTTAAAGTTGAAATCAATTAGGTACCTTCGTTACTTTCGCAAATATTTAGGTGCAGCTTTTCATGAATTTTACTTTGACAACTAACCATTTTATACAAACAAAAAATAAACCCACTTCTCGTTTAAATGTCACATTAATGAATAAATATTTCATTGTTCTCTATAGTGCCTGTCAACTATGCACTCCAAATGCAACAAACACCGTGTGGAGTCATTGTCAATGTGTGCTTGCCGATGGCGTTGAACGTGGTATTCTCACAGCAAATCGTATGATCCCGGGACCAAGTATTCAAGTTTGTGAAAATGACAAAGTTGTTATCGATGTGGAAAATCACATGGAAGGTATGGAGGTTACCATTCATTGGCACGGTATTTGGCAGCGTGGATCCCAGTACTACGATGGTGTGCCATTCGTGACACAGTGCCCAATTCAACAAGGAAACACATTCAGGTAAAAAAAACTTACGAAATTTCATGCTGGAACATTACAAATTTAAATTATTTACCTATTTTTAGATACCAATGGACTGGCAATGCTGGAACTCACTTCTGGCATGCACATACGGGTCTACAAAAACTAGATGGACTCTATGGTAGTATTGTTGTGCGCCAGCCTCCATCTCGGGATCCCAATTCGAACTTGTATGATTTCGATTTAACTACACATATTATGTTAATCAGTGATTGGTTGCACGAAGATGCTGCAGAAAGGTATCCAGGTCGTTTAGCTGTAAATACTGGCCAGGATCCTGAATCGTTGCTAGTTAACGGAAAGGGACAGTTCCGCGATCCAAATACTGGCTTCATGACTAATACACCTTTGGAAATATTCACTATTACACCGGGACGTCGCTATCGTTTCCGGATGATAAATGCCTTTGCGTCCGTGTGCCCGGCTCAGGTGACAATTGAAGGACATGGCATGACAGTCATATCTACAGATGGTGAACCGGTGGAACCAGTTCAAGTTAATACCATTATTTCGTTCTCCGGTAAGTATTGAATATAATTTAAAATGAACTTGTACTAAACCGAAGCAAATTAGTTTGTTCAACCCATAACAGCCATGTCGTCACCACAGCACAGATCCATAAAAGAATAGAATAGGTATTACACTTCAAAACATGTAAACCTTAAACAAAAAATGTCCGTCCAGCACGCTCTTCTTTTCCTATATATAAATACCTACATATTAAACAAGTATTTCTAGGATCCCAAAGTATACTGAGATGTTGTGTGTGGCAGCCAACTTTTTGGGAAATATCTCTTTTAGCTGTTATATTTGGAATATAGGGACCCTAGGCCTAGCTTTTCACAATAGAAGGAATCTACAATTTTATGCCGAGTCCAAACGGCCAATTTGAGAAGCTCTTTCATGACAATTATTATATCGGATGTTTGTCAGACGTTAGCCAGAGGTGGAGCAGTGGAAAACCTTAAGTTTGGGTTTTTTTCGGGATTCGAACCTGAGATCCCTCGCATTGTATAGTCCAACACACTAACACTAACCAATAAGACACTGCACAAACAACAAATACACATGAAATGTTAAACAAATGAGAGGGCCTTAAAATTCGAACCACGCGAGTTGGATAGCCACTTACATATAATTTAAGTAGTAAATATGTATTTATATCGTCGTATGTCGTAGTATCAAAAATAGTACCATAACCGACAAAATTGCAAAAGAAAAAAATACTCTCCCACTGACTCAGTCTTAATACAATTATAAAAACGGGAAAAACAATCATTGTAAATATTTCCGCTTATATTTACTAGTGGTAGGTGCAAAAAAACATAAATGCATAATTTTTTTTATGATGAAAAACAAGGCGGTGCTGAAAGATCGCACAGGCTCGATCGATCTCAATTACACGAGCCAACGTAAAAATCAATTATGCTCCCCGTTCCATTGTAATCAACCTTCTTTGTATATTTCTTCGAAGTCGTTAGTTTCTATGACAGTATCATGACTGCCTTAAGGCACAATGCATGCAGTGTAGGGGGTTGGATTTGTTAAACTTATATTGATTTCAAATATTATAGTAACTTACTTATATCCCATTACTTACAATCACATAGGTGAACGCTACGATTTCGTTATCACGGCTGATCAACCCGTCGGAGCTTATTGGATCCAATTGAGAGGTTTAGGCGAATGCGGTATACGTCGGGCACAACAGTTGGCTATTTTGAGGTATGCTCGCGGCCCGTATCAACCTGCCTCTGCGGCACCAACCTATGATGTTGGCATTCCACAGGGTGTGGTGAGTACTGTTTACTATCTCTTGATATATTTTTTGCTTTCCGTGGGTGAGCTCTCTGCAGGAGCTATATTCATTGGGCGAATGAGAGCGATTTCAATAAACATTTATGTGACTTTGAATTTTTTTATCGAGACTTGTGGTAAGTTGCTCTTGTCGCTATAGGCGAGCGAGTATGGAGCTGTACACATAACATTATTTGTTGGTACTCTTGTATAAATTGTATACTAAATGAACTATTTGATTGTTATTTTATTGTATGATATAATGTATATTCAATTGTTTTGCCATATATGCTCTTTTAGTGTACCGGATGCAAGATCGTGAGAGTGTACATAATGTATAGAAATTATTCTTACTCGGTTTACTATTGCAGCTGTTGATATAAAGCTTATACAATATACATATTTATATGCAGTACGATTTTTGATAATTTTTGTTTGGGGAATATTACGTAGATTGTATGCACTTAGGCATTGCCCCTCTTTAATATAAACTTAATACACTGAACAGAAATGTTGTTATGGTTTTTTACCTATACACGTTTGGTGAATAGTCGAATATAGCCCTGCATGGCTCTATTTAAATGCAAAGTGGATGTTTGTGTATGGTCTTACGTTACACACTTTAATTTATTGTAAATGAATGTATTGCAAATACTCGTTTTTATGCTTACATTTCTCTTATTTTAATGATTTATGAGTTTCCTTTCTAAGATTTTTTTTACAATTTAGCAGATAATACCAATATAATAACTAGTTCTTCTTGTTAAATCACAACGAAAGTGTGAAACCTTCTTATGCAACTACTTCAGGCGATATTCTTACATACAACAGTATAATCTACAGAAAAAAATAAAATTTGTAATAGCATTAGAAAATAACAGTCAACTACACATGTCATCATTAAGATCTGTTATGTCGTTTTCCATTGGGACAAAAAATCTATCTTTTTTTTGATCTAAATCACTTTTCGCGTTCCATTGAAAAAAAAAATCAATCTTTTTTTTGATTCGGATCACTTTTTGCAGATCTCGATATTTTTTCTGATTTACACATACTACCACAAATACAGCACAGCTGTTTTACGTCATTTAAGGAATTTTGTTTTAAATGTGCAAAGTTTCGTCAAAACCAAAATAAAGAAATGCATTGGACATAGTTTTGGAGGAATTTTTATCTTCATTGTTTTCCTCATCATCTGGAAACTACGAATCACCGAAACTACCCCATTTGTATCTACAACAGAGGAAACATTTTTCAAGCCGATTTCCATGGTTGATTTTACCAAAAACAAATGCAATTTGAACAGCTGATATTGTTGTCAAATAACACACTAATCCATTTACAAAAGAAGAATGGTGTAATCGTAATGCTCTAGAACTTAATGTTTCTAAATGCAAGGTGTTTACGGCCTACCGTATTGCTGCACCCCTTTTTCATAATTATTTTATAAATGATCTTAGACTTCAGCGTCATGATGAGGTAAAAGATCTTGGTGTCATATTTGACAATAAATTAAATTTTAATTTGCATTACGATTACGCCATTGCTAAGTCTAACTCGTTGTTGGGCTTTCTTATGCGTAATAGTAACGACTTTAGTAATGTACATAGCCTTAAGGTTATTTACTGCTCCTTAGTCAGGCCATACTTAGAATATTCATCAATTATTTGGGATTCACCATATGCCTTACACAAACTTAGACTCGAAAGAGTCCAGAAGAAATTCACGAGATACGCGGTTCGTAAATTATATGTGTTTGATGAGCTTCCTAATTATGACAGCAGATGCACTTTAGTCGGCTTGCAAACCCTCAGTTTCAGACGCACTGTAACTTCTGTCATGTTTGTTCGCGATATTATTAATTATCATATTAAGTCACCAGAATTGCTTTATCTTTTAAATATATATGCTCCCCAGAGGTCTCTGCGGGTTAGAAGCTTATTTTATACAGAAAGGCACACAACCAATTATGGTATCAATGAGCCTATTTCAAGGTGCATAAGCACATTCAATGATCTCTGCAATGAAATTGATTTTTGCTTATCCAGATTAGATTTTAAAAATTGCGTTTTTTCATTGGATTTTGATTAAGTTAATTTAATATTTGAAGTAATCTATAAGATTGAAGATCGGTAGATGACGCTAAGTCGCGCAACAAACAACAGTTGTGTAAAGCGTTACTGAGAGGTCACACTAAGAGAACGTAGTGTTTTGTGTGTCCTCGATGATGGTAAAAAAAAAAAAAAAGATCAATTTCATTGCATGTTCCATGAGCCGCATAAAATCAGAGATTTTTGGTGGTCCCAATGGAAAACGACATTAGATTTGTTATGTTAACTGTTTTCTATATACAAATATACAAATATATGGCTGTTCATATATTATAATATTGTTAGCTTCATTTAATAGGTCTCTACGTTGCAAACTGGGAAAATAATAGAATAATTATCATACAACTTCAGATGTCAAATAAATTTAGTACCTTAAATATAAAAACAACTTTGGCATGAGATAGTGGTCAAAATACATTTCAATTCAAAGCAAAAATTATCAAAATCGTATTTTCTCCCTCATTTCACATACCCAAATGCATATTAAATATAAGAAGTGGTATTTTCTTTTAATTCTTTTTATTCTTTTGTAAAAATAGTACAAATATTTTGTATATATTTCCCACTTGCAAATTAATATAAATAATTTTTTCTTTTCTTTTTTTCAAACACGGAATACTTGTACAAAAACACAATGTAAATTTAATCAACTCAAAAAACATATATTTATTCGAATATATATATCAATTTGTGTGTATATGTAAAAAAAAAACAATATACCATACCAACCCGGTGATCTGGCTCCCAAAAATAACCCATAAAATATCCAAAACTTGATTAACTAACTGAAAAAAGGTAATGAATCCGTTGGACGCTCAATGCAATCGAGATCGCGACGATGCTATTTGCGTAAGCCAACTGAAAAGTGCACAGGAAATCGACCGCGGAATCTTGGACCCTAAGCCAGATGTCAAAATTTTCCTTCCATTCCGATTCTACTTGTACCCCGTTGAGGAGTTGTTCCAGCCTAATACCTACAACCGATTTTTAGGTAAATCATTTCGTAACCAATGGTTTGGAAATTACATAACTGTATTTGTGTTATTATTATAGTTGCTCCCACTGGAGATCACGTCATCTCATTGATCGATGAAATCTCATACTTGGCAGCTCCAGCACCTCTAACATCACAATATAATGAGATTAATCCCGAACAATTTTGTAATGGAGACAATCGCCCAGCAAATTGTGGAGAAAACTGCATGTGTACACACAAAATCGATATTCCACTGAATGCCGTCGTTGAAGTCGTTTTGGTTGATGAAGGTAAGTGAACCTGTGCACAACAATTTATAGCTTTCCGTCAAATTATCAGCTAATAAATTAAAACAAAAAGTAGGCGAAAATTCACTGACCTCTTTTCCTACCGAAAGCAGAGGAGGAATGAAAATTAAAAAGCTTCCACATTATTTGGACCAACGAAAATATCTGCGAATATGTTTTCTTCAATAATTAAAAAAAAAAAAAAAAAAAAAACCGTACTTTAAAAAGTTAGTGGGCCTTAATACAATTCCGCAAGAACAGTCCAACCCGCATAATAACGGGCAACAAAATATGGTGACTTTAAACGAATTGTGACAAAGGACGAAAGAGGCAACTGATTTCGCATTAGTATGACAATAAACGGATTGTGCTATTAAAAATAGTGCCTTTTATAGCTCAAGTAAATGTCTACAAGCCTCGAGATCAAACGCTGATTTTGTTACAACTGGTTAATATATTCAACGAATTTTTATAATCTTGAAGTTCTCATCATAAAGTTTTTGTAGCTGAAGATTGTAACTGAAGATTGTAACGGAAGATAAGGCGCCAATTTTAGAGGGCACTGTGGCAAGAAAGATCTTTTGTGCCTCATAGTCAGTTAATAAAACCAGATTAAATATAATTTTAAGATTCCTCTCGTGGAAATTTTTTTGTAGTTTCAGATAGCAAAGCATGCCTGAAATCG